>CM077200.1:3394504-4594504 GCA_039654625.1 Rhinogobio ventralis | reverse complement strand
ATCCTGGTGCCATGTGTTCCCCAGGTAAGTGACGTGGTCCAGTTCTGATGCTCACGTGCCCATTGTTGGCACTTTCAGGGGTGGAAAGGGGTCAGCATGGGCACCCTGACTGGTCTG
Organism: Rhinogobio ventralis; assembly: GCA_039654625.1. Taxonomy (NCBI): domain Eukaryota; kingdom Metazoa; phylum Chordata; class Actinopteri; order Cypriniformes; family Gobionidae; genus Rhinogobio; species Rhinogobio ventralis. The sequence goes on along the minus strand of CM077200.1, from coordinate 4,594,387 downwards.
CGGCTGTGCAGCCCCATACGCAACAAACTGCGATGCACTGAGTATTCTGACACCTTTCTATCAGAACCAGCATTAACTTCTTGAGCAAGTTGAGCTACAGTACAGTATCACAATTTGGCCCTGAAATCCATACGCTTGCCCATTTTTCCTGCTTCTAAAACATCAACTTTGAAGACAAAATGTTGACTTGCTGCCTAATATATCCCACCCACTAACAGGTGCCGTGATGAAGAGATAATCAGTGTTATTCACATATATATATATATATATATATATATATATATATATATATATATATTAAGTCTTTTGTCTCCGTCACAGGTGCGATACGTCTCTGACTTCTTCAAAGAGCGCCCCCCTCGCTGCCAGGATGTTGAAAATGCTGAAAACGAAGACAGCGAACGCAAACCCAGCCTTCAGATCGCAGACACAGACAGAAACAACCTTTACTCCTACAGCAGGCCTGTATGAGCCTGACCTTTGACCTGTGAGGGCAGTCACACAGAACCACTGGATGCTGCACCACGTCTTGTACAGACAGCCACACACACGCTGCTGCACACACACTGTACACTGGCACTGACCGCGCTCTCTTCCACAAGATAACAGTCACATTTCAGAGAGAGAGCAAGTGAATGCATGAACTAACACTGAATATTAGATTTTATACTTCTGTACAGACGGCTGACAGTTTATACCGCATTTTGTTTTATGCACGCTCATATACGCCAAGTGCACAGATCTCCTGACAGATCTAATGAACCCTAAGGGACTTTATTGTATCAGAGCACAAAGATGAACTTTTTCAAGGGGAACTGGTCGTTTCCATGACAACCTCAAAACCGCCGGTTGACATTCACTGACTAGCTGTACTTCTGCTGTTGGAAGTGATTCTTTCGGCATGGGAAAGAAAGTGAACTTTTCTAAACCATCAGAAGACAAGAGTTCATTTTTTCCAAGGGTAAGAAATCCAGGAAGAAAAGTATGAACATGGAACGGATGACAAAAAAGGTCTCACATTGGTTTTATATATATATATATATAATAACATATACAACTAACTGGATTATACTGACTTTATTTTTTTTATATATATAAAGAAATATTATCTTCCTGTGGTGGTAGGTTTAGGGACTTTATAGCCTTTTATAAACCTTCACAACAATTTGGTATTCTATCCACACACATCTGCAAGAAATCCTGCATAGCATGATTATTTTTTTAAAAATAAGGTAGTATTTTATGTTTTATTTACTAAAGTCTTTAACCATGACAATTCTGCAATCTCGCTAGCTCTTATACCGATGCCATTTAATTAGTACCACTAGTTAACCGAGGCACATGTATATCTGTATTTTTTTTTTTGGACATTTAATCTTACTAACCAACCTATTAACTAGCTAATTTAATACATTAAACAGCCGTCTATCTCTGACCATTATCACCGCGTCCTAACCCAATTTAAAATTAGATTTTCTATTCAGTCAGTGAACGACGTGAAACGCTGCTTGTAAAGTTAAAAAATCCCAGCCAATCATTAAGCTGTACGCAGATTCTGAACCAATAAGGTTTCACTAAGGGGCAGAGCTACCGGCAACATGACATTATTTAAAGCTGCAGTCCATAAGTTTTGCCATCTCTTATCGCCACGTCTCCTCAGCGCGGATGATTCTAATATTTTGAGGAGTGTGTGTGGTTGTCATTCAGTCACCGCACCAGTGTGGATACTGTACTTCAGAATCACAAATTCTACTTTTTGGAAGTATGACCAAAATAAGAATTTTCACTGGAAAATGTCAGCTGAACAAGTAACATGTCGGCCACTTCTGTTCTGACAAACTGAGGGAAAAAAAGCATTACAATAAATCACGCCATTAACAGTGATTTAAATCTAACAATCGCTTAGCTCATATCACAGCAAACCATGCAAATTCTTACTTTGTTCTCAAATTGTTAATGTTAAAATCAGCATTGTGTGACTACGTGTATTTAGTGTGTATTAGCGTTACATGTAGATTTCAATTTCCATACAGTCTAATCTTTTGCTGTTGACTACGGGTGAATCTCCAGTTGTCACTGATGATGTCATTTGATCCTTCCTGGATTACAATCCAGGATAGTTTTGAACACTGGCTGGTTATGTACTTGCTCAAATTGATTTTGGATCATTTTTAACCAAAAATAGTTACGGACAGCAGCTTTAAAGAACAAAAACTCCAGTAGATTCAAATGGAAAAATAGTGCCATGTTGTGCATTTATCATCATGCTGAATGTTTCCGCCATAGGTATGTCTAAATCTATGGTTTCCACAGCATCAGGATCGTTCTGTTTTATGTGCTTGTTTCCACTTGATCAAATTTGTGTTAGCATTAGCTGAATTACTGTAAGCTAAAAAAACACACAAAAAAAACAGAGTCACATATTCCTCCTCTCCTGCAGTGCATATTGTATTAATAAGTATTAACCCAAAAACGTATAGATGAATACTTCTGAAATCAACCGGAAATATACCCTCTCAAGGCTTCTGGCATGTTATTAATAAGAGGAAGAAAAAAAAACTATCTCACCTATGTTATTTATGGAGGAAAAACAATCACCCCCTCTCACCTGTTTTTTATATGAAAAAAGGCATTTTTTATTTTAAAGTTCTTGACAATCAATCAATCATATAATTCCTGCACAACAGAACCTGCAGTCTACTGTGAGCTTCTAATGCTGCAATGTTTTATGGACACTATATTTAGTGAATATGAATGATGTCTCCCTCTTTTTTTCTTCGATGTGGAACAGAGACTCTCTGTGACTCTGGTTCCGTCACCGAAAACCAGACAGCCTTAAAATAAATGAGGACTGAGCTCACACAGTGACTTAAACAGTGAATGTGAAGACGACTGTGGCTCATGTTTACACTTTTGCCTATTTGTAAAATGCAACGCATGTTTAGTTGAATGTCCCAGAGCAATGTTGAGTATTTTTGCAGGATTGTTGTAAGTTTGTGCTTTTCCACTACTGTCCAAAACTGTGGGGTCAGTAAGATTTTTTAAAATGTTTTCGAAAGAAGTCTGCATTTATTTGATCAAAAATACAGTTAAAAAAACAAAACAAAAAATAGTAATATTGTGAAATATTATTACAAATTAAAATAACTTTTCTATGTGAGCATATTGTAAAATGTAATTTATTCCTGTGATCAAAGCTGAATTTTCAGCATCATTACTCCAGTCTTCAGTGTCACATGATTCTTCAGAAAACATTCAAATATGATGATTTGCATTTATCATTACTATCAATGTTGAAAACATTTGTGCTGCTTCATATTTTTGTGGAAACTGTGATTATATATAAGGATTTTTTGATGAATGGAAAGTTCAAAAGAACAGCATTTATTTGAAATATAAACCTTTTGTAACATTATAAATGTATTTACTGTCACTTTTGGTCAATTTAATGTGTTTTCTAAATCCTACTGACCCCAAACTTTATTTGAACAGTAGTGTATATCACAGATTAAAAATAATACATTGTTGTTTTCAAAATTGGTTGGATGTGTAATACATAAGAGAACATTATAAATATCAGTGTCTTCATGTCAAAACCAAGAGACTTTCACATTAGAAGAAAAATAATGTCTAACTGATTAAATTGAAGCTACTGAACTTTTTATCTTCTTTTCCTGAAAATGAATAATTCTAAACCACTTATAGAGCTCCAAAACATTATTTGAACCAATTATTATCTCGTCCAATTGTTATTTTGTAATGATTGGCATCAGTGACTTTATAAGAAGTTTTGAGTGTATAGCATATGAATGTTGCACATATAATTTTTATTTTCTTGGTATGTTTTATATTTGTTTATACCTACTATGTTTAAAATAATAAAGTTGTTCAGCATCTTTCTGCTCTTGCTGTATGAGCTCAAAACAGAAACATTTGAACAGTTTTGAAACTGCTCAAAGTTCACAGTGCAGATGTCTTTAATATTTTTATCTTATCAGTTGGTAACACTATATTTAACATCCAAGTTATCAGTTTGCCTTGCCCAAAAATGAAAATTCTGTCAATTTACACACCCTTAAATTGTTTCAAACCTGTCAAGTCATATATAGTCAAGTAATGTAGTTGACATAGTTAATTTAGTTTAGTAATTACATTTATTTGGATATTTATTTGAAAATTTTGTGTCCCCAACTGAGCAAGCCAAGGCGACAGTGACAAGGAACCAAAACTCCATCAGAAACCTTTATGAGTTTCTTTTTTCTGTTGAACACAAAAGAAGATATTTTTAAGAAACCAGACATTGGGTGCCGTAAACTAACTTTTATAATAGTAAAATACTATAGGAAAATACAGTGGTAGTCAGAATTATTGGCACCCCTGGTAAATATGATAAATATGACTGTAAAAAATAAATCTCATTGTTTATCCTTTTGATCTTTTATTTAAAAAAATTCACAAAAATCGAACCTTGTATTGAAATAAAAGAATTGAAAGTGGGGGGTAAATCACATTATGAAATAAATGCTTTTCTCCAAAACACGTTGGCCACAATTATTGGCACCCCTAGAATTTTTTTATGAGTAAAATACCTCTGAAGTATATTCCCATTAATATTTACATTTTTTAGCACACCAGGGTGACTAGGAACATGAAATTGTCCAGCTATGATGACTTGTTCCACAGGAGTATAAATATGAGGAAACACAAAGGCCACATTCCATTCCATGAGCAAAGCCAAAGAATATAGTTCTGATGTGCAGCAAAAGATTGTTGAGCTTCACAAAATAGAAAGTGGCTGTAGGAAAATAGCTAAAGCATTGAACATTCCCTTTCCACCATCAGGGCAATAATTAAGAAGTTCCAATCAACTAAAGATGTTACGAATCTGCCTGAAAGAGGATGTGTGTCTATATCGTCCTCATGCACGGCGAGGAGGAGAGTTTGAGTGGACAAAGACTCTCCAAGGATCACAGAGGGAGAATCACAGAGATTAGTTGAGTCTTGGGGTCAGAAAGCCTTTAAAAAAAAATCTAACAACCCCTACATCACCACATGTTGTTTGGGAGTGTTTCAAGAAAAATCCTTCTTGCTCATCCAGAAACAAACTCCAGCATATTCAGATGTCAGACACGACTGGAACCTCAAAAGGGACCTGGTTCTGTGGTCAGATGAAACTATAAAAAGAGCTTTTTGGCAGCAAACCCACCAGATGTGTTTGGTGCAAACAGGGATAAAAAGTACCCCATGCCCACGGTTAAAAATACCGCTGGATCTTAAATGTTGTGGGCCTATTTTTTTGCTGGAGGTCCTGGACATCTTGTTCAGATACATGGTATCATGGATTCTAGCAAATACCAGCATATCAAAAAAATCCAAACCTGACGGCCTCTGCTAGAAATCTTATAATGGGCCGTGGTTGGATCTTCCATCAGGACAACGATCCAAAACAAACATCAAAATCAAACACAAATGTGTCACTGAGCACAAAATAAAGCTTCTGCCATGACCATCCCAGTCCCCTGACCTGAACCCTATAGAAAATGAGTGAGTGACCTGAAGAGAAGCACCGACATGGATCTGGGAATCTGAAGGATCTGGAGAGATTCTGTATGGAGGAATGGTCTCTGATCCCCAAACAGACTCAAGAGCTGTTATCTTGGCAAAAGGAGGTTGCAAAAAGTATTTAACAAAAGGGTGCCAATAATTGTGGCCAACGTGTTTTGGAGAAAAGCATTTATTTCATAATGTGATTTACCCCCCACTTGCAATTCTTTTACTTCAATGAAAAGTTTGATTTTTTTTAAATAAAAGATCAAAAGGATAAACAATGCAGATTTATTTTTTACAGCCATATTTGATCATATTTACCAGGGGTGCCAATAATTCTGACCACCACTGTACATAGTAAATACTATGGAAGTCAATGGGTGCCGTCAACTGTCTGGTTACCAATATTCTTCAAAATATCTTTTGTGTTCAACAGAAAAAAAGAAATTCATACAGGATTGAAACAACATATGGGTGAGTAAATGACAGAATTTTCATTTTTGGGTGAACTCCCACTTTAAGGGTTTTTTTCAAATCACTAACATACGTGCATTAAAATTAAACCAATTTTTCTAAATAATCAAACTCATATGAACATGCTGTAAATACAGTAAGAATTTGATTTCATATTTTGCATATCTCTGATTGGAAGAACTTTTGTGAAATTCAGTCAGACGCCGTTCAGCCAAAAACTCATTCTTATCTAACACAGAGACGATTGTACAAGGGAATCATGGGAATTAAACCAGCCAGGTTGTTTTCATCAGAAGTGAGCTCAAGGACAGCGAAGGCATCTGCTGACTTCCCTTCAGCTTCAGCGTAACTGGTTAAATGTTTCTAGAAACATCTGACAAACACTGAATTCACATTTGATGTCCTCAAGGCAAAGCATCCATAGTAATATGTATATATTTAAAATCCTCTTTCATATTGCGTCTTTGAATAGGTCTGACCGGTTTCAGGCTCGTTTGCTTGTTTTCATTCATGCATTGTGTCGTGGACATGTGACATCCTGCTACTATACAAGAAGCTTTATTTACAGTCCATGTGATTCAACAAAAGGTGTTTTTCCACCCCAGCACACTGATTCTTGAAAAAGGGACAAAACACCCCACATTGTTTTTTCTTTTTGATTTCCACTTTGAAAAGAATCAGAGATGATAGAACATCAACACAAATGTACCATTCAATTAGATCTCTTTATTTCAAAATTATTTATAATCAAAATTGTGACATCGAATATTAGTATTCCTAATACCAAAACTCCCTCAAATTCAAATATCATATTCATAATCCGTCAGTTTTGTGTACAGTTACACCCCTAATATATATATTAGTGCTGTCAAACGATTAATCGCATCCAAAATAAATGTTTGTGTTTGCATAATATACGTGTGTGTGTGTACTGCGTATAATATTATTATATATAAATATATACATGCAAATATTTCTTAAATATATACATGTGCGTAGGGCTGGACAATATGGCCAAAATTTATATCACGATATATTTCTTAATTTCGTTCGATACGGTATAATTCCGATATCGATATGAACTCTATAAAAGCCTCAGAAAAACTGCCAAGAACGCCCACAACGGATGTCTGAACCTACAAACTTCAGAAAAATGAATTTGCCAAGTCTATGAAACCTCCTCCTATAAAACTATACAATATTTTAGAAATAAAAACGGTACAAATAAATTAATGTTCACCTTTTATTTGTATTTAGCCTTCATACAAACAAGAAATGTGAAATCACGTCAAATTAACATAAGACTCACACTCACTTTATTAATAATAATATCTTTAAACTATATCATAGGCTGATTATATTATTCTTAATATAGATTAAAACAAAAGTGGAACTGCTATATAATCGCAATTAGCTAGCCAGACTGATATACTGTTTTATTTATATTAGTGCTGTCAAATCGATTAATCGCGATTAACCGCATCCAAAATAAAAGTTTGTGTTTACATAATATGTGTGTGTGTACTGTGTATAATTATTAAGTATACACTCACCTAAAGGATTATTAGGAACACCATACTAATACTGTGTTTGACCCCCTTTCGCCTTCAGAACTGCCTTAATTCTACGTGGCATTGATTCAACAAGGTGCTGAAAGCATTCTTTAGAAATGTTGGCCCATATTGATAGGATAGCATCTTGCAGTTGATGGAGATTTGTGGGATGCACATCCAGGGCACGAAGCTCCCGTTCCACCACATCCCAAAGATGCTCTATTGGGTTGAGATCTGGTGACTGTGGGGGCCATTTTAGTACAGTGAACTCATTGTCATGTTCAAGAAACCAATTTGAAATGATTGGAGCTTTGTGACATGGTGCATTATCCTGCTGGAAGTAGCCATCAGAGGATGGGTACATGGTGGTCATAAAGGGATGGACATGGTCAGAAACAATGCTCAGGTAGGCCGTGGCATTTAAACGATGCCCAATTGGCACTAAGGGGCCTAAAGTGTGCCAAGAAAACATCCCCCACACCATTACACCACCACCACCAGCCTGCACAGTGGTAACAAGGCATGATGGATCCATGTTCTCATTCTGTTTACACCAAATTCTGAAATCAACAGAAATCGAGACTCATCAGACCAGGCAACATTTTTCCAGTCTTCAACTGTCCAATTTTGGTGAGCTCGTGCAAATTGTAGCCTCTTTTTCCTATTTGTAGTGGAGATGAGTGGTACCCGGTGGGGTCTTCTGCTGTTGTAGCCCAACCGCCTCAAGGTTGTGCGTGTTGTGGCTTCACAAATGCTTTGCTGCATACCTCGGTTGTAACGAGTGGTTATTTCAGTCAAAGTTGCTCTTCTATCAGCTTGAATCAGTCGGCCCATTCTCCTCTGACCTCTAGCATCAACAAGGCATTTTCGCCCACAGGACTGCCGCATACTGGATGTTTTTCCCTTTTCACACCATTCTTTGTAAACTCTAGAAATGGTTGTGCGTGAAAATCCCAGTAACTGAGCAGATTGTGAAATACTCAGACCGGCCCGTCTGGCACCAACAACCATGCCACGCTCAAAACTGCTTAAATCACCTTTCTTTCCCATTCTGACATTCAGTTTGGAGTTCAGGAGATTGTCTTGACCAGGACCACACCCCTAAATGCATTGAAGCAACTGCCATGTGATTGGTTGATTAGATAATTGCATTAATGAGAAATTGAACAGGTGTTCCTAATAATCCTTTAGGTGAGTGTATATAAATACGCACACATGCATGTATATATTTAAGAAATGTTTTTTATATTTATATATAAAATATTCATATTTATATAATATAAATTATATATATAGTATATACATGCAAATATTTCTTAAATATATACATGCATGTACGTGTATTTATATATACATGTTTGATATTTTAACTGAACTTAGGACTGGTGGTGGTGCTTAAGATATTGTTGGTCATTCAGTGTTTCGGGTAAGAAAAATATAATAGTAATAGATCATATTAATTATTAATAAGATAATACTACTACTACTACTAATTCTACTATTAATAACAATATACAACACTAAGGATTGATGAGCTGCTGGGTTCATGAATATTAAATCATGTTGCTCAAACTGATTTGCTGAAATCAAAACAGTGAATGTAATAGATGAGCGCCAGCCAATGAGATTGCCGTTTGCGCATTAGTCCCGCCCACTACCGGAGAAACTTTTCTGCTTGTTCTTAAAAGCTGAATAATTACAAATGAACTATTTTGACAGGAAAATACAACAAAGAATATCGTTTACATAGCACGTCGATTCTGCGTTGTATTTAAATCTTTGTGCGCGCGCGTGTGTGTGTGTGTGAAACACAGCTAGCGGTCTCAGCAAAGCGACGGTGAGTTGTGCGCCTTCACACTAGAGTTTACGGTACGTCAAATACAGCTACGCTGCTCATCCGTTGAGTTGAACTGCAATAGGCAGATCGCTTGACGGAGAGAGAAACTCCGTCAGTGTGAACTGAGTGTTCAGTGAGTGAAAATATATCTATGCTAAACTTATTCTTAGCCTCTAACACACACACCGGCGCGTAAAATCTGATGATTAATATATTTAGCCGCCCAGGTAGAAGATTAACTCGCATTGTAGAGGGTTGTTTCTCCTTACTTGTGAAAGCTCGTTCAGTCACATTTGTATTGCGGTCAGGGGTACTCATTTTGTAGCTAAAACTTGCCGCGTTGGATCTTATTAGCTACTACTGCTGAGCACTGTCTGCGTGTCTGTGGTGTATGCAAGTAGCCAATCGTGTTCTGCTCTTTCTGAAGACTATAATGTATATTGAAATATCGGAAATGTGTTTAAAAATCATATCACCGTTATTGAAAAAAAATATATCGCGATATATATTGATATTGAATTATTGTCCAGCCCTACATGTGCGTGTATTTAAATATTCATAATAATTATACACAGTACACACACACATATATTATGTATTAATAATTAACAAATTAATAAAAATAATATACTATCATTATAATATATTAATAAAACAAATAAATAACAATAAATGTTTTGTATTATGGGTAATGTTATTTAAAAATCCAAAAAAACAAAAACAAAAAAATGATATAAAACAAAACAAAAAAAAAATATATATATACACTCACCTAAAGGATTATTAGGAACACCTGTTCAATTTCTCATTAATGCAGTTATCTAATCAACCAATCACATGGCAGTTGCTTCAATGCATTTAGGGGTGTGGTCCTGGTCAAGACAATCTCCTGAACTCCAAACTGAATGTCAGAATGGGAAAGAAAGGTGATTTAAGCAATTTTGAGCGTGGCATGGTTGTTGGTGCCAGACGGGCCGGTCTGAGTATTTCACAATCTGCTCAGTTACTGGGATTTTCACGCACAACCATTTCTAGAGTTTACAAAGAATGGTGTGAAAAGGGAAAAACATCCAGTATGCGGCAGTCCTGTGGGCGAAAATGCCTTGTTGATGCTAGAGGTCAGAGGAGAATGGGCCGACTGATTCAAGCTGATAGAAGAGCAACTTTGACTGAAATAACCACTCGTTACAACCGAGGTATGCAGCAAAGCATTTGTGAAGCCACAACACGCACAACCTTGAGGCGGATGGGCTACAACAGCAGAAGACCCCACCGGGTACCACTCATCTCCACTACAAATAGGAAAAAGAGGCTACAATTTGCACGAGCTCACCAAAATTGGACAGTTGAAGACTGGAAAAATGTTGCCTGGTCTGATGAGTCTCGATTTCTGTTGAGACATTCAGATGGTAGAGTCAGAATTTGGCGTAAACAGAATGAGAACATGGATCCATCATGCCTTGTTACCACTGTGCAGGCTGGTGGTGGTGGTGTAATGGTGTGGGGGATGTTTTCTTGGCACACTTTAGGCCCCTTAGTGCCAATTGGGCATCGTTTAAATGCCACGGCCTACCTGAGCATTGTTTCTGACCATGTCCATCCCTTTATGACCACCATGTACCCATCCTCTGATGGCTACTTCCAGCAGGATAATGCACCATGTCACAAAGCTCCAATCATTTCAAATTGGTTTCTTGAACATGACAATGAGTTCACTGTACTAAAATGGCCCCCACAGTCACCAGATCTCAACCCAATAGAGCACCTTTGGGATGTGGTGGAACGGGAGCTTCGTGCCCTGGATGTGCATCCCACAAATCTCCATCAACTGCAAGATGCTATCCTATCAATATGGGCCAACATTTCTAAAGAATGCTTTCAGCACCTTGTTGAATCAATGCCACGTAGAATTAAGGCAGTTCTGAAGGCGAAAGGGGGTCAAACACAGTATTAGTATGGTGTTCCTAATAATCCTTTAGGTGAGTGTATATATATATATATATATATATATATATATATATATATAAAATAATAGGATCCTGTTAGTATCTATAACACCATGTCTCCTGCATGTAATACAGTAGGAGTGGTGACAATACAAGAAATGGAGCCGAAAACTGTACTATAGTCTTAATTTATTCACATTTATTCATTAATTTATTAGTTTTAGCAAATGCTCAATGAATTTTAGTATGCATGTTGACACATCGAGTGACTGACCAGAGAACATTTTTTTTTAATTGAAGCAGGTTCCAACAAAATGCAAATGAAAGCATGTTAATCCAGAACAGTCATATACATAAATCTTTAATTTTGCACTTCTGTCCCATTTTCAAGAATCAGTATGAGGACACAACCCAAAAAGTTTCCAGTGCTTCATTCTCAAAGCATTCTGGGCTGTTTGACCTGCGTTTGACCAGCGATATTTCATGTTGCTGTCTTACATCAGTCAGATAAGACTGTTTGGCCACTTCATCCAAAACATTTGCTCATCTGTGAAATGATTTTAGAGGCACTAAATCTATCAGTGTTTGACGTCAGCTGAGCAACACTTGAGCTTTCACGTGATTTTATTGATTTGTTTTTCACGATTTGTGTCAATGGCATTTTGGAAAAGTTAGTAAAAAACAGTCAAGCCATTATTATTTGTCTGGATTGGGGGTAAAGATCCCATAGTTCCACATGGAGCAAACAACATCATGAAGTGTAAACCTGATCTGACTGATTTGTTTGATTATAGCACAGCCTAGTGTTAAACTCAAGCAGTACATGAACAGATTGAACGTACTGTCCATAATAAAGCCCATATAATGCTCTTTTATAGTCTTGATATTTTTTTTCAGGTATATTAGAATAGGTTTAAATGTTCAAAAAACATTTGTTTTTCCTCATATTTGACTGTTGCAGCATCTCTCTTCCCAGTCTGTCAATCATGCTCTGCACAATGTGCTCTGATTGGTCAGCTGGATCAGTGTGTTGTGATTGGTCAACCGCTTCAAGCAGTTTGGGAAATGTCCCGCCCCTCACCATAACCACAAGTTTCAACACACTACTAACTTAACCAGGCCCCGCCCCTTTATTTTGCGTATGCCTTTGGTGGGAATTATTTAAATGAATTAAATATTTAATATTACGTGTCACAAAGCATAATAGGTTTTCTTTCAAATGCAAAGTCTGAAATGTCCTGTGTTACATTTAAAGGTAGGGTAGGCAAATAGCAAGCCATCTTTGAAAGCAAAAGATCCCACCCTCCCTTCAGAGCGTCTCCAAAGCCACGCCTCCTTCAAAACACATGAACACGACACAGGCTGTTTTTCATGTCCACGGTCTAACAGTTAGAAATCTCCTCCCGAAGTTCCTGTAAAATGTCAGTTGGCAACTACTTCACTCAGAGCAGCTGTCAATCTCAGCTGTCAATCATAACGTCACACCCTCGTTTTAACTAAAACCAAACCAAACGAACACTTCAACTAACATCAGCGTGATAAAAACTGCCTAAAATGACAGAAACCATCTTTGGAAAAAATTTATTTGAAGTGTAATTTGATTGTTTAGTTTGTCTATGTCCCATTACATTTCATGGAGAGGGCGGGGTTTATGAGCTATACTGCATCCAGCCACCTGGGGGAGACGCTTTGGCTTCACTTTTCAGGGCTCGTGTGGCCACTTGCTCGGAAGCGGCAACCTCCCCCAGTTTCTCTTGAAGCCAATACGGAAGTGACTTAAACTGCAATTCAACGACTGGCTGCTAGGGACAGGTTTCAAAAGGGAGCAGAATCTCATTGAGCCCCATGTTAAAATGCCCAACTTTACAGCAGCAAAAAACGTTTACAGCCTGGTACAAATTGTGGTTTTGGTCTATATAGCTAATTTTGCCCTTCATGACAACTGTGAGGAGGTGAATTTTTTTATAACTCATTCGTTTACATTATATAAAGCCTTAAAGTTCTGCATAATTAAGGGCGTGGCCACTTTGAGTGACCGGTGGATTGTCGTTTGTCTGCTGTCTGTTAGTCATTCCAAATTGTGGCATGAACGCAGCATGCGCTGGTTGTTTTGGTTCAGGAAGAACTGTAAAAGAACTGCTGTTTGTTTGTGGCACGCGGTGACTGACCTCTGTCTCTCTCTGCATAACATGAAACGCGCGCTGATGACGTGTGATGCCTGTGCGAGCAGGTGTGCGGAGGTATGAAACTACATACGTTAACAGGCAGTTAGGACAGATTGGTCAATAGCTGTGTTTTATTCATGATAAAACACTATGACCGCTTCACACAATGGTTCTGTGTATCACCACTACACAACAACCTTAGCAACCACTCTTAGCAATGTAAACATATGTTTGTTCTCATTGATATTGTTCATTGAAGCTTACTGAATTATGTAGAGTATTGTGAGAGAGATCGAGTGTATTATCTGCATTTATTTATAGCATTTTCCTTCAGGTCAGTCCTATACTAAGTTAATCAAAGAAATTGTCAGTCTGCTCCTTGTTAACAAGGTGCAGTCCTTTCAATATAAAAGTCTTTGCTACTGATGGACTCACTCATAAAGACAGCCTTTACCGCATCTAATGGCGTAATAATGTAATGTCTGTTGCAGTTTACGGTCAGGGACTATTTTTTCCAGCGGAAGGAAGACTTTTAGTGATTATACTTCATGAAAGTTGCATTGATACATCATTTTTGGCTTTAATATTTGTATTGTGTGGTAACCGTTTTATAAAAGCAATAACGTACTCGAGGCTAGTGCAGTATTGCGAATAAGTCAGGTCGATACAGCACAGCCTCTCGTACCTTATTGCTTACTTAGACCACTTAACTTAGTGATTGCTATCAGGATGTTGAGACTTTCAACCAGCATAACAAAAAACATTTTCTGGAACAAATCAACTACCCTGCCCCTAAAAGAGGTTGAAAAAACATAATTGATCTTTACCAGTGGAAGGATGACACAAATGCATTCGTTTAATAAAATGATATTTTAATCAAACTTTGTGTCCTTAATATTTCTTTATTACGTGTGATCCATATTAAAAAGCAATAAGGCACACGATGTCGTGCTGTTTTGTGAATATAAACGCACTGAAAACCTCCTTCAACCATGATTATATTCACGATACAGCACAGCCTCACAAACCTTATTGCTTAATTCAGTGTCATGAAGTGAGTTTTCCATGTATGAACAACAGAAGCTGGCATATTACAAGCAAAAAACAGCATTATTCATTTTTGAATACTGTGTGAAACTAATGCTATTCACTCAAAATGACAGTTTTATTAAAGTCAGGGGAAACAATGCAATGACTTTAGGGTGTTTCGAACCTTTCACTGACAGTTAAAAGCTCTTGGGGGAAAAAGTGAAATGGTGGTATAATAGGAACACCTTAATGTCCATTTGGTTTTTGTTTTTGAACTCGTTTTGACAAAATTGGCAGTAAAAGCATCTCAGTCCATTTCTGTGTGGGAGATGATACGGAGAAATTCGTATCTTGACTCCATATGCCTTTCACACTGAAAGACAAAAAAAGCACAGCAGGATTACACAACAGAAAGAGAATATTATTTTCAGTTATTGTGCATTTTGGCATGGCTGGGTATGTTAAGAGGAAGACTGTATGCGCAGGTGATAATTCTGGTTGGATTTATCCGATATATTTTTCAGTTACCATGCTATTAGGAAACATCCACATTAATAGCACCTCATAAACACACATCAAGTAAACAATATACACTCACCTAAAGGATTATTAGGAACACCATACTAATACTGTGTTTGACCCCCTTTCGCCTTCAGAACTGCCTTAATTCTACGTGGCATTGATTCAACAAGGTGCTGAAAGCATTCTTTAGAAATGTTGGCCCATATTGATAGGATAGCATCTTGCAGTTGATGGAGATTTGTGGGATGCACATCCAGGGCACGAAGCTCCCGTTCCACCACATCCCAAAGATGCTCTATTGGGTTGAGATCTGGTGACTGCGGGGGCCATTTTAGTACAGTGAACTCATTGTCATGTTCAAGAAACCAATTTGAAATGATTCGAGCTTTGTGACATGGTGCATTATCCTGCTGGAAGTAGCCATTAGAGGATGGGTACATGGTGGTCATAAAGGGATGGACATGGTCAGAAACATTGCTCAGGTAGGCCATGGCATTTAAACGATGCCCAATTGGCACTAAGGGGCCTAAAGTGTGCCAAGAAAACATCCCCCACACCATTACACCACCACCACCAGCCTGCACAGTGGTAACAAGGCATGATGGATCCATGTTCTCATTCTGTTTACGCCAAATTCTGACTCTACCATCTGAATGTCTCAACAGAAATCGAGACTCATCAGACCAGGCAACATTTTTCCAGTCTTCAACTGTCCAATTTTGGTGAGCTCATGCAAATTGTAGCCTCTTTTTCCTATTTGTAGTGGAGATGAGTGGTACCCGGTGGGGTCTTCTGCTGTTGTAGCCCATCCGCCTCAAGGTTGTGCGTGTTGTGGCTTCACAAATGCTTTGCTGCATACCTCGGTTGTAACGAGTGGTTATTTCAGTCAAAGTTGCTCTTCTATCAGCTTGAATCAGTCAGCCCATTCTCCTCTGACCTCTAGCATCAGCAAGGCATTTTCGCCCACAGGACTGCCGCATACTGGATGTTTTTCCCTTTTCACACCATTCTTTGTAAACTCTAGAAATGGTTGTGCGTGAAAATCCCAGTAACTGAGCAGATTGTGAAATACTCAGACCGGCCCGTCTGGCACCAACAACCATGCCACGCTCAAAATTGCTTAAATCACCTTTCTTTCCCATTCTGACATTCAGTTTGGAGTTCAGGAGATTGTCTTGACCAGGACCACACCCCTAAATGCATTGAAGCAACTGCCATGTGATTGGTTGATTAGATAATTGCATTAATGAGAAATTGAACAGGTGTTCCTAATAATCCTTTAGGTGAGTGTATATTTTTAGAAGCAATTTTCTTGAAGTGATGATTTTGCTCATATAGCAAATGCATTATCTTCTATTTCATAATACCAACTGAATTAAAATCAGCATTAAATAAAAACTGACTGAAATAGATAAATTTTTTCTAAAGTTTTTTTTTTTTGCTTTGTAATATTTGATCTAAGAGTAATATATATTTCCACTAAAATAAATCTACAAGTATATTATATTAAATAAAAGTAAAAAATAAAAAAAACTATTTAAAATATATTAATATATAAAAATGCATATTTGAATATATTTGAAATAAATAAAAAGATAAAATAAAATAAAATATTTATAAAATATATATATATTTTTTTTATACAAGTTGTTGGACATGTTAACAAAAAGTTTAAAATTCTTTAAATTCTTATATGCATCAAAAAACTATATATTATTAAAAATATACATAAAAAATGTAATAAAAAATAATCTATAAGTATATTATATTAAATAAAAAACATAAAATAAACCAATTTAAAATATAAAAATGTATATTTATATATATTTGTAAATAAATAAAAGGATTAGTAATAAAAAGATTTATAAAATGTATTTATTTTTTATATGATTTGTTGGACACAAAAAAAACAAAAACAAAAGAAACAAAAAAGAAACAGTATATTACCGGTATATTAAATAAAAGTAAACATTTATATATATTTTAAATAAATAAAAAAAGATTAGTAATATATAATAATATATATTACACACACACACACACATACATACATATATATATATATATATATATAAAACCTTAACATTTAGTTTTCTAATTGTTTGAGTGGCAGCTCACCAGAATATTCAGCTTGCTTTCTAATTGGCTGACAGAGCTGTCAGACAGCTGATTGGCTGATTACGCCCGGCGTGTGAAAGCACAGATGCGGTTCGCTCAGAGTTCAGCTCGGAGAGCCACGAGGATGGATGAAGGGCTTCTGACAAGGCACCTGATGCCCAGGCCCGAGCGTTCTGGGGCTGACCCGGTGCATTCTGGGACTGGCCCTGTGCATTCTGGGAAGGGCGGGCTGGGGAGGGGTAGCGGCTGTCTTTCACTAGTCTCACTCCATGGGAAGGAGTGGGTCCTGTGAGTAAAACCAGATTTCAAAGGTGTATAAAGATTCATCACTAAAAATGAACTGCAGGAATTGGAGAAACCATTTGGAGCTGAGAGAGATGAGATCACAGCCGATTGGAAAACCATCCCCCTGCCGCCCACGTTTACTGTAAGCAGTAAAAGCATGAGTCAGGACTTACCTAGTGTTTGAGAACGGGAGACGGGCCGCGGGCAGAGGAGGACAGAGGGCGGGGAGGTGCTGGAGAGCCAGGAGAGAGTGATTCATGGGACGCTGAAGGAGAAGGAGATCTCACTTTCTCCTGAAACACACAGAGTAAAAGAGCTGAACCACAAACTTCTCATTACTGTTTATTTAGAACAACAAACATTAGATATGTAGGGCCCTATGAAATCTGTTTTATTTTTTTATTTTAAAATTCTGTGGTTTCCATTTTAATTTTGGCAACACTTTACAGTAAGGTTTCATTAGTTAACATTAGTTAATGTATTGACTAACATGAACTAACCATGAGCAGTACATTTGTTACTGTATTTGTTCATCTTTGTTAACGTTAGTTAATAAAAATGTAGCTGTTCGTTGTTTGTTCATGTTAGTTCAGTGCATTAACTAATGATAACAAATACAACTTTTGATTCTGATAATGTATTAGTAAATGTTGAAATGAACATTAACAAAGATTAATAAATGCTGTAGAAGTATTGTTCATTATTAGTTCATGTTAACTAATGTTAACTAATGAACCTTATTGTAAAGTGTTACCTTAATTTTTCTGGTTAAATGTTCAAAAAGGACATCTAATCAATTGAATTCACAAAATTTTAACAATGTAAAAAATTATTAACAATAAAATAAAAAATAGGGCCCTATGGAATGTTTTGTTTAAAAAAATCCGTTTTATTTCCATGTTTTCAGTTGTATTTTTTCTGGATTATTTTTTTAATCAAAAAGAATGTCTAATCAATGGAATTCATACAACTTTAACTGTGTTTTTTAACATCAAAAAATGTAACAATAGGGCCCTATTAAAAGTTTGTTTTTTTTTCTCAGAATTTGTAGTTTTTTATGATTTAATACAAATGTATTATCCAAAAAAGGAGGTGATCAAATGAATGCATAAAACTTTAATGATTTTTTATTTATTTAATTAAATTAAATTTGAACAATTGCTTTCATTTTTTGGAAAACAAGTGCTGCACAACAGATGTTTACCGTTTAAAACATGGATTAAATTTTTTTTTATACTGTATTCCTTTAAAAAAAATTGTTATTTATTATTATTACTTTGAGAGTACATTCAGTACAATAGTAACACATTTCTGTCCATTTATAAGTTAAACTGAACTTTTATTTTGACAGGTTAAGAGACTCTCAGGCCCTGTTTACACCTGGTATTAAGAAGCATTTTGGTCGATCGGATCACAAGTAGATGACACTAAATACAGGTGTAAACGGATCTAAAAGGTTTTGAGCTTGTCCACTTTCGACCACTACCAGAGGTAGTCGAGAACACATTCGACTGGATTGCTTTCGTAGTGCAAACTCTCATGTGGTCGAATGTGTTTGAACAGCCACAAAAGACCATCTGCTCTCCGCCTACTGACCTAATGCGGAAACATTATGGGAAGCACGCTAGCCAGGCGGGATTTAAACTTTGGCTGGAGACTCAAGTTTGGTTTGAAGAAGAAAAAACGTACCAAACGTTCTCTCAGCATTCCTGATTTCTAACACACACTCACAGCGTTCCACTGGTCTCACGGCTGTCAGAGCAGAAACGAAAGATGTTTTTCCCCATCGTTTTCTGGCATGTTCATATGTAAATTGCATTTGCTTATTTAATCCATTAGGTCGAAAGATCTGAAAAAATCCATAAATGTACCCGCCCATAAACCCTCCCCTCGAAGAAATCAGGACAGAAGTGGTTGAAAGTGGACAAAAGAGACGGATTAAAACACCAGGTGTAAACGGGAATGTGTCTCCCTCGTCCGCTTGTGATCCGATCGTTCAAAATGCATCTTAATACCAGGTGGAAACAGGGCCTCGGAGCAGCTCTGAAGTTCATGTGTTCACGTCCTCATATAGTGAGACGGTAGACCGCTTTCTAATCAAGCGTCAAGCGTGCTTGATTATGTATAGTAGAGCATGCAGACTTCAGATTTCAAGAGCGGTCTTTTTGTAGTTGAATACTTAGTCACTAGTCCATATCGCAATTTGATTAAGTGTACAGCCCTAATTCCATGACATTCCACAGTAAATTCGCATTTTATTAGGGCCTGAGATATACTTGAAAAACTATAATTTACATGAAAAGGACATAGTTAAAAATCAATACACTGCCCGACCAAAAAAAAGTTGCTAATTAAATAGGCAAATGCTTAAGAGTCTATGATTGGATGATTATTGCAGTGATTATAATGTTTCTATCATGTTATATGTTTGGCAACAGTTCTTCTAACCCTAATTGATGGAGTGTGTAGCTTTTCTCTTTTGTATGAGATGTTTTCCTCATGATCCCATCTGTGTGTCTGGTACCTGAACGGGGCTCTTGCAGAGTCCGGGTGAGCGTGGCTGAGATCGAGGGGAGGAAGAGCCTTCTCTGGACGGATTCTTCCGGAGGACCGGAGAGCTGTTCAGCCCGTTCCCTTCAGTCGACCTGGGAGAGACTCCAGCGGGTGACGCACTTTTCTGCAAACACAAATGGTACGAGATGTCATCACAAATGTCAAATCACGCTACCTTAAACAAAAGCAACAGCAACTAGTGGTGTTTGCCCATGCAAATGTCACCTAGATATGACAAATAGGACAAAGTTTAATTTAAAGCTCAAACAGACAAAACGCTGCAGGGCGATTTATGTGCCGAAATGGTTAGTTAAACTGTTGATAAAATCACAAACCCCATGTATGAACAGTTCAGTGATGCTTACCTTAGCAACCACTAACAAACATAAATTCTGATCATATTTAAAAGGTTCATGTTAAAGTTTTTATCAGATCTGAAGCAAATTCTTTTTCAAATGTAAAAACATAGCTTTTGATTTATTTACTTTTACTTTATTGTTTAAATACAATTTGATGCTGTTCACCAGGTAAAAAGACTGAACTCTTTACTTTATGTTTCGGAAAAACCTTCAACAAATATTATATATAAAATTTTGAAGGGGGTTTTCTGTTTATAGTATGTTGTAGGCATTTGATGCAATAAGCATGTACAATGGTCTTAGATTATTTTGATGAATAGATTAACTTTGCATTACTAATTAATTTTAATTAGAAAAATAATAAATGATTGAAGCTGTAAACGTACGACAGCTGATCTGGACTATTAAAAAAAATCTAATTCATATGCCAAATGAAGCCTTTATGACTCAAGTCTATGATTTATGAACTTGGTTACATTGTATCATAACAGTCATTAATAATTCATCAAAAACATCAGATAGTGTTTGATCAATGGTTTTTGTACGTTCAAATAAGAATATGCACAAAAATATATGAATCAAAGCCTCTTGACATTTCTAGTTATTTAAAGTTGAAGAAAGTTACCGAGACATAAATCAAAAACTCATAAAGGCTTACATTTGAACTCTGATGAGGTCACAGAAACACTGGACGCGACCAATGATGTGTGTCGTGCCTCGGAGTGTTCAATAACATTGACCAATCAGCTGTAGGCTACTCTTCAGCAACTGAATGAATGAATAACTATGTATCCAACTTTACTAGAAGAAAATGTTGGTGCACTGTTGACATCCATAGTAGACACTGTGTATTGCAAGAATGAGAAAGAAAGTAACTGTGTTCACACCTCTTTAGTGCTGTCTCTTCTGAGACCATCTTCATTTTTACTGCCACTCTCCTGCAGGAAAGACACATGATCAGACCCAGCCAATCATGAGGCCTTTTCACAGGACACAAAAATCACTGTAATATCTCATTTGTTTCAAATGGAGACTTTGCTTAAATCTCTTGCTTCTTAGATGTTTCTCCCGAGAACACGACGTCACGTGTCGTCTCTAGAGTTTCAGAAGAATTTTCGGTAACACTCTATTTTACAGTGTCCTTGTTACACGTTACATGTACTTACCATAGTAATAACAGTAAATTATGCATAATTACATGCAACTAACCCTCAGCCACTTTATTATAAGGTGCCATTGTTACAGTGTAATTACATATTAAAGTATTGAGTAATATTAATTTACAACATGTACTTACTATAGGGTTAGGGTTTGGTTGAGGGTTAGTTATGCACAATTTACTGTTATTACTATGGTAAGTACATGTAAAATATGTAACAAGGACACTGTCAAATAAAGTGTTACCATTAATATTACTCCGTACTTAAATATAAAATTACACTGTACACAGTTTTCTTAAACTGTGCTCAGATTTGCCAAGATACCAAGGATGTCAATCAGGGTTATTATTGTAAACTAGAGCTAAAACTATTTTTGTTAACTGAAATAAAGCTAAAATAAAATAAAATATAAACAATAGATGCAAAATACTATTCTGCTGTCTTGGCCAGGACTCCCTTGAAAAAGAGATTTTGAATCTCAATGGGATTATTTCCTGGTAAAATAAAGGATAATAAAAAATAAATAAAAATAAAACTTCAAGTTGAAGCACTGAAATAACAATTAAAATAAAACTAAACTAGAAAAAACTAATAAAAACCAAAATAGAAATATTACAAACAAAAAAAACAACAAATAATAACAAACACACATAAAAAATGTAACTAAAATGAAAAAGAAAACTGAAATTATAGAAACTAATAATAATAGTATATAAATAATACTAAAATCAATAGAAACTCAAACACTTCTCATCAAATATCATTCATTTTACTGTACAACAGCTATTGACTCCCAAGTTATAAAAGAGCAACATCTGGGCCGTTTTTGGCGAATGAACGCACATGTCAGTGTTCAGGGATAAAATGATATGTCAATGTCAATGTCACGTTTATTTCTATAGCACTATTAAAAGAACACATGTTGACCAATGTGTTTTACATCAATTCAGTATAAAAACAAAATAATACAATAGCAGTACGATAATAAAAAACAATAATAATACTAAAACATATGTGTTTTAAAAACATGCACAGAGTCAGCATCCCTAACATGTAAGGGTAAGCTGTTCCAAAGTCTTGGGGCTTTGTTGTTTAACTTGGTCCTTGGAAATGTAAGTACATTTTGAGATATTGATCTCAAAGTTCTTCCTGACTGATACCCCATTAGCAAATCCGATAAATAAGCCGGTGCAAGGCCATGCAAAGATTTATCACTTTGAATAAATTATGAGCATTAATATTCAATCGCAGTTGGCATGTCATTTAGCTGAATATGTAAGCACAAGCGAAAATCACACAGGATCAACTCAAATGCATCTTAAAAACTGTAAACCGAGGAAGTAGCATGTTTGGTCTTGGCTTGACTTACCCGCCGTGTTCGTCCCGTGCTGGTCTGGTCTGAACCGCCCCGTTTACTGTCCATATCAGCGTGAGAGGATGAGGTGGAGGAGGACGGGGGAGGAGGAAGACCCAGACGCAGCCCTGCAGACCGATGGCCCACCGGAGAGCCGCTGCCACTCTGAAATACACACATACATAAACTATATACGTGACATAAACACACTATAATCTCACACTACTGTATGTGGTGAATATAACCTCAATCTAACATGAACGTGACATATCAAACCTGCTTCTCATCACAACGACAGAATACATTTCAACACATATCAACTGGAACAGAGCTTAGAGTATATATCAGTCTACATATATATATATATATATATATATATATATATATATATATATATATATATATATATATATATATATATATACACTCACCTAAAGGATTATTAGGAACACCATACTAATACTGTGTTTGACCCCCTTTCGCCTTCAGAACTGCCTTAATTCTACGTGGCATTGATTCAACAAGGTGCTGAAAGCATTCTTTAGAAATGTTGGCCCATATTGATAGGATAGCATCTTGCAGTTGATGGAGATTTGTGGAATGCACATCCAGGGCACGAAGCTCCCGTTCCACCACATCCCAAAGATGCTCTATTGGGTTGAGATCTGGTGACTGTGGGGGCCATTTTAGTACAGTGAACTCATTGTCATGTTCAAGAAACCAATTTGAAATGATTGGAGCTTTGTGACATGGTGCATTATCCTGCTGGAAGTAGCCATCAGAGGATGGGTACATGGTGGTCATAAAGGGATGGACATGGTCAGAAACAATGCTCAGGTAGGCCGTGGCATTTAAACGATGCCCAATTGGCACTAAGGGGCCTAAAGTGTGCCAAGAAAACATCCCCCACCAAACACACCATTACACCACCACCACCAGCCTGCACAGTGGTAACAAGGCATGATGGATCCATGTTCTCATTCTGTTTACGCCAAATTCTGACTCTACCATCTGAATGTCTCAACAGAAATCGAGACTCATCAGACCAGGCAACATTTTTCCAGTCTTCAACTGTCCAATTTTGGTGAGCTCGTGCAAATTGTAGCCTCTTTTTCCTATTTGTAGTGGAGATGAGTGGTACCCGGTGGGGTCTTCTGCTGTTGTAGCCCATCCGCCTCAAGGTTGTGCGTGTTGTGGCTTCACAAATGCTTTGCTGCATACCTCGGTTGTAACGAGTGGTTATTTCAGTCAAAGTTGCTCTTCTATCAGCTTGAATCAGTCGGCCCATTCTCCTCTGACCTCTAGCATCAACAAGGCATTTTCGCCCACAGGACTGCCGCATACTGGATGTTCTTCCCTTTTCACACCATTCTTTGTAAACTCTAGAAATGGTTGTGCGTGAAAATCCCAGTAACTGAGCAGATTGTGAAATACTCAGACCGGCCCGTCTGGCACCAACAACCATGCCACGCTCAAAATGGCTTAAATCACCTTTCTTTCCCATTCTGACATTCAGTTTGGAGTTCAGGAGATTGTCTTGACCAGGACCACACCCCTAAATGCATTGAAGCAACTGCCATGTGATTGGTTGATTAGATAATTGCATTAATGAGAAATTGAACAGGTGTTCCTAATAATCCTTTAGGTGAGTGTATTTCATTATCGTGAAATATTTGCATAAACATTATAGCAAAATCTCTACCTGTTAGAGCCATAAATAACAAAGAGGTTTGTAATATGTTTTCTGGATATTACGAGTGATTTTGTATATTAATATATGCATATTTTGAATATTTATACTGTATCACATGACTTTAGGCAATTTCATACATAATATGTATGCATAAATAACCATTCTTTTTTCTGAATTACAATAAGTTGTTTGGTACTAGACAGTTTTTTTATTGCTGAAATCGTTAAAAATCATAGTCAATTTGAAGCTTGACCAAATGCAAATAGTTTTTAAGCATGTTTTTGTAACCTGACAAATGAAAAGTAAACTCTTAGAATACAAGTTTATGGATCTACAAGTCAAATTATTATTGGTTGATAATATGTTTTTACTGTTGGATGGTATATACCATTGTAACACAGCTCTAAGAGAAAATTTAAAAAAAAATGTTTTTTAAAACAATCATTTTAAAAAATGATTTAAAAAAAACTAATTCCATGATGATCACATCTAATGCATATCTTTTTCATTTTAATTCTATTTATAGAAAATGCTATATATACAAAAATCCAATCTAACATATTAAATCCAATCAGCACTGCAATCCTTACAGAAAACAGGACCATGCAAACAAAAACATGAATAATCTACACTAATGGAAGGACCAATCAGAGGATGACAATTCAGGCTTTAATACTCACCCTGTTTAGGGCTCCATCTACAGAAATAAAGAGAGACAGACTCATTGAGATGAGATGATCCTGTTATACTGAGCATTTGCAATATATTACAGGAATATTCCAAATTAATTTCAACCTAATGTCTATGGATCAAATTTGTGGCATGCTGTCGCTTAGAACAGACATTCAAAAAACAAGCAAAAATCACATTTACAGTAATGCATGTACAATGGAAGTCTTCAAAGATTCTAAAATGGAATTCTTCTGTAAAAATTTTGCTATTTGAGTTGAGTTTTCTAAATGACCCTTTTGAGGCTCAGGGAAAATTGCTCTATGTAAACAGTGTCTATATCTGAATATACATAATTCATTACTATACAGTAAGAAAAAAGTGGTCAGGCCTCATGGGTTAATCGTGACAGTAATTTTGCATAAATTAAAGGCCATACAAGAAATACTACCATGATTACTATACTATTATAATAATAAAATATTACTTTTATCACATTGCACTAATGAAACTAACACAGCATATAATTTGTAGTCGTTCTCATTCTGATTCCATTAGCATTTCATCAAATGCTTCTTATGTGAATTTCTACATGTGAAATGATTCTCACGTACCTCTGGAGTCCAGGTGCTCGAGGTGAGTGATGTCATCTTTAGGTGCCAGGTGCGGGGGGAACGGGAAGGCCCCAGGAAGAGCCATGAGGCCCGCACCCGCTCCCAGGGCCAGTCCTGAGGGGTGTGGCGTCAGAGGGAAGCCCGGAGCATGATGGGATAGATGCTGGAACTGCTGTTGCTAGACGAGGGAGGGGAGAGGAGAATGACAAGCTAATGTAAAACGTGACATTTTTGGAACAGCCTAATATTTTTGTGGAAACTGTGATACACCTTTTCACAATTCTCTGATGAATAGAAAGTTCAAAAGAACAGCATTTATTTAAAATAGAAAACTTTTGTAACATTATAAATGTCTTTACTGTCACTCTTGATCAATTTAATAAAATAAAAAAACTTTTGAATGGTAGTGTATCACAGTTTGCACAACAATATGATGTTGCACAACTGTTTTCAACATTGATAATAATAGGAAATATTTCTTGATACATATACATTATATACTATATTATTACTTTTAGTAATAAAATAGCTTCGATACTGAATCACTACATTATATTTCTCAGTAAAGATGGGGTTACATCGCAATTTTGGGAAAAAAAGGACTCACCCCGATGATAGCGTTGAGTTCGGCCATGCTAACGTGTTTGGATCTTTCCACTGCTTGAGCTACTTGATGCTGATGCTGCATGGACACACAAATTCAAAATGCAACATCACACATGAAGCATGAATAAAACACAAACCAGCTAATAGAGAAGATATTCAAAGACCAGGACCAAACATGCAAAACTCCGCCTGAGGCGAAACCTGCTACACGACAGCACTTTTCACTGTGAAAAACCACAAACAAAGCAGTAGCGCATGTGCCACGAACAGCAGGTCAACTAAAAAGAGTTGTTGTTGTCTCTGTGGCAGCTTTGATGCTCCCAGAGGGCGTTACGATTACAAAATAGCCAAATCCACTCAGCGTGGCTTATAAAAGAACAGTATGAAATATTGATCCAGGAAAGAGGTGGGCGATTGGAAGCTCTCTGTTGATGACCACCTCTGCTGTAAATAATTCATGCGTAAATAGCCCGCGGGAGGAGAGCGGCCTGGAGAGGATGAGTGTGTGTATGTGTGTGTGTGTGTGTGTGTGTGTGTGTGTGTGTTTGCTCACCTCTTGGGACAGCAGTGGAATGATCTGAGTGCATATCGCACTGAGCCGCTTTACAATCTCTGCCTGCAGAAACAAAAACAAATTCCCATCAAACAACAGACGACATACTAAAGCAAACAGTCGGGCTAAATGCATTTTATTGGTTCTAATAGAATTCACACCAGCAGATTCTACAGGAGCTAATTCAGTACTCAATATGTGCCTGTTTTTAAAAAAGTCTGGTCTGTTACAGTTTGACATTATTTAGCATTTTATTAACTAAAATTTTAATTTAAATTATGTAACTAAATAAAAATTTTTTTTTAAATCATTCAAAGTAAAAAAAAAAAGAAAAAAAAAAAGTGAACTGACAGACAGATAAAACCAACGACAGACAGACAGACAGATAGATAGATAGATAGATAGATAGATAGATAGATAGATAGATAGATAGATAGAACGACAGACAGACAGACAGACAGATAGAACGACAGACAGATAGACAGATAGATAGCTAGAACGACAGACAGACAGATAGACAGATAGAACGACAGACAGACAGACAGACAGATAGATAGATAGATAGAACAACAGACAGACAGACAGACAGACAGACAGATAGATAGATAGATAGAACGACAGACAGACAGATAGATAAACAGACAGACAGACAGACAGATAGAACGACAGACAGACAGACAGACAGACAGATAAACAGACAGACAGATAGATAGATAGATAGATAGATAGATAGATAGATAGATAGAACAACAGACAGACAGACAGACAGATAGATAGATAGATAGAACAACAGACAGATAGATAGATAGATAGATAGATAGATAGATAGATAGATAGATAGATAGATAGATAGATAGATAGATAGATAGATAGATAGATAGATAGATAGATAGAACGACAGACAGACAGACAGACAGACAGACAGATAGATAGATAGAACAACAGACATACAGACAGACAGACAGACAGATAGATAGATAGATAGATAGATAGATAGATAGATAGATAGATAGAACAACAGACAGACAGACAGACAGACAGACAGACAGATAGAACGACAGACAGACAGATAGATAGATAGATAGACAGACAGACAGACAGACAGACAGACAGACAGACAGAGATAGATAGATAGACAGACAGACAGACAGACAGATAGATAGAACAACAGACAGACAGACAGACAGACAGACAGACAGACAGATAGATAGATAGATAGAACAACAGACAGACAGACAGACAGATAGATAGACAGATAGATAGATAGATAGATAGATAGATAGATAGATAGATAGATAGATAGATAGAACAACAGACAGACAGATAGATAGATAGAACAACAGACAGACAGACAGACAGAGATAGATAGATAGATAGATAGATAGATAGATAGAACAACAGACAGACAGACAGACAGACAGATATATAGATAGATAGATAGATAGATAGATAGATAGATAGATAGATAGATAGATAGATAGATAGATAGATAGATAGATACTTTTACTGACTACCAGAGGTGCTTTTAATACACTGCACGTGTTCACCCACACACACACACATACAGCTCATATATGTACACACTTCATTCAGGGCTGATCCCACTCACACTGACCCACATACACTCTCAAATCCAGGCATTTCCAACAGATGGCCTGGAAAACGAGGAGACATGCAGGGGTCTTATCTGGATTAGCCCACTCTGGCGTGTGTGTATTTGCTCATATCAAGTAGTCAGGCTTAAAACCTGCTTCAGAGTAAATACCCAACAAAACACTGAATCAGGCACATCACATGATGTATACATGCCTCTTCAAAATGACTAACACATGAAAATAGACCAACATGAACACTGATAATGATCAGAAATGTTTCAAATCATCATATTAGAATGATTTCTGAAGGATCATGTGACACTGAAGACTGGAGTAATGATGCTGAAAATTCAGCTTTTACAAAAAAGCCCTGTTCCATCCCTACCCAGCCTCTTGATCATGTAGTTTCAGGATGATTGTCCTGCAATTAGTGTTCTGTACATCTAGTTCCAACACTAACCTGCCAACCAGACCCCATAACTCACCCACACAAGGACACCTCATACTGTAAAACTCATTACACAGAGATCATGCTGATCTGTAATGAAATCAGGCTGTAAATGGCACATCAGTCACTCACCTGCTTCTGCATTTCAATGTTCAGCCCGTAAGACATTTCATAATACTGTGGAAGGAAGCAAGGCCAGCTCAATTACATTCAAATTACATGACATAAATCACAATCACATCCACCTAAATGACAGAAATGCTCTACATGTGTTACCAGAGGCCAGAAATGACCCATATTCCTAGTGAAAGACCTGACACTCATTTCTCTTTCATATTAATCGATCATTATACATTTGGTAGATGCCTTTATCCAAAGCGATTTACAGTGTATTAAAGGTATTGATCTCAAATGATCTTAATGTTGCAAGCACCAACTGAGCCACAGGAGCTTAACGCCATCATTTATACTTTTCCACTACTTGTTCCCACCTATTAGCTGTGATAGAACAATATATTAGCCTATGCAATTAATGATTCAATTTTTGGCAAATTTAAAATAATCAGTTATTGATTTTATCTACCAGATTCAACCAAAAGCCTTGCGGACAGATGCTGTCAACTTCTGCTGTCAATCTTTTAGTGAATTTTGAGTAAATAATGTGTTTACTCAATTTCAGCATTTGTTGTAATTAAGTCATATTAAGTAAAGGAGATGCAACGTCTTACATTTATGCATTTGGCTGACACTTTTATCCAAAGCAACTTAACATTGCATTCAAGGAACACATTTTCTCTGTTCATGCATTCCCTGAGAATCGAACCAATGACCTTGGCGTTGCAATTACCATGTTGTACAGTTGTTGTTTTTTTTTACAAATTATATCATCAGCATCTTGTAATGCTAGAATTTAAATGTTGCAAAGAGCATCTAGAGCTTCAGTAAAGCAAGACAATCTGGCAGAATCTTAAATATTTCACAAGGACATTCAAAATCCTTAAATTTTCTGTGTATTTCCAGGTATATATGACTGTAAACATAAACACATATATACACAGATCAGGCAAAACATTATGACCACCTTCCTAATATTGTGTTGGCCCCCCTTTTGCTGCCAAAACAGCCCTGACCTGTCGAGGCATGGACTCCACTAGAGGTGTGCTGTGGTATCTGGCCATGTGTTCCCCAGGTAAGCGATGCACCCGGCCATACAAAAACATGATTCCTTAGGCCAGGCCATCTTCTTTCATTGCTCCGTGGTCCAGTTCTGATGCTCACATGCCCACTGTTTAGTGCTTTCGGCGGTGGACAGGGGTCAGCATGGGCACCCCTGACTGGTCTGCGGCTATACAGTCCCATATACAATAAAAAAACTGATTCACTGTGTATTCTGATACCTTTCTATCAGAACCAGCATTAACTTCTTGAGCAATTTGAGCTATAGTAGCTCGTCTGTTTGCCACAGCCACCAGGGAATACAGTTTCCATGAAAGGGTGTACATGGTCTGCAACAATGCTTAGGTAGATGGTACGTGTCAAAGTAACATCCACATGGATGGCAGGACCCAGGGTTTCCCAGCAGAACATTGCCCAAAGCATCACACGGCCTCTGCCGGCTTGCCTTTTGTTCCCCAGGTAAGCGACGCACACGTACCCGCCATCCACGTGATGTAAAAGAAAACGTACAGTTACAAGCAACAGTAGCTCATCTGTTTGATCGGACCACACGGCCAGCCTTCGCTCCCCATGTGCATCAATGAGCCTTGGCTGCCCATGACCCTGTCGCCGGTTCACCACTGTTCCTTCCTTGGAGCACTTTTGATAGATCCTGACCACTGCAGACCGGGAACACCCCACAAGAGCTGCAGTTTTGGAGATGCTCTGACCCAGTGGTCTAGCCATCACAATTTGGCCCTTGTCGAACTCGCTCAAGTCTTTACGCATTTTTCCTGCTTCTTTCCTGCTTTGATGACAAAATGTTCACTTGCTGCCTAATATATCCCACCCACTAACAGGTGCTGTGATGAAGAGATAATCAGTGTTATTCACTTCACCTGTCAGTGGTCATAATGTTATGCCTGATCTGTGTATACACCCTAGTGAAAAAAAAACAAATAGGGCCAAAATGTATTTAAAAGACATTTATTTTATACTAAGTATACTAAAAATTAAATGTTCTAATTTAGCAGACTTTAAGTATATCAATTTAGTATACCAAAAGTACAATTGCAGGGTATTTATATTAAGTACATAAATATGTAAACGTATTTGTAGTATACTTAGCATAAAATAAATGTATTTCAAATACATTTTGGTATATTTATTTTTAGGGTATACATACATATATACAAACCACTTAAAAACCTTATCAATCAACCACTTCTATCAGCTCAGTCACATCTTGGAATTATGGGTAATGTTGTTGGAAATCCCTCTTACCATGATATAATGTCTGTGCATCTCTGTTTTCTCACTCGCCAACTTCTCACATTCTAGCTTTAGACTGAAAGACAGAAAACAACACAAATCGTGAGTTCCTCTCAGAAAGTCATGTGACATGTCCTCGTACAGCTCTCATTGGTCAGTTAAGGACACCACAATATCAGCCTCTCCAACATGAAATACAACAACCTCTAGATTAAAGGGATAGTTCACCCAAAACTGGAAATTATCCCATAATTTACTCATCCTCAAGGCATCCTAGGTGTATATGACATTCTTCTTTCAGACGAATACAATCAGAGTTATATTAAAAAATATCCTGGCTCTTCCAAGCATCATAATGGGAGTGAATGGGGGGGGGGGGGGGGGTCGAGATTTTGAAGCCTATCCATCATAAAAGTAATCCACACGGCTCCAGGGGGTTAATAAAGGCCTTCTGAAGTGATGCTCTTTTGTAAGAAAAATATCCATACTTATAACTTTATAAACTATAATCACTATCTTCCAGTAACGGAAGGCCAGAACTCGAGTCATGTACGGCCGTTACAGGAAACCAGTGATTATAGTTTATAACGTTATAAATATGGATATTTTCGAAAAGAGCATCGATTCAGTTCGGAAGGTCTTTATTAACCCCCTGGAGCCGTGTGGATAACTTTTATAATGGATGGAGGCACTTTTTTGGGCTTCAAAATCTCAGGCTCCATTCACTCCCATTTAAAAAATTGGAAGAGCCAGGATATTTTTAATATAACTCTGATTGTATTCGTCTGAAAGAAAAATGTCATATATACCTAGGATGGCTTGAGGGTGAGAAAATCATGGGCTAATTTTCATTTTTAGGTGAACTAACCCTTTAAATACCCTTTATATTTTAGCCGATCACCTTTTATAATGTACATTGATGTTTACTGTTCTAAAGAAAGACTTTCAGTAGCTTTCGTAATTGCTTCTAATGAGATTAGGCTTACTGGATAGCTGGCTAATAGTCTGTGTCAGCTAATACAAGCGTTTCTAGACGCTGGAGTGATTTTAGAGCATTACAGTTTGATAATCTCATCAGCTTTGCTCAGGTGATCCCAACTGCAGTTCAGAGAGGAAGTAGATCATCTTTACAGATCTAAATCACAACATAACTGAATAAAATGTAGACGCAATTATAGAAAATCAAGTCATCATCAAAGAACATGGGGAGCTTTTTGATATTGCTTTGTGTTTAGGCTTCAGTTTGGAGAGATTGTGTGAATATTGTGATGAGTCTGTGAAATTAAGGTTGTGTACCTGTGATACTGAGCCTGGAAAAGCTGAAATTCCTCTTTTATGTGGTCGAGTGTTTCCAGCACTGTGAACTTCATGCCGCCGTGGCCTGACACCAGCGGAGCCTGCAAACACATGAGCGAGTAAGGGCCGTCACTCCAAAACAGCCTATTAATTACTATTTCTACATTGTAATAGGATTACTTTGCTAATTACTCTGCATGGAGTAATCATGTCAGGTAATCTCAGGAAGACAATACAAGCATAGATGGCAAATTGTACTTTCAATTCTGTATATTTACCATACAAGATATGTACACTGCCCGGCCAAAAAGAAGTCGCTGTTTGGATCTGGATAGGCAAATGCTCAAGAGTCTATGATTGGATCAATATTGCAGTGATTATTATTTTACTAGCATGTTATATGTTTGGCAACAGTTCTTCTAACCCTAATTGATGGAGTGTGTAGCTTTTCATTTCTTAAACCACCATGTAGGAAGACACATCATGGCCGTATTCCAGGATGACAATGTCAAGATTCATCAGGTTCAGATTGTTAAAGAATGAAGAATCATTTTCACACATGAATCGGCACCTCAGAGTCTGATTGAAAGTCTTTGGGATGTGCTGGAGGAGACTTTACAGAGTGCTGGACTCTTGCATTGGCAATACAAGATCTTGACCAAAAAATGATGCACCTCTTGATGGAAATAAATGTTGTGATGTAAACAGCGACTTTTTGGAAACATTGCTATCATGCTATTGCTATATTGCTAATTATGCTATAGACCAGTGGTTCCCAACCTGGGGGCCTCAGTGATCATTAAGCGAGATAACTTAAAATAAATTTTAATATATTAATATAATTCATTAATTTTATTAATGATTCGTTAAATAATACAAGATAAAGTATATAAATTTAAAAAATAAATTACAACAAAGAACCACCTCTCTCATATGTATTCTGAGCAAACCAAGGCGTTTCTAATCGCGCTGTGTAAAATACAGACTAAACAGTGGCTCAAAACATTTTTCATTGAATCATGGCTAGAAATCCATAAAGATACTGTGGTACCTTTATGTTACGGCCTTAACAGGAAATGAGCATTTAAATGTCGTTGTCTCACTTAAATTTCAAGTAGTTCACAGAACAAGTGTGCATGTGTGTTAACAAGGGATGCACCGATAGGCGTGGTCGCGTGCACAAAACTTCTCACACAGTGAGTAGAATTTAGTTCTCATTCACATCTTTTTACATATGATTATATTTAAATTCGCAAGGCTTAAAAACACGTGCAAAGGATAACTTTTGTGAAGATCGGGACAGACAGTTCTGTCGATTGTCCCAAGTGTCGTTCATGCTGGCCCGGGCAGTCCGTATTATCAAGCCCTGCTGTATTTTGTACAGATTTTATTTTGTTTTAGCAAGTATTTAATTGTTTTACCCAGATAAAAACGTTGGATGCAACAGACATTATTCAACTCAGTGCCTTCATGCAATTAATTAATAAATCATCCGTTTGTTTTATAGGCCTTTCTTATGCTATAGCCGATATCGGCCGATAAATATCCAAAAGAAAGCAGGTGCAATGAACATGTGAACACACAATTAACAGCAAAAACAGAGAGCAGTCTCTTAAACTACAGAAGAAAAAAACTAATCTGATTATATTAATGCATTTTAACCAACAGTGCATATGTCTAAACCATCACAAAGCACTAACACAACCGACCGTGACCCACACAATAAAGTTCAACCGCTCAGATTTAATCAAAACTAACATTGCAATATTGCTTATCATGCTTTAGCAAGATTCTGATACCTCATTCTAATACTGAATTAAATACAGGTAATGCCATTAAGAGTTTAAAACGAGAATAAAAGGATTGTGTCTATGGCTGAATCAATCCCAGACAGAATTCATCACGTGACATGATAAACTTAAACATTAAAAATACCTTTAGGGGAAGTGGGAATACACAATCGAATCCTCTGATACACACACACACACACACATTCTGACCATACAAAGGGGGCTTCACGCATGAGTAAAGAGACACTTTATACTGTCCTGCCACTGACAATAAAAGCTTAATTTTGTCAGCTTTATCAAAAACACGAGACTGACTGCAGGCACATATACATTATTCACCTTAATGTGACCCCTGATAGAAGCCAGACCATCACCTAACAGCACTTCTCACAAACTATAAGAACTTAGACAACACCAACAAAATGATGCTATATCGAGTTGCACAGCACTATACCTTTTGTAATGAAATAAAATGCAATACATTTTTGTCTGTTAGATAATGTCAACAAATGATGCTGCATGGAAATGTACTATGCTTTCTGCATTAAAATAAAAGAAATAATAAAAATAAAATAAACAACAACAAAACAAAACCAAACAAAACAAAACAAAACAAAATAATAACGTTTTGTCTGTTAGACAAAGCCAACAAATGATGCTGGACATGCACAAAAAAAAAAAGTAAATTAAAATAATACAATTTAGTCTGTTAGATAACACCAACAAATGATGCTGTATGGACTTGCACGAAATAAAAAAAAATAAATAAAAAATAAAATAAAAAAAATGCACTATGGTTTTTGCATTCAAATATAATAGAATGAAAAAAATAAAATAACATTTTGTTATAAACATTATGTTGGCCCATATTGATAGGATAGCATCTTGCAGTTGATGGAGATTTGTGGGATGCACATCCAGGGCACGAAGCTCCCGATCCACCACATCCCAAAGATGCTCTATTGGGTTGAGATCTGGTGACTGTGGGGGCCATTTTAGTACAGTGAACTCATTGTCATGTTCAAGAAACCAATTTGAAATGATTCGAGCTTTGTGACATGGTGCATTATCCTGCTGGAAGTAGCCATCAGAGGATGGGTACATGGTGGTCATAAAGGGATGGACATGGTCAGAAACAATGCTCAGGTAGGCCGTGGCATTTAAACGATGCCCAATTGGCACTAAGGGGCCTAAAGTGTGCCAAGAAAACATCCCCCACACCATTACACCACCACCACCAGCCTGCACAGTGGTAACAAGGCATGATGGATCCATGTTCTCATTCTGTTTACGCCAAATTCTGACTCTACCATCTGAATGTCTCAACAGAAATCGAGACTCATCAGACCAGGCAACATTTTTCCAGTCTTCAACTGTCCAATTTTGGTGAGCTCGTGCAAATTGTAGCCTCTTTTTCCTATTTGTAGTGGAGATGAGTGGTACCCGGTGGGGTCTTCTGCTGTTGTAGCCCATCCGCCTGAAGGTTGTGCGTGTTGTGGCTTCACAAATGCTTTGCTGCATACCTCGGTTGTAACGAGTGGTTATTTCAGTCAAAGTTGCTCTTCTATCAGCTTGAATCAGTCGGCCCATTCTCCTCTGACCTCTAGCATCAACAAGGCATTTTCGCCCACAGGACTGCCGCATACTGGATGTTCTTCCCTTTTCACACCATTCTTTGTAAACTCTAGAAATGGTTGTGCGTGAAAATCCCAGTAACTGAGCAGATTGTGAAATACTCAGACCGGCCCGTCTGGCACCAACAACCATGCCACGCTCAAAATTGCTTAAATCACCTTTCTTTCCCATTCTGACATTCAGTTTGGAGTTCAGGAGATTGTCTTGACCAGGACCACACCCCTAAATGCATTGAAGCAACTGCCATGTGATTGGTTGATTAGATAACTGCATTAATGAGAAATTGAACAGGTGTTCCTAATAATCCTTTAGGTGAGTGTATATATATATATATATATATATATATATATATATATATATATATATATATATATCCCAGCAGGCACTTCTATATATTTAGTGCATGCTGGGATATGGTGAAGAGCAGATATCCATAGGACTGAGGCTTTGGTCAGGAAACAAGAGGGTGTTGTACAGAGAGCCGAGTACAGCGTGACAGAGCCATGAATTGTCACACAGACTGTTCCTCTCACACCAGCCCTGAAAGAACGCAGTCATCTATCTCACACTGTTTACTGTGCAGGGCACTTTCAGACGAGTGATAGAGACGGAGAGGGGAGGGGGGGAATCACAGAGCCGTGAATAACCGTAGGCTGCTGAAATATTCAGCACATGTGGCACAAATACAAGAGCAGTAACAGCCGTGTGTGTGCAAACGACACATGAACCTGCTGTGTTCCCAATCCATGCTTCCTGCGCCGATTGCTGCTATTGGCAAAAACAGAAGAGTTCGGGAGGGAAAAAACAAGCACATCTGTTCGGTGTGATCGTCTCATTCCAGAAGACTGCATCCGTACTGTACATCAACTCTGATGAGCAGCTTGTTAAGGCCTCGATACACAATACTGCTCTGATGAGAACTGACATCATGCAGCGTCGCCTCCAACACACACACATGCAGCCGCTGACGCTCATTTAACATCCCAATTTGGTGACATTAATAACAATAAAAAAGTAATGTAAAATTAATGCGCATGAACAATTTATGCAATACATTCCATAATCAGGAATTTTCTTGCCAGCTGTGAAATTCAAGCTTGAAGTACTACCTAAATGTACAGCACATTTTTGCACGTTCTGCAGTCATTTGGTTTCACCAAACCGCATTTACAGAGAGCAGACGGCACAGAATGAGTTAAGATGCATGTTTAAAGTTGACTTTTTAAGTCTTGAAAATAGTGTTTATGGTGCGAGACAGTGAGAAAAACTGTTAGGTGTGAAGCAATGACCAAATTCGTCTGTTTGACACATACGTATATACACACACAGATAAAAATAATAGTGCAGACTGAAGGCAAAAACACATCCTGTGCAAACAGTACCTCTCTGCTATTTGACATCTCAATAGCGAAAAATATTGCTGTCTCGAATGATCTCTATTTGTGGGCTTTTCCCAGCAAATACTGATGTATGTGATTAGGGTTGTCACTCACTCACTGAGATCTACACTCCTGCGGAAACTCCCGCTATAATCAGCGGTCTACACTTCACAATGAATCTCTGAGGCCCTGTTTCCACCTGGTATTAAGATGTGTTTTGGTCGATTCGATCACAAGAAGACGAGGGAGACACATTCCCGTTTACACCTGGTGTTTTAATCCGTCTCTTTTGTCCACTTTCAACCACTTCTGTCCTGATTTCTTCGAGGGAAGGGGCTATGGGCGGGTAGATGTATGGGTTTTTCAGATCTTTCGATCTAATGGATTAAATAAGCTTGCGCAATTTTCATATGAACATGCCAGAAAACGATGGGGAAAACATCTTTCGTTTCTGCTCTGACAGCCGTGAGACCAGCCGAACGCTGCGAGTGTGTGTTAGAAATCAGGAATGGAGCTTGGTACGTTTTTCATCTTCAAACCAAACTTGGGTCTCCAGCCGACAAAGTTTAAATCCCGTCTGGCTTGTAGGGTTGGGTATCGTTTGAGTTTAAACGATTCAGATTTCGATTCTTATCGAATCCTAATTTAGATTCCAATAAGGTAAAAAAAACCTTAGATATCATTCACATTTTTTTGAAGTCTTATAATAGCAAAACATTTCATTGTAG
This sequence comes from Rhinogobio ventralis, assembly GCA_039654625.1. Taxonomy (NCBI): domain Eukaryota; kingdom Metazoa; phylum Chordata; class Actinopteri; order Cypriniformes; family Gobionidae; genus Rhinogobio; species Rhinogobio ventralis. The sequence goes on along the minus strand of CM077200.1, from coordinate 4,556,052 downwards.
CTGAATACCATGAACAAAAATTAACAGGCTAAATAACACTAACACAAGGAACTTTTGCCTGCTAAGAATAACATAGCAAAAACAACTAGCCTAACTAATATACATTTCAGCAACAAATTTAGCAATCACAACAAATAAACAACTGAACAAAGATAACGCTGCACTTTATAAATAACATATATATTACAAATATAAAGTTGTTCAGTCAAGAACAGTGAGGGAATTTCTCTTTGTCTGTTTGATTAGTGTTATTATAGAGACGGCAGTAGGAATATTAGGCTTTTTCTGTGAGCGTGCTTTGGATGTGTGCTGGGCACAGAAATATTAATACACACACAAAGGAATTGATAAGTGGAAACAAAATTTTATTAATTTATTAGGAATAAGTATCCAATTCCTGACCTCAAGTATTTGGTTCCAGAATTGGAATCGATTTTCGATTCCCAACCCTACTGGCTGGCACGCTTCCCATAATGTTTCCGCATTAGGTCAGTAGGCGGAGAGCAGACGGTCTTTTGTGGCTGTTCGAACACATTCGATCACATGAGCGTTTACACTACGAAAACAATCCGGCCGAATGTGTTTTTGACTACCTCTGGAAGTGGTTGAAAGTGGACACTATATGATAATTGAACTGGGCTGGATGATATCACTGTTTTCTCCAGAGCGGCTGTACAGCCGAATCAAATTCTGTTGCATTATTTTCCTGTTACCACTGTGAAGCTGCTTTGAAACAATCTGCATTGTAAAAAAGCGCTAAATAAATAAAGGTGACTTGACTTGGACAAGCTCAAAGCGTTTTAGACCCCGTTTACACCTGTATTTAGCGTTGTTCACTTGTGATCCGATCAACCAAAACACATCTTAATACCAGGTGTAAACAGGGCCTTATTTACATCGTGTTTACACTTTGTTGGTAATAATGAAAGGATTTGTGAGAGTGCAGAACTCTAAAGCATGCAGTGAACAGTGATGTTTGGATTCTGACTCAACTCAAACACCTCTGATTGGCCATTGCATTCATGCGCTCAACATGTCTGTGATTGGCTAAAATGATAAACGCTTTAAAACTGTTGTAAATAGAAACCTTTGAGACTCTTCACAGAGCGCTTACACAGATACACACAGGAGCGTTTGAAAGCAGCTGCCTATCAGCGGGTACCAAATATACCAAGTACTCGGTACTACCAGTACTGCAGAAATGCTGGTATCGACTTAGTACCGAAGTACCAGTTCTTTTGACGACCATATATGTGATTAATTGTGAGGAATTTCACAGGTGTTTTACCCTGAATTATGCATTGTATTGTGTTTTAGGGTTAAGAAAATGTCTGTAAATATACATTTTCTACAGTATGCTCATCTTTTGTAAATGTAAAAAGTAAATAAGTTAACCAGCAAATCCTAATTAACTCTAATGTAAATGTGCATGCAAAACTGACAGGATGGGCCTTTGAGAGATGTTAAACCCTATGTGTGTGGGTGTGCAGTTGTATGTATATGTTACGTGTGACAGATATGATCATTAACATCATCAAAGTAGCAACAGTAAACACCACACAGATGGTGAAAGATACAGGCATCTTCACACACATTTACATGTGCATATCTCACGTACACACGTTCACACTACGCTGCTTCATGTCTGAGGCTGCTCACATCTGGTATTAACGTCACACTCGTGTGATCTGAATTCACATCTCTAAAGAGAGTGCAACCGTACGGTACTGAAAGCAGCAGAAATTGCTTAACAATAAAATATGAGATCCACAAACAACAAAAGAGCTCAGCAGTGACCGCAGTTTCCCATGAAGCATTGCAAATGGCATGATTGAGTCTCCCTGCACTTTAAATACACTTATACACTCACCTAAAGGATTATTAGGAACACCATACTAATACTGTGTTTGACCCCCTTTCACCTTCAGAACTGCCTTAATTCTACGTGGCATTGATTCAACAAGGTGCTGAAAGCATTCTTTAGAAATGTTGGCCCATATTGATAGGATAGCATCTTGCAGTTGATGGAGATTTGTGGGATGCACATCCAGGGCACGAAGCTCCCGTTCCACCACATCCCAAAGATGCTCTATTGGGTTGAGATCTGGTGACTGTGGGGGCCATTTTAGTACAGTGAACTCATTGTCATGTTCAAGAAACCAATTTGAAATGATTTGAGCTTTGTGACATGGTGCATTATCCTGCTGGAAGTAGCCATCAGAGGATGGGTACATGGTGGTCATAAAGGGATGGACATGGTCAGAAACAATGCTCAGGTAGGCCGTGGCATTTAAACGATGCCCAATTGGCACTAAGGGGCCTAAAGTGTGCCAAGAAAACATCCCCCACACCATTACACCACCACCACCAGCCTGCACAGTGGTAACAAGGCATGATGGATCCATGTTCTCATTCTGTTTACGCCAAATTCTGACTCTACCATCTGAATGTCTCAACAGAAATCGAGACTCATCAGACCAGGCAACATTTTTCCAGTCTTCAACTGTCCAATTTTGGTGAGCTCGTGCAAATTGTAGCCTCTTTTTCCTATTTGTAGTGGAGATGAGTGGTACCCGGTGGGGTCTTCTGCTGTTGTAGCCCAACCGCCTCAAGGTTGTGCGTGTTGTGGCTTCACAAATGCTTTGCTGCATACCTCGGTTGTAACGAGTGGTTATTTCAGTCAAAGTTGCTCTTCTATCAGCTTGAATCAGTCGGCCCATTCTCCTCTGACCTCTAGCATCAACAAGGCATTTTCGCCCACAGGACTGCCGCATACTGGATGTTTTTCCCTTTTCACACCATTCTTTGTAAACTCTAGAAATGGTTGTGCGTGAGAAAATCCCAGCAACTGAGCAGATTGTGAAATACTCAGACCGGCCCGTCTGGCACCAACAACCATGCCACGCTCAAAATTGCTTAAATCACCTTTCTTTCCCATTCTGACATTCAGTTTGGAGTTCAGGAGATTGTCTTGACCAGGACCACACCCCTAAATGCATTGAAGCAACTGCCATGCGATTGGTTGTTTAGATACTTGCATTAATGAGAAATTGAACAGGTGTTCCTAATAATCCTTTAGGTGAGTGTATATTGCAATATGAAAATAGATTTGAGTAGCTCAAGGTGATTTTTGCATCTGCATAGAAAATAATAAACAAATTACAAGCATAGATGAATACAATATAACAAAGATGTAAATGAAATTGTTTTTCAGTTAAGTAACAGTATTCAGGTACAGAAATTGAATAATCAAATGTAAAGTGTTACGACCCTGTCTTCTATTGATCTCTGAGGGTGTGATTGGCTGCAGACAATCACTCCTAATTGATTAATTTATGGGCGGAGAGTATAAAAGTTGTAGTCACCTGCTCATCAGGACTTCCTCTGGTGGAACATCTCCAGAGAAGTCATTTGCTCCAATTTGTTATATTTCTAGTTTGTTTATTAGTTATCAACATTCCTCACCTATTGGATTATTTTTCCCTTTATTGTTTAAACCCCTAGACATTGTGTTATATTTCTGTAACAGATCACTATTTTATTTAAATAAATAATCTTGCAAGTCAAACCATTTTGTTTGAATGTGTGATCCTCTTTATGTGACGGTCGAGAACGAGCTGGCCGTGACAAAAGTAACACTGTATTTACTGTATAATTAATGAATTAATACAATGTATCTTTGTTAAAGCTACAAATGTGATTTTATCTTTCTCTTTTGTTGTTTGATTAACATTGGTGACAAATAGGTTTGCAAAGGGGCTAAACATTTCTGGTAAATTGCCAGAAACTTTCCAAAAGTGTCCGAAAATTCCTGGGAAGTTTCCAAAAATCCTGGAAAGTTTCTGGAAACTTTACAACCCTTGTGACAAACAGCTGCAGCTATATTAGGCTGCTGTCACTTTAAGATGAATGCATGGACCCCATATTTGATTTTGCATGCACGTGTCCGTTTAAGCTCAAAAGAAAGAAAAAGATAACTGAATTCTGTGTTCACGTGCTGTCTGCACGGCAATGTGTATGTGCACAGAAAACAGCGTGCGAGTTCCAGTGTTCTTGCGCTTGATGCTTAAGCTGACAGGACTTAAAAGCACATGGAAATGATAAACGTTCACTCTATGATGGTTAAACTTTACAATTAATCCGTGAATCACATACATTCCGATCCGGGAAGCAGCTTGCCCGTATGGATCAACTACAATCCCTATACTTTACACTTGTGATCGGATCGGATCAATTCCAAATATTTATAAAAACTATAATAGTATCTCAATGATACTAAAATAACACTGGATTGGATCACAGAGGGAGATGTTAATCCCAGGTGTAACGCGGTCATGAGCGTCCTGTATCAGATCCGACAGGGTTCTGAGAGCAGACAGAAGCTGCCCACTGGAGTCAGATCATCAGCGGCCCAGCAGGCAGCAGCACACACAGTCATTATGTATTACCACATACTCTCTGCTAAACACACTGATAAAAACAGCACACACTAACAAACCTAACCACATTTGCACACTCTCTAAAGGTCATTCATTATGTACACTAAAATTCCTCACTTTAAAAGCTAATGCAAGTAACCACAAAACTGGGTCTCCATGGGCCTGTAATAACATGCCATCATAGAAAAGGTAGCTTTGAAGTGCAGCTCAGTGTGTGTGTGTGTGTGTGTGTGTGTGTGTGTGTGTGTGGTATCATGTTGCCCAGTGACGATGATGGAACATGACATTTGCAGTGGAGAGTGGGGTGGCCTGGATCCATATGTAGCAACATGCAGCAATAACTCGAACAAACCATTCATTCACCCGTCCATCCATCTGTCCATCCCTCCGCCACACAGAGCAAACTCACAAATCTCTGTTCATGAATGTCCTTCTACAGCATTTCTGCCTCGAATCATTTCTCTTGTTTAGCACATGCACATCTGCCCATCTATCTTTCTTAATTCAATATATATTGAATTAAGAGAGATGAATATACCATATTGCATAATAAAAAATAAAATATAACAAATATATATATATATTTTACTCTAAAAATAAAAAATATGACTGAATTACACCTAAATAAACATTTGTGCAAGTGTGTGCTTTATATAATTGTTTGTGTTTGTATGTGTGCAGACTTGAGGTGGAGGGCTTCCCCAAATGAGTTTTGGTTCCTCTTGAGGTTTTTTGAATGTAGATTAATGTAGAGATTTATGTAATATAACAGTAACAGTACAATTAAACAGTAATATAGCCAAAGACATAATAATAATAATAATTATATAATTATATATATATTATCCAAAACATATATACTGTGTGTGTGCATACTGTATGTATGTATACATACACACACATACTCATATTGTGTATCATATATATATATATATACACACAGTATCAATACTAAAACTAAAAGTTAAAATATTCAAAGTCAAAAGTAAAACTCTGGATGCAGAACCATGCACAGTCTAAAACATCTAGGATATATTTAATAATAGGCTCAAATATATTTATATATATTACGGTGACTGACTGTAATGGGCCTGTGTGTTTTCGCAGCCCGTGCATCAATTGAACCCATAGCACTGTAATTAACTCTTCATCGTGACCTTAACCCTGACCCTAACACTAAACATAATGCACATTAAAACGGGCCCCCTCGCGCAACTCAAAGATCCGCTAAAAAACGAGTTAATTAGGCTGCGGTACCTGGGGTCTTCCGTGCGGATACATGGCTCTGGAGGTCATCCACGGGGATCTCGATGGTCAGGACCGAGTCCGGAATCACCGTCCGACACCGAACCCCCCGTGCGCTGCGTAAACCAGGATCTCTCCTCCGCTCCCCGCGCTCCAAACGTTCTCGAGTAACCTAAGAATTACGAGGTATCCGATGAAAAGTTTAAAAACGTTCTATTCGCCCTGATCAAACGTTCTTCCTCTTTATGACGCACAGTTACGCCGCGCTACAATGTAACAAGATCATCCTGTGTGGGGCGCGTGCACGCAGAGCGCGCGTCGGAGATCAGAGGAGCATAAACAGCGCTGACCCGCGCGCACACGCGGTCTGAATAAAATGAGCGAATCGGTTCGTTTGAACGATTCACTGATTCAAATGTACTCACGGGTTTTTTTTATTGGTTTTGAAGGTATTGGTCACCATTGTTCTCATAGAAATAAATAAACTGAATGAATTCACGTTTTAGGTATGACTGGTGTAGAACAAAACATCTCTTCAAATAATGTTACTCGCAAATTTAAAAACCGCGAAAAAACCAATAGGAAAATCCTGAGGGAATCTATGGCTCTGTTGTTTGCAATGTGAATTATCCGAAGATTGAATGTGTTTTTTTGAAGGAAAGTATGCTTAGCATGCGGAAATTCTGTGAAAGAATAGTCAATTTTCCAATCGGCTCGATCGAATCACTAAAAAGAACCGATTCAAAAGATTCGTTCGCGAACAGGCTGTCAACGAGCCAAACTGCAGCCAGCGAGGGGTGTATTGGATTTCTGAAAATCTAAAATAAATATATGAGAGACTGAGTGGGAGAGAGAAAGGGGTGAAGGATCAGAAGAGAAAAGAAAACGCACAGCGGCTCTTCTCAGCGGTGCTGCCTGTATTATTACTGCGCCTGTGAGATTGACATTAAGCTTTTAAGGTCGACCGCTTACATTTGTTTATTAAGATTACACAAATAGAATAAAACGTAACAATTGCAAGAGAGAAAACAGTTAAAAGCAAATTATATTGATATATGTTATACTATTATATATTATAAATCAGATGTTTAAAAAGAAACACTATTTGAAAGAGAACAAAGCTGCAAACCGCTCGTATCATAACACAGAACATAATGTACAAACATTGCAGCCTTAACGTCTCTTTTCAAGACTGGACCCTGATTGGCTAACAAGATTAAAGTCAAGGCCAATAAGTGACCCAAATGCCCACGTTGGGTCATGACATCCACTTTGATCTGAACCAATCGTGAAGCAGGACCCCAGCGCCTGCGCGTCTGGGTGGCCGGTGTTGCATTATGGGTAATGAAGTCGTTTACGTTCTCAATCGCCGGATAATAAAAACGGGAAGCCAATCAGCGTGTAAGAAGCGAGTTGACATATGTGAATATTTATGAGATTATGAGACAATGATCCCCATTGAAAATCTGTACAAAAAGAGGTATTATGTGTTAACCGAGACATGCACATGATATTTAGAAATGGAAAACGGAAGTGTTCTGACCAAACTGCACAATAATCATGAAATATATTGGATAAAGTAGCCTATAAAACTCGCAGATTTAAAGATGCAAATCATAACAACGTGAACAAGTAAAGGAAATTAATTAAAATAATTAGAATACAAATATATTTTCTAGTGCTGTCAAACTGATGAATCACATGTAACAAAAGTTTTTTTTACATAATAAATGTATATAATATATATATTATTATATTTAGGCTATATATATTATATGTCTCTTTCTGTGTGTGTGTGTGTGTGTGTGTATCGATCAGGCATAACATTATGACCTAATATTGTGTTAGTCACATTTCTGCTACCAAAACAGCCCTGACCCGTCGAGGCATGGACTCCACTAGACCCCTGAAGGTGTGCTGTGGTATCTGGCACCAAGATGTTAGCAGCAGATCCTTTAAGTCCTGTAAGTTGCGAGGTGGGATCGGACTTGTTTGTTCAGCACATCCCATAGATGCTCGGTTGGATTGAGATCTGGGGAATTTGGAGGCCAAGTCAACACCTCAAACTCGTTGTTGTGTTCCTCAAACCATTCCTGAACCATTTTTGCTTTGTGGCAGGAGCATTATCCTGCTGAAAGAGCCACAGCCACCAGGGAATACCATTTCCATGAAAGGGTGTACATGGTCCACACGGCCAGCCTTCGCTCCCCATGTGCATCAATGAGCCTTGGCCGCCCATGACCCTGTCGCTGGTTCACCACTGTTCCTTCCTTGGAGCACTTTTGATAGATACTGACCACTGCAGACCGGGAACACCCCACAAGAGCTGCAGTTTTGGAGATGCTCTGACCCAGTCGTCTAGCCATCACAATTTGGCCCTTGTCAAACTCGCTCAAGTCTTTACGCTTGCCCATTTTTCCTGCTTCTAACACATCAACTTTGAGGACAAAATGTTCACTTGCTGCCTAATATATCCCACCCACTAACAGGAGCCGTGATGAAGAGATAATCAGTGTTATTCACTTCACCTGTCAGTGCTCATAATGTTATGCTTGATCGGTGTATATATGCGTGTGTGTACACAAACACATATAATAATATACTGTATATACATAGACACGTATAATGTAAACAAAAACGTTTATGTTAGATGCGAGAATCTCGATTAATCGTTTTGACAGCACTATTTTCCTAAAAAAATATTTTGAGTGGATGTACAATGAAAATCAAAAACCGTCAATTACTAAATATTTTCTTGGGAATATTGTTTTAATTATTTTGTCCTCATTAGGCCTATCACGTTCTACTTTTTTTGTAATAAAAGCCAGTTCATGACATCATCCTACAGGAAGTGACATTTGTGTAATGTATATAATTAAAATACATGTATAATGTACATAACCATTTACTGTATCTCCACCAGATATAAGATGGAAGGGAAAAGATGAAGGGTAGAAGAAAGGAGTGGGAGCCCGCAAACCTATAAAGAGGAGGAGGAGGAGAAGGAGGAGAAGAAGAAGAGGAGGAGGAGAAGAAGGAGAAGGAGGAGGAAGAAGAAGAGGAAGGAAGAGGAGGAGTGGTGATGCAGTGTGGCAGAAATAAAAGAGGGATGGGAGGGTGGTGACAGGCCGAGGAATGAAAAGTGACACACACACACACACACACTACCCCTACCCCTAAACCTACCCATCACAGAAAACATTCTGCATTTTTACATTTTTAATAAAACATTGTTTAATATACAAATACAAATTTGTGTCCTCATAAATCACATAAACATGCACACACACACACACACACACACACACACACACACACACACACACACACACACACACACACACAGCCTGAAAGAGTTTAATGAAATATCATGTCAGAGCGCTCTGCCACAGGGCACATCTCCATCAACAGAGGAAATGAACAGAGAGACAGAAGCACACACATTCTGCAGTGAGAGAGAGAGAGGGAGAGAGAGAGAGAGAGAGAAAGAGAGAGAGGGGGAGAGAGAGAGAGGGGGGGGGGGGGAGAGAGAGAGAGAAAGAGAGAGAGGGGGAGAGGGGGGGAGAGAGAGGGGGAGAGAGAGAGAGAGAGAGAGAGAGAGAGAGAGAGAGAAAGAGAGAGAGAAAGAGAGAGAGAGAGAGGGGGAGAGAGAGAGAGAGCGGGGGGTAGAGAGAGAGCAAGAGAGAGAGAGAGAGAGAGAGAGGGAAAGAGAGAGAGAGAAAGAGGGGGAGAGGGGATAGAGAGAGAGCGAGAGAGAGAGAGAGAGGGAAAGAGAGAGAGAAAGAGAGAGAGAGAGAGAGAGACTGCTGGACTGTTACTGCAGAACTAAAAAATTTAAAACTATTATTATGATTTTTTATTAAAATAATATTTATATTTTATTTCAATTAACATATTTTTACATTTTAATTTTAGTTAACGCTATAACCCTGCTGGGTGAAAATCGTTATTGCAGGTGAGGGTTTTTTAAACATGTTGTTACTTGAAATAAAATAAAATATATTTTAAAAAATTGCCACGGAAACATTTCCCATGTTCATTTAGTAGCTTGATGTATTACAATAATTAAAACTGAAACTAAATTAAGTTTATAAGTCTAGACAAAAACACACAACAAAATTACTACAAATTAAAAATAGAAACAAATTTCTTTGATGCACTAAAAAAGCTAAAACTAAATTAAGTCTATATAGACATATTTAAAACAGAAAATAAAATGACAAAACCACACAATACAATTATTAAAAAGTTAACAAATTAAAAATAAAAATTTAATTATAATACTCTCTCAATTATAATAAAAAAAAAACCCAAACATAAAAAGAACATCCAGACACAATTTCAATGAAAGCTAAAATATTTAAATAAGTTAATTAATTAATTAAAACCAAATTAGATAGCAAGCTAAAACTATAAAGCTAAAAGTATAAAACAAAGTTAAAAGGCATAACAAATAAAGGCTAAGTTATAGTAGGCTATGTGATGTGGTGTAATGACCGATCTGTAATCGTCCACACACACACGCGGAGGTTAATGGTGTGTTTCTAAAGCGCTGCTCCTGATGAAATTGATTGTAATTTCAGCTCATTTTGGACACAGACTGCTCATCAAACATACACAAACAAACACTAATGATTTCTGCTTCATAAGCAATTTAGACTGTAAACAAATGCGTAGTTTAATAATCTTGATGTTGATACACTACTTCATATTTATGTCATATCACCAGACAGTGAAAAGCATTACTGTAAAGCAACAGCAGCACCTGCTGTACACAAGAGAAACTGCCGATGGAAAACGAGCTGAAAGGAATAGTTTGCACAGAATGATAACTCACCCTCATGTCTTCCTTCCATCGAGCACAACAGGCGTTTTCCCACAATGTTCACACCGCTCACTTTAATACAAAGAAAGCGTACAGTGTCCATGAGCTTTCAAGCCAAAAGGACATTACAAAACAGACAGTTCTGGCCCTGGATCAGCTGTTCTAGTCATACTAAAATATGCAATATAGTGTGGAGGTTAACTCTTAACCTTTAAATGTCTGGCACTAAATCAGAAGTTGCAAAACATTTTTAAAGCCACAAAATGTAATTTTTCGCCGCTAGAGGTCACTTATTCAAAACAAAGGCGTAGCTTTGTGGAGCTTTTATTATGCCACAGTTGCCGCTTCAACTTCTTCCGCTCATGTGTATGTGGGGTAACAGCGCTGTTTTATCATATTACATACATTCGATTGTGTTTAAAGTTATGTTATAATTCTGCGTTCGCTCAGCGGCTGCTATGAGACACTTGTTCACACTGCAGTGAGCTAGATCCATATTAGGCATGGTAACTCGCGGTAAATTAAGAAAACCAGATTTAAACAATAAGACTAACTGTGTTGAGCTTTAGAACAATGATTAGTTTTCTGTCGATGAATGCATCCAAACAGTTGCTCATCTGTCTAATAAAACACATAATATATTAAAGCGTCTTTGGTGTTTCCATGGTTTCTACAAAAAAAAGCGGAAATCCATGTTAACGCTGGTATGATGTCATTGATAGGCGACACACGGACCGTGCCCTGGTTAAAATTTATGATTTCTCTGAAACATTCTTGGACACATTTGGGATAATGTAAGCACACAAGTCAACAAAATATATAATACCGTTCTAGTGGTGTTTGATATTTTAATCCAAAAATCTTACATATTGTGCCTTTAAATGTTTTCTTCTGCTCAAGGCTGCATTTTTTTTAATAAAACATATGATAAAAACAGTAATATTATGAAATATTATTACAATTTAAGATAGCTGTTTTCTATTTGAATATATGTTAAAATGTAATTTATTCCTGTGATCAAAGCTGAATTTTCAGCATCATTACTCCAGTCTTCAGTGTCACATGATCCTTCAGAAATCAGTCTAATATGATGATTTGCTGCTCAAGAAACATTTATGATTATTATCAATTAAAAAAAAAAACGGCATTTTTCCAAGATTATTTGACGGATAGAAAGAATTTAAATCTTTTGTAACATAATAAATGTCTTAACTGTTAATTTTAACCAATTTAATGCATCCTTGCTGAATAAAAAAATATTAATTTCATTAAAAAATACCTTTGCTTTGAGAGCTAGCTAGCAGAAAGAATGAAACAAACAGAAGCACCAATAAAGGTCCAATGAATCGTTTATTTGTAAGGCACCATAAATACTTCCTTACTGCTCAATCTCTCATTCATTTATAGTAAATGTTTAAACCTTTTTTTTTCTTCCAATCGTCTTTAAATGAAGTTATAATAGCAGATTATCAACACAAACAACATACATTTCCATCAAGTACATCATGTCATATACAACACACACACACACTTTAAAAAACTACTACAAAGCTCCAAAATGTGGCAAATATTTGATGAGTACTGTCAGAAGGGGGAGGGGCTTATGTCTGGAGAGAGGCGGGGCTCCAGGGATGGGCTGACATACCGGTTAAAGTCACAAACTAGTCTCTTTCAGCTGATGTTCGTGAGACTGAGACCGAGGCAGAACGTTTAGCAACTATAACCAATCAAGACCAGCCAGTGTTACGTGCATCTAAAGAAATCAAGAGCGCAATCGTTTGACTTGACTATTAAAATGGTTATAGATTTCTGTATATCTCATACCTGCGCTAAATGTCCTCTAGGACACATACACCATAAATGTAGCTTTATACATACAAAAATGTGTACAAAATTATATGTATATTGATATATTTATACATGTACATAAATCGGCCGTCAGTGTTTTTGAGATCAAACGGAAAGAATAAAAATCAGAAAACTTAATTTAGCGATTAAAATCACGCAACGGTGAGCGTTTCGTAGTATACATCAGCACTGGTGTACTGAAAAACAAAGAAATTGTGGAAATGTCCAGGAACACACAATTAGAAAATACCCACAATGCACCAGTGCATATGTACAACCTTAGGTAGTTTTGTCTTTAAAACAGCATGGCATACTAGCATACTAGCAGTATATACTGTGTGATGAACTCATATAAAATGGTAAAAATGGTTATTTTGCAAATCGCAGGTATTTTTTTACGCTGGAAAAGTCAAGTTTGTTTGTATTCTGCACAATTTGGCAAATGCAGTAGGTCATCTGGGTATTCAAAGTATGCAGAAAACATGCACACTATGCAGGGCACATGCTGAACTTTTTCTGCCTTCAATTTTTTACAATCAACTTGGATGTTCAAGTCATTTCAACTTCAATTACATTAAAATGACTTAAATTAGTTGAATCTTGTATAACAATTTTTTTTTTAATTGCTTAACTTATTTTGATTAAAGCATGTTGTCAACTTATTGATCATATTTTTTTTTTTTAAATTTTACAGTGTATTATGCTGTAATTATGGCAAAGCTGCGTATTGATTTAAATTAATTCATTTCACAAATTTAAGGAACTGTATGTTCTTCAATCAAAAACAACTATTGAGCGGGGAAAACGTGTTGTAAATAATGTACTGTATATACTTTCTTGTTATCTTGGAAGTTGAGAAGCTGCAGACAGTAAAAGTAGTATAGTAGTATGCCATTCTATTACAGCTTCACAAACAGACTTCAAAAAAAGATGGACAGCTTTCTTACACTGTAGAAAAATGAAGCCAAAATATCCCAGTAAGGGTCGTTCAGAGCCCGAGTGCGCAGTAGTGGCGCCATGGTCTCAAGGTCCCACCCACACTCAATCGCAAGCACAGCTGTCAATCATGACGTTACACCCTGTTTTTATAGCATCAAATAAAAATGAACCCTTGAACATATGTGTGAGATAACGGCAGAAACGGTCTTTGTAATAAAAGTATTTGAAGTGTAATTGGATATTTTAGTTTGCCTCAGGTCCCATTCGATTACATGGAGAGGGCGGGGCTTACGACCTATACTGGGACCAGCCACCAGGGGGCAATCGAAATGCTTTGGCTTCACTTTTCACAAATCATTTAACATGCACTCACTAGCTGCCACCTTCTGGTCACACATGGGACCACATTCACTGCAAACCAGGCGGCAGAAAAACAAACTTCCTTTTACACAGAAAGAATATGAGGATGTGGGCCCGGATTGGGAATCTCTCTTTGCTTTTCTCAGTTTCTTACACAGACCGTGAGCTGGATCAGTTCAAGGGCTCTTAAGGCCTTTTGACCTTGTTTATGTAGGCAACATTGACAGTGTTCCGTATTTTTATATAAAATACTTCAATTAATGTGAAAGGGTCACTACAGTGTTTAAACCCTTAAGCCTAGAATAAAATATCATGAAATACATTGAACATTAGATATCAGAGGAATTAACTGCAAGCATTTCTGATCCACTAGTCAGGACATAAACAGACCGCTGGCCAGTTTAAGTGCTTCACTAACCAGTAATGTGAAAGCATCAGAATCAGATGCTAGGCCATTCTAGGTGGTTGCCAAGGCGTTGCTAGGGTGTTCTAAATAGTTTTGGTAAGTGCATTGCGATGCAAATGCTAAACCGTTGATATGCGGTTGCTAAGTATGTTCTGAGTGGTTGTTTGCACATTGCTATGTGTTTGGAGTGGCAGTTATGCAGTTGCTAGGGTGTTACTAGGTGCTTGCTATGCCATTCTGGGTGGTTGCTAAATTTTTCTGAATGTTTTAGCATGTCGCTATGCCACTGCCAGAGTGTTCTGAGTGGTTGTTCTACATTTTTGTTTGCACAATATGTTTAGGGTTGCAGGGCAGGTTATTCAGTTACTAGGTGGTTGCTAGGGTGTTCTGAATGTTTTGGGCATGTTGCTCTGCCACTACTAGAGAGTTCTGGGTGGTTGCCAGGGTGTTGCTAAAAATGTTTTGCGTGGTTTTTGTGCATTGATATGCAAATTGTAGAGCATTCTGATTGGTTACTAGTGTGTCACTAGGTGGTTGCTAGGGTGTTCTAAATATTTTTAACATGTTTCTGTGCCACTATAAGTGTTCTGGGTGTTCGCCAGAATGTTGCTGCGTGGTTGCTAAAATGTTTTTAATGGTTATTGTGCATTGCTATGCAAATTCTAGAGCATTCTGATTGGTTACTAGGGTGTAATGAATGTTTTTAGCATGTTTCTGTGCCACTACCAGAGTGTTATGTGTGGTTGCTAGGGTGTTGCTCTGTGGTTTCAACAGTGTTCCGAATGGTCTATGCAAATGATAGGACATTTTAATTGGTCGCTGAGCCGTTGCTATGCAGTTGCTAAGTTGTTCTGGGGTGCATTTCCCAAAAGCAACTATGGTCACAAGTACCGTCGTTACCAAGAGTTCAACAGAACTTACGACCATAGTTGGCTAACGATGCTTTTGGGAAATGCACCCCTGCTTGGTTATTTGCGCAATATGTGTTTGGGATGCTTGCCAGGGCAGTTATGCAGTTGTTAGGGTGTTACTAGGTGGTTGCTAGAGCATTGCCTGTGCATTTTGGGTGACTTATAAGAGTGCACTATGATATTGAGGCCATCCGTCAATATCTATGGGATATTTTTCACTCATTTTATTGTCTGCCAGTAGAGCTGCACGATTCTGGATAAATTGAGAATCACAATTGTTTTGTTTGTTGCCGTTTACTTAATGTAAAATCAATTAGAATGAATTATTGAAAAAAAAATAGTTTGAGTGAATGATTTAATGGCTCACTTATAAATACTAAATGAATCGCCGTTTTTGAACAAATCTCTTATCTGATTCAGTGACATACACTTTTAACAGTCACTTGATTGTTTATATCCGAACTATAAACTTTTATCCCAGTACTTCTGAGATCATTTGAATTATTGTAATAGAAATAATGATACTGTGTGGGTGAAAAAACTGTTTGTGAAGCTATTTCATACCTATACAACTGCTCTCTCTAGCTCAGCAGCAGCGTAAAGGCAGATATGATTTGGTTTAACAGAAACAGGAGAATCGTTGTCATTTAGGAAATAAGATCATGTGGGTGTTTGAATCAAGATTGCAACGATTAATCGTGCAGCTCTATCTGCAAGGAAAAATTAAATGTCATTTACAGTAATAATACACCTCTTCTCAACAACACACACGATTTGAGGTATGTTACATGCTGAAGTTTAATACTTAGGGTTAGGGGTTTGTTCAAATCACTAACCTCAAATATGATAGTAATAGAGCCTTAGCAAGCACCACTAATAAAAAGCAAAAGAATCAAACAATATTACGGAGGAAAGATTCGCTGTAGTAACAGAGAGAGAGAGAGAGAGATTGAATCAGACCCAATCCAATGAGAGAGGAAAAGGAAGGTTTCGGCAATCTCTCCTCGTCTCTTTCTGAGCTCCGCCCCTCTTTACAGAACTCATGAGACAGAATCAAACCATCTCTACGAAGGCTAGTCGGATTTGTCTGCATCATCCTCGCGGTGGCCGTCGGCCCCGTCGCGGGAGTTCTTGTCCTCCTTGGCCATGTGCGCGTGTGACGCGAGGATGCTGGACAGCGACAGGAGGCCAGAGCTGGAGGTGACGGCGGGCAGGGTGGGCTGAGTCAAGCCCAGGGGCAGAGGGGTCATGGGTAACGCCAAACCCTGAAGCTGAGAGAGCTGGTGAACCTGAAGCTGCTGCTGTGATTACACCAAACAACAAACAAACAAACATCCGTGGAGGTTAAAGAGAGATCGCAATAACTTTCATATTGTTGACATGCATGTGTGCATTCATGCTCTGCAAAATATATGAAGTTTAATAAAGCCACATAACATTTAATTGCACTTTTGCAAAATAAAAATACTCAATACTTTGCATGTACAACAATAACTGATAAGAATACAATTATTTTCATGCTCTTTTTGTCATTTATTTTGCCACTTTTTTCACTATTATTTTGTCTTTCTGAGTATGAGAGCAATACGATATATAAATAATGTTTTAATTGTGTTGCTTATTTAAATGTTAGTAGCAAAAACAGCGTTAGACTTGGTGTGTTCTATTCAATTACGTGATTCAATGAATCGATGCAAACGAGAATCAAATATTCAAACATTCAATTCGTTTGAAAATTTGCTTAATCACTCAGTTTTATGGAAATATATATATATAATAATATTGATGTCTATTAATTGCATAAAAACAAAAACATAAATATTATTCCTAGAGTTCATTCAGTGTGAATTTTTAATTTTTTTTAAATTTTACTGTAATTCTTGCATAAAACAATTTGAATATAATTGGCTAAAATGATGGTTCCTCTGATTTTCTAAAATTTGTATAGATAGATAGATAGAACAATAGATAGATATAGCAATAATCTCCAAGCCCCACATAATAACACTCATGTTGGAACAGTATGAAGATCCTACCCGAATAATTGAGTTCATCTCAGGAGGAGTGACCTGTTTGGCTCGCTCAATCGCCCCCAGGACCTGCTGCTGGTGCTACACACACACACACACACACACACACACACACACACACACATTATGTCTTCAGGTAAAAAGCACAGCACACAAAAACCAACCAAACCCTCTTCAGTGCATAAAAGCAACCCATGACACAAAGTAACAGCATTTATGTCACTAATGAGGCTGCGAGTCATTATAGAGAGTGTGTCATAAATAAATCACACAGTCTGACCTCTTGAGACAGGTAGGGCAACACCTGAGCACAGATTCCGTTCAATCTCTTCACAATCTCCGCCTGTGGACAGAACACAAGCACATCTCATGGGTTTACATCCATTAATAAGGTAGCTGGGGATGCGCTTCCAGTCTGCTGATGTTGCGCAAAAGCACATGAACAACACAGTCAGTCATGATAATGTATGCTGACCGCGTTTGATGGAGGGCGGCTACTGAATCTAGGACGCTGCATATGTGCAAACCATACAAGTAGGCTTTCACCGAAACTCTGCAGATATTGCACAACCTTCAATCTAAAGAGCTACATTTCTTCTGTCATATTTATTAAATATTTTGACTATGATATGATAATGCAGCAAAAAGCAAAGTGTGCAGATTCTGACACAATACTCATTCTCACCTGTTTGTGCATTTCAATGTTGAGTCCATATGACATCTCATAATACTGCAGTCAAGAGAAAAAGAGGAACATCAGTAAGATCACAGCAGATATTTACATTTACAGCTACATATGGACATATGATAGCTGGACTTATGCACATATTGGGCCCTATTTTAATGATCTGAGCGCATGGTCTGAAGCACACGGCGCAGGTGCACTTATGGCGTGTCCGAATCCACTTTTGCTAGTCGCCCCAGATGCATGGTCCAAAAGGGTTGTACCAAGTCACTTAACAACTCATGGGTGTTTTTTGGGCATAACATGCAATAAACCAATCAGAGTCTCATCTCACATTCCCTTTAAAAGCCATGGCAAATTTGCTATTTACATGGCGGAATATAGACACCCTCAACCTGACGAGTCAGTTTAAATACATGTGTGTATTGCCACGATTGGTTAAATAAGTAGCCAATTTCCTTCGTCATTACTCCAAATAGGTAATTCTGATACATGCAAAGACTATCCATTATGACATGTTGGTATTTTTATCTTTATGTACACAATAATAATCTTTTACATTGTAATCCTTTTATTTTTCATATTTGGCATGTTTGTGTGCTGCTGCACGTCCCTGTGTGATAAGTGTACGAGTGTTGTGCATCCATCTATAGGTGCATATTACTAACACACCCTTTAAATAACACAAAAAATACTGCGTCTATTGACTTTAGACCAGGTTTTTGTTCGTTAATGACGAAGTCGTTTTCAGTTCCTCAAAATAGCAACACGTCAACAATGCACCTGAACACACTTCGTTTTCAGACCAGCACACCCATGGGTGAACAGATGGGTGCGAGTGCATTTGCCATTTAAACAGCGCTGGACGTAAAAATGATAACTGCGTCGGGCTGAAACTAGCAAAAAACACTTGCGGTGCGGTGCTGTATGATAAGGCCCTTAGTGATTCCCATTTTGTAGGGTGAATTTTAGTCAATTGGGACATCTTAAATGTCAAAAAAATGTATTTAGTGTCTCAAAGAGGCATTACAAAAGAGTGTGGAAAAAAGAAAGAAAGCAAAAACAGTGGAGCACTGACAGTCAAAATCTTTATATTCATTAAAGATCTTTATCTAGTATTTCTTCTGAAACTTGAGACCGACTCGCCCGTGATTTAGGCTTTGAGCTAGAAGCTTTGCTCTGGGCTAAAGCAGCAGATCACTCAGATCTCTGCGGTCCCGCTCAGACAGCTGTTACAGACACACATTCACATTGATCCGTCAGGAAGACGTCAATACGCTTGTGCACACTTATGACCCATGATACAACTGATCAATGAGACGCTTGTGTGTGAATTACTGCAGACGCCCACAGGGTTACAGACAAAAGAAAAAAGGAAAATTATTAAATCAAATGAAAAGAGAGAATGGAAAAAATGGCTTATTTATATAACAATAATAATTTGTTACATTTATATAGCGCTTTTATGGATATATAAGAGCTAAAGCCAAAAAAGCCAAAAAAGGGGGGAAATGTAAGAAATGCGCATATAAGAACTAAATAAAAGACATAAATAGTATGCTGGATGATAGAATAATCTATAGGCCTAATAAAACTTTTAACATGCATGTTTTAACATACTCACCATTATGTAATGACGCTGCATTTCAGATTTCTCACTCGCCAGTTTATCACATTCCAACTTCAGACTGAGACACAGAAAGAGAGAAAAACACAAGGCAGCATAAGATGAACTATTCATTTCATGTAAAATGTGTTTTAGGAGGAAAAATTACATGATGCCTCTTTAAGTGATGGAAAAGATGGAGAAGTTTTCATGGTCTGAATGACAGCTTAAACATTTGCATTTCACCCTAACACACACACACAAGGCTGTCAGCTGCACTTTACCTAATTTTGTCTCTTTCACTCTCAAAGTGGGAAAAAAACGAGAGAATTCTGCAACATTCTATCACCATGACAACAAGTTTCCTGTCTGGACCATAGATATGTATAAGTAGATTCCAGATTCGACCGCTCCAGACACATTGGCGCCATCTTGCAACGGTCAGCGTGTCGTCACTCACAGTAAGAATCAATGATGCCACAACATTGCACAGCTTCTCATTGTGAAACCGCAAAGATTTAAATTCCCGAAGAAATGGAAAAACCTTTCACAGGTGAGAATATGTTGGTTTGTGTTATGTATTAGCACATATATATGTATGTATGTATGTATGTTCTGGACCGTATTATCGATGTTAACGCTTGTATGATGTCATTGATCGGCGACACACGGACCGTGCCCTGGTTAAAATTTATGATTTCTCTGAAACATTCTTGGACACATTTGGGATAATGTAAGCACACAAGTCAACAAAATATATAATACCGTTCTAGTGGTGTTTGGATATTTTAATCCAAAAATCTTACATGTTGTGCCTTTAAAATGTAATTTATTCCTGTGATCAAAGCTGAATTTTCAGCATCATTACTCCAGACTTCAGTGTCACATGATCCTTCAGAATTCATTCTAATATGATGATTTGCTGCTAAACAATGACGCTACACTGCTGCTAGTGTATAACTACACTAAAATCTGACACAAGTGGATATCTGTTAGCTTTGGATGTCATCTATATGCTAATGCACTCCTAAAAGTTGACAAAACAAACCTATGTATATGCATTAAAAATGTACATTCATTCTCTGCTGGGAAAACTGTTCGTGGTACAAAATTTTGGATTTAAAAATTAAATGCACTGAGAACGTCTTTCCCCCAACATCACCTATCATCGACTAAAGGAAAGTAGTAAATCATGGTTTATGACTGCGATGTAAACGAAAGCCTATTGACTATTTGAAACAAATTACTCATTTATCCCAACGCCCTAAAATCAACACAGGAAAGAAAATTGCATTTGTCAAACCATTTTATGAGGTCTTTAATCACTAAAGCAATAATAATAATAATAATAACAGCAACAATGTAATCACAAGCAGCTCCACAGTATAATTACTCATTCATCAGCATCATTCAGTATGTACTCAGTGACGTGGCGCTGCAAGGTGAAGCGGCCGTGATTTGTTTTTAAACATACACCAGAGTTATGGCTTATTCACACCGAGAGAGAATATTGAGAGTAGAAATCTAAAGTGCCGCAGTGTCGTCTGGTAGGAACTGCGGATCTGAAAGACATCAACACGCTCGTTTGTTTATCCTTCTCCATTTCCCTCTTCCTTCCTCTGTCCGTGGTTTGTGTGATGTGTGATGGCCGGATGCCCTCCATGATCGTTCTTATCTCTGGTGCTGACAGATGATGACAGGAAGCTTTTCCAGGAGGGGCAGCATTCACACCATTTGACCGACACAGAGGAATTCATACGGGCAGGGTGTTTTTAGGGTGTAGAGTGAAAGTGAGGTGGAGAGAACCTGCCCGTGCTTCTCTGTGTTGTGTTGAGTGTGCTTTAACTAACGGTTAAACTACTTTTGTGTATATGAAAGCTTTGTTATTAGAGATGCACCGATGTTGCACAAATTTACAACCATAGGCATATCGGTTATAGCATGAAAAAGTTGATGCACTGAGCTGTATAATGTCTATTGCATAATCCAAGATTAACCCATAATCTAATATTCCTGCTGTGCTGCTTGATGATGCCGAGATTGAGCGCAGAATCTTGGGAGTGGTCGTCTTCACCTCTACAGCCGGTGGAAAAGAATCAGGACGGGACTCGGGTAGAAATCATGTTCATGGATGAGATTATTAACGTTACTGTAGTATGAAGTAGAGCAGGGCCGAGTGCTGTGGAGCTGAACGAGGTTGCTGGAGCGATTGCTAATGAGAGACGAGCACAACACACGGCTCGACAGCAGCGGAGCTTTTATTATGCCACAGTCGCCGCTTCCGCTTCTTCCGGTCAAGCGTATGTGGGTAACGCAGCGCTGTTTTATCATATTAGATACATTACATACAGCGTGTTGAAAATATTATTATAACGTTACTCTGTGTGTTCGCACCGCGGCTGCTATGAAACACTTGTTGCACACTGCAGTAAACCACAAACAACTCTATGATATTTTAATTATTTAAAAAAAAAACATTTAAAACAACCCAAACACACCTATATACACATGTAGAATGCTGCATTAAACAATTTCGTAAGGGAAAAAAATCAGGCCATTGCAAAGGTTCCGCCAGTAGTGTGCACTCATGCAACGTAAGCAATGACGCACATCCGAGTGAACGAGACGGAGGGAAGTTAGCGAGTGAAGGGCACTGGAACGCAGCACAGACCGGAACGCATGCAAGCTACAGCGACAATGGAGGCCTATACAGATGAGAGATTGTGCGACGAGGTTAGAAAGTCCCTCATTTGTACAACTCTAGCATGAAAGAATACAAAGATATTTACATGGGTTGTAACTCATGGCGAAACTGCGCATGCGCACGCATACGAGTCAAAAGTAGTATACTTTGCAAGGCTGTGCGTTCAACGGAAAACTAAGTATACTTTCACTTAAGGCTGCATTTATTGACTCTAAAAATACATTTAAAACAGTAATTTGGTGAAATATTCAATTTAATATTCAATTTAAAAATAAACAATTTAAAATAACTTTTCCATTTTAATATATATTAAAAATTTAATTTATTCCTGTGATCAAAGCTGAATTTTCAGCATCATTACTCCAGTCTTCAGTGTCACATGATCCTTCAGAAATCATTCTATGATGATTTGCTGCTCAAGAAACATTTCTAATGATCAATAATGTTGAAAACAGTTGTGCTGTGTAATATTTTTGCAACCGTTAAACATTTTTTCAGGATTCTTTGATGAATAGAATAGAGCATTTAGTTGAAATACAATCTTTTGTAGCATTATAATGTATTTATTGTCACTTTTGTTTAATTTAATGCATCCTTGCAGAATAAAAATATTAAATTCATTCAAAAATGAACCCTACTGACCCCAAACCTTCAAACGGTGGTGTATGAGTGCTTGGCATACCTGTGATATTGTGCCTGCAGGAACTGAAACTCGTCTTTGATGCGATCACAAGAGTCTGATGTGGTGAATTTGAGCGCCTGTGCTGATTGAGACGAAGCCTGAAAAACAAAGGCAATAGATGAGAGATTAGATTCGACAGTGACTAATGAACAACCCAGGCGTTAGCTAGGAAGAAGTTGGTTAACAGATTGAACCATAATTCAATTGGTAAAGCTCTTCTTTTTAAACAAACGAAACGTTATGATCATAGAAAAAAAGCAAAACCCAGCCATGATAATTATTTTGATCAAATTTAGCCCGTGGTGTCCCTTCTCAATAACATTTAATTACTGCGAACAGATTAAAACAATTCTTCTACAACTGAGACCGTGATTATATCTTGTGTCTGAGGTGAGCTTGTCAGGTCAGGCTGAAATTAAAGCCTCGCACAAACAGAATAGAAGGGCCATTGGCTTTTCACCTCCGACCTGCTTTACCAGGGGTCACTGACTAGTGACCTTTAAGACCAGACAGACAGGAACAACACAAACCATCACACCTTAGAAAGAGAGAAACTGGATATGTTTCTGTGCTCAACGGGCTTTATGGTCACACAGTCGTTTGAAAGCAGACAGATTCACACAGAAATTGCTGGACAAGTGCGTGTGTATATAGAGGCAGAACAAAACATCTCAGCTGAGTTCTCTCTCACACACACACACACACACACACACACACACACACACGTGTACGTCCAGCCATTTATGTGTGAATCTGTCTGCTTTCAAACGACTGTGTGACCATAAAGCACGTTGAGTTATGTTTTATGGGGACTTTCCATAGACATAATGATTTTTATACTGTACAAACTGTATATTCTATCCCCTACCCCTAAACATACCCATCACTTGTTGTGATTTATAAGCTGTTTTCCTCATGGGGTCCAAAAAATGTCCCCACAATGTAGGGTTTACCATGACCACACGCACACACAATTATTATTATTATTATTAATATTAATAAACAGAAAAAATATAAAAGATCCCATTTCTTGAATGATGCCAACTGCATGCATAAAGGTTCAAACTAACTATAAATTAAAACACATATACATACATACAGTATACATATACTATATATATACATATACTATATATACACATACACATTTCTCCTGAAGTGATTGTAATGATAATAATAATAATAATGATAATAATAATAAATTAAAGCTAAAGCTAATTGTTATTAAGAAGAAGAAAAACTGTTCATTCACCAAACTGTACGTGATATTATTTACCTGTAGATTTGGCACATTAATGCATAATTTAATGAATGTGTAATATTTTTATTTACTATTTTACAATGGCCATAGTCAGAACTATCCGTTTTATGAAAATGCATTAAAAAGGTAAAGTGAAGCACCTTTCCCACTCTCCTCCCTCACATTTCGCCCATCCCTCCATGTCGCTCCTCCTGTGGATGATAGTGTCTCCAGGGAGAGGAGAGACATGTGTGTTTCAGTAAATCCCTCTAGTCTATGCCTGCTATTAGAAATCAATTAGAGGAAGAGAAACAGCAGCATCACCTGTGACCCCTGAACACACAAGGCTGAACCTCCTCCTCCTCCTCGTTCACGGCGAGGTCCAGAATTATTCTCAGTTTTAATGTGCTTTATTGGCACACTAAAGTCCAGTCAGAACACTTTATGCCACACACGCGCTACAGGACAGAAGGTCGCCGCCTTGCGCATACTTAAAGTTGTGTGGTGCACACAACACGTTTATGCACTAATTTGCACAGAACAGGGCAAATAAGAAAAATGTGCTTGCAGTGTGATGTATTGCACATGCACTCTTTTGCTCTCTTGAAGAAAATTTGCCTTAGCATCTGCAACTAGTTGAAGCATGTCTCAATGTGCACACCACAAGATCTGTGACTTCTTGCAGATTAAAAAAACAAGAATGGTGACAAACTGGAGTCTTTAAGCGTGTGCACCTTAATACGTGTGTGTGTGTGTGTGTACCTTGGGTCCTGCCATCCATGTGGATGTTACTTTGACACGTACAAACTACCTAAGCATTGTTGCAGACCATGTACACCCTTTCATTGAAACATTATTCCCTGGTGGCTGTGGCTCTTTCAGCAGGATAATGCTCCTGCCACAAAGCAAAAATGGTTCAGGAATGGTTTCAGGAGCACAATAACGAGTTTGAGGTGTTGACTTGGCCTCCAAATTCCCCAAATCTCAATCCAATCGAGCATCTGTGGGATGTGCTGAACAAACAAGTCCGATCCATGGAGGCCCCAACTCACAACTTCCAGGACTTAAAGGATCTGCTGCTAACATCTTGGTGCCAGATACCACAGCACACCTTCAGGGGTCTAGTGGAGTCCATGCCTCGACAGCTCAGGGCTGTTTTGGCAGCAAAAGCCAACACAATATTAAGTCATAATGTTATGCCTTGTCGGTGTATATATATATATATAAAATAAAGCCTTTATAATAAAAGAGAAATAAAAGAGAAATAAAATAAAATCTCAAAATAAAAGTAAAAGTAAATATCTAGAATAAAACAGAAAAACTCAATGGAATAAAATCTCTTTCTCCTCTGGCGGCTGGCGGGGCTAAAGGCTCTGCTGTTGCCCCCTTTGTGATGCTAATGAGGGACTTTGGCCTGAGTGACCCAGACATCTGCTGCGCGCACACACACACACACACACACACACACACACTTAGAGCCCTCAGGGTCTTATCTGCTTTTTTGTCTCCAAAATTGCGGCTGGTGTGTGTTAGTAGCACAGGAAGTGAGATGTTTTGAGGGGGAGTTGAGCGTGCCGCAGACAAAAACAGTCTCGCAATTACACTCCAGCTCATTTGTGCAAGCGTATATACGAGTGTATGTGTATGTGCGTTTTTACAGTATGACTGATCTTTCAGTGGTTCACAAACACATTAGCAGCAGTGGGGTGTGGTGGCGGTGGTTGTGCACACACACAGCCGAGAGAGAGTGTGAGTGTGTGTGTGTGTGTGTGTGTGTGATTATTTCAGAGAATATGAAAGTGTGTGTGCCGGGGGGGGGATTAACCTCTCTCTCTGTTGGGGGTGTTGTACTGAGAGGGGGGTCTTGTTAATTCAGTTGTCCTTAATAATGTCTTCCAGACCCCTGTCCACCCTCACAACACAATACACACATAATGAACCCAGACCACTATGTGTGTGTGTGTGTCTGAGAACGAGAGTCTCATACTCAGCAGAAACACAGAAGAAAAAGAAACATTTAAAATTAGATAGAAAATTGAGCTTTTGCTTGTAAAACAAAGAAGCACACTGCCACAATAATGACGGAGGTTGCTAGGGTGTTGCCATGGCGTTGTTATGCAGTTGTTAAGGTGTTTTGAGTGGTTGATGGCACATTGCCATGTGATTATTGCAGTGTGTTTGCCAGGGTGCTTCTTTGTGGTTGTTCTGCATGATTGGCGGATGCTATGCAGTTTTTAGGATACTGCATATTGGCCCAAGTCAGAAAATTGTATGAGATGGTGAAATCATAAATAACGGCCAACCCCTAAACTATGATTTGAAGAAACATTCATGTCTGTATAACAAACAGCGCTAGGTGAGCTACAGGCCAAATGTTTCTTTAAATTAAGGCTGCAAAATTAATCGAAATTGCGATATGGCTTAGTTTGATTGGCAAATCACAAAGGCTACGATTGAAATAAATAAAAATTAATGTTTAAAATTAATGTATGCATTTAATTAAATAAAAGCGCTGAATGTTTCAGAGAGAAGTGCAGTCCTTAAACATTTGTATTATTTTACTAATTAATATTGTCATTTTACAGTTATACATTATTATAATATTTTTTTCTTAAATACTTAAGTTAAAAGTGATTTTATTGACGGATTTATTTATTTTACAGTGAATATTTCTTAATTTGTTTAATATTTTTATTTAATGACAATAATAATAATAATCATTATTATTATTATTATTATTACTATTACTACATAGCCATACTGATATATAAATCACAAGCTTTTTGGCCAAATTGTGCCAAACAAGCCTACAAACAAGCAGAGCAAAACTGGAGCTTTTTTGTTTAAACTGCATTTCACTTCACAATCACAATTTTTAACAAAAAATGCAATTCGTTTTTTCCCCCCAAAATCATGCAGCACTAATTTCAATCATTAACTCCTGTATATGCAATAATAACAGTTGTGCTTGCCTTAGCAAACACCACTACGTACATAAACAAAGATAAGTGATGAGAGAGAGATCATGTGACTGATATCTGACTGCATAAGCACACACACGTCTCTCGTGCACCTGCTCCTGTACAAACACACGTCTCACACACTCATTCCTGCTAAACGTTCACAGCTGATTAGTGGGTTTCTAACAGAATTCAAAAGTGAAATGAAACAATCATCATGAGCTGAGATTGAGCATAAAAGAAAAAAAAAAAACGTGTACAACTTCCCAGAAAACGCCAACGGACCTACAATTTCTTCGAATTTCCTGATGAATCATCACATGAACTGTGATGTGTGGAGTGCTAAAAATAGCTGTTTATCGTTGAATTGTTATATGGAGATCTGTAAAGATCTTCTTCAGATCAGTGTTTTGGCTTCTGGTTTCGTTAAAGCACCGGCACTAGAGGGTTCTTTGTGGAAGTTAAGAAGTTTGTCCATGGCATCAGACTGTAAAATCCTTGTAGTGCTTGCCAAGTCAATGCTCATACTGAGGGTTAGAGACTTGAACAAACCCAAACACTAAGTAATTAACTTTGGCACGCAACTCTTTTATACTACAATCATCAGGCTTGTTGAAGAGAGATGAGACTATACTTACAATTTACACAGTAACGCCTCAGCAACCACAAAGCAACATTCTAGAACAAGCAACCACATTAAGGGTGGTCCGTTTGATTAAGTGCTGATCATTATTGGCCGATAATAGCTTTATATAGTTTGATTGCTTCACTATATTCACCGGTCTGGTAGTTCTAACAGGTGTCTGAAAAGAACAATAAAATTGCTGAGACATTGCGACCCTACAGCAATGACAGTAAGCTTGCTGCAATAGTCAGTGTTACACAGAGTTCAGAAGGGGTGTAACGGTTCTCGGTTAAAAAAATAATATAATCTAACCGTACCGTTCTCCACCCACGGTTCGGCACACACTTGCACCGCAGTTCATCTTAAATCTGACGACGCATCTATACACGTTGCTATCGGTTTAAAATAAACTCATTTAAGCCTTGCCAATTTAAACATTCAACAGCAAGACGCAAAAGAGAACTTGCGTGCGCTGTAAGAAGATTTGTGTGTGAACTCATCTGAAGCGCACAGACGGAAAGTCATGTTAGACAATGCGCAAATTCAGTTTTGTGCTTGAACAGACAAATTCACACAAAAGTTATGTCAAGACGCCCGTCTTCACGAGTATCCTAGCAAACATAGTATGTTGTGTCTTAAGTGAACAAACAGGCGAGAAAGACAACGCGTATCAGCAGTATATCGGATCCGTGCATTATGTTTTAAAAGGAAAGAAGCCTAATATTCCTGCTGTCTGTGTTTTTAATGTTAACCAAACAACAAATGACAAAGAAATCACTCACTGCTCTTGACTGAATAGCTTTTATAACTTCAATAATGATTCATCTTTATTTAATTTATATAACAGTGAAGATTATATGTAATGTTATTTTATATTTGATTATAGCCTACTTTATTCAATTTCTGTACCTAAAAACTAATGTTAGATACCTGAAAAACCTGAAAACTTTGCTCTGTTGTATTTATTTGTGTTGTTGCCTGTAGTTTGATTATTTGTTCTTATTTTCTTATTTTTATTTGACAGAACATAGCACATATCAAACTGTACCATGACCCTAAAACAGTACGAGCGAGTGTTTTCAGTTCATTCCTATGGAAGTTGAGCTTCAAGCTCACGTGAAACTCAACTTCCGTAGAAATGAATTGAAAACGCTCGCTCTGCTCCGTTTACTTCACGCCAGTGCATTGAGCCACGAAAGGGATACTGTTACCTGTCTTTCTGTGCGCCTAAGTGGTCAAATACACACAGAAATGTGTCAAAATTCCCGGCTTGGTTAGCATTCGCTTAAACACCGTAGGTTATGTCTTGTATAATATTAAATTGGATCTGTGCATTTTTTTTTTTAAGTACTTAAACATTTCAGACTACTGAAATTTTGCCACTGGGACATGCCTAGCTGCGAGGGTGCTTCTAATAAAATGTCTGAATGAGTGATAAACTGGACATTTCTCTATTTCTCACATATTTCGTAATCCATCTCTCGATATCTTTTCCTCTATTGGAAAGTCGTAGAAATGCTTCCATGGACTTTTATGTTTTGATATTGGACCAAAGGGAAATACAAAAATTACAGTTGCTGTTCACCACTACAGAACTTTACCCAACTATGATGAAATGTGAAGCTGGAAGCTTCATTTTTTTTTACTTTATGAGAAAGAAAAAATGCTTTCCGTATTTCCTACGAATAAAACAAGGACATCGACACAAGACCTCAAAAGATCAGCACGTTATCTCAGCACAAGACATGGAGAAATGGAGTTTGGTATTGTCCATTATCTCCACTGAGTTCAAGAGTTCAGATGGAGAGAGGAAGAGGATGGTCACCGCAATCTGACGAATAGCTGCTTATGGTCACCAAACAAAGCTGAAGCTGTAATCCTTAACCATAATCCACTGGGTCTGACTTGTTACCACAAACAAGCCAAAAAGTACCAACAATTGGATTAAGAGAAACAGTGTCACACATGCTTCATTTAGAATTAAGTGTTTTCTATTAAAAAAAAGAATCTCAATCCTGACTGTGAACACAAGTTCCACTGTTTGCAGCAAAATATCCTTCCCTTTCAAAAAATTCCCATGCAGGATCTGTCCCGAAACAACTATCAAATCTATTGACCATAAATCGATAAGTAACTTCAGAGGTTTGATAAATCAAACTGAGCCCAAAGATCCTAAATTCCAAAGAACACAGTAAATCTTTGAGGCTAAGATTAAACGGAGCAGTCAGCTGTAACTCTTAATCCAAGATTTGGGATCCTACAGTTAATCTCCGCCCGATTCCCACTTCTGCTGATATTTCAGAGGTTTAAGACCAGAGTTTGGTCAGTGTAGTTAAGAATTCATCAGCGGCAGTAAGACATGTCAAAATAACATCTTTAAAGTGGCCAGTGTTCGCTGTTGATGTATTAATCTGTTATTTTAAAACACAAGAGCCTCATCAACAACAACAACAAATTCCCTTAGGAAATGCTGTCATATTTGAGATAAATCCTAATGGGATCAAACTGGAATTCTCTATGAACTGACATTATAATTATAATTATGGTAATTTACCATAGTAATAACAGTAAATTATGCATAATTACATGCAACTAACCCTCAACCAAACCCTAATCCTACCCTAACCCCATGTTGTTAATTAATATTACTCAGTACTTAAATATAATTACACTGTAACAATGACACCTTAAAGGAACATGCCGACTTTTTGTGACTTGAGCTTATTCACCGTATTCCCCAGAGTTAGATAAATCCATACATACCATTTTTATCTCCGTGCGTGCCATAACTCTGTCTGACGCACCCACCGCTAGCCTAGCTTAGCACAAAGACCGGAGGTAAACGGCTCCATCTAGCCTACTGCTCAGGCGCTGCGTAATATCATTGCGCCGCTGCACCCATGATACGGCAGCAAAGTTCATTGATTATTACGCAGGAATGAGAGTATAGTCCCTAGCCATATTGGTCTAGAAAATTGCAACTTTTAATTTTCCGTCATTCTTAGTACACGATGTAACTATACACATCACAACATGTAAATAGGAAAATGTTGCCGTTATTTTGTCACTTATTGAGCTGTAGGCTAGCTGGAGCCGTTTACCTCCAGTCTTTGTGCTAAGCTAGGCTAGCAGTGGGTGCGTCAGACAGAGTTATGGCACGCACGGAGATGAGAATAGTATGTATAAACTTATCTGGGGGATACGGTGAATAAGCTAAAGTCACAAAAAGTCGGCGTGTTCCTTTAAAATAGTGTAACAAATATACATATATCTACATTTTAGAATTAAATGTAAAATTTTTTTTTTGAACATTCTTGTTTGATCTTATTAGGACTAGTTTCAAATGATAAAAGAATTCCATTGGCATTTAGAGACAATTTACACGACACTGTTTCCAACTAAAAACAAAAACGTATGCGCTTTTACGGTTCATTTACGCCGTTTTGGGGACCTGAAAACACAAGCTTTTGAAAACGGGTTTCAAAGTGCAATTTTTTGAAAACGATATCGTTATAGTCTCTGTGTAAACTACAAAAATGCTAATTTGTTAAAACGATGACTTCATGCACATGCGTATTACGTGTTCAGTCTATAGGCGTGTAGATTTCTTTACAAAGTGACCGCCATCTACAGGCCTGGAAGCAGAATACAGCGTTTTAGCAGATCCGTGTGAACAGGGATTTGTTTTGACAACATCTTGTCTTCTGTACTCAAAAAAAGCAAAGGAAAAATGTTCAGTTTTTAGTACATTCACTGTAAAAAATTGTGATTTTAACGGTAAAAGACTGTGAAAATGCAACAATGAATATCTGTAATAGATCTAACCGGACATTTAATGTCATTTTACAGTAAAATAACATTAAATTTACAGTTTTTGGAAGTGAAAAGAACAAGTCATTGTGTAATTTACAACAACAAATTGACATTCCCAGAATTCCCTGCATGACATCACATTTGATAATTTTTTTGTTGAAATAACTGTTTCTTAGTTTTTTCTAATCAGTTATGTACATTAGGGTTTTAAGTTAATGTTGTTAAATTAATGTTTATTTCATTCATGTGTTACCATGATGGTGTTTTGTGTTTGTGTGAATGACACTGTATACCTTCTATATTTTAGTATTGTTCTTCTCAGCTACAGATATTAATATTTCAATAGGTTGGTAAATTAACATTATATCAGTTAATGAAATACTGTAAATTTAACTTAAATCTGTAAAACCTAAAATGTCACTACCGTATTTTTTACGGTAAATTTCTGGCAACCACAGCTGTCAGTTTTTACCATAAATGTAACTATTTTTTTTTTACAGTGTTGTTGTCGTGTAAACGCAGCCTCAGATTCCTTTAGGGTTTCTTGACAAGGGGCTGAAGATGTTGTAGTTTGTCACCTCATGAAACTACAAGGCAGAGACTTACAGTATATCAATACCAACTGAAAACACTATCATTAACATGCTTTAAAATAAAATATGAAATACCGGACTCAGGAATCGTTTCACGGACACTGCTCCGGCTCAAATTGCAATCGGTTCAAGTGTCAGAACGTCCCGTTCACTTCCTCACAGACATCTCAAGTTTGCTGAACACTGAAATGTTCTCCTGAATTCTACTCTCTGAATTAGCAAAAAGGCCTCAATTAAAGAAACCTCCAAATGGTTTTCATTTAGCGTCCTCACGTTTGTGTGTTCACATATGCCTGTGTGCAAGGGGGAAAAGGCAATTAGGCTTGAGTGCAAACAAAATAATGACTGGGGACTCATTAACACAAGCTGCCCACTGTGTGCACAGGAACAATTCATGGAAACGACACAATTAAGCCTCTACAGGGAGGGAACCAGGCAACTGGTGTGCAAACAAGCATCTCCGACCCTACCTGAACCAGAACGCATTCAGAAATGCTTTCATTTAGACATGCTACCTGGAAACCTGACATCTGAATCATGAGATAAATGCCAAAACTGTGAAAGAACAGACAAAGATCAAGAAACAAACACTTCAAGTTTGTTAATTTAGCACGGCGAAATACACAAAGATGTCTTCCAAAATGTCTCTGGTAATCCAAATTAAGGTGAAAAATCTGGAAGAGATTCATATTTTCCACTGGAGAGAGAAACACTGCACTGATAAACATTAGTTAATCGATGCTTTTAGAGACTCATTTTGACAATGCTTTCAAAACAATATGCTTTATGTACATCTTTCGATAGTAATGTTCATAAACAATGTGTATGCGCTTCTACTAAAAACAAGTAGATCCAGCTTCTGCAGGAGAAAGGATACAGACTGAACAACACTAGTGAGGACTAGACAATGAGAAGCATTTTTGCATTAGATGCACAAACTAAGTGGACTTAGTAGAAGAGCTTTACAATGTAGACTCTGAATTATTATAATCTGAAAGTACTGTGGTATTGCCATCTGATACCAGCACTGTAGCATAGTACTATCAAAGTACATGTTTTGTAAGGGGACATACACAAAACATGGCATTGCCATTGTACATGTCAAAAAACACGAATCTTAGTGCATGTGCAGCATGGTATTACCATGGTGCATGCCCAAAAACATGTTATAATCAGGGTTTATGTTCACAAAACATTATAGTACCCTATACAAACAAATAAAATGGTAGTTTCTGTTACATCAATATGGAAGTGAAACAATGTCCATAACACCTGCTTTGTGACAATCATCATGAAAGAAAGAGAATGAGACACTTACCGAGTGCCTGGCTTGTGGAAACATCATATCAGCCTGTTTTTGTGCTTTATTCTCTCTCTCTGTAGATGATATGAGAAGGCTTCGAATGGATGTCCTCTTTGTTCGGTCCTGATTTAGTCTAAACTGATCAATTTGAAGGTAGAAAGGTCTTTAGTCTGGTCTCCTGAACAGATTTCCTGGCTATGCTCTCCAGTTTTCCTGGATTTTTTTGTTCAGCTCTGCAAAACCTACATCAACTTCAGACGGCTTTGCCTTTAGAATAACAAAAACAACAGATTATCTTTACTACAGTGTGTGACATTGCGGTTTCACATACGAAAATGAATCTTCTTTTGGAATAGGCCAATCTCAGCGATTAATCCACTGCCAGGCTGATCATACTTGCCCAATTTCCAGCTACAAGCTACCTGGCTAAAGCTAATAGATGCGTTTATATTGCGGAAAGTGAGCAGAATGCGTTTGAAAACGAGCAAAAAGCGTCTAAAACGAGTCGTGTGTACACTAGTCGCGCGTATGTCTGTCTATAGGTGGTGAAATATCAGCCTGTGCTCGAAAAATCATGCCTCTTCCGCCGCTTCTGGACTCGTATGGACGGATTTGTGATGCAAGACGCCACATTACAGATTGTAGTACGGGGAAGGCTTTCCTCATGAATATTAATTACGCCGTGCTCACGTTGCCTGGTAACCTTCCGGGAGCGTGTGTTTACATCACCTAATTAATATTCAATGAGTGGTCTGGCTTGCTCCTGTGTCTCCGATACAAACTATAAATCTATTCAGATTTAACCTTGCACTAATGCGAGTTGTACACAGTGACGCCTATTTAACATCTCAAAATGAATTTGTGGTGTTTTACAGTAACCGTATATGTTATAAAATGTCCTTCAATTAAATGATTAATATCTTTAGGTGTACTTGGAATTTTTTTTTTTTTTTTTTATCTACTTGTATTCATTATTTGAAGCCAATATTTAGAGCATATTTTATAACGAGACCTGTTTGGTACTTAAAATGTAAAAAATAAATACAAGCGTTCGCTTCGCTTGCAGCCAATCAGATAGGCCTACCGGACGAACGTCTTGTTGCGTCATTAATATTCATAAGACAAGCCTTTACCGTAGTAGGATTTGTACCTTGGTGCGTTCGCATGCGGGATTTAAGGTGGCGCTCAGTAGGCCCATTTTAAGATGTCAAATGGATGAAATAACAGTAACACCGGAAGTGTCTGTCGGTGGAAGGTGTTGGAATTGCGCTGCTTTTGTTCCCGGTCAATGCACAGCGACTCCAACCTGCAATAAAGGCAACTGCACCCATGGGACCATTTCCTCTGTAGTGAACATGTTATTTATTCATATCTCAGACCAGACATATTCCTGGAAAATTAAAGACGGTATCCTGTGGTTTATAATATAATAATATGCAAAGAACAATATTATGATAAAAAAATTTATTTTCAGCATTTCTACAAACACTACCTAATGCACATTAAACAACTTTTAAAAAAAAAGCCAATCAAGCAGAATATAAACAATGAATTACACCACTGTTAAAATTTATTAAATTCCCCCTACAAGGTGTTTTTAAAGGGTTAGTGAAAAAATGGAAATTCTGTCATTAATTTCTCACCCTCATGTCTTTGCAAACCTGTAAGACTGTTGCTCATCAAATATCTTTTTGATGAAATCTGAGAGATTTCCGTCCCTCCATTGACAGCTACGCAACTACCACTTTGACGCGTCAAAAAGTTCAAGAGATCGTAAAACTAATCCATATGAACTGAGCTCGAAATTGAACTTTTTCTTTATATGATGAACAGTTTTAATTTAGGTTTTTATTCACATATAAACACTGATCAGTGAACATAAACAGAAGCTCAACCGAACCTGCGTAACACGACAATTAACCTCATTGGTTCTTGCGAAAGCTTAAACGTGATGCGTAACACGACAATTAACCTTATTGGTTCTTGCTGAAGCTTAAACGTGATGCGTAACACGAGAATGAACCTCATTGGTTCTTGTGAAAGCTTAAACGTGATGCGTAACACGACAATTAACCTCATTGGTTCTTGCTGAAGCTTAAACGTGATGCGTAACACGAGAATGAACCTCATTGGTTCTTGCGAAAGCTTAAACGTGATGCGTAACACGACAATTAACCTCATTGGTTCTTGCGAAAGCTTAAACGTGATGCGTAACACGAGAATGAACCTCATTGGTTCTTGCGAAAGCTTAAACGTGATGCGTAACACGAGAATGAACCTCATTGGTTCTTGCGAAAGCTTAAACGTGATGCGCAACACGAGAATGAACCTCATTGGTTCTTGCTGAAGCTTAAACGTGATGCGCAACACGAGAATGAACCTCATTGGTTCTTGCTGAAGCTTAAACGTGATGCGTAACACGAGAATGAACCTCATTGGTTCTTGCGAAAGCTTAAACGTGATGCGCAACACGAGAATGAACCTCATTGGTTCTTGCTGAAGCTTAAACGTGATGCGTAACACGAGAATGAACCTCATTGGTTCTTGCGAAAGCTTAAACGTGATGCGCAACACGAGAATGAACCTCATTGGTTCTTGCGAAAGCTTAAACGTGATGCGCAACACGAGAATGAACCTCATTGGTTCTTGCTGAAGCTTAAACGTGATGCGTAACACGAGAATGAACCTCATTGGTTCTTGCGAAAGCTTAAACGTGATGCGCAACACGAGAATGAACCTCATTGGTTCTTGCTGAAGCTTAAACGTGATGCGTAACACGAGAATGAACCTCATTGGTTCTTGCGAAAGCTTAAACGTGATGCGCAACACGAGAATGAACCTCATTGGTTCTTGCGAAAGCTTAAACGTGATGCGCAACACGAGAATGAACCTCATTGGTTCTCACACGTCATGCGAACATGCTTGAGCTTCCGTTTACCACAACTGATGTGTGAGTTGCCTAAATCTAATCTGTTCATCATATAAAGTGATCGAGTCTCTTCAGAAACTTGGACTAAACCGCTCAATTTTCATCTTTGGGTGAACTAACCCTTTAGGTTTTAGATACTTTAGCTGGTAGGGAATTTTTCTCTATGCAATCTCTGTGTGCCCCTTCTGGACAAAAAAACCTACCATATTTGGCAAACAATTTAAAATAAAGGACATAATAGACTTCTGTGCTGACTTTATAATGTAACACTTTCTAACACTTCATCATTTCAGGCACTGCAAAGAAAACAAGTTACAAGACAATCAGCAAGTATAGGAACAAATTTATTTAAATTTAAAACAGATACTTTATAATTTTTCTTTTTTTAGAAGGCGGTTATGAAAATCATTTCCATGTTTGAATGAGGTTCAGGCAACAGTGGTTGAAATGAAACAAATACAAATAAAAACAACAACAGAAAATATGGCGAGAATGTCATAAAATAAAATTTCCACTATGTTTCCTCGTCTCGAGGATTTTGATGTTTGTCTGAGCCCAAAACTCCCACCTGGACAAAGAGCA
Organism: Rhinogobio ventralis; assembly: GCA_039654625.1. Taxonomy (NCBI): domain Eukaryota; kingdom Metazoa; phylum Chordata; class Actinopteri; order Cypriniformes; family Gobionidae; genus Rhinogobio; species Rhinogobio ventralis. The sequence continues at coordinate 4,519,327 of CM077200.1, read as the reverse complement.
CATGCTTTAATAATTACAATTCCTTTAAACAAAAAAACAAAACAAAAAAAAGAACAACAGCAGTTTATCTTTTAACTTAAATACAAAGTAGATCCGTTTACTCTCTTATTTAGTGTTTTACTTGTTTTTAAAAGGGGGCCGTGTCTAATTTCACGGTCCACATGGGATTTGGACAACAATTGGCACTTGTTATGAGTCAGTCTCAGAGAAGGGGATTGGCACGCACAATATTATACAACATTTACATTTGGTATAATTACAAAATAAAAGGGCAAAAAGAAGCAGAGAAAGACTGAGGGAGAATCAAATGTACATGATAGTCCTGTCAGAACAAAAAAAAGAGAAAATATTAAAAGTGGTCCTGGACATAACAGCTTTCAGGTAATGTATTACAATTAAAGAAAAGGGGATAAAAAAATCTAATTTTAATGACTTTTTCACTGGGTCAGAACTTCAACCATTTGACCATCCACCACGCAGATGCATCTAACTATACCAGTCGACATACTTGCATGGAAATCTGTTGACTCAATGTCAACAAAAGGAGCATCCAACAAGATTCATATGTTCATTCCATCACAATGAATCACTGAATCAAATCGCAACCATCATGGATTCATCTTTAGGTGCCTACATTCTTACAGGAATGCATAAGATTCATTTTGGAGTCTCTGAAATGAAGCGAATACTGAGAATTTGGTTCGAACAATAGCAACTTCTACAGTCAAATTTCCTTTTCAGGAAAAATAACATCTGGTTTAATGGCACAGACATTTGAAGGAAACTCTAGTGCCCTCTTGAGGACTGAGTGTTGCTACTGCCAGAGCAATGCAGTCTGTTTGCACCACATGTTTGCAATGCATTGGTCAAGCATCTGCGTTTCTGTATTTGTGTACAGTATTGTTTGCCAGATGCCTTTGAGACAGCCAAAGCCTTCATAACCGATATGTCTATTCACCCGTCCACTTCAGAACCGAAATAAAAAGCCGCAGGCGAACAATTCTCTTGCCAACATTGGGACGGATGCTATTTTCCATTTACCACTTGCTAGTTGGCCAACAAAGAATATTTGACCTGAGGAAGGTTTTGATTTACTGCTGAGCACAAAAACATGCAGGTCATTGGCAAGATCCAATAAACAAACAAAGTTTTGCTTCCAAACCTCATCGACTGTGCCCTACTGACAAAAGAAGTGTGCTTGTCACATGACTACCAATCCTAAAATGCCCCAAAAAACACCACACGGTTCACAGAGGTAGAGGTTCTTGAGGGAACGTCAAAACTGACACATTTATAGATGTGTAGCTCAAACGGTCGCCCTGCGGCTCGAAGCGTTTCTAGGCATTTGCCTCGTGGCACAAAAAACAAAACAAAAAAGTGCATTAAGAATGATCAAAGCTATGGTGAATAATGTGCCCTTCTTGCAATCGAAGGCTTTCGAACCGCAGATACAAAAAAGCAACACATTCTCATAGTGAGCAGAGCCGTAATTTCGACAGTTGCAGTAAACTAACACCAGATGTGAGCGGCGCGACGGCACACGCAAATAGGACCCATTATAAAAAGTGATGCTGTCTACACTGGATGCAACACAAAATCCTGACAGTAAACTGATGCCCCCTTCTATTTCTGACGTTGTGGCAAGCAGGGCGTGGCTGAGAGCCGCGGGAACAGAGCGAGGCCGGTGCTGCGAGTGCTAATTAGTGATGGGAAGTTCATAATTTTACTGACTCAGATCTTTGAATCTCGTTCATCATTTCAGCAGAATATAATTAAAATGTCACATGGTAATGGCCAAATTCCCCAACACATCAACTTAGACGTCGTTGATAACATTTTGAATAAGAAAAAAACTATAATGCGACCAAGGCCAAATTATGAGAAACAGAACGACTCCGAATCAGACCTGAAGACTCGGGAGGTAAACCAATCATTTGTCTTTCCGGTTCAGACAGCATAGCCTCTATGGGGCTGTCACAGGATAAACAAACGACTCTGACCTGAAACCCAAAGACTTGAGAGGTGAACTAATCATTTCTTTTTCCTGTACAGAACCTACAAGATGTAGTTAACACAAAATGAATGAAACACTCTCTTATTCCCGAGTCATATTAAAGATTCCTTCAAAAATAAACGAGTCGTTTACGTTCGACCCATCACTAATGGTAATGAGCGTCACCTGCACGCCACACCTGTCTCGAGTCTCACGGAGGAGCTCCGGGAGGATAAAAGGAGGAGTGACAAGAGAGGACCAGGCCTGGACTATTTATGTTGTGTTTTATTATGTTTATATGCGGCAGTCATCCATGAGGGGCTGCTGCTTTACTTTCACTTTGTTGTTTGTTAAGCGTGACATTAAACTTTACGTTAAACGTCCGCCAGTTCCCGCCTCCTCCTTCCATTATCAACGAAGTTTGTTACAGACATACTTCAAGCGCTCGCGCAACTTCTGACACAAAGAACAAACAGATTTGCAATGGTCGCTTTGTCGCGTCTAGTGTAGACAGCCTCAAGCTGTTGCGGTGTGATGACTGTCGAGTCTGGTGTACGATCCATTTGAACACTTCAGAGTAAGACATGCGTCAATATGATGGTATGTTAGATGATTAAGTGCTCAATTGCCACGATTTGCTTCAGTGTCTTCAAATCTAACTCACTACAAAAACACTGCAGGATTTACAAAATGGTGTGGCATTTCCAAACCCCACATAAACACTGAATTACACAGGTTCAGTTTACAAATATCACGTCAGGTTTTATAGCCATCAAAAAAGCATTTGGGAATGCTTCTCTAGTATGAACATGGCAAGTGATGAACTGTGATAAAGTGATAAAATAATGAATAATGCATGAGCATTTGGTGGAATGGGTGCATTTCTGAATCTACTTAAATTGATCACGAACGTGAATAGAGAAGTTTCTCTTGGTACCGAATCACACCAATCGCTTCTGGTTTTCATGTGGCATGTTTTTCGTAGCCCTTGATGAAAATGAATGAAACATCACCTGTATAAAATATCAACTGTAAAAGAACCGTAGAACACTTTTTTTCTATCTGTGCATCACATACACAATGAAGGAAACAAGCTGTGAATTTAGAAAGAAATTCAAATAAAATCGGAATCGAAAGAAAAAGTCACTACTTGCAAGCGTCGACCAAACAGATCTTCAATCACAGATAAAAAGCTGTCTATTTTCATATGGTACATTTCCTATGTTTGTTTTTAAGCACTTCACCTAAACATCATTTGGAAATTTAACTATATATATATATAAAAAAAATCTGTAGGAAAGTGAAAAGTGTGGTTAGGGAAATATATTTATAGAGAATATATTGTGTGCTTGGGGAAAAAAAAAAAAAATAGAAAATGAACAAAAAGAATAAAAGCTGATCATTTTTTATCCATAACGGAGGTTTATACAGCAGTACAGACACTAGTCTCCTATTTCTGTCTCATAACATGGGAGTGCTTCAAATAGGAAAGAGGAAACAATAGCATTCAAATTATCAACAACTTCAGATCTGGTCCATAAATTATATAAATAAACTGTTCTTTATTTAATTAATCTTTTCTTTTGCTTAAAAATCATATTTTTTGTATTTTTTATCTCATATAACATTCACACCGTAGAGAAGGCCATTTCGCTATCCCTCTCCGATGTTTCCAAACGCTCTAGGTTTTCTCAGACTATTGCTCATCATAACCGCGCGCGTAGATTTTTAAAACCACATTCGTCCTCCACACGTTACCATCAGGTACAGCTATGTGTATATCATTTGACGTATTCATAGTGACCAAAAAAAGAAAAATCAAAAATTAAAACGAAGAATCACAGTATCAATAATATTGTAATTCATAAGAAAACCAACAGAACCGTACACAATTACGAAAAAGTGATTTTTTTTTCTCTTTTTTTTGCCAAAGATAGTGTACCACAGACGTTTTGTACATAAGCAATAATGTGTATACGTATTTACAAATATAAATATACACAATCAATTAACTTCAGCGCATAAATGCTTTCCTGTCCCCCCACCCTCGTCCTCCCGTCCACCGGAATTTCGTTTCAAAATTGTTGACCGAAAAATTTACGTTGTGACAATAAAAAAACTGCATAAACAAATAATGGATTGTGTGCATCTGAGCCGCCGGATGACGACAATACCCGCAAGTCTACGGCTCCGGATTCTGAATTGATAAAGTATCTGTAAAAAAGATAATCGCGCACTAATTTATCAGATCGCGAAGTTAAAACGAAACCCGGGAAGGAAGATATAAGATAACAACCATGGGGGAAGGAAGCAATGCAATCATTTTCAACTCTAAATGTGGAAATCTGCAGAACAATACCTATCGTATGTGTATAATCCTGTTTCGCGCACATTTAAAAATCCTTAACGCTGTCTCTTACCCATCATTAACTCGACTGCTGTTATAATTTACTTTATATTCTGTAGCAGTAGAAGAAGCTATAGTTACTTATCATTAAAAAGTTTTTAAAATGATCATCTCAGCAATATACACAGATTTATTTCATCTCTCCCTCGCGTGCTTTTTGCTTATATAGGCATTCTTACACTATTTTCGTTCATTATCATTTTTTTTCTATATTTTTTGTCGATTTTTATTTTTTTGCATTTGCGATGCTCTCACATGAAGTTTACATTCATCGATGCGAGTTGAAGACTAGCCTCGTCGAGAGAATCATCTCTGCGAGTGAAAGGTTCTCCACACCATCAGTGGAACCCGCTGGAACCCACTTGATTCTAGAATTCTAGAAGGATCCAATTCGGAACTTCTGGCACCACAGCACTAGTCCATGTGTTCATGTACAAGTATGTAAATATGTTGTGATTTTTTTTAGTAGTTTTCTGTCTTTTTGCAGGGCTGTGAACGCCTCATTTTTCCATTCATCCAGGCAGAATTCCCGAGGAACACTGGGAGCAGATGACGTGATTGGAGCGAGTGATAGTACAGGAAGAGGAAGGAACGTCACTTCCAGTTTTTCAGGCCAGCGCATCACAGATCATTCTCATCGTAGCTCCGCCAATCCAACATTTCCTTGAAATATGCAAACGTTGGCAGTGGCGAGTCGGGAGTCTAACGCCCTTTGTCAAATCCGAGCCACGTTTCGGTGGTCAAATTTGATAAAAGGGAAAGAGGCCTTTGACGAGAGCTGCCGGGGCTGAGCGGACAGACTTTGGCAAACAAATAAAAAATAAACGATGAGCAGGACACGTCCGTTACAATTCCACTGGACACAAAGAGAAAAACTCTGGAAGCTGGGAAAGAGAAATCAAAATTGTGTTTCTGAACGTGTACATGATGCCTGTGTGTGTATGTGTGTGTGTGTGTTGTGTGTGGACGTAGGTGTGCGCACGCTCTGTGGGTGCCTGTTCTATGCTGATTCGTGAGAGTGGTGTCGGACTCGTCGCACGTCTCACACCAGGTTGTATTCCTTCAGGTTTAGCTGCAGGATGGTGTCTTTCACCGCCGCGAACACGAAGCGGATGTTCTCCGTGTCGGTGGCGCAGGTGAAATGCGAGTAGATGATCTTGTCGCTGTCAGGGTTCAGATCCACAAACATCTTCAGGATGAACTCCCGAGCGGCCTGAGCGTCCCTCTGGGGCCCTACAAAACAATGTTTACATGGAGTTAAAGACTTCAGGAGACCTGGAGGAGTTCATCCTACCAGTTCATTTACTCCACCATAAGTTCTTCACCTGGATCCAAACCAACCGGCACCAAGATGAATGATGAAACATTATAATGTTTGTTTTCGGGGCAAAAACAGTATTTATAAAGTGCAAACGCTAACTGATCAGTGAATGTCCATGCTTTTTCCACAACTCTTTCGGTCATTTGTGATACTGAATATGGATTCAAAAACAACTTGGTAGAGATAGCATTCATGATACACTACCGTTCAAAAGTTAGGGGTCAGTATGATTTTTTTATTTTTTTTATTTTCAAAAGAAGTCTCTTCTGCTCCTCAAGGCTGCATTTATTTGATCAAAAATACACTAAAAACAGTAATATTGTAAAATATTATTACAATTTAAAACAACTGTTTTCTATGTGAATATATTGTAAAATATAATTTATTCCTGTGATCAAAGCTGAATTTTCAGCATCATTACTCCAGCATTCAGTGTCACATGATCCTTCAGAAATCAGTCTAATATAACGATTTGCTACTCAAGAAACATTGCTGATTTATTATCAGTTGAAAACAGTTATTGCTTAATATTTTTATGGACAAATTGATACACCTTTACAGGATTATTTGATGAATAGAAAGTTCAAAAGAACTTTTTTTTTCAAAAGAACAGCATTTATTTGAAATATGTTGTTTTTTAACATTATAAATATCTTTACTATCACTTTTGATCAATTTAATGCGTCCCTGCTGAATGAAAGTATTAATTTCTTTAAAAAAAAAAAAAAACGTACCCCTAAATTTTGAATGTTACACCCCTACTCTTTTTCCGAAGGACATCCTGGGATATTTAATGACCACAGAGAGTCAGGACCTCGGTTTAACGTCTCATCCGAAGGACAGTGCTTGTTACAGTACAGTGTCCCCATCACTATACTGGGGCGTTAGGACCCACACAGACCAAAGGGTGAGCACCCCCTGCTGGCCTCACTAACACCTCTTCCAGCAGCAACCTAGTTTTCCCAGGAGGTCTGCCATCCAGGTACTGACCAGGCTCAGCCCTGCTTAGCTTCAGTGGGAAACCAGTCTTGGGTTACAGGGTGATATGGCTGCTGGTGTCACAAATAACAAATTCCCTGATATTTTCAGGTTTTCCGTGGGAACCCTGTACTATCATAAAAACGACTTATGTGATTAGCGATTTTGTAATGTTTATAAGTAATGTAGTAATCCATCCAAAATCTGGCTATCTTTATTAAGTTTTCTTTAAAACGTTGAAATTACACAGCTTTATTCTGTCATTTAACTTCAGAACTCATAGCAGATCTGTTTTGAAAGGTTTATACATCAATTTGGAGATTTTTAACAGCATTTTAACTGCTGTTGTGCTCTACACTCCTTCAAACACGTCATCAAAAAGCTAATAATATCATCAGGTACTAAAACACATGCATACATTGGTACTGTCTACATTAAACCAGTCTACATGAAAAACACTGTACGACAGGAAGAAGATGTACCATCGAACTCTGGGAAATAGTCGACCAGGTGGGAGTAAGAGATCTTCTCCTCCAGCAGGTCCTTCTTGTTGAGGAAGAGGATGACAGAGGAGTTTTGGAACCATGGATATGTGATTATCGTCCTGAACAGAGCCTTGCTCTCCTCCATACGATTCTGAACACAGACAAAAAAAGAATGGATCATTTTATATGTCAAGCTGCACAGTGAAATAAATATATATATATTTACAGTGGTGGCCAAAATTATTAGAATGCCTGACAGATAATATTGACCTTTTTTGCCCTTCAAAACATGATTTCATTTCATAATGTTCATGAAACATGCAGATGGTTGCTTTGATCATCAAATATCAGATGAAGTGAGTCGTACTGTTTTTATCCACTTTTAACTGTAATATTTGGTATGTCCACCTTTTGCAGCAATTACAGCAGCACATCTCTGGCATAGTGTCAATATATTTCCTCTGAGAACTTCAACACTAATGTTATCCCATGCCTTCTGCAACTGAAGCCAAAGTCTTTCCTTTGAATGTACAATAGATAAATGTGCACGATGGGGTTGAGGTCCGGACTTTGAGGGGGCCAGTCCATCATTTTCAGTGTTCCAGCAGATTCCTTCCGTTGCAGGTAGTTCCGGCAATATTTAGAAGAATGTTTCGGGTCATTGTCCTCTTGGAAAATAAATCCAGGCCCAATAGGACAAATCCCAGATGCTAAGTGTTCTAACAATTTTGGCCACCACTGTATGTGTGTGTGGAAACCTTGTTTCTCCATATTTTGCATTATTAGGTATTATTTGTATTTTTTGTTAGGCAATATAATTTTTGGTAATACTTTACAATGAGGTCTCATTTGTTAATGCATTAACTAACATGAACAAACAGAGAGCAATAACCTTTGGTTATGTTAGTAATAAAATGTTTGTGTTCATGTTAGTTCACAGTGCATTACCTAATGTTAACAGACACACCGTTGGATCTGAAAATGTTGAGATTAACATGAACTAAGATTAATAAATCTCGTAGAAGTATTGTTCATCCTTAGTTGGTTCATGTTAACTAATGCTAACAAAAATGAAACCTTATTGTAAAGTGTTAACATTTTTATTAACAAAGTAAGTTGGCCATTAAATTTTAAAAGTTAAGGAATCTTACACTGGTTCAAACTAGGCTGTTGTATTGTATATGTTTGATTTATGTTGAAGTGTTTGGGACTTAATGGTGAGCCTTTTGTTTTTGTAATCAGTCTCTCAAAGTGTATCAAAATTTGTATTAAGATTTATCGCCCCATATATCGGTTATCGGCTTTCAAATATAAAGAATTATCGGTTTTCGGTATTGGCCAAAATTTTCATATCGGTGCATCTCTAATTAATATATTGACACATGCAAGTTTATTACCACATTTAAAGCCACAATATCAACAGTGCAACAATATATATATATATATATATATATATATATATATATGTATATATATACACACACAAGGTATATATATATATAATTTGTTTTAATACATTTTAATTAGATTTCTAATAAATTTTTTCTGACTTTACTGATATTTTTATTTCTTATATATATCTTTCATGATTTTCTTTTATGTAAAACGGGCTTTTTTACAGCGTGTAAAATAGTAGGCAGTATGCAATTATAAATATTTGAAACTCTAGTTGGCTACATAGTTGTCCAGAAATGTCCAGAAAATACTAAAAACTACCAGAAGAAATACTAAAAAACACACAGCCGTCACAGAAAGGTGACGTCTTTAGTAAAATAAAGCAGTGTGGTGGATTGAGAGCTGCTCACCTCATTGTCCGATTCCACTAGAACCTGATCGTACTCGCTCAGAGCCACCAGGAACATGATGGACGTCACATTCTCAAAACAGTGGATCCACTTCCTGCGCTCTGACCTCTGACCCCCTACATCAACCATCCTGAAAGACAAAGAGAGCGAGTGTTTGCATTATTGATTGGTTACAGACATTATATGCATTAATAATTCATGATTATACTGTTCACACAGTATGCAAATCTTCTGTATGCATGGAAGGACCTTGTCAGCATGCTAAAATGCACAGCACACAACCAGAACACGCTGCAAATGTATCCCATAATGCAATGCGCTCAACCTGAATAAACTGTTTCAAGTGTGCCGAATGCACTGAAAGGGACATCTTAACACCTTTATCTCCTCCTTGATTCATTTTTATTATTTAGAAATTAAGAAGTTTTGGATAAAAAAAAAGCTAAATAAGTATATATATATATATATATATATATATATATATATATATATATATATATATATATATATATATATATATATATATACACACAGTACTGTGCAAAAGTCTTAGGCACGTTGGTATTTTCACACGAAAAATGTTTTTAAGCCAGTTATTTATATCTTTTACTGTAGTGTGTCAGTAGGAAATATCAGTTTACATTTCCAAACATTCATTTCGCAATTAATTGTAATAATTCAGTGAGATTTTTTTTTTTTTATGCACAAGAAGTCTGATAGCAGTCGGTCTGATCTGATCTCACCATCATCGAGTCTGTCTGTGATTACATGAAGAAACAGAAAAAACTGAGACAGACTAAATCCAGAAGAACTGTGGCAACGTCTCCCAGACACTTGAGGAAACCTTCCTGCAAAACTACAGCACTGTGAAAAGTGTAGGCACTTGTCAGAATGCTTTAAAGTGAGAATGCTGTCAAAAATAATAACATAAATAGCTTTTATTTATGAATTAACTTCTATTAACTAAATCAAATCGATATTTGGGGTGACCATACTTTGCGTTTAAAACGGCTTTTGTCACCTGCATCTATTCCTACACCTATTCATGTAGTTTTGCAGGAAGGTTTCTTCAAGTGTCTTGGAGACGTTGCCTCAGTTCTTCTGGATTTAGTCTTTTTTCTGTTTCTTCATGTAATCACAGACAGACTCGATGATGGTGAGCTCAGATCATACCGGCTGCTGTCAGACTTCTTGTGCATAAAATTTTTTAAAATAAATAAAATAATTCATTGCAAAATGAATGTTTGGAAATGTAAACTGATATTTCCTACTGACACACTACAGTAAAATATATAAATAACTGGCTTAAAAACATTTTTTGTGTGAAAATACCAACGTGCCTAAGACTTTTGCACAGTACTGTATATATATATATATATATATATATAGAGAGAGAGAGAGAGAGAGCGAGAGAGAGAGATTACAGCTGGATGTACTGAATCTACAACATAGTGAAAAGTATTGTGAAAACAACATAGCAGAGTACTGCTTGTTCATGATTGCATAATGCACACTTTTTCAGTTTCACATAAAAAATTGTAGGCAGTATACATTATATGCATTCATATACTGGATACATTGTAGTATGCAGTATGCATGCATGCAACAAAATACCGAACAAAATACTTTATGCATACCATGCAATACATACTGTATGCTAGCTACTATTTAAAAAAATTATATTTGAACAATTATTATGCAATAAATACATTCAAACCGCAGTATACTACATTGTTGTCACTTGACCCTTATTATTTTGCATGTTAAATCCAGCAAGTCCAAGAATCATCTTGCAAATAAAAATATTATGACTTAATGGGTCAATAAAGGTAAATATTGTGCATATGCATAATGCGCAAACAATAATAGTACACAAGCATGCTATTCTGAACATACCCATAGACCTAGATTTTTAGAAACATGGTAAATGTGTGCAGTCTGAAAGCCGCTGTTAATCTAAATTTTGGGGTTCACGCGCCGCCCCCTAGTGGAGTCAGAGCTCCAGTCCTGAGCCAGCAGTTCACAGAAGGGCCTTTGATAAATGAAGCCCTCTAGGATTGGCTGCCCAAAATAAAGCTCCTTCAGATAGAAGCGTCCTCATTTCCTTCAGCCAGGGGCTCAGTGACCTACTTCTGAACATACACACGCTCTTTAATGTAGGACGAGTCTACACATTCACTCCGCACTTAGCGAACTTTGGCAGGAGGACAGGCAGAGTGAGAGAGAGAGAGAGAGAGAGAGAGATGTAAAAAGATTGAGAGATGGCCGTGTGCACTCGTTTTTTTCTCTTCCGGGAAGCTGGACACGAGGTGCGTGTGGGTTTAAGACAGTTTTACTGAGATTAACAATCACAGAGCTGATGGTAATCATTTATGGAGTCAATATGGCAAAGAGGGCAGAAATAATCTCTTGTGTGTTGTGATGAATTTTCATATCACACACATAAGAACGATTCAAAAACACGCTGTGAATCTCGTCAGCGTCTTTTCATAAGCATGACAGATGTGTAGCTGCACTGGATACGAAAAATTCCTTTAAACAAGCAATTTTGTCATGAAAGTTAGGCCTAAAACGCTGTTGCAAAAACTATGAATCTAGGTTACTGATTTTAGTTTAGTTCACATTCTTTTGCAAATGCTCATTTTTATTGAACTTTAGTTTTATTGAGCTAGTTTTTGTCTACATAGGCCACACCCTTGGGTCACAAATATTCATTACATTATATGATGTTTGCCCTCACTGATTGACATTCACATTTATTAATTTAGCAGATGCTTTTATCCAAAGCGACTTACAAATGAGGAAGCAATAACATGACAAGTGCTACAAGTTTCAAACGTTGTCTACAAATTAGATTTGCAGAAGTTGGTAAGTGCTAACCAAGATGGGATTACAATTTACCACTTGTGCATTCGCTTAACCACAGCGACCGGATGGCAGTCTTTTTAACTGGCAATACACACTGCGGCCATGAAAAATAAACCTCTTTAAAATATAATGGTCATATATATATATAATGATGCAGAAAATTCAGCTTTGCATCACAAGAATAAATTACATTTTACAATATATTCAAATAGAAAACAGTTATTTTACATTAAAATATTATTTTACAATATTACTGTATTTTTGAGCAACAAAATGCATGCTTGGTGAGCATAAGAGACTTCCTTTAAAAACATAAAACAAACTTTAATGCTCATTTAAATTTGTGCTTCAGCCGACAAGAGCGCTTCTCTCTCAAGAGAAAACTGGAAATTTTTGTGTGGGTTTTAATGGCTCAATAAAGACAAACAAATCAATAGAAAAATGCAACCAAGACAACTTTGACTGATGTGGGGTGTGACTGGATCTTTGTAGGTCACACACTAGAAAGTCGAAAATATGAATATCTCCCTAGCGTGGATGTATTCTCAATGCTAACCTACATTCAGTGAGACAAAAAAAAATTAATTTCCTAAATTTCAAATGAAAGCTGATGAATAATTGCCCTGTGTCCTCTACCTGAAAATGATGCTTTGAAGGTCGAAAGGGTATTCAATAATCCCTGTGGTCGGGATTCGAACCCTCAGAACATCCTGCTGGGTGGGAAGGTAGTTTGACTCGGAGATACGATCCAGATCAGTTAGATAGCTACAGAAACAGAAGGAGAGAGAGATAAAAACATCATTAACCCCTAATATCACAAGCGGGTGCTTTGGTAAAGGATGTTTCCAGACGTCTCCAGTCAGCAGATCTCAGAAGATGCTTATTATGTTGTCTTGTGAGACAACTTAAAGAACACAATGGCTAAATAGGGAAGACAAAGGTTTTTTTTTTGCCTGGTCAAACCAAGGTTCTCTTATTTTCAGAATGTACACTGCATGTGGTCTAATATTCCTGAAGAATAGAAATCTCTTTAATGACTTATTTGATTTGAATGACAAATAAAGAGAATAAGCACCAAACAGCATAGGGGCTTTTGAACCAGAGGAACAGATATGACAACATTTTGTAGGCCAAAATGTAGTATTTTAGCACTTCCGGTTCCACTGTCCCGAAGTCAATGGTATTTTTTTGAATGGGGTTTTGGTAAATGGCTAAAATAAGTTCTGTGGTGAACACAAGCTCAAGACACTTTCACGTTTTATTCTACGACATAAAATACATCAGTATAACCCAACTCGTGATTTTTTTTAAAGCTGTTAAGTGGCTAAATGGGACTACAGAGGCTGTCGGGGAGATTAAACGTCATCACGCCGAACAGGTAAACTCAGTCCGCTTTTACAGTCTCATTATGCTCATAATTGTGCTCTTATAACTCAAACTTTCTGGGAAAATGTTTTGAGATAAAAACTAAGAGCATTGTGGGAAGCTTAGTGTTGGTGACACTAAAGTCGAGCGACCGTGGTGTAGTTAATTTATAGCCTACCGTAGCTTTTTAATTCTGATGACATTATTTAATGTTCAAAATTAATAGAAGTTGTGTTCATCTGTGATAATTATCTTGATGGACAAAACATGCAAGTATTATAAACCTTTGTTGATCACAGAGTTTGTTTTTTGCGATTATCCAAAAGCCTATGGGAAAATCCTATTGGGTTTTTCTTGAGGGAACCAGTGTGATGCTAATTGCCGGTTGGCCTAGAAAGTGATGTCATACATGCACCACTCTATAGGCGGAAGTACCCGCTTTTTGGCGTGTTCACACCATAGGAACTGGGATAGTTCACCCAAAAATGAAAATTTTATGTTTATTATTTATATATTTTTTTTTACCTCAAATACTCCACTATGTCCAACAGCCTAGTGGTGTATTTGAGGTAAAAAATGATATAAATACTGTTCGTTTTTTCGCACAAACCGATCATTTCGTGTCTTAAGACATCAATGTGACGTCACGAGCCGCAGGGTTTAATATGGATTCGTATGTGCATTTTTTTTTACTCTCATAGATGCATGTTACCATTCACATCCATTATACGACTGACAGACTACAACTATCCCTTTAACCGATGGGAAAATTTCCTCACCGTCACATCCCTAGACTAAATTAGCTCCTACTTCTAAACCAGCACAATAGGAACTACCAGTGACATAAATGTACATTGATTGGCTGAACGCATGCTATACGAAAAACCCGGCATTTTTAAAAAGCCGTGTAAAGACACAGTTTACATATACTTACTCCACGAACATTGAAAACAGAGATAAGACATAAACATACATAAAGCTAATGTTAACGGCATTTACCTGGCTGTCACCATTGTCTGTGGCGTTCAATTCTCAGCCTTGATTAAATGTAGCACTGCAAGTTGTCGTAGGAGATTTAATCTCTTAGCCCTCCTTTTTGCTCTGTTGATCGCACAACTTATACTTCTATATTCCATCTCCGATATCACGAAACCCACAACCAGTGTTAGGAAAGTTACTTTTAAAGGTAATGCATTACAATATTGCGTTACTCCCTTTGAAAGTAACTAATTGTGTTAGGTAATTAGGTTAAGAAAAGTAATGCGTTGCGTTACTTTTGCATTACTTTTTCTCACCTGGGCTGGGCTTGTTTTGTTTTTTAACAAAGTTATATTTTTGGGTAAATGTAAAGTCAAAATTGAAATAATAAAGCTGATTTACACGTGTACAGTAGAGGGCGCAGCTCAAACAAACCTTTCAGCTATGCTGCCATTCTGGATTGAAGAAGAATAGGATGCAGGAGAAGAAAATGTAATACTTACTTCACTATTAAAAACAAAACATCTAAAGCCATTTTTGCGTATGGTTTACCTGAATCATCAAAGGTCGGCAGCAAGTACATTGGTCAATAAAGTGAGATTAAATGCATAAAAATATTATAATTATTGGAGGTTTGCGTAGTATTCTGATTTTGCATTTCACTGATTTGATTTATTTTGAGGAATACTGAATCTGTTTTTGTGCTCACATTTACACACTCAACGCCTCTGCACTTTTTCTCAACATGAAACTTTACTAGTTACTTGAAAAAAGTAATCTCATTACGTAACTCAAAAAAATTAAAAGTATGAATTAATTGCATAGCATGTAAAGCAGTATGCAAAAATTAAGTAAAAAAGACATCTGCTACGATGTTGTCACATAATCTCATTATGTGCCATGTTTAATTCAGCCAAAGGCTACCATCTCGGAAATAAGTACTTTAAATGAGATGTAGCCATCTGCATCCCGTTTTACCAATTAAACTACAATGTACTTGTTTTAAAAATACTGAAACTATTATAGATTATATCTACAGAACTGAAGAAATAAACTATTGAAATCAATGATCAAACATGCTTTCGTAGAACAAGTCTGATTTATTTGAGTGAATTCATTTTGATCCCTTTGCATTTTGTAGCAAAATATTTAGTAAAATGCCGTAGTATGTCACTGTTGTCGACTCAAGCTCGGAAATGTACTGAAATACTGTATAAATGAGTATGTTTCTAGTTTTATTAGTTGATTTCGTGTAAATCTGTTCCAGTTAATGCTGTCACCCAGATATTTCTACTGTACTGATGTGACCTGTATTTCCCCAACAAACCAGCAGGGGGTGTGATTCACATGAAGCCAACGATTCTTGAACTGACTCCAGGCTTCATACATCTGTGAATTAATGTGGTGAAATACACACTGCCTCCATATTTTATTGGGCCAGTAAAAGAAATAGGACAAGACTGACTGCCGCCAAACTGTTCAATTAGATCATCAGAGAGACACGGACACAAACCCATTCAGAAAAAGAGCCACAAAACACTAAAACACGTTCTTTGAGAGATTAATTGATTTGTATGTGCTGCACAAGATGGAACAGGAGTTATTTTTAAGTAGAAATTGATTTTTTTCGCCTTCTTTTCCAGATTTAATAACATCTTTGTTATTGGCTAGCATTAAAGAAATAGTTTACCCAAAAATGGCAATCCATTTACTTACTCTCATCTCTTTCTTTCTTTCTTTCTTTCTTTCATGGAACAACTGAGGAGAATTGTATTGGTAATTTTTCCACGCAATTACAATGAATAGGAACGCAGGCTTTCAAGCTCTAAACAGGACACAAATGCACCATAAAAGTTATCTGTGTGACTCGCGTGCTGTATTGTAAATCTTCTGAAGTCACATGATTGCTTTGTGTGAGTTGTACACTGAAAATCATTCTCATTCATCAGAGTTCATGAGAAATAGCGATGTACGATTCATAATTTAAATCAGATCTTTTTGAACAATGTGTGAATGTGTGAATGACCGGTTGATGAATCAGACTAGCTACGTTTACATGGACACTTTTTGCTTCAATCTGAATGAATTCATTACGATTGATGAATCCGAACGTTGTGTTTACATCAGGGGTGTCCAATCCTGCTCCTGGAGGGCCACTGTCCTACAGAGTTTAGCTCCAACCCCAATGAAACACAGCTGAACCAGCTAATCAAGGTCTTACTAGGCATACTAGAAACCCTTCCAGCAGGTGTGTTGAGGCAAGCTGGAACTAAACTCTGCAGGACAGCAGCCCTCCAGGACTGAGTTTGGACACCCCTGGTTTACATGAACGCTAAATAAAGTGATCGGGTTGATGTGCGCGTTTATATTTCACAAGCTTCTGACCGGATTTAATCTTTTGACATGCACACACTGCACGAATATACAGAGTTTCTCGCTGTTGTTGCGTACTAACCATCCTACTTTTCTTTGTTTTAAAAATCAGACTTAATATGTATCTATTTTGGGTTCTAATTAGGCAATGACGAGCACATGAACTGTAATGCCATGCTGCTTATATTTATCAAGCTAAAAAAACACCCATCACCCGTTATCTGTGGATGCGAGTCGGTGACAGATGAGTGAAAAGAGAAAAGAGAATTTCAGAATGACAGGACGCTCATTTATGACACTTTATTCAACAGGAAGAACAGCTCGTTTCACACGTCATTACGCTATTTCTACGTCATTGCACAACTCTCCAGTTTCGGTTTTCAATCCAATCAAGTGTTTACATGCATTCTCGATCGGATTACAAAAGTAATAAACCACCCCTTACAATCCAAATAAAATTTTAATCAGATATGGCCAATTCATTCCGATTGACATGGTTACATGTGACTTTTTTATTCCGATTGTGCTTCTACTCTGATTACAATCGGATTATTAGGGTCCATGTAAATGCAGCTACTGATTCTCACAGACTCAGTGATCAGTTCAAGATTATCAGTGATTAAAGATTTAATATTTCAGGAGTTTAGGCAGTTTAGGCAGTGCAAGAGCTGAATGATGGTAGTATTCCAGATTAACAACAGTTCTCAATGGAATAACATGCACCAATTAATCATTTACAATATGACCAGGAACGTGTTAGGAAAGTATGTTGACTTTAAATATGATATATATCTATTTAATTGTTAGGAGATTTGAGACGGTTTAAACACAAACATGATAATGGATAATCATATTGTACCCAATACAGAGATGATGACAGATATACTCACTATTTTGTGGAGTCTGACAGCTGGTACTCTCTGCGTCTGTCGTAGGCCTCCTGAATGCCTGGATCTGACCACAGCATCTTTATGGCATTAATGTAGGGATGGTCAAATGACATCACCTTCTCAATGTCCACCTCCTTCACCAGCATAGCGTTTGCCTGCAGTCCAGAGTAGATCAACAGTTTAAGACAAAAACAATGGAAGAAAATATTGATAATTTACATATGCAATAGGGCAGTTAGTCTCAGCCTCAGATGCCCACGGACCGCTGGCTGAACGTCTGATGCATATGGCACACATATCTGGAAACACTTTCGAACACAGTTTTGAAGTCGCCATCTGATTGGTTGCATTCTAAAGGATGTCCACGAGACGTGTGTGTTGTGCTCTTTAAAGGTCCGCCTGGAAACAAATGCCCTGACCCCAAACCCCCTCGTCGAAGAAGAATGCTGTCGTGTTCACAACTGTGACAACGAGCACTTACCAGGATCTAGAGGTCTACACATAGCACCCGAGACCCGTGGACCCGTACGGGTTCGGGTCTATATTTTAAATGGTCAGCCGGGTCCGGGTTGGGTCCCAATCTATTACTTCGGGTCCCGGGTCTGTTTAACATTGTGTGTAATACCCGAGTCGATCGGACTTGGAGAACACCTGGCCGTGATGTGTTCTCCAAGCTTGTGTGTTTTTTGTAACTTGCAACTTGTAAAATTAGGATAAGAAACGTGTGAGCTGGGAAATAAGGTTTAAAAAAAGAAAAGAAAAAAAAACACGAGCCATCTCTCTCTCTCAGCCGTTATAACAATCGTTATTAGTTCAAAAGGGCAAACAGTCAAAGTTATTATGCGAGTTAACTTGAGTCAAAATGCTAATCTGCAAAGTTGCATTTGTCATCCGTCACCGTGACATAAAGTGGACTTTTACAGCTGAAATGATGAGTGAATTAAGCATGCTTGGAATAACAAGAGAGGAATAACATGGATAGAACTTTTTTCTTGGCAAGGATTGTAATGCATCACAATCAGGAAGGGAGACGACGGCTATAGGTAGGCTAAGACAAAAAGTTATATTAAGTTTTATAAACTTGTTTATTGACTTATTAATAGCAGTTTATTGTGGAATATGTGAAAATCGGGTCCAGTCGGGTCTGTGTCTTCCCGCCGGGTTCGGTTCAAGCTTTCAAATAATAGAAGGGTCCAGGTTGGTTCTGGGTACTAAATTTTTGGCATTTCTCGGATCTGCACGGGTCCGGGTCCAGCTTTTGAAATAATAGACGTGTCCGGGGCGGTTCCGTGTTTGAATTTTTGGACCCATGTAGACCTCTACCAGGATCAACTAAACACTGGATTTTCAAAAGTATGTGAAGTTCGCGGCTCCATTGTTGCAATAAACTTGCACAACATTCTTGAATGAATAATAAAAAAAAGTATTTATACATGATCGTAGTATCCGTGTACTATCTTTAATTTCTGCTCATTTAAATATAGCATTTTACATTAAAAAATATGACCAAATTAAAGTAATGGGAGTCTATTGAGAATCACCATTAAGAATAAAGAGAATTTACAAAATAATAAAAAAAAAAAAACGTATTATAAGTATAATGTCGAAATACATTATAGTAGGCAGGAAATGTAAAATGCAAAAAGGCTTCAACTTGGGGTGAAACATGACCTGGATGTTTTCATCAGATTCAATGTTAAATGCAAACCATCTGCTTATCACAACTGAAATACTCAACATGAACCATTCTCACCTTGTTCTGCTCGTACTTGTAGCCGATTTTCAGGTTCTCTGTGGCGCGGATCATGGCCTGCATAGAGGTGAAGATATTCTGGTACACCAGCTTGGTGAAGCCACGTTTGTCTTCGTCTGTGTATCCGGTGCCATGGATGATACGCATCTGTTTGATGAACGTACTCTTGCCGCTCTCACCCGTACCTAGAGCAGAGAGATGGGTCAGAGGTCAGGTTTACGATGAATGACTAGACCACAAGTACGTCATCCTTCATCCACGGTCATCTGTTCAAATGGTTTGGTCACAATGTGGCAGCAAATCAGGACACTTAGAAATCATTGAATTAAACAATAATACAAAACTCTAAATCGTTTCAATTGAGAGAAAAGATTGAATGAGAGTAAATATGTGCCTGTGCAATGCTGGCTGCTGCTCCTTACAATAACATCAAGGTCTATTTCTGAATAAAAAACTGCATGACTCACATGTAGTGTAATTTATAATGTAATTGTAATGTATAATGTATAATGTAATTTATTTTGCCCTTACTTTATATATTATCTCATTACCTGCATGTCATATCACCATTAACCAACATTAAAATATATGAATGTGTTGTTAAATTATTGAAATATTAACTTCAAATCTCAGGGGGTATTTTACATCTAAGGGGTTTGACTAACAAAATGTTTGGTTGATGCAACGTGTTTTAATCTAAAAAATTCTAAACAATGTTGACTGTCTGTGAAGGCCAGTGTACAGTCTGAACTTCAAAAGGGGTTGGTATGATCTGTCACACATGTGAACTCGCCCACACACATAGACCCTCATACTCAGACAGATATTAAAGTCAACATGAAATGACACTCGCATTTTATTTCTGCAACATTTCCAAATGAAATTCAATGAGAAAAAAGGGGTAGGGCTTCTTTTAAAGGAAGGAAGTCCTTTAAAATGCACAATAAGACCTGGAACATGTATAGAGACAATACATTCTGATTATAAATTGACTGTACCCAT
This sequence comes from Rhinogobio ventralis, assembly GCA_039654625.1. NCBI lineage: Eukaryota > Metazoa > Chordata > Actinopteri > Cypriniformes > Gobionidae > Rhinogobio > Rhinogobio ventralis. The sequence continues at coordinate 4,499,109 of CM077200.1, read as the reverse complement.
CTTCACTCTAAAATACATTTTCTTTATTGGCATCTATGGTTCTATTAAGAACCTTTAACATCCATGGAACCTTTCAATTCAACAAAAGGTTAAGATTTTTTTAAATGTAAACCAAAAATAGTTCTTCTGTGGCATATTGCTTCGAAAACCCCAGTATTATTAAGAGTGTAAAGCATCACGGCTCAAACTGTAGCCAGAGCAGGAGGAGGTGAAACCTTTGTGTAGGTTTCGGGTGGGAAAACCACAGACATATTTTCTAATGAGCAACACCTCAAACACAAACCTATTGAGAGACATTGACAATATCAAAACATGCAGTTTTTTGTTTCACTCACTTCGGACTACAAGCCTCTCAAACAAAACGTCACCTCTGACTTCCTCTCTTTTACACACAATTAAAAGCTCTTTCTCCTCTCGCTCTCTCTCGTTACATAACACTCCCGTTTTGCTTCTCGGTTCAGCTGAGTGAGGATTTCAAAGGAAGGCTGCTTGTTTAGAATGAGAAAAGTCCTTCATCCTCTCTGTGACTGCAGGAAGTGAACCGATCAGCGAAGGGGCACGAGCATATCTGCACAAATAAAGCCAAATCCTACTCAGTTTTTGGAACAATGTTGAGGCTCTGAGGAATGTAAATGTGGTACTGCAGTTAAAGCTGCTGTGGGCTATTTCAGCTCTACTTGCAGCACAAAATCTATCAGATTTTTTTGACACTTTTATTGTCCATCAAGTAATACCAAGCACCACTAATGACGGTTTCCAAGCAGGATTCACAAACATTTCCCCATTTTTTGCATCCAATTTTTCCAACCATTGCCATTATACTTTATATACCATAGGGTACAACGGGGCTAAAGGTGCACTGGGGTAAAAGGCGCCTTTGATTTTATTTTCCTCTAAACCACTAGATGGCACAAAAACCTGCCACAGCACTTTCCAAAACATCCGCATTTCAAGATGCACGTGGAAATTTGTCTGATCTTTGATGCGGTCGCAGGCAACAGCGCAAAGTTGATTAAAATGTTGTAGATTTAAGTAGCAAATGAGAATAGATAAAATTGTTGAATATATTTTGAGACAAAGGTCTTCTCAATGATTTTCAGTTTTGTAGGTAATTAAAGCAAAAGTTTTTCAATAGCGGAAGAATATGTACAAGTATGGTATTTGGGGTAAAAGGCACCCCTGCTGTCGGAGCGAAAGGCACAATAATTAACATGATAATAAATAGTTAGCTGACTTTTCCATTTGTTGACATTACATGGTTAGACTCAGATGGTAATTATCATATATTATGCTGGGTGTCCACCTTAGAGATAAATCACCATATTTATAATGAAACCATATTAATCATACCATATCATAAAATATAATTTATTGTTACTACTCTAAATCTATATAATCAATTATTATGGGATCTCCTTCAATACTTTTAGAATCTTTACTTTTTAAAATAATTTTGTTTCTGCATTTTTAAAATATTTTTTATTAGGGCTGTCGATTTAACGCGTTAATTAGATTAATTAGTTACGGTAAAAAATAAAGCGTTAAAATTATTAACACATTTAACGCCCCGCCCCAGACCTAATTAAGTCATATTACATTTCATACAGTTGATTGATGAAGAATAAGATGCAGGGCAACTGTGTGATGAAGCCTATAGAATGCAGTTAGAATGTCCATAAAATTCAAGATATGGGGCTAAAATGCCGTTTAAGTCTCAGGGCGTTTTCACACTAGGCATGTTTGTTGTGGTCCGCGATTGTTTCCACCGGTGCTATGCACGAATACACTGCAGGCTTCCTCTCGCTCGTATCCAAGGTAAATCATCAACACTATCATCCCTTACATGTGTTTTATTGAACTAAATACATCGTCATATGATAAAATGCATGCGCTGTTTACATTTCTTGCGCACCTGAATCCGTGTTGCAATCACATTCAAGTGAATCGCGGCACAGCTCGAGCGCAAGTTGCGCAACCCAACTCAGACCACCTCCTTCAGGCAGTCTCGAATTCAGTACCCCTGAGCTCAGCTCACCCGGGTCCGCATGACAGCTTTCACATTACCAATTTCTCATGTGAACCGTGCCCCGTTTCGAACTAAACTGCCAGTGTGAAAACGCCCTCACATTTACATCATGATACACAGTATAAGCAATATCACACGAGTAACGAGTGCAATATCACACGAGTTCGTTGTTGTTTTTATCCAGAATAGCACGAGACGAGTGCAAATGCGATCTTACAACAGTTTAATAAAATAGATAAGTTAATATTGTGTTGTTTTAGACACAATATTGTCTATTTTGCCTCGTTTTGCCAACGAAAATATAAAGACAATGCAATACATTTTTATTTCTGAATCCACGCTTTGGATGAATAGGGTGAACCAATGATTCAATGAACCATAAAGAGAACCATTTATTATTTTCATAAAGAGAACCATTTACTTCACTCCTGAATGAACCAGCCGTTTGAACGAATCGAATGAATGAATGACTCAATGACTTAATCCATTAGACATTTACTGGCAGTTTTAGTTTCTTATTTATAGTATAATTTAATTAAAAATAATTTCATATTTCCATATTAATAAAAACAAACATTAAAGGTATAGTTCACCCTAAAATATTTCTTTCTGAAGCTACGTTTTGTAATGTCTATTTGATTTTTTACACAATAATGACTTTAAATTATCTTTTGGGAGTAATTGCGATGAATTATATTGTGATTAATGGATTAAGTGCAAAGTTTAACCATCACAGACGGAATTTTTATCATTTGCACGTGTTTGGTCTTACCAATTTACACATTCAAGTGATTTTAAACCATTCAAGCTTAAGATGAGGTGAAAGATAACTCAATACATTACACAAACGCTGTTATCTGTGCACACAACTGCACACACACAAAGCACGGACAAACAAAGAGGCGCAAACATCGAATTGCTTTTTCTTTCCTTGCACTTAAACGGACACGCACACAAAATTGTCAAAATACCTCTGTCTATTATTGACTGTTCACTTGTCTTTAATTATGAACTTTATTAGCTAGGCTAGTAGTTTATGCTGTGGTTTTAAAGTACTTAAAGTGTTCTTTAAGTAATAATGGAAAGCAAAGTTACATTTGCTGATCTGAAAAATGGTAAAATGATTCAAACCATGAGTTTTGTGATCCATTGAACCATTACCCAATATACATTAAAATCTACTAGTAGCATTAAAAGAATTAAATTAAATTATATAAATATAAATAATTTAATTATAATTATAATAAAGATTAGATTATATTTTAATATAATGGTGCCATTAAATTAAATGCCATTAACACTTACACAGACTATTTGTCTAATATTTGTCAACTGTTTAAAATCTTTAAAGATTTGCCCCATGATGTGTCAAAAAAAATCTGCATTTGTAGTGTAAAGACAGCCAAAAGACAATTCTACAATGGCATATTTAAAAAAAACTTAAATAGGTAGTTACAATACAAAAAGGTTGTTTGATAAAAGCAAACATTATAGTGCAGTTAATCTGCACTTCACAAACATACAGGTCAAATGTAACCATCTCTCTGCAGATATTACAAGTACCAAATAAAAAACTATAGAAATAAGGCATATTGATCTTTTAGGAGAAGCACAAAGACTGTTATTTTTCTCTTTTCTCTCCGTGGATTCATGCTAATGGAGATCACCATTAAACACGCTGATTGTGTAGCAGGTCCAAAATGGAAACACATTAAGACGTGATGCATTAGACAAGTGAAGTAGCAACACCCGAGGTTTAACCAAGAGAGAGCTTGTCTACACTGCTTTTCCAAAGCAAAAAGAAGAGTTGTTTTTAATGGGTCAGTGCTGATTATGTTATGACAGGGCTGGATCCCTGGAGAGTCAATGTGCTTCATATCAAATGTGCATCATTTAAAACTCACGTGCAACCCGCAAAACATGCGTCAGGTCTAATTGTTTTATCTTTCAACCGTGCAACACGCCGCAATGTTTCAAATTGCATCTTTGCACAAAAAAAAGAAGAAAAGATGGTTTTGTTGCTCACAGAACCAGGAAATATCCTGAACGCTGAAAGCATGTGAAAAGGGGATTTTCCCAATAAATAAAAATATATATTTTCCAAATATAGGGATGCATAAATGCCAAGAGACTCCTGGCTTACAGGATGTTCATCAAAACAAAACCCAAGACTATTTTGGCAAGAGATAGATGAGATTTGGCTCTAATGACCCACGATTCATTTCAGGTAGCAGGGAATCTTCTAGAAATATCTGACGTTGAATAGATCTCTCGTATCTAATGAGTATGTGACTCATTCTCATCTCTGAATGTGCCAGTCCTGTCCGGCAGGACAGAAAAAAAAACAAAAAAAACTTGTTTCTCTGAGATTAAATGAAACCGAAGAGAAAGTCTTCTGCGATGTTTCTCCAGAGTAACATGCATCTCGGTTTCACAAGAGACCTAAACAATGTCAATCTAAACTGTGCTCAGATTTGCTAAGTCTGCCACCAAAAGTCAGAGATCTCAGTTCCATGTCTCATCAAAGCTGCTTTCTACATTATAACAAGTCAATAATTGCCTCATTTTTTTACATTTAATAATTGAGCTCTCCAAGAGCACCATCTAAACAATACAGTGGGTAAAGAAGGCCATTCCAAACTCTGTACACACCTTTTAACCCAAACAAAATCATGTTCACAATGCTTTCAATGACGTAGAAAATCTTCTTAAAGACGCACATCCGGCATTATTACACAAACTCTTCTATACCTTAATGAACTATTACTACAAAGTGAATGAAAGTTTGATAACAAATATTTGCAGTGCTTTAAAGGAGAAAGAATCTGCATTCAAGGTTCAAAGTGCCAGTCATTTGGTTGCTATAGTAACAATGCCTCCCTTTTGTTTGTTTTAGTGCATTCGGTTTCCGTCAGAGAAATACTACACACATCAGCATCTCTCAGTGCTGCATCTCTCGTGAATGAGCTCTTACAGTCAGTATAATGCAGAATAATGTGAACTTTGGCATCTCACATTTCACTTTTTTAGTCAATCTGTTGACTACCTGAACTAGTCTTGAAAGTTTGAAGGAATGATACAACAATAGACAGAACGATAAAACGATAGACAGAACGACAGGCAATGATAGACAGAACAACAAGCAGAATGATACACAGAATGATACAATGATAGGTAGAACGATACGCAGAACGATACAACATTAGGCAGAATGATACAACGACAGACAGAACAATATATAGAATGACGGGCAATGATAGACAGAACAGCAAGCAGAACAATACACAAAATAATACAACATTAGGAAGAATGATACAATGATAGGCAGAACAATACGCAAAAGGATAAAACGACAGGCAGAGCGATAAAACAAAACGCAGAACGATAAAACGACAGGCAGAACGATACAACGATCGGCAGAACAATACAACCATAGGCAGAATGATACGATGGGCAGAACAATACAACGATACGCAGAATGATACAACGATAGGCAGAACAATACAATGATAGGCAGAGCGGTACAATGATACGCAGAACGATAGGCAGAACGATACAACGATAGGCAGAACAATACAACGATATGCAGAACAATATAACGATACGCAGAATGATACAACGATAGGCAGAACAATACAATGATAGGCAGAGCGGTACAATGATACGCAGAACGATACGCAGAACGATACAACGATAGGCAGAACGATACAACGATACGCAGAATGATACAACGATAGGCAGAACAATACAATGATAGGCAGAGCGGTACAATGATACGCAGAACGATACGCAGAACGATACAACGATAGGCAGAACGATACAACGATACGCAGAACGATACAACGATAGGCAGAACGATACAATGATGGGCAGAACGATACAATGATGGGCAGAGCGATACAATGATACGCAGAACGATACGCAGAACAATACAATGATAGGCAGAACGATACGCAGAACGATACAATGCTAGGCAGGACGATACAATGATGGGCAGAACAATACAACGATACAAAGAATGATACAACGATAGGTAAAACAATACAATGATAGGCAGAGCGATACAATGATACGCAGAACGATAGGCAGAACGATTCAACGATAGGCAGAACAATACAATGATAGGCAGAGCGATACAATGATACGCAGAACGATACGCAGAACGATACAACGATAGGCAGAACGATACAACGATAGGCAGAATGATACAACGATAGGCAGAATGATACAATGATGGGCAGAACAATACAATGATAGGCAGAGCGATACAATGATACGCAGAACGATACAATGATGGGCAGAACAATACAACGATAGGCAGAGCGATACAATGATACGCAGAATGATACAATGATGGGCAGAACAATACAATGATAGGCAGAGCGATACAATGATACGCAGAACGATACGCAGAGCGATACAACGATAGGCAGAACAATACAATGATAGGCAGAGCGATACAATGATACGCAGAACGATACAATGACGGGCAGAACAATACGATACGCAGACCGATACAACGATAGGCAGAACGATACAATGACGGGCAGAACAATACGATACGCAGACCGATACAACGATAGGCAGAACAATACAATGATAGGCAGAGCGATACAATGATACGCAGAACGATACAACGATAGGCAGAACGATACAACGATAGGCAGAATGATACAATGATGGGCTGAACAATACAACGATACGCAGAACGATACAACGATAGGCAGAATGATATAACGATACGCAGAACGATACAACAATAGGCAGAACAATACAACGATAGGCAGAACAATGCAATGATAGGCAGAACAATACAACGATAGGCAGAACAATGCAATGATAGGCAGAGCGATACAATGATACCCAGAACAATACAATGATGGGCAGAACAATACAACGATACGCAGAACGATACAATGATAGGCAGAGCGATACAATGATATGCAGAACGATACGCAGAACGATACAACGATAGGCAGAACGATACAACGATATGCAGAACGATACGCAGAACGATACAACGATAGGCAGAACGATACAACGATAGGCAGAATGATACAACGATACGCAGAACGATACAACGATAGGCAGAACAATACAATGATAGGCAGAGCGATACAATGATATGCAGAACGATACGCAGAACGATACAACGATAGGCAGAATGATACAATGATGGGTAGAACAATACAACGATATGCAGAACGATACAACGATAGGCAGAACAATACAACGATACGCAGAACGATACAATGATAGACAGAACAATACAATGATAGGAAGAACAATACAATGATACGCAGAACGATACAACGATAGGCAGAATGATACAATGATAGGCAGAATGATACGATAGGCAGACTGAGACAGAATGATACCGCGATAGACAGAATGATAGGCAGAACGATACAATGACGGGGAGAATGATAAAATTATAGGCAGAACGATACAATGATGGGGAGAACGATACAACGATAGGCAGAACGATACAATGATGTCCACTTGCCTTGCGTTCGCAGATTTTAAGTGTTTGCCCCTATTTCAGCAACTTTCTTTTTGCATGTTCTGCAGACAGGGTGACCATACTCGAGTTTCCCTCAGGACTTTTGTAAAATCAAAAATATGACACACACCTCAGATTTGGTCCTTTTAGAAGGCTGAAAAATCTCCCAGCGCTGTCACTGCCTTCCGCCATTTCTTCTCATTCAAAAAACAACATTGCGCGCTGCGTCTGCGCCAGACTGACGCTCGCTGGCTAGTTTTCAAAATCGTGATAATCAAACACGGTTTTAATGATAATTAAATTTTAAACGATATTACTAACCGTCAGTACATTTTATCGTGGTTTATCGTGAAATCAGTAATCGTTCCATCCCTAGATACAATGATAGGGAGAACGATAAAATGATGGGCAGAACGATACAACGATAGGCAGAACGACACAATGAGGAGAACGATACAATGATGGGCAGAACGATACCACGATAGGCAGAACGATACAATGATAGGCAGAATGATACAACGATAGGCAGAACGATACAACGATAGGCAAACGATTCAATGATAGGCACAACGATACAATGAGGGGCAGAACGATACAACGATAGGCAGAACAATACAGCAATAGACAGAATGATAGTCAGAACGATACAGCGATAGACAGAATGAGTCAGAACGATACATCGATAGACAGAACGATACAATGATATGCAGAACGATACAACGACAACGATAGCAGAACGACACAACGAAAGGCAGAATGATACAACGATAGAAAGAACGATACAGCGATAGACAGATAGACAGGGTTAGGATTGAAGGCTTTCTGTCAGAGAGGAGTCACATGACGACTTGACATGACCTTAGGTCAGCACAACACACTGAACGGCCTGTACTTCTGTCCCTCACAGCACTGTTTTCGTTCACATCAAATTAAATATGGCGCTTCCTCCGACTAAGCTCTAAACGCATTCATTCATTCATGAAGCAAACGGATCCTCCTCCAAAACCTTCCCAGACGAGCTGAGGAAAAGAAATAGAATAATTTAAAAAGTCTGATTTATTTCTCGTGACCCTGTCACAAGATTACAACACCCCCCAACATACACTCCACCCTTCCACCAGCCGGCTGCTGTTATCTCAGTCCTCTCTCTCTCTCATTCTGTGTTGTGTACGAGGACAGACAGCCTCTCCTCTTAAATCAGTCGTTTAGCTCCTCTGAACAGCCAGCCCTTCTCCTCGTCCAGTATTAGGCATATTCATAACTCAAATGCTTCTTTATTCTATTTTTTGAAACGACCTAGAAATAAGAGGGCAGCTATTATGGTCTCCAGCCGGTACAGTGCAGGCCTGCTGTCACGCTTCGGCTTCAGTTCTCCTACAAAATCAAACACAGGACCTGCCGACTGGGCAACTGGCTCTGTCAGAGGAGAACTAAGGAGCAAAAGAATAGGAGTAAAAAAAAAAAACAACAGCAATGGAAGCAGATATGTGACTCATCAGTTCACCTACACAAAATAGTGTGCATTTCTTTACAGGAACAGATCTAAAATATAAATTTTGTAAATTTACTTACCCACAGTGACAGTGAATGGTGAATTACACTTAGCAATACACTGCACCACAGAAGTATCATAAAACAAGTTCATATAACACTATATTTCAAGTCTTCCGAAGCCATACAAGCAGATCAATTCCTAAGCAATTTCTAAAACCTGGGGCCAGATTCACAAAAAGAAGTTGCTGTTTGAGCATAAAAAAGACCTTCAATGTTGCAAAGCTCAAAGTCCACTCCAAAGGGAGATATTCTCTTTAACAGGAAACACTTTTTTAAGAACTACAACAAACGGCTCGTTGGGTCTACAACACGCTTCTTCCAGATCTTGTGAAGTCACAATGTCACGTTTTTAAATAATTGTAATAAATAATCGGCCTTCGTAAGCAGCGCTAAAGAAAACGAAGAAGACCTGCTTCAGTAGCGTGTTGTTGCCATGTCTAAGAGGTGCAATTTTTTCCAACCACGATTCCAAAACCCCTTTGTTTGGCGGAAATCTTTTTCATAGGGTGTACTCACACTAGGCGCTCTGAACCGTGCCCGAGCGCATTTGACCCCCAAAGCCCGGTTCGTTTGACAAGTGTGAGCGCTCCGTTCCGTGCCCTGGCGCGGTTCGTTTGCCCGGCTTGGAAGAGGTGGGCCAGAGCGTGGTTCAGTTGGGCTCGGGCGCATGGAAGCATGGAACAGCTCTGTGCTACTGTCATCATTACGACAGCAAACACCGAACTATTACTACTTGGATACACTTTTCAATTAATTCAAGTATATTTAGGTTTATAACGGTCCTGGTTCTCACCTTATTGATGAATATGAATTGTATTTTGCGAGTAAAGCTGCAAATTCCTCCATCAAAGTCAGCTGTCTCCGTAATATCTTCTGATACGTGCAGTGCAATCAAGTGAAAATCGCTGCGCGGCATAAACGATAAATCTATTAGGCAGTCTATTAGCGAAAGCGCTTTTCTTCCTGTCTTCTTCAAAACAAAAAGTTGCATCGTGAATGACGTAAGCGTGCTCCAGCCCGGTGTGTTAATTGCAATGTGAGTGCAGGCCATCGGGGGAGTGGGGAGTGAGGACAATCGTGTTTGGGCACGGTACAAGGCAACCATGCCTAGTGTGAGTACACCCATACAAGAGGTCATCATACTATAAGAATATCCTGCAAGTTTCACAACGGAAAACTTCCTTGTTAGTCCAAAAACAGCTTTTATTGTATCCAAGCCCAGAGAATGACTCGTTGTGGAATGTGCCTATAGATAGTCAAAGACCGCCTCTGCAGAAAAAGATCAACGCCTACTTCATCATTACAACTTGGCTCCGCCCACTAGCGTGTTAGTGAGATGACGAGGAGAGAAGAGCGATACAGGATCACTGGACTACAAATAACATTACCTTCCAAAGGATCCTAATGCTAGGAATGTGCTTATTTATTTTCAACAATGTGAATGTCTCAGTTGAGCATTATTTATTTGTATTCGGTACATTTCACCGTGGATTCTTTGGTAAATCGCAAATTTGGCACAGACTTTGCAAACTGACTTTAATGACATGGACTCGACAGTAATGCCACAACATGTAAGTAACCGTGTTAATTCTAATGCCTGATCTGTGATCAGTGATTTCTGATATGTAACGATTAATGTACAGTCAGATGTTCTTTGTCTATGTGTCAGTAAATCAAACCAGTGACTAAACACTCAATTTCACATTGTTTCACTTAGTAGGATGAAAATAATCTGTTATTTAAACTGTGATTAAATTATATATAGAAAGTGATCAAAGAACCCTTTACAATCGCTGGAGCTGTCAATCAAACAGCGTGAGTTTATCAGTGATTGAGTTCTGGACTCTCAACAAAACGAATTATTTATAATCAACGAATCTCTTATTTACATTGTGTTTGCACTGTTAGCTATGATGAAAGCATTCGTGAGAGTGCAGAAATCGAGTTGCAATGACAGCAGACACGCCACTTCAAACAGAGCGTTCAAATCAGGGTTAAAATCAGGGTTGGAAAAACGCCTTTTATTTCTAAATTATGAAAAGTTTTGATGTAAAAATCATACTAACATTATAAGTGCACCCCAGGAAACATTATAAAATAATGCAGTTTATGACCCCTTTAAACCAGAATCTAAAACTGCTATTGTCAGAGGTCTATGGATGAAAAAATGTACTAACCATGTAAAATTTCAAAGCAATGACTCAGTGCAGATAGACTCAAAACTGATGCGTAACATGAGAATGAACCTTACTGGTTCTTGCTGAAGCTCAAACATGCTGTGTATATATTGTATATATAATATGAATTTTATTTAGTGGGCAGGTAATTCAGTAACATAGTCAGTTATGTCACTGTATGTCTAATGCTTTTAAACATTCTAATTTAAATTTAAATTAACTAGGGAAACTAACCAAATCTGGATCTGGGGTGAACAGCATCCCAAAACCACTTGCCAATTCTCAGGCTCAATAATTATTCCAAGAACAGTGGAAATAGGAGAGCAGTTTGGGATGTAGGATATGGCGTCACCTCGGGCTACAGCCCAGCACGAGTGGCCTGTATAACACAAGAGACGCTGGCAGCAGTTGAGAGTGCGAGCCAGAAAAGTCACTCCAATCTAGGCTACAACTGTCCCTCAAGTCCTGCAGGAGTCTCATTCAGAGACCGGCCTGAAACCATGTGGGGGGGGGGTCAACACACGCACGGCGAGCACCACGTGGGCGGACAGAGCTGAGAAACTGTGTTGTTGCCATAGAGACAGGCCTAACCCCCTCCCCCTGCTACAAACCACCACGTCAATTCCTGAGCGTACGTATAAAACAAAAAGCACTTGTATCTTATCACCTCACTGCAGTCAAGCAAGGAGATGATACTGGGAAGAGGAGGAGAGATTTAGTCCAAAAACACTCCAAAATGCAGCAGTGGGGTCAAGCGGCAAATGCGGCTCTGCTTTAATAAAGCATTTCCTGCTTTCAGCAGAATGAAGCTATCTGAGCTGCACCTACTTCCACTACGCTCCCTCCTCCATATGTTATACTGACCCTACGGTCAGCGCAGGTTTGAATCACTGCAGACGGCCAGACTGTGAGGGGGAAGTGGCACGGCTGCTCCTGGAAAGCATGCAAATCTAACCAGTAGGCCATTTGCGGCGCGCTTTAACCGCAGTGAACTGTTGAGGTGAGCGTATCAGATAAATGACAACCACAGAATTTGCATGAGTGGTAGAGATAAACCTACTGAGGTTTACATGATTCAAAAAGGAAGTGCTTGGTTATTTTATTTGACTATGTAAACTCCACTAGCACCAGTTGCACTGAACTTTCTCCCAAAGGCCAATAAGTCTCACAAGTTCACGAATAAACACGCATTAAAACACAGAAGCAATACGGCTAGCAATTGATTTTAGTCAGGGTAGCTGCAATATTAAATGTCACATTAATAAAATCGTTCAGCCAATAAACCACTTAAAATTTATTTTTAGCAAAATATTCCCATGATCTAAAACTTCAGAAATATGGGATGCTGATTTGTCAACAAGATAATGTTATCTAGCAGGCTCTCTTAAATAAAGAGACTTGACAATAGTTTTAAAAGCATTAGTAAGAATGCGGTAAACGACGAACCAATCAGTTAAATTTTGCACCATATGCCAGTTTTTTTGCAAAAGTGAGTTTATGCATTTATGGAGTTAGTTACATTATAGCTGTATCATTTCCAGCTTGTAATATATATAAAAAAAGGCTAATTTAAAAATACACTGAAAAAATAAAAATTTATAAATTTTGGTGCAGGGCAAGTAAAAACTATTGGACAGACTGGACAGCAGAAATAAATCCTTATAGTTTAACTCTAAAGATAAAACACAAGGCATGACAAATGAAAATACATTTTAAAGCCTACAAAAAAAAGGGTCAAAAGCAGTCAATTGAGAAAGAATGTTTCTTCCAAAAAAATCTTACTAACCCCAAACTTTTGCTGTGTAACACGAGAATGAATCTCATTGGTTCTCACAGAAGCTCAAATGTGATGCGTAACACGATAATGAACCTCATTGGTTCTCGCAGAAGCTCAAACGTGATGCGTAACACGAAAATGAACCTCACTGGTTCTTGCAGAAGCACAAACGTGCTGCGTAACACGATAATGAACCTCACTGGTTCTTGCAGAGGCTCAAACATGATGCGTAACATGATAATGAACCTCACTGGTTTTCGCAGCTCAAATGTGATGCGTAACACGAAAATGAACCTCATTGGTTCTCGCAGAAGCTCAAACGTGATGCGTAACACGAAAATTAATCTCACTGGTTTTCGCAGCTCAAATATGATGCGTAACACGATATGAACCTCATTGGTTCTCACAAAAGCTCAAACGTGATGCGTAACACGATAACGAACCTCACTGGTTTTCGCGGAAGCTCAAATGTGATGCGTAACACGATAATGAACCTCATTGGTTCTCGCAGAAGCTCAAACGTAATGTGTAACACGATAATGAACCTCATTGGTTCTCGCAGAAGCTCAAACGTAATGTGTAACACGATAATGAACCTCATTGGTTCTCACAGAAACTCAAACGTAATGTGTAACACGATAATGAACCTCATTGGTTCTCACAGAAGCTCAAACGTAATGTGTAACACGATAATGAACCTCATTGGTTCTCACAGAAGCTCAAACGTAATGCGTAACACGATAATGAACCTCATTGGTTCTCACAGAAGCTCAAACGTAATGTGTAACACGATAATGAACCTCATTGGTTCTCACAGAAACTCAAACGTAATGTGTAACACGAAAATGAACCTCATTGGTTCTCACAGAAACTCAAACGTAATGTGTAACACGATAATGAACCTCATTGGTTCTCGCAGAAGCTCAAACGTGATGCGTAACACGAAAATGAACCTCATTGGTTCTCACAGAAGCTCAAACGTAATGCGTAACACGATAATGAACCTCATTGGTTCTCACAGAAGCTCAAACGTGATGCGTAACACGAAAATGAACCTCATTGGTTCTCACAGAAGCTCAAACGTAATGCGTAACACGAAAATGAACCTCATTGGTTCTCGCAGAAGCTCAAATGTAATGCGTAACACGAGAATGAACCTCATTGGTTCTCGCAGAAGCTCAAACGTGATGCGTAACACGATAATGAACCTCATTGGTTCTCGCTGAAGCTCAAACATGATGCGTAACACGATAATGAACCTCACTGGTTGAACTTTTTGAAGCATCAAAAGTGGTAGTTGCGTAGCTGTCAATGGAGGGACAGAAAGCTCAGATTTCATTAAAAAGATCTTAATTTGTGTTCTGAAGATGAACCAAAGTCTTACGGGTTTGGAACGACATGAGGGTATGTAATTAATGACAGAATTTTACTTTTTGGGGTTAACTATTCCTTTTAGGTGTGGTATATCACTAAATAAAGTTAAATGAAGATAGTGTCTCAACTCAAAGAGACCATAACAAACTCCTGCTACATTACTGGGAGTACAAACAAAACTATTTAAAACCCATAAAAAAAAACTCAAATCAACAAACTTCCGACCTCTGACACTTGATTATACACTTCAAACTGAAGAACAGCGAACACAAACTAATAAGCACAAACAATGATCTCTAGAACCACATGACAGCTGTAAAACACAGCAAAGCAAAAGACAAATATTTTCTAAATAAAAAGTTAGTAGCACTTGATCGCACAAAAGTCAAGTGTTCTGAACATGTTGCTATATGGCTAAAAAAAAAACTCTATTTCAGAAGAAAATTAAAGTCTAATTATTTAATAATTTCCACAAAATAAGATATCCATCTAATGTGAATTTATTCTTAAATGTGATGCTGTCATAATAATAGGAGGATCATTTCACAGACACACCCTGCCTAACAACATATTGCATAGCCATATTTCTGCAATACATGGCCTTTTATGATCCCATAAATCAATAGAACTTTCTAAAACATAAGCTCTCAGGAGGGGCCAAAATGTGTTGGTGAAACTTTGAGAAATTGGTGTAATAACCCTTTAATGTATACAAGCACAGCTGCACTTATGTCACAAAAACGTCTGGGCTGCTCTTTAAAAGGATATTAATGGAACCAAAGACTCCATTTTACTGGCCTTAAAAAACTTCTCATTTTGGTGCCGTCTGTCATCTCTCAAAAGTATGTGGTTCCTCACACTAGTTTCCTTATGATTCCTAGTTAAAGCTGCCGTCTGGATGGAATGTAATGTTAATGAATGGCTACTTGTAGACTGGTAGCGTCGCCTCCCGTTCCTTCTGTGCTCTTTATAAGTGACGGAGGGAAATGCTGAAAACCAGGGACGCTCCATGTCTCAACGCTACTACAGGAAAACAGGAAATGCTGCAGGGACAGAGCCAATAACAATTAAAGAAGTCTTTCCCTTCTATAAAGGAGAACAGTAACTGACAAATAAACAAGCCTGAACCAACGCTTAATTCTTTGAGACAACAATGTGAAAGCATTATCAGCCTCGGCTGGTTAAAACCAGGATAGTGAAGCTGGCCAATGATTATATTTTTTGTATCGTAGAGTATTTTTTGTTTGATTTTCGTGTAAACATATCTTACCATCCTTAAAACAAGATTAATTTACCCTAGTACACTGTAAACCCGAATAAGTTGGCAAAACTCAAAAAAATTGAGGCAATCAGCCTCAAATGTTTTAAGTTAAGATATTTAAAATTGTATAGAAATGTTGCAGATTTTTATTTTGTAATTGCTCTAAACTTTAAATATTTGAGTAAGCTAATTCATTTATTTAACATGTAATCATGTAATCTCACATTTTTAGTAGTGGAAACTTGACTAGCTTTAACTAGCTAATTTAATAAATGCCACCTTGCTAATTGGTTACACAATTAGCATTAGCATAGCACTTGCTGAATGAGGACAGTGATATAATACATTTAACATATCTGTTCTCAAACTAAGCTCATGCCAACATAAAACAACAACATAACAGAAACTCTTTTAAACTAGCTTAACAAAACATTAAAAAATTAGTACTAAATATCCCACTTAACGTTAATCATAACACTTAATTTTAGCATTTACTGTCCCTTCTGAGTGTCTTGGCAAAGCATGCTGGGAAATAGAAATCCCAACCCAGCATCTGTCCATCATATAACGTGCTCCACATTGCCTTCCGTATTCAACTTTAGGAAAAAGTGTAGGGCCTCCCGCAGTTCAAAATGCTTATGCTACTCCTGATGAGCGTAACTGGTGTGCAATGTTGTCAGACGTAGCGTAATCATTTTGAACTGCGGGAGGTGCTACACTTTTTCCATAAATTGAATACGGAAGGCGATCGGCCGGAAGCTAGATAATTTACTTTAAGAAGTTTTAAATATGGATATTTTTCTTACCACAAACCCATCGATTCGCTTCAGAAGGCATTTATTAACCCCCCGGAGCTGTGTGGAGCAGTTATATGATGGATAGATGCACTTTTATGGACTTCAAAAACAGAGCAATAATCACTGCCATTATAAAGCTTGGATTAGCCAGGACTTTTTTTTAATATAACTGTATATATGTCATATACACCTAGGATGACTTGAGGGTGAGAAAATCATGGGCTAATTTTCATTTTTGGGTGAACTAACCCTTTAAGTTTGTCTAAATTAAAAGAAACAAGTTCATAAAACTCAAAACAATGAAACAATCCGGATTGTCAGTTTTGAGAACTCAAAAGAAAAATAAAGTTCTAAATACTCATAAAAGTTCATTTGTTTGAACTAGTTTGTTTAATTTGATTTGGCTCTACTCAAACCAATTCATTATTTTGAGCGTTAGGGTTTACAGTGCACCAAAATGACAAGATATTATGATAAAATTTAATAAGCTATATGCATATAACAAGAAAGAAACAAAAATAAAGAAAGGAAAGAAAAATAAACTTAATTTAAAGAGAAAACAAGTTTATTATTCTAACCCCACTGGCAATCACTGGCATTTCTACAGGTAGGATTTCAAACGTCCATCCATTTATCATTATACATTTTCAAACTTTAAGGCTTCTTAAACTAAATTAACACGTTTGAACTAAAAATGTTTAAAAGACATTCCATTCCATTCAATTCTGAATGAAGCACAACCCTGGTAACCAGATGGTTGTTGGCATTGCCATCAAACCATTAGAAAAACAATGAGCCAATGATTAACAAAGAGGCAAAACGTGTTACTTTCAATCTCTGCATTATACTAGAATGATTGGCATGTGGACGCTTACGGTCGAGCATCTTCAAGCAAGTGTCTAGAAAGCGAACATTTGCTACCAATGAGATGGCCTGTATTCCACATCTACTCACTAAATGCTCCCTTTCTGTTCCTTTCCATCAGTTGGCTTGCGTTTCTATGGCCTACTTTGTGAGGAAATTGATCTGTTAAATGTGTCAAGGATAAGAAAAGGAAAAACGTGTATGTGTGCAACATGGCTGACAGGAAAGGCCATTCGAGGTTTGCGGTGTATAATTAGACACATGGTTACCATACAAAGTCATATTTTTTGGCCACCCAATTTCTGTTCGTCGTATGCTATGGCTGAGGCTAACCAGATGAAAAATAATGAAAAGAAAGAAAGAGAGGAATAAAGAATGATATGCGTGTGCTATCCCTACAGGTCTCAGTGGCGTTGCCGGAGAATGGCACCTGTTCTATAAATACCACCACAGGGGGAGCAGCGGATGAACACAGGTCAGTCAACCACCTTGAAGAATTTCATCAAGGATAACATAGAATATGTCTATAAATACACACATCAGAGACCCTTCATTTAGTAATCTCACTGTAAGAACCCAAACAGCATGTTTGAGATGAGAATACTCAAAGATTTCTCTGAGCATCGTGAGGGCAAGGTGTCGCCTCTTTCTCGCTTAGCTCTCCTCTGAGACCACCTGGCCCCATTTGGCTCGGTGTGGCAGCATGTGCGGTTCAGAGAACAGCGCTCTCTACAGGCCGGTTAAGATGGGGGCTGCTTATATAAGAGTAACAGCAGGGACTCACGGCCAATTAAAATCCAGCCTCATTAAAGAGTACATCACCCACCGTTAGGGACACTTCAGCATTCCACTTGTCTGCTTTTATGCAGAATCCTGATACTGAAGGAATGATAGGTATAGGTGAACTATCACATAAAAATGACAATGGCAATAAATTGGTGATAAAAACAATTCCTGACACCAATCAAACCTACAGCAGCAGACCACAACCAAAAACCAGCGTCCACCATCACCATTAAAAAACCTGCCAGTCAGATTGCAGCGCACGCTCAATATTTATAAACAACCAAATTGTGTTCTTGATGTTACCGTTTTCAAAAATCTCTTCACTACAAAATTCTTCACTTTACAGGCCATTAAAAAAAAATTTTTCATGTGGATGACAAGGTAGTGCACAATTAATAATTGAATGAGTGCTTTGTAGATTATGATTTAATTCCTGAATTTGAATTGAGGTTGTAAACAGGAAATAGAATTGAAATTCTAATTTGACATTAAAAAAGTCCAATTACAACAATTGCAACTGTGCAATTGTGTTCCACAAAAGGAAGTCATACAGACTTGAAACAACATGACATAGTGAGTAAATGATGACAGGATTTTCATATTTGGGTGAACTATCCCAAATATTTCCAAGAATGTCATTAACTGTTGAGTCTCTTTGAACTGTAATTCCACTTCCAATTCAAATCCCAATTCAACTTCCTATGTGTTGTGGCCAATTCTATTTAAATTCACACTTATTATCTGAAAGTGATCCAATACTTTAATTCAGAATTCAGAACAGAAATGAAAACTGCTGCTAACCGTATGTCTTTCTGCCGTCTGGCACGTTCAAATGTAAATTGCGCAAAAATTATTTCACCCATTAGATCGAAATATCTGGAAAAAAAACACATACATTTACACACCCACATACATAGACCCTCCCCCCTCGAAGAAATCAGGACAGAAGTGGTTGAAAGTGGACAAAAAAGATGGATTAAAACACCAGGTGTAAACGGGAATGTGTCTCCCTCGTCTACTTGTGATCTGATCGACCAAAACACATCTTAATACCAAGTGGAAAGAGGGCCCTAGTTCTGGTAAAGATTAGGTGGAAAGTCATCTCAGCGACTGGCAGGAACATCCACAGAGATCCACTGCTCTCTAAGCAGAGAAAGCGGGTGTTTTTGTGATAAACTAAGTCTATCAGCTCTCCTAACATGGACAGGAGCGACAGGAAACAACCCGCCAGCTCTAGACTGGGCTGTCATAGCGTCTTGTCACAGAGGCACAGTCATGACTGCACTGCCTTATTTGATCAAGACGGATGTCGCAGCACGTTCATATATCCATTATGCCCTGCGACGCAATCAAACAAAAGCCCTGCACAGACACCTGATGCAAACGACAGCCAAGAGTTTCGTCACCTGTTAGGTGGAAGTCCAAAGTGCAAATCCTCTTGTTTGCACTGGACATGGAAACCACAGTAAAGCCTTGCTTGGTAGGGAGCAGAGAAAGAGATGCTGACTGATTGGAGAACAGTTCAAGTGTTGCTCTATAAAGGACTGCTTATGAAAAAAACAAGGCAGATGTGTCCTGGGAGCACTACAATTGAAAGTGAAAGTGTGTGCCGGAGCCAAGGCCCTTACTGAAACATGATGTGTCCATCAAAACCGAAATGTAACCTTCAGTAGGGCAACCAGGAACAGAACACTCCAAAACAACTGCTGCCAATGCTAACAGACTGTCAACAATACAAACTCACACACCACATCACCAGCAGGCCGTTTTAGTGCATTTAAGCTTAATAAAATGGTCTGGTTTTGTTGTTCACAATGACACTGGCCCACCCACCATTAACATAAAAGTGTAAAGATCCAGTCAAACTAGATATTGTGCTCCATTGCATGTAAACGAGACCGGAAACGGCAACTTGTGCAAAGAAACTGTGCGTTCCACAGAGTACGAAAGTGTAATTGTGTGCACCAGATTAATGCATTTATCTTTAAAATGTACAAATTTTTCTTACGGGGGGGCATGTTCCTTGACCCCCCTACAAGGAACAAGGTCCACCCTCCACAGTCTCACAAAATACTGTGGAAAACACTGTATATGATAGTGTTCTCAAAATAAAAATCTAATTTTCTTATTATTAAAATACCTAAAATATGTGCTTGTAAGATGTGTTTTCTTCAGCTGTGATGAGAATTTTACCACATCCACCTTGTTTTGAGCCAGGAAAAACCCTGATAAATAATACTAAAATAAAACTGCTTGCTTAAAGCCTAGAGTTGGGGACCATGTTTACAACTGCTGCAGTGGTCATTCAACTCATCCTTATAAAATCTTCAAGGCTGAAGCCAGAATAGTGCTAGTACGTCAATAGGGATGATTATACAACAGCTCACCTGAAACTATTGACTAGCAAGAAAAATATGCAGCACAGTGCAAGAATAATCATCCCAGCATTAGTTCCACAATTCTGTCCATTCCAACAGAGGATACTTCATTTTGGGGGACAAATTCTAGCTTTAATCTGTTTTGACCAAGTACAGAGAGTGACAAGGCCCAGTGCGCCTGGCCCTTCCATAGCCTGATAAGGGCTTCAGGGCAGACCAGGGGCAGCACAAACCGCACGGACGAGGGAAAGGGTGGAGCAGCCAGCTCAGTGAAGCGAGTAGCAAAATGAATGGCACTGGCAGGAAGTCATGGCCCTGTCAAACTAAGCCAGTGAGAAGCTGGATAAAATTAACTCCTTACTATTTCAAGCACCCGAGTAGGGGTCAAATGGGTAAAGAAGCAGATTAGGATGAGTTAAAATATAATGACTATGACCATTAAGACTTCTAAATGGAATTTGAATTGGGCCAAACATCACGGGCCCTATTTTACCGATCTGAGTGTATGGTCTGAAGCGCATGGCGCAGGTGAACTTAGGGCATGTCCACTTTTGCTAGTTTAACATGGAAAGAATGGTTGGCGTTTGGTCCAAAAGGGTTGTCCCTAGTCTCTTAATGAGTCATGGCTGTGTTTTGGGCGTAATGTGCAATAAACCAATCAAAGTCTCATCTCACATTCCCTTTAAAAGCCAGTTGCGCTTGCACCATGGCGGATTCGCTATTTACGGAATTTGCGAGCGGAAAGACTGAACGCTTCTCCAGAGAGGAATCCTTTTATTTTTTATATTTAAAAATGTTTGTGTGCTGCTGCGCGTCCCTGTGTGTGTAATAAGCAGAGTGTACGTGCGTTGTGCCCGTCTAAAGGCGCATATTACTAACACGGCCTTTAAATAACACAAAAAAAAACTGCGCTATTGACTTTAGACTTTTTTTGTTGGTCAATGGCACAGTTGTTTTCAGTTCCTCAAAATAGCAACGCGCCAACAATGCGCCTGAACACACCTCGTTTTTAGACCAGCACGCAAACATGGGCAAACAGATGGCGCCAGTGCATTTGCTATTTAAACAACGTGCCGCTGAATGTGAAAATGATAAATTATGTTTTATTAACAAAGTTCGAGAGGAGCACGTTCAGATAATTAACACGAGTGGAGAGCACTCAGCCAATCAACAATAAGAGGTGTATATATATATTCAGCAGTCTCACCTCAATTCATTGACAGTTTAGCAGCGTCCCTCCACCACCCCTTCTCCACACTTCTAGTCCTAACCATTTACATACGGGTTATCTAGGTTCGGCCAAGTTTCGAGCTCGGAGCCCTCCCCCCGGACAGCACGCCAAATACGCATTAAATTTTACTCCCTCTAATTGTATGTAAGTGTGAACTCGTGAACTGCGTTGGGCTAACTAGCAAAAAACACTTCTGTTGCGCTTGCCGTCGCATTGCACCGGGTGTATGATAGGGCCCATATGTTCAAATAGGATGGCAATATCTAAAACAAATGAACAGTCCATCAAACCCATTGCAACATGCATGTCAATTTATGTAAAAGTTGCATGGGTGAAAGCATTTCTGTGGTTCATAAAACACACTGTTCTCATTAAGAGTATAATTATATCATCAGGGAGAACATCTTAATTGGGAGCATGCATGAGATTACAACTTGGTGAAGATCTCATACTTGGATCCCATAAGATGACAGCAAGGTACAGCACATTTTGTGAATGCTTCTTGATTACGTGATTCGGAATCTTTGGGTTTTTTCTTAAAAGAGCAATCATGCTTAGACTTTGTGTTCCACTACATGCAAATGAGGGAGAGTGAATGCACATATAAATGTTTTCTTCTTAAAACAAAACATGAATTTTTTCTCAAAGACTTTTGAGCAGATCAGAGGATCCAAACAACACAGACTAACCTCTTAATACAACAAATACAAACTTAAAAGAAGCATGGGTTGCAGATGCATGAACTAGCATTTTAACACTTCCAATTCATTATTATTAATTTAAGGGTTAGTTCACAATTACAGAATTTTCATTTTTGGGTGAACCCTTTAAGAACAGAAACTCTATACTAGAGCATGACATCATATCCTGTTTCTTTATGCATATTCAAAATGTGATGAAGATCAAAATGAAGATTTTATTCATCAGTTTAAAATGTGACAGCTTCACAATAACTCTCTGAGCTCTCAAAGGACAAAAATCTGCACAACAATACATGGCACATTACTGCAGCGCTAAGCACAGACAGCAGATATTCAGAAGAAAATTCATAAACTAAACTATATTTTAAAATAACAATGCATTACTTTCTAATAATGTTGTAGTGCAACGGTGATCTCAGAAGAAAACAATCAATACAAATGTTAAATCCTGATCATTTGAATGAAAACATCCAGTACACTTACTTTTTCATTTTGCGGCACATAAAAAACGGGACACCATGCCTGTATGTTTCAGCTTGAAAGTGCAATGAAAATCGGACAAAAATAAGACAAATTCTACATTTCACAGAATTCAACAGTGAATCTGCTGTTGAGCCACACAGAGATAATCCAGGCATTAGCGTTACATATTCGTTAAATTTGTGACTATGAGATATGAATATAAGGTTGCCAAAACAGCCCTGCCCTAAAAAGCAAGAGAAAGATTATTATCTGGAATGAAATGACAAAATAATTTTAAAGGTTTCATCAGAAGATGTTAGTTCAAACAGTAGATCACAGCATTAGCAACGTCAAGGTCATGGGTTCGATTCCCAGGAAATGAATTAAGAAAAACATTTTGAAAGAAGTCTCTTCTGCTCACCAAGGCTGCATTTATTAGTTTAAAAATACAGTAAAAACAGTAATCCTGTGAAATTGCAGTTGAAATTGAAATTAAAATTTCAGCAGCCATTACTCCAGTCTTCAGTGTAATTCAGCACAACTGATTTCAACATTGATAATAATAAAAAATGTTTCATGTGCAGCAAATCAGATTTCTTAGGAATCATGTGACACTGAAGACTGGAGTAATGATGCTGAAAATTCAGCTTTGATCACAGGAATTAATTACAATTTTAAATACAATCAAATCAAAAACAGTTATTTTAAATTGTAATAAAATTTTGCAATATTACTGTTTTTACTGTAATTTTGATTAAATGAACGCAGCCTTGGTGAGCATAAAACTTATTTATTATTGCAAAAACAATGCAAGTTGCTTTGGATAAAAGTGTCTGACAAACGCATAAATTTAAAGACATTTTTGTTTTAACAAAACTTTCAAAAGCAGCTTGATTTCATTATACTCTGCCAAATATTAAATAATTAGGACTGGGCAATAAAGCAATTTTTTTTTTTTTTATCTCAGACTATTATCTTCATCGATTTGGTTTAAAATGGCATTGAAGATTTATTTTTTCAGAAAAAACATAATTTTTGATCAAAGAGCATTTGTAGCCAATTGAGTGTACAATATTTAATGCAAGTAAAAATGTCTAAAATACAGTAAAAAAAGAAAATCTTGTGCCTGTTTTACATATTAATTTTCACTAAATGAACACAAATTTCATATATATATGTGACCCTGGACAACAAAACCAGTCATAAGTTGCACGGGTATATTTGTGGCAATAGCCAACAATACATTGCATGGGTCACAATTATACATTTTTCTTTTAGTCTAAAAATCATTAGATTTAGATTTTTTTGCACCCTAAGATTCCAGATTTTCAAATAGTTGTATCTCAGCCAAATATTGTCCTAACCTAACAAACCATACATCAATGGGAAGCTTATTTATTCAGCTTATTTTGCTTTCAGATGATGTATAAATCTCAATTTAAAAAAATATACTCTTATGACTGGTTTTGTGGTCCAGGGTCACATATATGCACCAAAATAATAACAAATTAGGCAGCAATATTTACCAGCATTTTTTTTCTCCAGTAATGCCACACAGAGACTTAATACTCTCATACATGCAAAAGTATCACAAATAGTGAATATCTGAAATAGCGCCCAGTCCTACTAATAACCACAATTTGTCGAAGCTTAACTAGACTAAGCTGTGTCTACAGAGTGTGAGGCTGGTTAACACAAAGCAGCTATGGTATCATAGCATAGCAATGGAAGCAAATATGTGTTCGCAAAGCCTATTAAGGTCTTGGCTAATCCAGACTAGCCAAGACTTATCCAGAGTTAGGCTGACAGTTTTAACTTATTTAGGATGGGCCATTAATAGGATGACTGAGCACCAACAAGCTGCTTTTTTATACTTCATTTGGTGGCATGGGGATAGCGGGAATGAGACAAGGAAAGAACTTTTACTTATTAATTCTCTCATAGCGGTAAAGGTCGAACGCTTGTATTTTCACAGAGGTCACGGAGCCACATAGAACTGCTCCTGTTCTCGCTTAACTAGAGTTCACTAGACTAGATGAGTGAGTGGTGACGACTTCAAATGAAGGGTACTACAATCTTGCATACTGGTTCACCAACGTATCAAATGGACTCGAAATAATAAAGACGCAAACTTCAAGTCAACTGACCCTTCTCTAAGCTCCGCCCCCCTTGGATACTGTTCCTAACAAGCATCACAGAACATCCCAGAAATCTCTTGGAAATTTCTGTTAACATTTTCAGTAAAACACACTCATGACAGTAGCATTTAAAAATGCAGAATGTGTGAACAAATGCTTATCAGTCAACTAAAGTCTCATTTGAAAGTGATTACAACAGATATCTTTACACTGTAAACCCTAACGCTCGAATAATGAATTGGTTTGAGTAGAGCCAACTCAAATTAAACAAACTAGTTCAAACAAATGGACTTTTATGAGTATTTAGAACTTTCTTTTTCTTTTGAGTTCTCAAAACTGACACATTTTAAGTAATCTGAATTGTTTCATTGTTTTGAGTTTTATGAACTTGTTTCTTTTAATTTAGACAAACTTAAATTTAACTGAAACTGGGCTGGGATTTCTACTTATTAAAATGTATGATTACAAAATAAAAATCTGCAAGTTCTGATTACTTAAACTTTAAATTTCTTAACTTAAAAAATTTGAGGCAACTGATTGCCTCAATTTTTTTGAGTTGACAACTTATTCGGGTTTACAGTGTAGTTTAACTGAACATAATGGTCCTTAAATATTTCTACAGGTGCTGTATCAGGTGTCAAACATGTTCATAACCGTTCATGACCTGTAACAATCAAAAGGTTGATAATATGGCAGATGATAAATGTGACCCTGGACCACAAAACCAGTCATAAGTCGCACGGGTATATTTGTGGCAATAGCCAACAATATATTGTATGTGTCAAATTAAATTATCGAATTTTCTTTTATGCCAAAAGATATTTTGTCAATTTCATACTGTAAATATATCAAAAATGTATTATTACTAGTAATATGCATTGCTAAGGACTTCATTTGACAACTTTTTTACAATTAGATTTTTTTGCACCCTCAGATTCCAGATTTTCAAATAGTTGTCTCTCTATCTTAACAAACCATACATAAATGGAAAGCTTATTTATTCAGATGTCAGCCTATTTCAATTTTAAAAAATGTACCCTTACGACTGGTTTTGTATTCCAGGGTCACAAATAGTCTGAAAAAAATCTGACTTGCTTAACGAAGAGTAAATTGTGGCATATTTTGCTGAAATCTCAAGTTCATTCCAATGTTCTGTAAAGGTGGGCGGAGTTAAGCGAAGGGTCAACTGGCCTTCATTTTAGCACATGATGTCACCAAAACTCATACTTCTGTCCATCTCTCCCTATCTGTCTTTATCATCAGCTCACTGTTTCATAGTATTTTATGATCCACTTTAATACGAGCAGCTCATTTAGTGGTTTCAAGCGGAAAAACAGTCCTGACTAATAGGAAATGAATGACGGTTGTCCGTGTCAGATATCACTGCTTACCAATTCACTGAGTCATAGACAGAACTTCACAGCTTGATAAAGCATCCAATTCTCCTTCCTTGGGAGTAACCAGAGTCCAGTGTGCAGAGCACTCACGCCCTCATAAGGCAATAACCATCCACCATTTTGAGATAATTCAACGTTTAAAGTGCAAAAGCGACCCAAATTTGACATGGTAATGCTCCCAATGTTTGTAAACTGATTGATGGCACTCAAGGCTGATACCTACATACCTGATACCTTTTTTTTCCTCATTAATTTGGAGATTATCAAGGGAAAACATCTTTTGCAGCTACAGAAAAGTGTATATACACACACAGAGAAAAAAGTATACCTTTAGGGGTACAACAGCTTGTCACTGGGCAGTACCCTGGGCAGTACCACAAAAAAGGTTCATAGTAGTACCATAATGTACATATTTGTACTCTAGGGTGCTAATACGCACCTTTTAGGAGTAAAAAAGGTACAAAGATGTCCTTTTAAGGGTACTGCCCCAGTGACAAGCCCTAAAGGTAAAATTGACACCCTTTTTCTGTGTGTACTTCAATCACGCTCATCTGACAAACTACTAAACCTCAGCCTAATTTCCCTAAAATTTGAATAGTGTAATCTGACAGGAGTAATAACCACGAAACAGTCTTACTGACCCTGTGCATCCTTCAAAATAAACCTGCCAGACAGTAAACTCATTATTGATTGCACATATTGCTCTATGCAACATGCAATATCACACAACACACCGCTTTGGTTGACTCATAACACAAAAATGACAGCTAGGAAAAACTAACTAGGATCCTATGACATACACACAACAGAGAGCATGCTGAGATTTGTGTGGTGTTGCATGCCAGGCCCTGTCCAGCATTCGGCCCACATATGCTAAAGCGCTAACGCCTTAGCACTATTCGCTAACGTTGCAAACTTGGAATAATAAAAACATTGGCCGCAAACACCTCGAAAGGTTAGAAACCTGCCACCGCGATAAAACTGAGGTGGCGTGTCACAGCGAAACCTGTCGACTGACACTGTCTATGTGTGTGTGTGTGTGTGTGTGTGTGTGAGTGAGTTTTAACGGCGGTACTCGTACCGAGCAGGAGCAGCTTCAACTCCCGTCTCGCGTCGCGTTTGTCTCGACGCAGTTGCTTATCGATTTCGGCGTTGATTCGTTTCGACTCCTTGGCCTCTTCGCTCAGGCAGCAGGCCATCATCGACTCTAAAGTCATCCCCACTGCTTTACTGTACACAGCCCGGCCTCGTCGGGGCTTCAGAAAGGAGAAAAAAACCACAAAAATATCACCTCGCGCGGGTGACTGTTGGAAAAAGAGCGCGTAAAAATAAAAATCTCCTCCTCTGAGGAAAAATATTAAGAAGAAGAAGGGAAAAATTAGAGTGAGGTGAGGAGATGATCTGAAGGGGGTTTGAGAGTGGGGGAGGGGGCCGGGGGGCCTCGCGCGCTGCGTTCAGTCCTCTCGCGGCGAGCGCGAGCCTCTACCCCGCGTGCGGACCACGGCAAAATCACGGAGCGAGGTAAGAGAGGAAGAAAACACCGGGAGGATGAGGAAGGGAGGGTAGCGTCGACGACGAGGAGGAGGAGGTCCGGGAGCCTTATCTCGCAAATGATTGAAAAATCCAGGACAAACTATCCTCGAGTACGTGCGACACTCCCACAACGGCTCCGCGGCGGCTCACCACCAACACGGGTCCCGGTGAAAACGGGACAGATCGCACAGTCGCGACATCCACTTTTCCTATTCCCCCCCCCCACCACCACCACTCCAGCCTTATCCACCCCTTCAAATGGAAGGGAAAAAATCCTCCTCTGGAAAGGAGGAATTGCTGTCCTGCTGAACTGCTTCACAACGAGTAATTGAATAATGTCTAAAAAAAAAAAATGTGTCGTTTTATATCATGAAAGCTCTCAGTCACAACACTTGTATAAAATGTAAAATCCTGGAAGGGAGGAAAAGCCCGTTGCCTTTAAAAAATGGATTATGCCACTTTTTTTTTTTTGCAGATGACAGCAGCGTCTCCTCCTACACCAGCGGAGCTGCGTGCGCGCACACTAAAGTGATTCCACTCGGCCACGAATGATTGACAGAAAGAGCAGGCTCGAGCAGGAGAGGAGAGGCGGGGACTGTGCGTGCGAGCTCGCGCTCTGGAGCCGCGCGGATAACAGGAACTGTCAAGTTTGGTCGACGGCACAAAATCAGTCAGGCATTCTGAAAGTGCTCACTGGTGGGGTGTGTCGCTTATTCTGAGGAAATAGGGTGCATCTCAGTCTGCTCCCTAGTTTCCTAGGTCGTGAATCAGTATATCGTGTACATGACTGTGGCCGACATTCCCTGAGTAAGGGAGCTGATTGAGACGCGCCCATAGTGTGCACTGGCAGAGCGCTAGTGCGTTCACAGAAGTCTCGCATTATAGAACAGATTTTTGCACACACACACAAAAGGATATTAGTGACATTCACATTTATAATAGATGAATGTACTTTAGTGATCGAGGGAAATTGTGAATACCTTACGACTGTTAATAATAATACTAATAACAACAACAATTATTGCTTATTCTTATAGAATTATTATTTTTAATCACATCAAGAAAAATGTGAATACTTTTTTTTAGAATCTGACTAGGTACACTATAAAAATTATCAATATACACAAATGATACACAATATGATCAATATACGTTATGACATGTTTTTTTTTTCATTGTCTTTACTCATAAAATTAAGTTAAGCAATATGGCCATTTTAGTACAGTGAACTCATTGTCATGTTCAAGAAACCAATTTGAAATGATTCGAGCTTTGTGACATGGTGCATTATCCTGCTGGAAGTAGCCATCAGAGGATGGGTACATGGTGGTCATAAAGGGATGGACATGGTCAGAAACAATGCTCAGGTAGGCCGTGGCATTTAAACGATGCCCGATTGGCACTAAGGGGCCTAAAGTGTGCCAAGAAAACATCCCCCACACCATTACACCACCACCACCAGCCTGCACAGTGGTAACAAGGCATGATGGATCCATGTTCTCATTCTGTTTACGCCAAATTCTGACTCTACCATCTGAATGTCTCAACAGAAATCGAGACTCATCAGACCAGGCAACATTTTTCCAGTCTTCAACTGTCCAATTTTGGTGAGCTCGTGCAAATTGTAGCCTCTTTTTCCTATTTGTAGTGGAGATGAGTGGTACCCGGTGGGGTCTTCTGCTGTTGTAGCCCATCCGCCTCAAGGTTGTGCGTGTTGTGGCTTCACAAATGCTTTGCTGCATACCTCGGTTGTAACGAGTGGTTATTTCAGTCAAAGTTGCTCTTCTATCAGCTTGAATCAGTCGGCCCATTCTCCTCTGACCTCTAGCATCAACAAGGCATTTTCGCCCACAGGACTGCCGCATACTGGATGTTTTTCCCTTTTCACGCCATTCTTTGTAAACTCTAGAAATGGTTGTGCGTGAAAATCCCAGTAACTGAGCAGATTGTGAAATACTCAGACCGGCCCGTCTGGCACCAACAACCATGCCACGCTCAAAATTGCTTAAATCACCTTTCTTTCCCATTCTGACATTCAGTTTGGAGTTCAGGAGATTGTCTTGACCAGGACCACACCCCTAAATGCATTGAAGCAACTGCCATGTGATTGGTTGATTAGATAATTGCATTAATGAGAAATTGAACAGGTGTTCCTAATAATCCTTTAGATGAGTGTATATATATATATATATATATATATATATATATATATATATATATATAAAGAGAGAGAGAGAGTACTAGATAGTAATCTGGATTATGTATTCAGATTCCAAAAATTAAGTACTTGTAATTAGATTATATTACGTTTTAAAATACTTGTAATCAGATTACAGTTACTTTTCTATGTTATTCTCACAATGGCGGTAAATTGTTGCTAATTAATTGATTCTATCTACTTCTTTTTGCCTACTGCTTACTGTATATACACGTTCAGAAGGTCTTCCAGGGTTGTGGAATTGCACACACAGACCAGCCACTAGTCATGATCACGGAAAACTGACCAAAAAATAACATTATTATTATTTGAACACATTTGATCACTGGATTTACAGAAATCATTTCACTTTTAAGAAGTTTTCTCAACATTGCATATCTAGTCAGCTCCTGACAAACACATTCATATTATTTGATGAGTCATTTAACCATGCATTACAGTCTTTGGAAGGCTTTAAAATGTACAAATTCACGTTGTTTCATAATTATGGGTAATGCAGGGATTCCCCAAATTTTTGTCAGCTGAACTTCTTTAACCTACCATATTTACTTGAAGTAAGCCTTTAGATGTTAAATTAATAAGTTAGGTCAAGAATAAAATTAAGCCAATAACAAATAATAATACAATTAATTTCACGGTTCTCTGATGTCTGGTTAATGGTCACATGACATGCAGGTAAATGAATATTTTTAGTAAATTTTTATGACTTTATAGCTTTTCATTAAACTCACAAACCCCAGTCTGAGAAACCTTGATGTAATGCAATATTTAATACACTTCATGTTGATATCAAAGAATGTAATATATTTTATGTAATATATTTTATATATTTGCATATATAGATTTTTTTTTTTTATATCAATATGGTACAAGATCATCCTAGTCAGATCAATGTAATAAACGACTAATATAGAAAAGTGATCAAAAAGTTGTCAGAATACATCTCCAATTTTTGTCATTTGCAATCAGTAACCGACTACAATTTGTAAGTAATCTGCCCATATATGCGCACATATACATGAACTTGACTTGCTTGGTATTGCCTGTACGGTTAATAATAACATTCACATCACAATTGTGGAACTCTGCCTACATCTAGTGGACACATCAAGTATTACATGTTGAATAATGGACATCATAACGTCTATGCTTTAAGATTCATAGCAAAGCATAAAACATAGCAGATAAACCTGAAGCATAAAATAAATGTAAATCAATAATATCAACTAATCTAGACAAAAGCTGGTGACTTTGAAGAAGTATTTTTATAGGTCACTACAAAATTCCCATACATCCATTTGTGTTAATTGTTTTGATGACTTTACTGTTATTAATATTTACATATAGTTCACCCAGAAATGAAAATTCTGTCAATAATTACACACCCTCGTGTCGTTCCAAACCTGTAAGACTTACGTTCATCTTCAGAACACAAATTAAGATCTTATTGATGAAATCTGAGAGCTTTCTGCCCCTCCATTGACAGCTACGCAACTACCACTTTGGCGCTTCAAAAAGTTCATAAAGAGATCGTAAAACTAATCCATATGAACTGAGCGGTTTAGTCCAAATTTTCCTGAAGAGACTTGATCGCTTTATATGATGATGTGCGAGAACCAATGAGGTTCATTCTTGTGCTTCAGCAAGAACCAATGAGATTCATTCTCGTGTTACGCATCACGTTTGTGCTTCAGCAAGAACCAATGAGGTTCATTCTGGTGTTACGCAGCACGTTTGAGCTTCTGCAAGAACCAATGAGGTTCATTCTCGTGTTACGCATCACGTTTGTGCTTCAGCAAGAACCAATGAGGTTCATTCTGGTGTTACGCAGCACGTTTGAGCTTCTGCAAGAACCAATGAGGTTCATTCTCGTGTTACGCATCACGTTTGTGCTTCAGCAAGAACCAATGAGGTTCATTCTCGTGTTACGCATCACGTTTGTGCTTCAGCAAGAACCAATGAGGTTCATTCTCGTGTTACGCATCACGTTTGTGCTTCAGCAAGAACCAATGAGGTTCATTCTCGTGTTACGCAGCACGTTTGTGCTTCAGCAAGAACCAGTGAGGTTCATTCTCGTGTTACGCATCACGTTTGTGCTTCAGCAAGAACCAATGAGGTTCATTCTCGTGTTACGCATCACGTTTGTGCTTCAGCAAGAACCAATGAGGTTCATTCTTGTGCTTCCGCAAGAACCAATGAGGTTCATTCTTGTGTTACGCAGCACGTTTGTGCTTCAGCCAGAACCAATGAGGTTCATTCTCGTGTTACACAGCACGTTTGAGCTTCTGCAAGAACCAATGAGGTTCATTCTCGTGTTACGCAGCACGTTTGTGCTTCCGCAAGAAGCAATGAGGTTCATTCTCGTGTTACGCAGCACGTTTGAGCTTCTGCAAGAACCAATGAGGTTCATTCTCGTGTTACGCATCACGTTTGTGCTTCCGCAAGAACCAATGAGGTTCATTCTCGTGTTACGCAGCACGTTTGTGCTTCAGCAAGAACCAATGAGGTTCATTCTTGTGCTTCCGCAAGAACTAATGAGGTTCATTCTTGTGTTACGCAGCACGTTTGAGCTTCAGCAAGAACCAATGAGGTTCATTCTTGTGTTACGCAGCACGTTTGTGCTTCCGCAAGAACCAATGAGGTTCATTCTTGTGCTTCCGCAAGAAGCAATGAGGTTCATTCTCGTGTTACGCAGCACGTTTGAGCTTCAGCAAGAACCAATGAGGTTCATTCTTGTGTTACGCAGCACGTTTGTGCTTCAGCAAGAACCAATGAGGTTCATTCTCGTGTTACGCATCACGTTTGTGCTTCAGCAAGAACCAATGAGGTTCATTCTCTTGTTATGCATCACGTTTGTGCTTCAGCAAGAACCAATGAGGTTCATTCTCGTGTTACGCATCACGTTTGTGCTTCCGCAAGAACCAATGAGGTTTATTCTCGTGTTACGCATCACGTTTGTGCTTCCGCAAGAACCAATGAGGTTCATTCTCATGTTACGCAGCACGTTTGTGCTTCAGCAAGAACCAATGAGGTTCATTCTCGTGTTACGCATCACGTTTGTGCTTCCGCAAGAACCAATGAGGTTCATTCTCGTGTTACGCATCACGTTTGTGCTTCCGCAAGAACCAATGAGGTTCATTCTTGTGTTACGCAGCACGTTTGTGCTTCCGCAAGAACCAATGAGGTTCATTCTTGTGCTTCCGCAAGAACCAATGAGGTTCATTCTCGTGTTACGCAGCACGTTTGTGCTTCAGCCAGAACCAATGAGGTTCATTCTCTTGTTACGCATCACGTTTGTGCTTCAGCAAGAACCAATGAGGTTCATTCTCGTGTTACGCAGCACGTTTGAGCTTCAGCAAGAACCAATGAGGTTCATTCTCGTGTTACGCATCACGTTTGTGCTTCAGCAAGAACCAATGAGGTTCATTCTCGTGTTACGCATCACGTTTGTGCTTCAGCAAGAACCAATGAGGTTCATTCTCTTGTTATGCATCACGTTTGTGCTTCAGCAAGAACCAATGAGGTTCATTCTCGTGTTACGCATCACGTTTGTGCTTCCGCAAGAACCAATGAGGTTTATTCTCGTGTTACGCATCACGTTTGTGCTTCCGCAAGAACCAATGAGGTTCATTCTTGTGCTTCCGCAAGAACCAATGAGGTTCATTCTTGTGTTACGCAGCACGTTTGTGCTTCAGCCAGAACCAATGAGGTTCATTCTCTTGTTACGCATCACGTTTGTGCTTCAGCAAGAACCAATGAGGTTCATTCTCGTGTTACGCATCACGTTTGTGCTTCCGCAAGAACCAATGAGGTTCATTCTCGTGTTACGCATCACGTTTGTGCTTCCGCAAGAACCAATGAGGTTCATTCTTGTGTTACGCAGCACGTTTGTGCTTCCGCAAGAACCAATGAGGTTCATTCTTGTGCTTCCGCAAGAACCAATGAGGTTCATTCTCGTGTTACGCAGCACGTTTGTGCTTCAGCCAGAACCAATGAGGTTCATTCTCGTGTTACACAGCACGTTTGAGCTTCTGTTTATGTTCGCTGATCAATGTTTATATGTGAATAAAAGTCTAAATACAATCTGTTCAGAATATTTACAGCTCAGTTCATATGGATTAGTTTTACGATCTCTTTATGAACTTTTGAAGCGTCAAAGTTGCATATCTGTCAATGGAGGGACAGATATCAATCAGATTTCATTAAAATAATATGACAGAATTTTCGATTTTTAGTGAACTATCGCTTTAAATCCCTAAGTCCTTGAGCAATAGGGGTGAGCAGGGCACAACCTAACACGGGTTAGTTGTAACACACATGGTTTAAAACTTTCCACACATGCCAGGATGACGAAACTTAGTGTATTTACTAGTTGCCATATCAACACTATATACAGAAAAAATTATGCCAAAATTAAAAAATCTTTGTAAGATATCACTGAACATTTATTTAACCATAGCAAAAGTAAATTTCTTACTTAAGTTAATTTTCCATCTCTATTATTTGTGTTTATTAAAATGAGACAAATCTGATATTATTTTAATCTTATATCTGTTATTTAAGAGTTGAGAGAGTACTTTAATGTTGATCTAACCAGCAGAAGACACAAGCCGAGTTTAGCATGTTGTCACACTGTTGTGTTACAATGAGCCCCTATTAGAACTACGCTATTCTATACTTTTATGAATCCTATTGAGAAACCATGAGAAAAAGACGAATAAAGACTGAGAGTCAATGTTCAGAAATTAATTATTATTATGTTTTGAACCATGATGTATAGCTGTATTTTGCGATGTTTGTTGTCAAAACTTCTTTTTATATAATTAAAACATGCCATTATTTGATATGAAAAAGTTAACATTTGTATTCTATTGACAAAATATTTTAGTTTGTTTTATATATTTTTGTGATTAGATCAGATAACATTTTAAGCTGTCATATGCTCATGTTACAATGTACCCCACCTATGGGGCATGTTGTCACATTTCACTTCCATTCTTTCAGGGTAAATCAAGAAAAAAGTATACACTGTATTAATATAAAACCACATAATTGTACTAGACATATGAAATTAATGTGGGAAAAATACTCTAAACCCCAAGTGGATTTACACAAACTGGGAAAAGTGTTAGGTTGTGCCCCACTCTCCCCCAGTAGCCTAATAGTGATGCTTGACTTGGCAGTAATAATGTGAAATGTGTGATTTACTTTAATGTTGTAGCTATTTGGTCTCTATTTCACCAATCCATTAAAACAATAAATGTGCATGTTAACCTGTTCTTATTTTGAGCAACAGTAGTCGCTTTCAGAATAAAGTAGATCCTGACAGCAGAGGGCAGCAGATATTTGCTCTCATCCTGTTGTTCACATGTTGTTTCTTCAAACCAAAGAGGGCACTGCTCGACTACAAATGCTCTCAGCCGTGCATACTTACTCATTTCAGTCGTGCACAGATCCAGTTCAAGGGAAAAAGTTATCATAATTAGCCTAATAAACCTCGAGAACAATTTAACCTCTTGCACACACGTCACATAGCCGACTTACAACCTTACGTGCAAACCTTACTTTCGTCTGCCTTTGGTTAAAAAAAGGCTTTAATGTGGTCGTTCTGCTGTATATTAACAAGACTTTTAAATGTAAAACTAATCATTAACTAAATATTTCATTTAATTGAAAATGGCCTTGTCGTATTGAAATAAATGCTTTGGTTTTTATGTTGATAGTGAAGGTCTCGCCCTGGATTTACGCGCTTTAAACTGGATCTGAGCTGGGAGCGGCCGAGATCACTTTACACCCGCCGGAGCTCTGCCAAGCCTCTGTTTCCAATGGCAACCTCATATGTGCAGCTCAGCGCAGCGACTAGAGAGTTCCGCGGGGAACGCAGAACTTTCTCTCGTCATCTGATTGCACAGCGGGAAGTTTGTGATCTCACCGCGCGGCCAGTGATGGAACGTTCCGAATTTTCAGAACTCTATACAGCACAAGGGTTGCCAAATTCGTGTTTTCCCGCGTAATTAGGCTGCGTTTAAAGACCCCGCCCCCTGTGGTGAAAAAGTTTTTAATGTTTTTATGTCTGTGGTGTTTTAAATGTACTTTAAGACATTCATTTCTCAACACCATTGCTGAGTATTTCTCCTTAAAACTGCAGTGAACCAAAGACAATCTCAAAAACGAAATCACCGGTGTTTCTTGCATCACAAACATGGGCCCTATCATGCATCAGTGCTATGTGACGCCACGCACGCCGCAAGTGTTTTTTGCTAGTTTCAGCCCGACGCAGTTATCATTTTCACGTCCTGCACCACGTTGTTTAAATAGCAAATGCACTCGCGCCCATCTGATCGCCCATAAGCGTGCTGGTTGCAACTTTTGAGGAACTGAAAGCGACTGTGCCATTGACCAACAAAAACCGGGTCTAAAGTCAATAGCGCAGTATTTTTGGTGTTATTTAAAGGGTGTGTTAGTAATGTGTGCCTATATACAGGTGTACACTCTGCTTATTACACACACAGGGTGTATTTGCAGCAGCAAACAAACATTTTTAAATATTAAAAATAAAAGGATTCCTCTCTGGAGAAGCGTTCAGTCTTTCCGCTCGCAAATCCCGCCATGTAAATAGCGAATCCGCCATGGTGTGAGCGCAACTGGCTTTTAAAGGGAATGTGAGATGAGACTCTGATTGGTTTATTACACGTTACAGCCAAAACACGCCCATGAGTCATTAAGAGACTAGGGACAACCCTTTTGGACCATGCGCCTGGCGCAGACTGTTTTTTCCTGTCGTTAAACCAGCAAAAGTGGGTTCGGACACGCCCTAAGTGCACCTGCGCCATGCGCTTCAGATCAATAAAATAGGGCCAGTTGTAATCAGAGCTGGGTAGATTAGGCTACGTACAAATTGTAATCTGATTCCAATTTACAAAATTGTAAAATTGTAGTTAGTAATGTAATCCATTACATTACATATTTAAGGTAATATAATTGGACTACTTTTGGATTACTTTTAAATTACTTCTGACCTAACTTGTTTATCACATTGATTTGAGTAGAATACTCTTGATAGACTTTATTGATATAAAAATACAAAGAGAAAGAAAATATATTCCATTCTTTGTTATGAACAACACATTACGTCACTGGGGTTTGTGATGGAACTGGATTTGTGATTTTAATTAAAATCTATTAAGTAATAACAATTTTAAAATAAAAACAATAAAAATAAAACACTACTGAAAAAGATTAAAAAAATATTTGATGTTTACCTGCATGTTGTCACCATTAACCGACATCAGAGAACTGTAAACTTTTATGTTTTTTATTGGCTATATTTTATTAAGGAGAAGTGCTGTAAACTGAATCATACATGTAGTAGGGAGGTATTTGATTTTGGATGCAGCCTTAGATTAATTGGGGTTGTTAACTAAACTCTGCAGGACAGTGGCCCTGCAGGAGCAGGATTGGACACCCCTGGCCTTCGGGCTGGTTTTGTTACACAGACCTGGCAACCCTGCTGTACACAGAAATGAGAACTCTGTCATCATTTGCTCACCCTCAAGTCATGCAAAATGCATTTGCTGTGTGAAATTTATGCCGTCATTTGCTGAAAATCCTCCTCTTTGCTGCAGCTCTCAAATCTCATTCTGCATTCCACATTTTCAGGTGTTTATCTGTACTTTTTGGAGCTTGAAAAATACGGTCTCTGAATTGTTCCTGTTGTGTTACATAGAGAAAACAGCAGTAACATTTGGAACGACATATGGGTGAGAAAATAATGACAGAATTGTCAAATTGTTTGATTTAGCTTGCAATTTGTGCCAAACACAACCTTGGCTTGTCTTCATCTTATGGTGATTGGTTGCCATCTGTTTTTTTTCCCTCACCACTTGCTCCGTTCTGCTGTCAACCCCACAATCCCCACCGTCCAGCTCTCAAAGACAATGATTTGGAAAATCCCATGCACTCACTGTACGCCTGTGGACGCATACGGTAATGGTTCAGAATTATATGCTTCTGCTATAAAGGTCACGGGATCATTTGTGAAAAGGTGTGACCCATGAAACTGAAGTATTATTAAGACGTCAGTCCTGACTTCTAGCCAGTGTCCACTTGATTAGGGCACTTAACCCCAGCTCTTTCCAAGGGACTTCCCCGAATTAATGTATTGTCAGTGACGCAAAAAACTTGGCTAATCAAGTACACCATTGGAATCATGGCCGTACCAATAAGGATTTTTTTTTTTCTGTTTGCCTTAGAAGTTATTTCTCTGCATTTTCGCCAAAATAAATAAATAGTGTCAGAAAACTATATTTCAGCAACTATATTTTAATCAACACTGAATAGGCACTTTACAACAATGTTCTATTTGCAATAATAGCAGGAAATGTAAAGTTATAATGTAACTCTGTGACAGCTATTAACTTCAACACTTTATGCTGGAAAATGATGGCATAGCCTACAGTGCAAAACATTAGTAATTTATCAATCATGAGTCCAAAACTGCAAGACTTCTATGTCAGCCAGCTTGATAGATTTACCTTGGCGACAGAATTGGCAAAATAACAATGCTCAAGTTGCAAAGCATAAAAACGCATGTACATGATCAACAAATGTAAGATTGTTGGAACATATGAGCGTAAACACTTAACCAGGGTTCAACGATAAGGATGGCCTGCTGTGGCCCTGTTTACACCTGGTATTAAAGGTGCTGTATGTAAGAATGACAGCTAGTGGTTGAAATGGGTACTGCAGCCCAAATTCAAAATATTGTTTTCCCCACCCCCAGAATCGACTTTGCCAGTTTGAAGACACGCAACAGGAACGAGCGCAACTGACAATGAAAGGCGAGGAGACTTACTAAATCATAAACATATGATGGTATTTTTATACTTTAGTATAGTCAAAAACTTACATACAGCAACTTTAAGATGCGTTTGGTCGATCGGATCACAAGTGGGCGACATTAAATACAGGTGTAAATGGGGTCTAAGGGTGTGTTCACACTTGGTATGTTTGGTTGGATTAAAACGAACTCTGGTGGGATTGCTCTGTTAGGGTTCATTTGAATAAGTGTGAACGCTTCCATCTGAACCCTGGTGCGCACCAAACAAGCGGACCGAGACGCTGAAAAGATGAGTCTCGCTCCGCTTCCAAACCAACTCTGGTGCGGTTCGCCTGAAATATGAACGCAACACGAACCAAACACATGTAAACAAACCAAAAACAGGACATGATGTCACAAGATGCGACCCTAAAAAGAACAGAATTCTCAAGCACACCTGTGTTTTCTCGTCATAGTCGTGATGTTGCCCATCACAGTTTGGTACAGGCGTCAGAACCGCGTCTCCTCGCAGCAGATGTTGGTTTGTATGTGTGACAGATTCCTGCCGCTGTTTTGACTTCTTTACATATTTTTTATAAGCTCTTCACGAGTCTGAGCTGGTTAAAATACCATCATATACACATACAACCAGCGAATTTAGCCCAAAACACAGCATTGTTTTGGATGTTCAGTAAGTTCCGTCACTAAATATATGCAATAAAAGCTGACCAATCAGGTTGTGAACGAATCCCTACGCCTTTAGGTTCAGTATCTTTACGTTTGGTGTTAAAATGCCAATGTGAGTGGACCAGGACTAAATGTTTTTTTTTTTGGTCTGGACCAAACAAGCCAAGCAAACCGAACTACAAGTGTGAACACACCCTAAAACGTTTTGAGCTTTGTCCAGATTGCTTTCGTACAGTGCTTATGTTCTCTCACTATTCCTGATTTCTAACACACACACAGCGTTCGGCTGGTCTTGCAGCTGTCAGAGCAGATTGCTCGCCGTTTTTTTTCTGTCGTCTCCAGTCTTGTTCATGTGTAAATTGCACAAGCTTATTTTGTCCATTAGATTTAAAGATTTGGAGAAAAAAAAACATACATTTACCCGCCCATAAACCCTCCCCTCGAAGAAATCAGGACAGAAGTGGTTGAAAGTGGACAAAAGAGACGGATCAAAACACCAGGTGTAAACGAGAACGTGTCTCCCTCGTTTTGTGATCCGATTGACCAAAACGCATCTTAATATCAGGTGGAAACAGGGCCTGAGAGAGTTTTTGACCAGTTGATTTATGTTTTGCAAACTATAAATGTACAGACTATTGTGTGTATGATCTATGTGATGTTGTTGCAAATTCTGATTTGAGAATATTCTTTGTTTTAGTCTTAATGTTTAGCATCATAATTATTTCTAACAAATATAAAAAAATACACTGCTAAAATAGATATTTCTCTTTTTTTGTGGGGCCTGTTAAGTGAAATTAAATGCAAAATGATTTTAAAGAAATTAATACTTTTATTCAGCAAGTACACATTCAATTTATTAAAGGTGACAGTAAATACATTCATAATGTTACAAAAGAAAAAAATATTAAGCAGCACAATTGTCAACATTGATAATAATGTTTCTTGAGCAGCAAATCATCATATTAGAATGATTTCTGAAGGATCATGTGACACTGAAGACTGGAGTAATGATGCTGACAATTCAGCTTTGATCACAGGAATAAATTACATTTTAATGTATATTCAAATAGAAAACCCTTATGTTATATTGCAATAATATTTCACAATAATATTCGATAAATAAATGCAGCCTTATGAGCATAAGCATTCTTCCTAACACATTTAAAAAGATGTGTGCCAAGTGGCATAATAATAAGGATGCTACATATTTCTAGTAGCTAAATGCTGTTGCAGTGCTAGCATAGCAGCTCAGTGTTTTGCCAGGCCATAATTCATCAGGATCAGAAATATTCCCAAATGCTGCTGCAAGAAGTGGCCACACAAATACCCAGAGTGCTCAACGTCTTCTGTTCTTGATATCAGGATTACAGTCTCTGCACAAATCACTTGCCAGACAACTTTTCATCCCTGTAGTTCCTGTAGAAAAACAGGCACGCTTACAAAACACGGTTCCAAAAAATCCCTGACTGTGTCTTTTTGACAAGTTCCCAGTTATCTATCACAGAGCGCGTGGTCCTGCAGTGAAGGAAAACAGTGGGTTGTCTCTGGTGTCTTGCGACTCTTGCCATTTACAAACCCAAGTCATTAATTAAAATATCCTTCCTTCTACATCAGAGTCACAAATTGAAACTAACCAAGAGGCCTTTTGCAATTAAGATGCACAGATCCAATTAAGAGAGTGATTAATTGCCAGGGAGGGAATTTAAAAAGGAACGGCTGCAAACTAAGGCACAGCGGTCGGTCCTGAAACGGGTCCGCCGTCGGCGAGGATGAGAAATCAAGGAAATAATTGTCCAGCAACAGGAGGCTGAAAGGTCAGTTTGAATCAGAGCCTTAAAGGACGACCATGCAAAACCATACGGGGAGTGTTTTAATCTTCCTTTTTAACTTACCAGGGAAAAAGTCTTGTAGCCTTACAGGAATGAACACAAGCAAACTCTTACCAGAACAAATGTTCTGAACTATGCCACATGAACTTTATAGCTCTATACTTTTACTGCATGTCAATTATTTTCTCATTTGTGTCTGTTTTTATTTCTCCCCATGCAGGAATTTTACACACAAAGCTGAAAAATTTGTCTCCTGAGCTTTCGAAAAATATAAATATACATATTTATAGACTATTTTAGACACACAGAATACCTCTACTTGTGTAAATACTGACTGATACGTCATTATTTGCATGAATTTAATATATAAATGAGAGAAAATAATGACCCGCCATGAAATAAAAATGGACAATTCTTGTTTTTTTTTAATGAAATATTGCAGTGTTAATTATAAATAATTTATTTGTGCACATCATTAGTTTTAAATTCATGTGCCTCATAATCTTTAATCAAAATAATTTCCCCTTCCTCTTGCAGCGACATCTCTTCTCTTCTCTGATGACGAGAGCGGGACAACCTGTCACTCACATGAGATCCACCAATAGCAGACCACAACAATCCAATCAATTCGTCATGGACAAAATCAAGTCCCGCCCTACATTTTTTCTTCTTCGAGAAGCTGTTTCACTTGGATATACGTCACACGTGTTCACGGTAAAAAAAAAAAAAAAGTGGTTACACTAAGGTGTCCGTGTTACAGTGTAATTATACATTTAAGTACTGAGTAATAATAATTAACTGCATGTACTTACTATAGGGTGAGGGTTCGGATTGGGGTTTGATTTAGGGTTAGTTGCATGTAATTATGCATATTACCACAGTAAATGAAAGCTCTAGCGTAAGTTCTGCAGGGAAGACTCAAATGTTACGTCACTCATTACATTTAGATCTAACCAATCATTATCTAACACTTGGAGTAAAAAAGATTGGTACTTACACATGTCTGAGTTCGCAGATGATGAAGCCAACATTCACCCCGAATTTTCGCCACCACCACCAGGATGGTCCCTGCCAAGCGGCAACCTCCCCCAGTTTCTCTTGAAGCCAATACGGAAATGACTTAAACTGCAATTCATCGACTGGCCGCTAGAGACAGGCCCCAGAAGGGAGCAGAATCTCATTGAGCCCCATATTAAAATGCCCAACTTTACAGCAGAAAAAAACATGTTTACAGCCTGGTACAAATTGTGGTTTTGGTCTATATAGCTAATTTTGCCCTTCATGACAACTGTGAGGGAGGTGAATTTTTTTATAGCTCATTCGTATACATTATATAAAGCATTAAAGTTCTGCATAATTAAGGGCGTGGCCACTTTGAGATAGCCATTTATCTGCTGTCTGTTAGTCATCGCGTCACCTCAGCTCCACCCAAGTCCCGCCTCTTTGCCCATTTTCTGTTATCC
Source organism: Rhinogobio ventralis (assembly GCA_039654625.1). Classification (NCBI taxonomy): domain Eukaryota; kingdom Metazoa; phylum Chordata; class Actinopteri; order Cypriniformes; family Gobionidae; genus Rhinogobio; species Rhinogobio ventralis. The sequence continues at coordinate 4,456,135 of CM077200.1, read as the reverse complement.
GGGAGTGACGCGCTGCTAAGATGGCAACGGCCAGCTCGACCCTACTTTACTCTTCACGGACACTACATCCATATTTTTTTACAGTCTATGGTCCCTGCCCATACCTCCCAGGGGGTCGGCTGTGCCCTTGCCTTCATCTTCAGGCAGGAAATTCAGAGTCTGTTACCCTCTGAATGTGAGCTACGGACGGGGCCTACGCCAAAGAACCTCATCATACAATATTCTGCTTTCATTTGCTGGTCTGTTAATAAATAAATGTCATTATTATGTTATCTTGCCCCCGAGTCTTTCTGGTAGAACTACATGTAACGTGTTACAAGGACACAAAATAAATGCACCTCAGTTTTTGCGTAACGCAGCGCTGTTTTATCATATTACATACAGTTGAGTGTGTTGAAAGTTATGTTATAATGCTTCTCTGTGCGTTTGCTCGGCGGCTGCTATGAGACACTGCAGTGAGCTAGATTGATATTAGGCATGGTAAAACATGGTACAAAGCAAATATTCTCTGGCTCTGTGCATCTTACAACAGTTCCCACACGAGCGATTTATAGATTATCATGACAGAATATGCTAACCAATGACTTTAAGATAGTTAACTCATAAATTCATCAACTAAACATTCAGGAAAATCTTGTTGCATTCTACATGTTGTCACTTCTTCTTGAGTCTCTCCATCACTGTGTGACTCCGGTTTGAACATAAAAGGCTGAACATTTTCTGATATTTTCAGTGCATGTCTGCATGAGGTAATCGTTGAAAAACTTTTTCTATGGCTCTGGGCGCTGCTAACTCCAGCTCTTGAAGCTCCGCCCCGTGAGCAGCAGCTCATTTGCATTTAAAGGGACACACACAAAAATGGCGTGTTTTTGTTTCCCCTTAAAAAGTGACAATATTAACATGCTATAAAAAATTATCTGTGGAGTATTTTGAGCTAAAACTTCACATACACAAGACTTATTTTACATCTTGTAAAAAGGGGCATTATAGGACCCCTTTAACATTTTCGGGAAAAATAAAATCCTCTCAAACACAAGAAGTTAAAGTTGATCTTCACCTCATCTTTAGTCACACAGCCAGCTTGTGTTCATTTATTCTGATAATGATAATAAGTTGGTGTCCCTGTGACTCAACGTAGCATTAAACTGGAAGAGGCTTGTCATTAAAATGACTGAATGAAAGACAGATCTCCCAGTGTTCTTGTAAATATTTAGGGGGCAAATCACTGAGTCCAAGTATGAGCAAATAGTAATAATGATGCTAGCCTTATAAAACAAACAAGCGTCATCGGTTATGTTAGAAATCAGGATATGAGTTGTTTGTCATCGCCATGGAGTTGATTATCCACACAGAGAAGTCATACTTGCAAATAGAAACACCATAATCACACAGCGATCAGGCAAAGCAGGAGGAAGAGGGTGAATAAAAGAAACACTCTTAAGAAAAAAGGTTCTAAACAGCACCAAATTTGTTGTTGTTAGCTCAACACACTAATATACCAAGTTCCAGTGAAATATCTTCACAATCCTCTTTGACCTTTACATCCTTCATTACGTGTGTATTCTGTTTCTCTGTGCAGATAATGAGGTTATGGTACGTGACAGCATCTGAAATACACAATTGAGTTTGTATTTACATTTACACAGTTTGTCTGTACATTTGATTATGTAAAAACAATTATGTTAATGAAGGCCAAAATTAGTAAAGGGCTCACATACTGTCCATTTTTGTTGTATTAAAAGGAAAAAGTGATATATGAGATAGCTTTAATGTTTTTTGTGACTGGGTATATTTAGGCATAAAGTAATAATAAAAAAAAATGGAACAATATGGATCATAAATTTAATATCTCTGTTACTTACTTTGTGGAGAAGAGAAGATGAGTATCCTTAACTGAACAGAGCTTCTCACACTTACATGTTCCGTTAAAGGGTAACTAAACCCTAAAACAACTTTTTTTAGTTAATGATCTACAAGACTGGGGCTTTATTAGTGCTGTTCATTGATTCGCGTAAATGTTTTGACATTTGGGTATAAAGTGTTTTCATTCTACAATATATGGTGTAAAAACGTCTGAGTGCTAAGGTTGAACGGTGGCTACTGCACTTGAATTTTCCTATTGGACGTTGTTTGCCAACATGACGTATGTTGGCTCATCAAACAGCTCACTACCCACGCCCCTGGCACGTGCTCACCACGCCCTGAGAAATGTTTTCCCGCATTGATCACATGACATTGGCTTCACTCCAGTATGAACTCTCATGTTACATGAAGTAGAAGCATTATGAGTGAAACTTACTTGACACTTGCTATCAACATTCTGCGCCCAAATAATGCAGTTGTCAGTACACATCAGGATTTTCTTGCGCTATTTTTGCCGCCCATCATGTGTACAGACACTTTTCATACATGCGCTTTCAAACCCTGACACACAAGTGGTTGCCGTGGTAACGAACAACAATACCGTAACGTGCTGGCATATATAGTCTAATTTTTATTTGAGGAAATATGTTTATAATAGGCTATTAGGTTTGAACTTATTGGTCCTGCGCTGCCAATTGATTCAGTTAATTTGAATAAAAGTACATTGCATGTATCTGATCTATTTTTAGTGGCATTCTAAGGATTTGACTGTCAGTGGTCCCATTCTCTCTTGTGCTGCTGCTTCGCTAGCATCGTCGGCATCGGGAGTTAAGACCGCAGTTTGAGCCAGTGGCTCGAATTGATAAGTCTCTGGCCCTGTGTCCACAGACAATTCACCCTCCTCCACTTCAGGTGAAGGTGGGGGAGAAAAGTCCTCTACTTCGAATGACCGCTCTGTTGCAAAGCTACTGGCATCACTCCAGTCACTCTCCATCTTTGCGAGTCTGACAGCTGTCAATCAATCCGTCACTGCAGGTCTTAGGTGCACACTCCACACTCCGTGAACAAAAAATACTAGTACATAGCCTCTTCAAAAGAAAGAAAACAAATACCCACCACGCTTACCTTTAAAATGTTATACTGATTTTCCCCATGCTTGACCCCAGTTCCACCAGTTTTTCCAGGAGATTCTTCCATGCTCAATTGTTTCTCTGTAAATACCTTCGAAGTAAGCAAAACAAAAACAGTTGTTGAAACTGTACTGCTTGTTTTAACAAACAATGTCCAATATGTCTCATTTGTGTTTACTTTAGTTCTCCTAAAGAGATGTATCATGGTATTATCATAATTTTTGGGCATGGTAACACATCCATATAAAACTATTGTAGACAGCAGCTATTTGGTTTTGGGAACATTTGATATGAACTTTGAATGCATACTGAGATCTCACGTTTGTATAGCATTTGTATAGGTGCAATAAAAAAAATAGCATTAGAAAAGGAAAATATTTTTCCTTTTCTAATACTATTTTTGAATTGCACCTATACAAATTCAGGCCCTTCATATATAACACATTTAAATTATGTTACTTTATCTAATTTTGTCACAACTTAATTTAATTGTGTTCAATCAACCTAATATATTTAAAACTGAACTTTACTTAATTAATTTGTGTTAAAACTACATGAAATATTTGTGTTGACATAACTAACTGGGCAGTGGCTCTGTAGTTCCCAGCATGCTTCGCAAGGGACTCCATTAGGAGAGTAAATTTAGGGATTAAAGTGTTATTTTGTGTTTTTTTGTAAAGGGAAAGATGCTAGTTAATGTTAGTGTTTAATGTTCAGTTATGTTGAACAATTTAGAGGAGTTTCTGTAATGTTTTTGAAATTTGTGGTTACCATTACGCTGAAGAGTGGCGCCATGTGCTTAGGCTGGTCACTCAGTGATCTATGCTAATGTCAGGAGTGACAACAGTCTTTTCTTATATTTTCATTATATAGCTACATTGTGTACGATGATGAATGAAACTGCTTATAGTTGATTTTCTAATTAAATGTTTTAATTTAAGTTTGACAAGTATAAAAAAGTCATAAGTATATAAATATCATTAAAACTGTATTTGATAAAATTGAGTTGGACCAATTCAATTACATTTCATTGCATGAATTAGTTTTTTATGAGTTGGGGCTACACATATTTATTGGATGGAAAATCTGCCCTCAATTAAATAGAGTTTGTCCATTGAGTTATTTTTTTGAGTGTACATGCTAATTTGCATCTCAGGTCCCTGGATAGCCTTTTTCATAGAAAACAACAAAATGAAAACAAACATTACAACAAATTACGATAAAATGTAGGTTACTGTAGTCAAGTCAAGTCAACTTTATTTATATAGCGCTTTTTACAATGCAGATTGTTTCAAAGCAGCTTCACAGTGTTAAACAGGAAAATAATGCAACAGAATTTGATTCGGCTGTACAGCCGCTCTGGAGAAAACGGTGATATCATCCAGCTCATTTCAATTGTCATATATATTCAAGTAATGTAGTTGACATAGTTAATTTAGTTTAGTAATTCAATTTATTTGGATATTTATTTATAAATTTAATGTCCCCAACTGAGCAAGCCAAAGGCGACAGTGGCAAGGAACCAAAACTCCATCAGGTGTCCTAATGGAGAAAAATAAACCTTGGGAGAAACCAGGCTCAGTCGGGGTGCCAGTTCTCCTCTGGCCAATTAACAAACCGTGTATGATTATTATTTTGGCAGCCTTACAGGTCAGAAGTAATATTAGATCGGAATATTCGAAAGATCGGAGGCATCATGCCGGAGACGGGTTTATTGAGGATGGCGCGTCGATTAAACAATTATTAAATAGGAATATTCGAAAGATCGGAGTCATCACACCGGAGATGAATCCATTGAGGATGACATGTCGATTAAACAATTTTTAAATAGGAATATTTGAAAGATCGGAGTTATCACGCCGGAGACGGGTTTATTGAGGATGACATGTCGATTAAACAATTATTAAATAGGAATATTCGAAATATCGGAGTCATCACGCCAGGGACAGGTTTATGAGGATGCCGTGTCGGTGAGGCAATTTCAAGGAGGAGGCTAATTGACACGGTCTCTGCAGACACTTCAGGGATGAGTTGGTCATGTCCAGGCACAGGTCCACCATCTGATCTGGATACGGCCCGGATCCGGCTGACTGCGGTAAACCTCGGGATAAACAGAGAGACTAACATTAGCGTAAATGCCATTCTTCTTATGATGTAACGAGTACATCAGGTGTTATGGGAAGTGTTCCTGGTTCCGGCTGACCTAGTTAATGCAGCCTAACAATCATTTAATTGATTTGAATAAAATATAAATTAAAAATGTTTTATGTGTGTAGTAAAGAGATGTGTTTTTAGTCTAGATTTAAACTGGACTAGTCTGTTTCCCGAACAATGCTAGGAAGGCTGTTTAGGTGCTAAATAGGAAAAGGATCGACCGCCTGCAGTTGATTTTGATATTCTAGGTATTATCAACTGGCCAGAATTTTGAGACCGCAATAGATGTGATGGAGTATAATGCGTTAAGAGCTCGCTCAAGTACTGGGGAGCTAAACCATTTAGTGCTTTGTAAGTAATTAGCAAGATTTAAAAATGTATGCGATGTTTAATAGGGAGCCAGTGCAGTGTTGACAGAACCGGGCTAATATGGTCATACTTCCTGCTGGTTCTAGTAAGAACTCGAGCTGCTGCGTTTTGGACCAGCTGCAGTTTATTTATTAAGCGAGCAGTGCAACCACCCAGTAGAGCATTACAATAATCTAGCCTTGAGGTCATGAACGCATGAACTAACTGTCCAGCATTTTGCATTAAAAGCATGTGCCGTAATTTAAAAATATTTTTAAGATGATAGAATACAGTTTTACAGATGCTAGAAACGTGGCTTTCAAATGAGAGATTACAGAGCTCTGTAGTGAAACAGAGCTGCCAAAAGTTTATTGATTATTAAAATTAGTACTTATCTGAGAACTGTAACATGTATGTTCAGTTTTGGTTTCTTTTCACTGTTCTGTTCTTGTTTTACTTGCCTGAGTTCCCAGTTAGTTTCCATGATTGTTAATTATGCTGCGTTCCAGACGAGGTTGGACGTGGTAATATCCCAAATGAATTGTCCCACTTTAGACCTCAGTGAGTTCCAGGCAATCAAAGGTCATGCTGACCACATGATGTCTACACCCCACAACGAGAGCATATTGTGTTTTTGTGTCAACTATGACAAAAACAGAAAAATAACAACATAAAATCGCTTTGAAAACAGCAGACGAAAACAAAAACGAAGGCATATTACATAAACGTAATGTCTAATGTTAAAGTTGGTTTTTACGTTTATGCTCATTGGAATCTTGAAAGTGACATCAAATGACACGTCTCGCAGAGGTCAGGGTTGATCGATGTCCAAATTCCGATCTGTTTGGAACGCAGCATTAGTCCCTCACACGTTTCTGTTCAGTTTGATTACCCTCTCCATGTATTTAAGCCCTGAGTTTTATTCTTTTCCTTTGTCTGGTCTCGTCTAATTTAAACGTGGTTGTGTTCGTTATTCTCCTGCAATCTACTGAGCTTTAGTTTGTGGATTAAATAAAGACTGTTTTTGTTCCCCATCTCCTTCGTCATGTGCTTCACTACAGACACCCGCGACAAGAACAAATCTGAGCACAATTTGAGATCTCCTCTGAAACTCTAGACCAGTTAAGTGACATTATCGGGGTCTTTATCAGAAAAAAAAATTTCTAAACAGGAGATTTAAAGTTGGCATGAAACCGAAGTCTTTTTTCCACTGTATATCCGAAAGAATGTAGGGCTGGACTTGATTTTGTGCTAAGGGAATTGATTGGATGGTTGTGGTTTGCTATTGGTGGATCTCACGAGTGTTAGGTTGCCCCGCCCTCGCGCAAGTAAATGCATCATCAGAGAAGAGATGTCACTGCAAGAGGGAGGGGAAGTTATTTAGATTAAAGATTATGAGGCACATGAATAAAAAACAAAACAAATGATAAATTATTTATAATAAATACTGCAATATTCCATAAAAAAAAAAAAAATTGTCAAATTTGTTTTCATAGAGCTTTAAAAACCCCCTGTGATGAAAATCAAGTTTTTAATGTTGTTTATATGTGGTCTTTTAATATGCTTTAAGACAAACCATGTGCAAATTCATGTCAACACGATTGTTGAGTATTTTCTCTTTGAAACTACAGTGAACCAAGGAGAGTCTCAAAAATGCGGTTTGAAATCGCAGGTGTTTCTGACGTCACAAACTACCATGTAACCAATCATGTCAACATGTGGGCGGGTTTTAGCATATCATTAACTATGACCACTCTGAAGCAGGGGAGTCTCAAGAGAAGCCAGGTTATCCCAGTATATTTTTGTTAATATGAAAAATCGGGTACATTTTGCAATAGAGCGGGTGAATTATGTATATGATTTTAAAATGCTATGATGAAATATATGCCTTTCTCCACTGACGTTGTTCAAAGCGTTTCTAAGGATGCTGATTTTCAGAAGGCAGACTGAGATTTAATTTAAGTTTCCATGGTTTGTGTAACATTAGCAACACATTATTAGCTGTTTGATGACGTAGTCAAGCAAAAGGCTAATCATATTAATTACCGTTATGTGTCTGACGTTGTAGATAGTGATACATAAAACGCATTACCATTCTGATACATGGACTTGCATACGAGCCTGTATAATTGTATATAACAGGTAGTCCGAGCTTGTGCGAGTGAATGGAGGTGGGGCTAATTTGAATATTCATGAGTCCGCGTATACTAAATGAAGCAAGGGTGTAGAGTTACATTCAAGCTATTTTATTATTTTTTTTCAGAGGAAAAAACATTTAAATCTAGTCCTTTTGGTGATCAAAGATGTGTTTTAAGGGATAAAATTACTGACCACAGGGGAATCTCAATTCGCTCTACAGGACCAACAATTGAGAGTGATTTTCTTTCCTGTAGGTGTTGTCGACTGGAGTGTGAGATGTTGAAGGTGATGCGATGAGCTGTGTCAAGCCCTAGGCGTTCAGGACTGCGCCTCCAAAACACATTATTGTTCGCTGTCCACCTCCATACTGCCATCCCAAATCTAGGGGGAGAAAAAAGCCTCAGTGCCTGCCTGGAACTGAAGCTATTTTTTATGTTTTTGCAGGAACAGCATTCAACCATTATGGTTGGTAATAACCTGTAAACGTTCAGCTTTTTTCACCGGCTGATTCGAGAGACTGAAAAGAAACTTTACAGCCACCTCCCATCGTAAATAACCATTACTGCAAATTACTCTGTGAGCGAATTGTACTCAGCCCCATGGTGGGAGGTGGGAGTTTGAGAAATGTGATATATTTTGTTATTTTCCATTCATTCGCATCTCTCCGCAGCACACACTGAGCACTGAAATTGAAAGTTTCCCCAGCGGCTGATTCTGCCTCTAAAACCGCTGGTGTTGACTCTCTTTTCTACCATACGCCTCTAAATGGGAACGCAACAGCTGTGTTCTGTATGCTCTGAGTGAATCAGTCATGGCATTTCAGAGCGGCTTTTGTTTCCGTAATTGACTTCAATGCTGGAGAGCAGCGTCACCTGCTGTCTCCGGTACCGGGGTCAATCTTAGATATTCAATGCGCCATTGACCAACCAGAACTTATTAAAGGAGAGGGAATATTGATTATGCGCTTCATCCTTACAGAACCAAGTTTATTGGTTTTAACTAGTGCTATTCCTTTGTGAGGTGGCATTTAGATGGATTGATCCCTCTGTAAGTTGGGCGCACGAGAAAGAGCCACATTATTGAGAAGTTATTATATATAAGAGTCCCATGAGCTTAAGAAATCCATCGCAAAGGTTTTAATCATGTGCAACATGTGCACCGACACCCGTGTTGAAACCCCGGTACACACGCGCCACATTTTCCAGCACCGCCGCTGGTTAGGTTTCCTGCTGATGTTTAGAGGAAGAGGTGAACCAGACCGGGAGGATGTTGGGTAAATCTGTTCATTAATCCGAGCTTTGTGGAAAGAGTGTGTTAACCGCGAAGGCATCTTTTGATCATGAAATGCTCATTGCTGAGAGAGAGAAGTGGGTGGAAAGGTAATGAGAGCGTGCCTGAATCAACTGGACTTTGAATCAACTCGCTCCAAAGACCTTTCACACTTCTGCCAAATATTCTCATTAAAAGATACTGTTCGAGCCAAAAAGCTAAGATTTCTTGGCTTTATCAAGGGCGCTGAGAGCCATTTCCAGATGGCATGAAAGTCACACTGAAACAGTAGGAAGAATCATTTGTTTGCTCCAATATGAAAAGCAGCCAGAAGGTGCAATAAACTTTATAAGTGTTATTTGTTTCAGATGTTAAAATGCTTTCACATATCCCAGTTTAATTGACTAAGATGAGGGGAGAAAAACTAAACGAACATGTTCCAATCAGCCAAGAGAATTGGACATAAAATATTTATAGTTTGGTTCCTGGATATATATACATATATATTAGGGCTGTCAAATCTAACATAAAAGTTCATACACAGATCAGGCTTAATAATGATAGATCCTGACCACTGCAGACCGGGAACACCCCACAAGAGCTGCAGTTTTGGAGATGCTCTGACCCAGTCGTCTAGCCATCACAATATGGCCCTTGTCAAACTCGCTCAAATCCTTACGCTTGCCCATTTTCCTGATTCTAACATCAACTTTGAGGACAAAATGTTCACTTGCTGCCTAATATATCCCACCCACTAACAGGAGCCGTGATGAAGAGATAATCATTGTTATTCACTTCACCTGTCAGTGGTCATAGTGTTATGCCTGATCCGTGTATATATATGTATACACACACACACACCCAAATTAACACACAAAATGCATTATGTTTTTTGCCAACTTTAAAAAAACATATCAAAATTGTTACATTTTATTGACAGGAATAAAGGCCCATCCACACCAGCAGACAATATAATTCTGTTTATTCTAAGCGCAGGCTGTCGCTTTAAATGCTCAAGCTCTTTAAAGCAGGTTGGATTTTGATTGGCTGTCAATGTTTTCATCGTTCATCAGCTGCAAAAAAATTTTTCTGAAAGTGATTCCAACGATATAATTATCCTGTGCCGTTATCGTTATAGCTGTGGTGTGAACTCTGCTATTTTTTTAGAACTATATCTGTATCCTTATCGTCATTGGTGTGAATTGACGTTAAAGGGATAGTTCACCCAAAAATGAAAATTACTTAATGATTTACTCACCCTCAAGCCATCCTAGGTGTATATGACTTCCTTCTTTCAGCTAAACACAATCGGAGTTATATTAAAAATATATCCTGGCTCTTCCAAGCTTTATAATGGGAGTGAATGGGGGTTGAGATTTTGAAGCCTAAATAAAAGTAATCCGTATGGCTCCAGGGGATTAATCAAGGCCTTCAGAAGCGAAGCAATGCATTTGTGTAAAAAAATCCATATTTAAAGCTTTATAAACTAAAATAACTAGCTTCCGATAGACAGCCGTACACAGCAATTTATGGGTAAAGAGTGACCTCTGACCCGGCGCATGACGTATTGACAAACGTGGAAGCGCAGAGGATAGAGAAAAACAAAACACTGGTCACGAATTAGAAGTCTAAGGGCCAGATTTACTAACAGCTTGCACCAGCGTAAAGCCTGTTTTGACATTAAAAAACTACTGTCAGGATTTACTTAAGACACATTAAGAGAAATTAGCTCTGAAAAGGCGTGGACAGGGTTATTTTTGTGGCTGAACTGATTGCATATGCATTTGTAGGGGTTTCCCTTTCAGACGCAAAATGTATGGGAGGAGAGTATTTAAATGAATCATGCGAGGTGATTTACTAAGGTTTGCGCTCGTCAATTTACTGGTATTTACCACCCAAAATAAGCATGTCTTAAACCAGATGCTAATTTGCTAAAGAACTTTCCACTCCCATCGGCGCTTTTTTTAAAATTGCGCTCTTATGCTAATTTGCCCTGTTTAGTAAATCTGGCCCTAAAACAAGAATTTTTAAAGAGAAATGTTGGAGGAGCTTGAATTTGTTGCCCAGCCCTATATTTGTTTGAACCGCGAGAGGAGTCAAAGCTTACGCTACTCCTACAACGCGTCAGGGGTTACTCTTTTGGCGCAAGTCGATTTGCGTAGGCCGTCTGCCGGAAGCTAGTTATTTTAGTTTATGAAGTTTTAAATATGGATATTTTTCTTACATAAAAACACATGACTTTGCTTCAGAAGGCCTTTATTAACTCCCTGTAGTCGTGTAGATTACTTTTATGACAGATGGATACTCTTTTTTGGGATTCAAAATCAGGACCGCCATTCACTACCATTATAAAGCTTGGAAGAGCATTGATATTTTTTTATATATAACTCCGACTGTGTTCGTCTGAAGATCACCTAGGATTGCTTGAGGGTGAGTAAATCATGGGCTAATTTTCATTTTTGGGTGAACTAACCCTTTAACTGTGAAAAGTAAGATGGGCAGCACAAAAGTCAGTGGGTCATAACCCAGTTACCCAACATATATCTGTTAAATATGATATACACTCACCTAAAGGATTATTAGGAACACCTTTTCAATTTCTCATTAATGCAATTATCTAATCAACCAATCACATGGCAGTTGCTTCAATGCATTTAGGGGTGTGGTCCTGGTCAAGACAATCTCCTGAACTCCAAACTGAATGTCAGAATGGGAAAGAAAGGTGATTTAAGCAATTTTGAGCATGGCATGGTTGTTGGAGTATTTCACAATCTGCTCAGTTACTGGGATTTTCACGCACAACCATTTCTAGAGTTTACAAAGAATGGTGTGAAAAGGGAAAAACATCCAGTATGCGGCAGTCCTGTGGGCGAAAATGCCTTGTTGATGCTAGAGGTCAGAGGAGAATGGGCCGACTGATTCAAGCTGATAGAAGAGCAACTTTGACTGAAATAACCACTCATTACAACCGAGGTATGCAGCAAAGCATTTGTGAAGCCACAACACTCACAACCTTGAGGCGGATGGGCTACAACAGCAGAAGACCCCACCGGGTACCACTCATCTCCACTACAAATAGGAAAAAGAGGCTACAATTTGCACGAGCTCACCAAAATTGGACAGTTGAAGACTGGAAAAATATTGCCTGTTCTGAATGTCTCGATTTCTGTTGAGACATTCAGATGGTAGAGTCAGAATTTGGCGTAAACAGAATGAGAACATGGATCCATCATGCCTTGTTACCACTGTGCAGGCTGGTGGTGGTGGTGTAATGGTGTGGGGGATGTTTTCATGGCACACTTTAGGCCCCTTAGTGCCAATTGGGCATCGTTTAAATGCCACGGCCTACCTGAGCATTGTTTCTGACCATGTCCATCCCTTTATGACCACCATGTACCCATCCTCTGATGGCTACTTCCAGCAGGATAATGCACCATGTCACAAAGCTCCAATCATTTCAAATTGGTTTCTTGAACATGACAATGAGTTCACTGTACTAAAATGGCCCCCACAGTCACCAGATCTCAACCCAATAGAGCATCTTTGGGATGTGCTGGAACGGGAGCTTCGTGCCCTGGATGTGCATCCCACAAATCTCCATCAACTGCAAGATGCTATCCTATCAATATGGGCCAACATTTCTAAAGAATGCTTTCAGCACCTTGTTGAATCAATGCCACGTAGAATTAAGGCAGTTCTGAAGGCGAAAGGGGGTCAAACACAGTATTAGTATGGTGTTCCTAATAATCCTTTAGGTGAGTGTATATCATAATACTCAAAATACCTAATTTGCTCACCTCAAGTGTTGTCTGTGTTAGATGACGTGGCAGTCAACACCGTGTAGGGACCCTCTGAATTGGAACACAGCAATTACTTTTTCAATTCCATTTGGAAAGTTTATGGCTGAGAAATTACACACTTCACATTTAATTCGCCACCACCAAGGGGAAAATTGGATTTCCAAAAGGACATTTTGAGAGGAAATACTAATCATTATAATAATCTATTGACCTTTTGAATACGTTGTTCTTCCTGACATTATGTGATGATGAAACCAACATCAAGTGCCACTCAACATTTGCAAAAATGCCTACATGTCATCATAAAAATGCTCATCAGTGTTGTAAAACTACTATTACATCAGAAAAATGTTTAAAAGCCAAACCGATGAAGCTAATAAAGATGAACGGTCAAACACGTGAAACAATTGAGATCTCTTTAATATCTCAATTGTTTCTTCCAGAGAGCATGAGTTGAAATGATGTTTGTCCTGATGATGTTTCAACATTGTCTCAAACTGTGCCCACACATACCAAGATGCCAATATGCCTCAATATGAACTCAAATATTTATCATCAAATAATATAATGCTAACCACAACAATTGTCAACAATTGCATCTTTGTTTCTATTTCTTCAAAAGGCATTTAGGAGAAAGTTCTGAGGTAAAATTGATTCTTAACTGAAACCTAAGAGCAAAACAATTAGACAAAATAAGCAACAACATTCCCTCTACTAATTAACACTGTTCTTGGTTGTTTATGTATGTATTTTCTCTTTCTATACCCCCCCCCCCCCTCCTTAATGATAGCATGGATAGTTTTTTTGCTACTGATCTGACTAGTTTATGAGCTATGAGCTATTTTCATTATTAGCGCTGAGAAATATTAGGCTACATGCAAACAGTAGCCAATTAGAGCGGGTATGGACTGGAGAGACGAGCCCCCTGCCGAGAACAGTCTATTAGCACGTGTGTAGCGCACTGGTACGACAGCCATAAAACCAAAAGAATACATTGCAACAACACATCTGAACTCCAGAGAGGGGTCTTGAAAACAAGGGATTAGCTTTCTGCACTGAGACGCTTTCATCATATGCACATGTACAAGTTTAATGACGCATCTGAATGTAGAAAGCTAACGAAGACCATTTAAACCTGGACTGTGACTCACTCTCTTAACAATAATGCAATGCATGGAGAATGTATGCCATGTAGATGGGGCCGGAATTGAAAAGGCTTTAATGATCAATGCATTTTCAGTAGCCTAGGTGACATATATCATTATATTTCTATTACATTTTATGTAACAAATGAAATATTTACTTAAAATTGTTACTTTTCAGAACTTGATTGTAGCTGACACCATCATTAAAGGTGCATTATGTAAAACTGGTTAATTTTTTCCTCTATTTTCATCTTCCGGGTTTAAAATCTACATTATGTCAATGTCACAGGTTATGGCGTGGCAGTGCACTATAATACTTCGATGACGCGTCAGTGTCTCAAAATTATTCACAAGTGTTTGTTTCCATGGTGTAAAAGTTTGGGGGTGTTGCATGGCTTTCCCTGCAAGACTCTGGCTGCGGGCATTTGGTTGGCCATCAACTACTGTCACGTCGAAACTGTTTGTGTGTAGCAAGCATTTTGAGTCAATGTGTTTTGTCGTTTAAAAACCTTTACAATGATCACGTTAGTTGATTTATAACGCGCGATAGGCGCCGCCATGTTAGTTCGCACCACAATTCAGAGAATCGGATCTGTCGGATTTACAACGTATGTCAATTCATCCACTTCTCCCGAAATACATTAAAGTAAGTGGCCGGTGAAGTGGGAGAAGAATAGAGTAAGCTTAGTTACCTACACAATGTGTATCTGATATGAATAAAACACACTGTCAATTTATAATTGAAAGGATTGTAATTGCCACTTTCATAGACATCAGTGTGTATTTTACAAACAATAAATGTATTGTTTTGCTGTTACTTATGTGTATTTAAATGTCTGAAACCTAAAATAAAGATTATGTGGTTGAAAACACTGAATAGTTGTGATATATGACAAGCGCTGAGCGTGTCTATCTCTGGCTCTGCTCCAGCTAAAGTGCAAAAGCACATTTGAATTTAGCAGTTGATCTCTAGCACGCTCTGATCACACCGGTGTTATGCGTCTGATTGTATGCTTCAAAGGGTTAATCTAATACATGTAGCAGGGCATTCAGTTACTTTTAAAAAGGACAAAATCTTGCATTTCCTCACGTTTTACCCCTGATTTTTAGTGAGAGTCGGCATGGGCCAAGGCCACTGCCAGATGACAGTTACTCGGCCCCCTCTTCCTCTCCTGCCTTCCCCTGCCACACCCACTCCCCTCCCTTCTTCTCACAGCCATCCTCACCCATATAAGTTGCATTTTTCAAAAAGATTGTGAGGTAGACTTGATCTGTAAGAAGGGGATTTCATGACCCTGAAAAGAGAATGTGACAGAGCTCGTAATAAAACAAGAATCAACACTGGCTTAGCTTT
Source organism: Rhinogobio ventralis (assembly GCA_039654625.1). NCBI lineage: Eukaryota > Metazoa > Chordata > Actinopteri > Cypriniformes > Gobionidae > Rhinogobio > Rhinogobio ventralis. The sequence continues at coordinate 4,440,933 of CM077200.1, read as the reverse complement.
TCAGAGATTGCAAGAGCTGAGGGATATGAAATGTTGTAATAGATGGTGTTTTTATTACTCAACCGGTGAGTAAGGTGTTCTATTGTACACATAAATTGCCATATGTAGCTCTCTGACAGAGTTAAATGTAAAGCACTATCTATTGTGAAGGGTCGTTTCATCATGAGTTATTGTAGTGTTGTGTTGGAGTTTATTTTTTAAATAAAATACGGTCTATTAATGGGTAAAGCTACAGTAACGTCTTCAGCTAGTCAGCTTGAGATCGTTTCCGTCAAAACTTAAGCCTAGTAATATATGTTTGGTAACACTTTAGTTTAGGGTCCAATTCTCACTATTAACTAGTTGCTTATTAGCATGCATATTGCTAGGATATTGGCTACCCAACTCTATTTATTAGAACTTATATAGCACATATTAATGCCTTATTCTGCATGACCATATTCTACATCCCTTAATCCGACCTAAACTTAACAACTACCTTTCTAACTATTAATAAGCAGTAATTAGAAGTTTATTGAAGCAAAAGTCTTAGTTAATAGTGAGAATTAGACCCTAATCTAAAGTGTGACCAAATGTTTTTATGAGCGGTAGGATAATAATATTCTTCTACCAGTCACGCAGAGCCGAAGCACAACCAAAACAATGTTCTTCTGCAGAATTCATGCAGTTCGTTTTTTAACCGCTAGATGGTCAAGGTATTGTACCTTTAAGGAAAAGATGTTAAATGTTATGATGTGCAGATGCCTGTATAACATACTAATATACCCCAGGCTTATGTGTTTGCTGGTTTTCCCTGACCAGCTCAAATTGGTTTAGTTTGATGATTTAGAGAGGTTTTAAGACCAACTAAACCATTACAAACCAGCTAAGACCACCACCTAAGACTGGCCTTTTCAGTATGGAACTATAGTAACTATGGCACTTTGGCAGAAACTATGGTTACTATGGTGATTTCTGTGTAACCATGGAGAATGTTTTGGTAGCAAAGAGACTGACAAAGGATATTAAAGTAAGAAAATAAACTTAATTGTGAGATCTTAATTACTTGCATCACCGATATTGTAAAACTGCTTCTTACTCTCAGTATGTGTCTTGTTATTATGTGATTTCTGCACCAAACAACATTGTGCACCATACATTGGGAGACATCATTTCAAATGCAACACTAAAACCAACACTACAATTAGCTTTAAGAAAACATTAATTTCACTGAGGGGAAGCGTGTGGATGAGGAGTAATTGTCTCAGTGGGTCTGACTGCTGTTCCTGCACCCCGGCACCTCTTTCTGTTTCACTTCCACATCACAGCTGGTGTCTGTTTCACACCTGTCTGAGCAATTAAAGCACACACACATCTACCTCACTATCTAGAAGAAGATGTTGCACTGACTTCTGTTGATTTAATAAGGCAAATTATAATTACTAGACACTAACTTTGCCCCATGAAAAAGGATGGATTGTCTTTGGGCATTTTTTGGGCATTTATATTTCTTAGGGTTGGTGAGGTCCCTCTCTGTTGGAATTTAATTCTGGATTAAGGGGGGTTGAAGGGGGGTTATAGATCATGGGTTGGATCCAGGTGTAATTGCAACATATTTTTTATAATAATTTAAGATAATGCAATTTCAACTAAAAACGTTGGTAGCACTTTATTTTATGGTCCTGTTCCCCATGCACATACTATGTACTTATGGTAGTTATTACAATAACTGGGTAATAACTAGGTATTAACCCTGATCCAACCCCTAAACCTAACCTTAACCTATGTAGTTACCTTATATTAACCAGTACTTTCTTAGGTAAGTACACTGTAAGTACACATACTGTAAAATTTTACAAATACGACTTTTTACATCATAATTGCGACTTTTCATCTCATTAATAAGCTTTAACCCGCTGGTGCGGTTCGGTAATTTTACGTAAATTTTTTTTTTTTTTTAGAATTTTTTACTTCATTGGAATGGAACGAAACTTGGTAAAGGTTTTGGCACTTGCTATGTGAACACACACACACACACAAAACTCATTGACATTATTTGAAAAGATTAAAAAGTTCTTAAAAAAATAGTCACGCTTGTATTGTTCACAGTCAAAATTGACCGCATTGGAAATGAATGGGAGATGAATTTCATTTAGTGGAAACTTTGGTACTGAGAAAATCTGACTGAAAGCTCATTTTTTGAGACATCAACCTCAAATTTGGAGCACAACTTGTTTAGATTTATGGCTTTGATTTTATCACAGTTTTAGAGCAAAACATATTTTGGAAAATAGTATTTTTGTGCATTTTTCATAAACTCTAAACTTTGAAACTTTTTTCACTCCTGCAATAATCTGCCAAGTATCTTCATCAAAAAGAGACTAAACTTACATCTGTGCTCCGAATTTTCAGGTCTATGCTCACAAAGTGATTAACAGGTAATACATGGATCATAACTATTCCATAAATATAATTTAGTACAATAAAATTCCCTAAAATACAAAATATTAAATAAAAACATTATCGAACTAAAATATAGTACACTCATTTCATTTAAATAAAAACACGAGCAGCACCAGAGGGTGTTACGGAACGTACACTCAGGACACAAAGAGGAATGGTTAACAGAGCACGGAGCAACAAGCAGTTCAGCAGGTGAGTAAACACTCGATGGAGACTTTAAATCCAGCGGATGAGAGTGTAATGGAATGTCTTTGTCTTACAGCAGGGACTCGTGAGATACAGAGAAGATGTTGGATACACACACCTCGTCTTCAGACGGATGATCGTGGAGAATGGGGATACAGGTATGTAGTCCATGTAGCATAAACGAGACCGGACCCAGAACTGAGGTGAGGTGTGTGCTGATGAAGGTGCAGGTGTGTGTGATAATGAAGTGCATGCCGGTGAGAGTCAAGGAGGATGCTGGGAAGTGAAGTGCAGAAGTGACAGGTATATAATAATTATGATTTACAAAAGCATGTGTTTATCTTATGTGGCAAAAAATTAGTAATTGCAACTTCATATCTCAAAATGATGTCTGAGAAACTAACGACTTAAGCTTCTTGTTATTCTGACTATTGTTTTGCATTGATTTTGCAAATGCAACTTGTGCTTAAGTTGTCATAATTTCTCAATTTTAGTAAGCAAGTAAAGTTTTATTTATATAGCACTTTCTAAAACAGTGTTTACAAAGTGCTTTACAGAATAGAAATACACAGAAAATAACATATATACACATATAGAAATAAGATAATAAATTGAATATAATATAATAAAATGAAATACAGACCAATTCTAAAATCACATAATAGAAGTAAGATAATAAAATACAACAATAAAATGAATCAAGGACTGAGGACAAGATACTTTTTAAGTGCTTAGTGAGTCGATTGCTCATAGGTTGTCAGCAGACTGTCCTCCAAAAAAAACAGACTCAATAGGTCTTTTTTCAAGCACCTTATTACGACCTTTATTTACGTTTTAAAGTCATGTGCCCTCTAGCTGGCGTAAAAATAATGACAGTGTCGTATTAAGTCTGTCATGAAATGACGTATGACTGTCGTTACCAATCAAAATGTGTGTTCATTTCAATGCAATGTGTGGACTTTTTTACCACCATTTGTCATATTTCCATTTAACAAAAATATGTTTTTATTAACAACTACACCCACCCCACCCCTAAACCTACCCAGTGATTTATAGTGCATATACACTTTGAGCACGTGCGTTCCCTGGGATCGAACCCACAAATGCATGATCACATGATTACATGATGTTGTATTTTGCAATGCTCTATCAATTGAGCTACGCAAAACCTGAAATATGATGCAAATTAAAAAAAACAAAACGAATGAAAGTGTCCTGTTGTCGAGAGGGGAGCAACTTTAGTAAACGCTCCTATGGGTCGTATTTCAGGGAAGTAACAAACGACCTATATAGACGTATTGGTTGGAGGACATGTTGGTTGTCAGGAGAGAGATCCATAGCTTGGATCTTGGATCAATTTTTAGCCGTGTTTTTGGCACACCAACAAATTACTGTTTGATGTTAAGCGATTTTGCTAGAATATATCTATTCAACAAATTGGAAAGGTATCTTGGGACAGTTCCATGAAGACATTTAAAAACGAATAAGAGGATCTTGAATTAAATTCTGAATGATACAGCCAGACAGTGAAGGGATCTGAGTGTTGGAGTAATGTGATTTCTAGTTTTAGAGTGAGTTAGCATTCGTGCAGCTGCATTCTGAACTCTTTGTAAGTGTTTAATAGAGCTATTTGGTAACCCAGTAGTCAAGTCTAGATGTAACAAATGCATGAACAAGTTTCTCATTGTCAGAGATGGAGATGTTTAGGCGATAATATGCTGTTTTAGTAACAATGCTAATATGTTTTTTAAAACTGAGGTCACTGTCAAACATGATTAGTAAGTTCTTGGCCTGATTACTGGCTTTTAGTGATAGAGAGTCAAGAGCAATAGATGTTCTCCACGCGTCATTACCGAAAACAAGTACCTCTGTCTTATCTTTGTTTAGCTGTTGAAAATTCTGTGACATCCACAGTTTTATGCTCTCAATGCAGTCCAGTAGTGTGGAAATTGAATTGTGGGCATCTAGTGCAAGTGAAAGATATTGTGTGTAAAGGAAGCATACATAAGTTAAATAATAGAGGACCCAAAATTGAGCCTTGAGGAACACCACAAGAAATGATGTAATGCATGGAGGTGTAGGTGCCCAGTGTAACATAGTATTCCCTGTTGCTTAAGTAGGATCTAGACCAGTCTAAGACAGGACCTGATAGACCAACCCAGGTCTGAAGTCGGTCGAGTAGAATCTCATGATCAACTGTGTCAAATGCAGCACTCAGATCTAAAAGAACCCTAATCAAGGCTGTTTCTGTGCTGTGGTTTGCCAGACTGAAATGTCTCATTAAGTGTCATGGCATTGAGATTGTTATTGAGTTGTATGGATACTATTTTTTCAATTATTTTACCAAGAAATGGTAGATTAGAGATTGGTCTGTAGTTACTGAGCACAGAAGAATCAAGATTACTTTTCTTCAGCAGGGGCCTAACAATTGCAGTTGCAGAAAAACTCCTTGCTGTAGGGATTAATTAATGATATTGAGGATGTCGGGTAATAAGCAGTTCATAAGTTTTGAGAAATTTAGTGGGTAATGGGTCTAGAGAGCAGCTAGACTAATTCATATGTGATATGACCTGTATAAGTGTACTGGGGCTGACAGCTGAGAAAGAGGACAGCTGGCAATGTTTTGTCTTATAGAAGTAATTTTGTCATTAAAAAATTCTGCAAACTCATTGCACTTGCACTTGGGTAATTTTTTCTACCCAAATCCTGGGTTAAGCCTTTTGGGTCATTTTTTGGGGGTTGTTTTTTCAGTATTTGAGTAGTTTTGTGTTACCCAGCTCCTGGGTCAGACGTAACAACCCAGGGGTTGAGTTATTTATTGCAGGTTTTTTGTGGCCTCTTCAGGAGAGAGCAGTTCTCAGCTCCGTCAAATTGGTGCATGTCTTCTGTAAAATACAAGTTTGTGTATATTTTATTTTATCTATAAATTGGTTATTGTGCTGTATATCGTTTAATTTAATGCAAAGCAACATACAAGGGCGTAATTTGAGTCACCTAAACGATTGTTGAACATGCCGCTGAACATGATACAAGCTCTAGCACAAGACGGCTGAAACGGGACAACAGAGACTGGCCAATTACAGTTCAATTACTTCTAAATGTTTCATTTTTACTTATTTGTTAAACAAGCTTAAAATGTTGGCAATATGCATTAAAAACTCTATAAAATATGCTATACTGTAAAATATGATCGAAAATAAAGGAGTTGTCATGCAAGCCAGTGGTTGTGTCGAGTATTTTAAAAAGGTTTAGAGGATTTATGTTAATCCATAGACATTAATTCATGTATGAAGTATAAAACAAACAAACAAAAAAACGTGGTAGTAAAAATGAATCAACTATGCTGGGTTAAATAAACCAATTTTGCTGGCTAAAATGAACATAACATGTGTTCAGTCCTATATTTACCGCCCTTTGGTTGAAAACAACCCAAATTGGTTTGTTTTTAACCCAGTGTTTTTTTTATAGTGTATACAGACCATATACTGTATGTATTTGAATTGTTTGAAATGTTTGTATTTACTGCCCATCTACTGGACAACATCAAGTATATAAGCTCATTTGACACCCCTAAATATGAAGTCAAATTTTTTTGTCAAAATATTTAGTTAAAACTACAACACTGTAATTGTGAGATACTGTATCATGGTCAAATAATGGTAAAGTACTGCAACAAGAATAATTATGCAATGTGTTTAATAATTTGCAAAGGTAAGTCCTCACACACAAGCAAACGTCTAGTATTCAGTATGGAGCCATTTGGCATGTTTTATGACTCCCATGTCCTTTTTTTATTTTGAATATCTTTGACAAAATCACATCCTGAGTTGTAGTTTTGTATTGCTCATTGGTGCAGTAATGGATTCTCTCAGTAATTGTCTAGTTCACAAGTTGCATGAAGATTTGATTTCGTCCCTGCTCAGATGTCTGTCAGCACACGGAGATCATAAAGTCATATTCATTTGAAAAGAGTTTTTATCCCTAGAAAAAGTTGCTCAACTCCCAAAAGTGGCTGTGATATCTCATTAAAAGCTGAAAGGCCTTTTTGCTCTTTATAATACCTGTGACTTCAAGAGAGAGTTATAAAGACAGTATGAGAAGGTCTGGCAATATTGAGCAGGTCGTTTCAAGTCATTGCTCACGGTTTCACAGGCCCGCATGTTTCCATTAATCTGTCATTATAAAAATATCACCTCTCCAACACATATCTCTTGAGCTCATGGGGGTTTGCAGTCTGGTTGGGATGATAATTTCTTAGAAGAAAGTATCAGACTATTTCACCTGTTTCTGAGAGGCTGCATTTTAAAATGAATCCAAACGGATGGATTAATTGAACAAGAGAATCTCACGTTTGTTTGGGTGTCTAGTCATAATTTGTACGTACCATATAAGACAAAAGAACTGTACAGTAAAAAAAACAAACAGAATGGAGAAAGAGAGAATGAACGTGAGAGAAACAGAAAAGGGATAGAGAACAACAACATGTGAAACATGCAATGTGTGTGGGCGAACGCGATTCATCATCTTTAATGCCTACAAGATCTATTTTTTCCACATTGATGACAGTAAATGTGTTTGGGAGAAGTGTCTATGAAACCCCATCTGTCTTTATCATAACAATACATCAATAAATAAAACCACTGACCAACCAGGGTGAGAGAAAGGTACAGAAACTGTGTTTACTTACAAATAAAGATCCAATTAAAACCATCAAAATCACATCAATCAACAAGCCGCATGATTCGAAAAGTACGTGATACACCAATGAGTCATGGACCAAAGTTTAACCCCATAAAGCCCTACTGTATGATATGATATCTGAATTATCAACATGATCATAACTTTGCTGAAAAACCTGTTGCTGTTGTCTGTTCTTCTTCTTCAGAGACAAAATTTAGACTGTGTCTCCTCCTAGAGCTTTAAAGCTACAACCACTAAACTCGGCTTAGTGTGCTATATCTTTTCAAACTGATCCGACTTATGGTTCTCCTACAAAAATGAAGATTAAAAATCATAAAAGTCCCATACGCTTTCATTGAGGGGGTCAAAACTTTAATACACCAACTATTAGTTATTATTAGTATTTAACTATTAGTATTTAAGCTTCATCCACTATGTATCCGTCACTGGCAAAGCCTAGCAACTAGCTCAGGACATGCTAGCAATGCTAAAACATCCTAGAAACATGCTAATTCATGTTAAAACATGCTAATTTATGCTAACAACATGCTAATTCATACTAAAACATGCTAATTTATGCTAACATGTTAAAACATCTTAGTAACATACTAAATCATGCTAGCAACATGCAAAATCATGTTAGCAATGTGTGTTAAAACATGCTAGAAAATGCCAAATCATGCTAGCAATAGGCTAAATAATGCTAGCAACATGTTATACGTGTTAAATCATGCTAATATCATGCTAGTTAATGCTAACACGTTAGCAAAATGTTAAATCATGTTAACAGGTTAATTAATGTTAACAATATGTTAAAACATGTTATCAACAAGCAAAGTAATGTTATCAATATGTTAAAACATGCTAACAACAAGATCAACGTTATCAACATGCAAATTAATGCTAACAACATGGTAATTCATGTTAAAACATGTTAACAAAATGTTAAAACATGCTAGCAACAAGATCAACGTTATCAACATGCAAATTAATGCTAACAACATGGTAATTCATGTTAAAACATGCTCGCAACATACTAAATCATGCTAGCAACATGCTAATTCATAATAACACCATGTTAAAGAATGCTAGTAACATGCTAATTCATGCTAACGATGTGTTAAAACATGCTAGCAACATGGTAATTCATGCTAGCAACATACAAATTCATGTTAGCAATGTATTAAAACTTGCTAACAACATGTTAAAACATGTTAACAAAATGCTAAAATAATTCTAACAACATGCTAAAACATGTTAAATCATGCTAGCAATGTGGTAAATCATGCTAGAAATGTGTTCCCTTGCTGCCCCAAACAATTTTAACAATCCAATTCAAACTTTAAGCTTGTCAAAGTTTACAAACTTTACTCATCTAGTTTTATAATAATAATTAATAATATTTCAAGATAAACATTTACTGGACTGAAGCCACTGTTGAAAAAAACAGTGTATGCTGGTTAGGTATGTTTTGAAGCATGGCAGCTGGTTTGAGCTGGTTTAAGCTGGTCCCTAGTTGGTCATGAGCTGGTTTAAGCTGGTCCTGAGCTGGAGTTAGTTTAATTTAGGACTAGCACTTGACCATCTTAAACCAGCTCATGACCAATTTAGGACCAGCTTAATACAGCTCAAACCAGCTGCCATGCTTCAAAACATACCTAACCAGCATATGCTGTTTTTTCAACAGGGGCACCTTAGGTTTACTTAATTATCAATATTTTTTAAGAAAATACTGTTAGAATCTGGGTGTCAAATGTCATATCAGATATATTATTCTCAACTAGAGCGACAACTGATATCTAAATGAATTTTATGTCAGTAGTCTGTTATACTGTTATAAAGATCTCATTGATTTACATTACAAGCTACCAGAATTTCATCTTACTTTTTGGCCATATGACATAATGTCTGCACCAATTTTCAATTCTCAGTTTGGGCTTCTGAATAATTTTTTTTCTTCTCAAGTATGAGATCCATATTCTCATATCATATACTAATCCAAAATTTTTCAAATATGATACTTAAAAAACAAGCAAACAAACTAAGTGTTCAATTAACTGTTTCATTTCAAAATTAGATTTTTTTGGACTATTTTTAAACTATGTCAGAATTTACAGGGTTAATGCTTAGTGGTATTTGCCAAGTCAAACATTACTATTAGTGATATGAACACCCCTACAGCTAAATATAAAACATGATGTATGAATTACGCGATAGAAACCTGTCAATCAGAGCAGCTCAAGCATTGCTTTGGTGCATCTCATCCATCACTTTGTAGAGATTCAACAATCAATGCATCTCTCCAAAGTAATGGAAAGTGCTAGATAAACCTCTGCAGGTAAAGTGTGCCAGTCTAATTGATATAGTTGAACTGCAAATGACACACAGTTGCATAACGGCTCCCGGATTGAGCTCATCTCCATCTACAAGGAAAACAGAAAACCAAGAAAACAGCATAAATGCTCTGGTAAGCTGAAGTGGTCTTTTGAGTGCTACGCTGTCACCTCGATGACAAGAGGAGCAATTCCCAGAACAGCGAATTAGGAGATCATCTTCTCTCTCTGAAATTCTCCAGCTCAGTGGGCAGTCACTTGTGGCGTGTGAGGGGGTGTTGCTACTTAATTACACGGATAATAGGACTGTTTTTCACGCTGATCATGTCCCCCTCCTCTCTGCGAAAAGGCCGCAATCCCTGGACTTTTGAATTAGAATCGTGTGGCACCAGAGCGTGGCAAGCAGACTGCAAACTCAGAAATCTCACTCACACCTTCAGGTTCCAGTGGTTTTCCTGATAACGCACTGATTCAGTTCATTTCTTATCTATATTTTTACAATTTATGAAAAAATAATGGTGCTTTCCCAGGCAAACCTCACCTCCAAAATGTGTTCTGTGTAGTTGCAAAGGCAAATCTATGGGGTTAGTCAGTTACATAAACTGCTTACAAGTTAGTCATCGTCTTATGGACTGGTCATAACATTTTTAAGTCAGTTGCATAAAATGGTATATTGGTCTAATTCGAATCTGAAAAGTAAAGGCCACATTAGCAAAATTTCAGCGAAAGCAAAAAAAGGAACATTGTTAATACACTGTTAAAACATTTAGTGTGAAATTGCAGTATATTCCAGGTTAATAATTGATTGACTTTCACAGTAATTCCACAGTAGGACTTCTCTTGTATCTAACTGCACTCTTGGAATATCATATGCCGCGTTTCCACCGCAGGAACTTTCCCCAGGAACTAGGGACTTTGGGGTGGTACTCTGTGTGTTTAGACCGCAGGGACCAAGGTCTACATGAAGTTCTGGGTAAAAAAATTCCCCCTCGAAACGGTTAAAAAAATACGACCGATGGAGCGACGACGAGGTTCAGGCTTTAATAAGCTTATGAGGCGGCCGAAATACAGGAACTGGAAAGTCGTGCGCAGTCCTACGTCACCGGACTAATCTTCACGGTACTTTAGACCGTGATGGAAACGCAGACAGCAACCGGTCTGGGGGAAAAAAAGTTCCTGGGACAAATTTTTCCAGGTAATTTCGGTGGAAACAGGGCTATACTGTATTTCTACAGTGCATATGTACTATAAAGGTACCCAGCATGCAGTGCGGCATGACTAGATTATGCTAAATTTCTTGATTCTTGTTGGTTTAATCTGTGCTGCTGAACTTAAATTTGGTTTACTTTTAGCAGTTTGTATATTTTGTAATGTTCAGAATTTATCTTTATTATTATTATTATTTGTTGAGTGTCACCATTGTTGTGTTTTGTATGTCGAGTATTGATGTACGTGCATCATTAGGTGATGGAAGAAAAAAAAATCTTGTGTTGCAAGAGGATGTCACACCTTTTTAAAGATAAATCTCAGCAGCGACTTCACTATTGTGAAATATCCATTGTTAAACAATTATGAATTTGAAATAAGATATGGGTAAGTCTTTATGCTGAAATAACGCTAATAATAGTATATTTTGACAAACTTAAAATCAGCCATTTGGCTTTTTTTATATTCTAGCTTGTCATTGTTTTAACAAATGTTTTCATTTGTCACACTTCTGATTTGGCTAGATCGGAAATTTCAATATGAATATACAAGGTCCAAGATCCCAAGCTAATGGAACACTGATCACCATCATGGTGACTTCAAAACAATTACAGTACTAAACAATATAATTTCTTACAGTGGCATGATTAGACAACTTTATCAATTCATAGTAAATCACGAGCAGTAAATTACTGTGACGTTAGCATCATTTTGCTGTTGATTAACAGTAATTCGTAAGAAAATTACCCAGCATGCATTGATTTCACTGTAAATTTCTGAATACAGTAATTTATTGTAAAATAATACTCTTTAATCCTGTAAATTCCTGGCAATTTTTACAGTGTAACAAGTCACTTTCAAATTAAGCAGCTTTCTGTTGGTCAGCTCTACAAATTAAAATAGCTTGGGCTGCATTTAACTTCATTTTTAGACATACACTTGCAAACTAAGCACTCCCCCTCGGGGGGAATCAACACCGCCAGCTTGAAATGTGTTCAACTTCGTCAAGTTGCTGAGGGAAGTTTATTTGGACAGACCCTTGACTCCTCAATTTTTGATCGAGGGAGTGAGTCGACTTAACAGATCCATAGACCACAATGCAACATGATTGCGACACAGCAGACCAGCAGATCGTGCTTAATTTACCCCCACCCCACACAATCTAGTGTATGATATTAGAGTTATTTTGACATTTAAACACATAATACTTGTAGTTACCTTAAGCTGACAGTTATAGTTTATTGTATTGTTATCATTTTCGTTTGTGTAATTTTTTTGCTTTTTTGCTCCAACACCCCAAGCATACATGCAGGTCTATAGAATGGTGCGTAAAACAAATTCATAAGGGAAAAAACAAAAAAATCAGCTCCATTGCGGAATCCAAGTGATCAAGGGCTTAGGGTGCTCCATTTAAACACATTGTGAGGGTTCCGCTAGTAGTGGGCACTTGTACGTCATTGCTTACATTGCACATCCGAGTGAACGAGACGGGGGGAAGTTAGCGAGGGGAGGGCATAAAAAACTGGACTTAAACATAGCCATGAAAGTCTGTCGCGCAGATTCTTTATTGGAATGGCCACAAAATTTGGCCAAGCAACTGTAAATGTGACCGCACCTTAACTAACGTTCTTAAGACATCTTAACATAGTGGCTGTATCCAAAATCGCATACTTCCCTACCAGGGCTTCACATTAACACCCGCCAAATGCGGGTGTATTTCAGCAGTTACTCCTAATAGCCACTTTGGCGGGTTGAGTTTTATATATAATAAATACCGTTTTCAATTGTAGTCTTTTAAATAGTGCAATGTAGTGTTGTCAAAAATATAGATTTTTCGATACATATCGATACTGATATATCTGAAATGCTGCTAATACTAATTTTCCACAGAATAGATACACAATACCAACTGCACTTTCTCTCTCTCATCTCTCCGACAGCGAGTGACACATAAACCCGCCTCCCCTCACTCACTCGCTTCATTTGCTCCGGATGAAAATTGTTGGTGTGACAGGGCTAGAGCCCTGCATTTTAGCCCGAGCCCAACGGGCCACTGACTTATTTACACCCCCAGGGCCGGGCTTCGGGCCAATTTTCACGTCACACCTCACATGCAGGCCAGGTTTCGGGCCTGTTTTAGGCTTATCCTTCTTTTTATATTTTAGACATTCATTAATTAAAAGAAACTATGGGATGTCCTGCACTGGTGGAAACAACACAAGACCATGTTACTGCGACTGTCAAGACTGGCTCTGACTGGTGTTTAGAGTCTGCGCCAGCAGCAGTAGCAGCGAGCGTTCCTTCAGCGCAGCTGCAAGAGTTATGGCCTTTTTACACCTGGTCACTTCATTCATTTTCTCTGATCAGATATCTATCCGATTGTGAAAAGACCATTTACTATGCCTTCCAAAATTCTTTCGAGACGGGTAAATTTTACTCCTGCCAAATTGTTAAAAAATAAACGTGTGAGAGCATGTTATAGGCTATATAATATGAGATGGTGTAGCCAGATATGACAGTGCTACTGCAACACACATCGCCACAAATGAGTATCTTTAAAGCAAGCCAACACGCAAACTGGCACAAGTGAAACTGAAAGTAAGTCTCAGATCCTCAAATACACAATCATCTTCATTAAAACTAATAAAACTAAATTATCTTACCAGTGCTTAGGTCGCTCTTTCTCATATTGCGGTCATTGATTTTGAAATTAGCTGATGATCAATAAAATGCAGCTCATATCTGTTGCTTTCGTTGACGTGAACTCATGGGAATTGAAGATCAGATTTATATTCGTTTTGCGGAGAGGTGTAAGGTAAGACAATCTGCACGTCTTTTATTTTTATTTTGTTCATTTGTTTAGATTGTATATTTCGTTTTGCGAGCGCCATTGCGAGCAGCAGCAGCCTGCCTCAGCTTGTCAAAAATGCCTTTTTACTGTGGTGGTGATAAACGTTTAAACTAACATTGTGATATGCTTGAAGTGTTTTATATCTATTTTATTATAGGCAAGACAAGACAAGTGTTGATTTAAGAGGCTAAGTTGATCAAACATGTGGTTAACTCACTGTCGGCCGCTGGCCGCTTGGACCTCACTTTAAAAAACAAAAACTTTCATTTAACAAACAAAAAATGCTCCAAACATTTTTCTAAATTAACTTAATAAAAAAAACCAGAAAGAAATATAACTACGTTGACATTAAAAACAAAACTGAAATATTTTAATGGCTGCAACAGTAGTGTGTAATATGGAGGATTAAAAAAAATAAAAAAACACCAGTTGGACTCGGGCCGAGAATTCTGATAAGCTGTCGGACACTGGTTGGGCTAGGACCTGAGCGTCTCGGGCCAGGGCCGGGCTAGGGCCTAGATTTGAGGGCTCTAGACAGAGCTTGAATTTTGGCGTGGGACTGCGATTAATTTGACTTATTTATTTTACTCATGCTCACACCCAAAATGCACGCACATGAAGCCGCCTCTCAGTACTAAAATCTAGTTCTTTTTCGTTGCTTATTGCGCTTAAACAGTCAAATACACACAAAATAATGTCAAAATGCTGGTCTTGGCGAGTATCCACATAAACACAGTCAGTTCTGTTTTAAGTGAACGTAAACAGTTGAGAAAGAAAACGCATGTGTAACAGTATAATGGATCCGTGCGTCAGGTCTTAAAGTGACAGCAGCCAAATAAACCTGCTGCCAAATTATCAGATAATATTATAAATATCTATATGGCAGTTCCCCCATGGTATCGATGTCAAAATTGTGGCCAGTGAAAATGCTGAGTGGCTAGAAACTTTGGAAAACCACTAGCCAGTGGCTGGTGAGCATAAAAAGTTCATGTTAAGCCCTGTTCCCTACTATATAGTACGTAAAAACAGTATGTGTCAAAATAAGTATGTCCGAATTTACAGTATTCATAACAAAGTAGGCAAAAAGTACCCGAATGACCTACTTCCAGCGAGATTCTGTGTTGTTAATGGGTTTCAATGGGGACATTTATGTCCTTAAAGTCCTATGTGTAGCTAAATATTTTGTGCACCCAGTGTAAAATAGATTTATGAAAGGAAATAAGGGTGTAATATTAAAATTCCAATAAAAATACAATACAAATTTATGCAGCTGGGATTAACAGGAAAAAATTATAATAAAAAAAAATTAAAAAGACATAAATGTATTTAAGGATGCACAAGGGTTAAATATCTTGCCATTACACTAAAAGCAGCCTAAATTGTTTTTGATTAGCCTAAATGTAAAATGCAATAATAAAATTGTGTTAAATTATTACCAATTATTTTTTTCAAAGATAATGTAAGAAAAATTACAACAATTTTCTTTCCACTTTAACATTTTTCATGCACCTGCATTTAGAGTGCATCTATGCTAAAGTACATCCATTTGCCCAGCTGTTTTCATTTATTTTATGGAAATCATCCCCAAATCATCAATGCATCAGTGTCAGTATCCCATAATTACATGATAACCATGCTCAACCGATCACATCAGGTGGCCACATCACTCCATAAGAGCATCTTTCTCTAGTAACTGCACTCAATGCGGTTAGCTGTAGAATATGAGCATGCACAATAAGAAAAGAGCTACGATGATGGACATTTTCTCCAATTATTCTATGGAGGTGGAGGTGAATGAGCAATGAATATGTGGAAGGGTGTGAGGATAGTTCTAGAGCTCTGACGGTAATCACGAGCTGATGGTGACAGTCTGTTAATGGCTGGTTTGACCTGCTGTTGAGTTCACTGGTTGGGGAAACCAGAAAGAAGTCACTGCTTCCTGTCCATTCGACTGTGCCTTCTTAATTGCACCCAAACCAACAAACATTAAAGCCTGCATGCTTTAGAAAGGCCCAGTCTGTGCAGTGACAGAGCCGCCCTCCTGATACTCTCTGCTTTCTCTTTTACCTCCAATCTGCATTTCATTCTCTCAATCCTCCTCTGATCTTCCCGTCCGCCTGTCCTCTTCCATTCTGCACAGCTTGTCTGATGTGCAGATGTTTCACAGTTCTGTTCCTCTGTTCTAAGACGTGCCTCGGCTGGTCAAGCTGCCTGAAACTGAGCATAATTGACAGGCTTCTCCTTGTTCAGAATACAATTAGCAGCAGAGAACCAAACCTACCATCACAGGCCGCGCACACACCTGGCAGTTTTCATGAATAAAGACAATTTTTTTTTAAGCATTAGAAACAAAAATGCCATGTTTTTGTTGTGACAACTAGAGATAGAATGATAATCGATTTGACTAATAATTTTTATCGATATTCTTACTTTACTAAACAATAACTCATTGTGGTTGTTTCTTTAATATCGGGTCAGTGAAAAAATGGCACCATTTGCTATGTCTTTAGCACCCAACAACAACATTCACAGGGTGACTTATTTAATATGTTTTTTTAAAATAGCCATCCATTCTCAAATCAAAAATGTGGAGATTAGCCATTAACCATTAGATCAAAACAAAGATGATACATTTACAACAATTTAAGGAAAATTATTATTATTACTTTGCAATAAGATTTCATTTGTCAACATTAGTTAATGTATTAACTAACATGAACTAACCATGAGCAATACATTTGTTACTTTATTTGTTCAACGTTAGATAATAAAAATGTATGACCGCATCCAGCTAGTAGTGGCGCGCATAGGCGCGATTGGGGCGATAAAATAATCGCCCATATCGGACTAGATTTGAGCTTACTGATTGGCTACAGTTTATGTCAAACATTCATATCTTAAATAAGCAATTGGCTAAGCTGCTACACAGACCCGCCCTCCTGGGGCAATTTCTTCAGCGCCCCAGAGTGTTACGGTGTGTAGTGCAGCAGGGAAGAGAAGATCCAGGGCTTCCACAAAGATGGGTTTTTATTTACCAAGGGATACAGAACACGACACACATAGGCATAACACATAAGAACGGACAAGGAGTGCAGGGAAGTGAGACCAATATAAAAGGGAGTGCTAATGACGATGACCAGGTGCAGGGAATCCAGGGAGAGTGGGAGAGATGAGGAGTGAGTGATTTCAGGTGTGAGACAGGGAGGATCATGGGAAATGGAGTTCAGGACAGGCGTGGATTGTAACATTACTTCCCCCTCCCGGTAGGCGCGTCCTCGCGCCGTAGATGAAACACCGGGGAGGGGGGGTGGGCGCCCTGGAGACCTACACGCAGGTGCGGGGGAGGTGCAGACAGGTACAGAGGTCTCCAGGGCGGGACTAGGACATCGGGCGGCCATGGCGGGTCAGGAGCCTCGGGCGGCCATGGCGGGTCAGGAGCCTCGGGCGGCCACGGCGGGTCAGGAGCCTCGGGCGGCCACGGCGGGTCAGGAGCCTCGGGCGGCCACGGCGGGTCAGGAGCCTCGGGCGGCCACGGCGGGTCAGGAGCCTCGGGAGTCCACGGCGGGTCAGGAGCCGTGGGATGCCACGGCGGGTCAGGAGCCTCGGGAGTCCACGGCGGATCAGGAGCCTCGGGAGTCCACGGCGGATCAGGAGCCTCGGGAGTCCACGGCGGATCAGGAGCCGTGGGATGCCATGGTGGATCAGGAGCCTTGGGAGTCCATGGCGGATCAGGAGCCCCACCCACATGTGCTCCACCCACATGTTCCCCACCCCCGGGTATATAGCCCCCCCCCCAAAACTTTCTTGGGGGAATTCAGGGGTAGTATGGAGGGCACGCGGAATGGGATGAGCTCCTGGGCTGGAGCGGGCTCGAGGAGGGCTGGAGCGGGCTCGAGGAGAGATGGAGCGGGCTCGAGGAGAGATGGAGCGGGCTCGAGGAGAGATGGAGCGGGCTCGAGGAGAGATGGAGCGGGCTCGAGGAGAGATGGAGCGGGCTCGAGGAGAGCTGGAGCGGGCTCGAGGAGAGCTGGAGCGGAATCCAGGAGAGCTGGAGCGGAATCCAGGAGACTCGTAGCGGGAACTTGGAAGTCTGGAGCGGAATCCAGGAGACTCAGAACGGGAACAGGGAAGCCTGGAGCGGAATCCAGGAGACTCGGAGCGGGAACAGGGAAGCCTGGAGCGGAATCCAGGAGACTCGGAGCGGGAACTTGGAAGCCTGGAGCTGAATCCAGGAGACTCGGAGCGGGAACTGGGAAGCCTGGAGCGGAATCCAGGAGACTCGGAGCGGGAACTGGGAAGCCTGGAGCGGAATCCAGGAGACTCGGAGCGGGAACTGGGAAGCCTGGAGCGGAATCCAGGAGACTCGGAGCGGGAACTGGGAAGCCTGGAGCGGAATCCAGGAGACTCGGAGCGGGAACTTGGAAGCCTGGAGCGGAATCCAGGAGACTCGGAGCGGGAACTGGGAAGCCTGGAGCGGAATCCAGGAGACTCGGAGCGGGAACTGGGAAGCCTGGAGCGGAATCCAGGAGACTCGGAGCGGGAACAGGGAAGCCTGGAGCAGAATCCAGGAGACTCGGAGCGGGAACTTGGAGGCCTGGAGCGGAATCCAGGAGACTCGGAGTGGGAACTGAGGCGGCAGGATCGCTCCAAAAGTCCATTAACCAGAGGTCCTGTGGCTCTGGCGTGGCGGCGGCCATCCTAGCCGGAGACGAGGGCTCTGGCGTGGCTGCGGCCATCTTGGCCAGAGACGAGGGCTTGGCATTGGCCCTCTTTCTCTGCCATTTGGTTTTGTGGACAGGCAGGACAACACGGGAAGGCCCACTGGAGAGATATGTGGAGGGAACTGGCTGTGGGTGAACTGACCAGGCCGCGTGCTTCTCTGAGGGGACCGGACGAGGAAGACACTTATTCTCTTGAACCTCCTCAATTTCGAAATCCGAACAATTTAAAAAGAGAATCAGATTCATTGACTCGACTAGGGAAAAGGAACAGGCAGGTTCAAGATATCGAATAGTGTCCTCGTCCAGGCCCATCAGAAAGCACGCGTTAAGTGGTGCATCTGGCCAGTTCACCAAAGAAGACAGCTCAGCGAATTCCTCCACGTACCTCTCCAGCGGGCGACCGCCCTGCCTGAGACCCCACAGGCGATCCACCGCTGACGTGTCTTTAAGGGGGGACACGGGAGAGATTGGGGTCAGGAAGATTCCCATCTTCACAGCAGTCCTGGCAGTTTTTGGTCCGTTCTTCTGTTACGGTGTGTAGTGCAGCAGGGAAGAGAAGATCCAGGGCTTCCACAAAGATGGGTTTTTATTTACCAAGGGATACAGAACACGACACACATAGGCATAACACATAAGAACGGACAAGGAGTGCAGGGAAGTGAGACCAATATAAAAGGGAGTGCTAATGACGATGACCAGGTGCAGGGAATCCAGGGAGAGTGGGAGAGATGAGGAGTGAGTGATTTCAGGTGTGAGACAGGGAGGATCATGGGAAATGGAGTTCAGGACAGGCGTGGATTGTAACACAGAGCTAATGAGATGTGCAGACAAGTGGAGGGGACATGTAGAAAAAGTAGACATTTTGAATTTCTATCATATTTTTCCACATATACTGGGTGCATTTAATATTTCAAACACACAAATATTGACTAATTTGTATACATGATTTATGTATGTATTTACTTATTTATTTATTGCGTGTGGCTCGTAAACTGTGGTCTGGCTCATGGGGGGGGCGGCGCTCTAGCGCCCTCTATTGGCCAACCGCCCCTGATTGTTTCTGAAGAGCGCGAGCCCTCACGCATCGCACTGTGTGCAATACAGACTGAACAGAAATGTCTAAACATCAGATGAAACGCAATCTATGTTTCTCGGCTGGATAAAGCAAATCAGTGTCTCGCTAGTAAAGTTTTGAAGAATGAGGATTACAGTCAAGGTAAAGACGATTGAGGTGACATACAGTAAGAACGTGTGAGTTATATTGAAACGCAAACATGTGGTCCTGTTCGGTATTGCAACTTGACGCGTCTAAAATGTAAACAAGTTCTTTCCTGTTGCATTACATACACTCACCTAAAGGATTATTAGGAACACCTGTTCAATTTCTCATTAATGCAATTATCTAATCAACCAATCACATGGCAGTTGCTTCAATGCATTTAGGGGTGTGGTCCTGGTCAAGACAATCTCCTGAACTCCAAACTGAATGTCAGAATGGGAAAGAAAGGTGATTTAAGCAATTTTGAGCGTGGCATGGTTGTTGGTGCCAGACGGGCCGGTCTGAGTATTTCACAATCTGCTCAGTTACTGGGATTTTCACGCACAACCATTTCTAGAGTTTACAAAGAATGGTGTGAAAAGAGAAAAACATCCAGTGTGCGGCAGTCCTGTGGGCGAAAATGCCTTGTTGATGCTAGAGGTCAGAGGAGAATGGGCCGACTGATTCAAGCTGATAGAAGAGCAACTTTGACTGAAATAACCACTCGTTACAACCGAGGTATGCAGCAAAGCATTTGTGAAGCCACAACACGCACAACCTTGAGGCGGATGGGCTACAACAGCAGAAGACCCCACCGGGTACCACTCATCTCCACTACAAATAGGAAAAAGAGGCTACAATTTGCACGAGCTCACCAAAATTGGACAGTTGAAGACTGGAAAAATGTTGCCTGGTCTGATGAGTCTCGATTTCTGTTGAGACATTCAGATGGTAGAGTCAGAATTTGGCGTAAACAGAATGAGAACATGGATCCATCATGCCTTGTTACCACTGTGCAGGCTGCTGGTGGTGGTGTAATGGTGTGGGGGATGTTTTCTTGGCACACTTTAGGCCCCTTAGTGCCAATTGGGCATCGTTTAAATGCCACGGCCTACCTGAGCATTGTTTCTGACCATGTCCATCCCTTTATGACCACCATGTACCCATCCTCTGATGGCTACTTCCAGCAGGATAATGCACCATGTCACAAAGCTCCAATCATTTCAAATTGGTTTCTTGAACATGACAATGAGTTCACTGTACTAAAATGGCCCCCACAGTCACCAGATCTCAACCCAATAGAGCATCTTTGGGATGTGGTGGAACGGGAGCTTCGTGCCCTGGATGTGCATCCCACAAATCTCCATCAACTGCAAGATGCTATCCTATCAATATGGGCCAACATTTCTAAAGAATGCTTTCAGCACCTTGTTGAATCAATGCCACGTAGAATTAAGGCAGTTCTGAAGGCGAAAGGGGGTCAAACACAGTATTAGTATGGTGTTCCTAATAATCCTTTAGGTGAGTGTATACACACACTGAATTCTGAAAAGTTTTTTCTGTAATGTTTTTTATGGGTGCTTTTGTGGGCATACATTTATGAATTATATGGACTCCTTATATCATTTGGTTATTTTAGAGTTTCCTTTTTGGAAAGACCTAAATTTACCTTGAAAAAAAAAAGCTTGCAGAAAATACAGTTTTGTGAGAATCACCCTTCAATCTGATGGTTTACTTTGCTGGATATAGCAAATGACAAAATGAACTGAATTTCACGATAAGTGTGTGATTAATTGCGATTAAAAATGTTCACCTATTGAACATATTATATTTTATTAATGTTTTTATTTTTTAATACTACTACTGCTTATTATTATTTTTTTTATTATTAAAATGCACCAATATTTTATTGCTATTATTGATAATAATAATAATAATAATAATAATAATGTTTTGTTTGTTGTAATAATGATGCATATTGATTTTAACTTAATAATACAGTATACATAATGATAACCAATTTTGGTCATAAAAAACAATATCAGTTGACCTCTGATGATAGTATAACAAACTAGATCTAACATAAAATTAATCTAGTATTAAACAGTCCCTCCATTTTTTTGCAATAGACCCTTTTCACATTTCCGGGTATCTCAGAGCAGAAGTCGTCATAGTTGGGTTAACTATTATAGCTGTGAATGAGAGAATACATTAAATATATTTTTTGTGTCCCCATTTGCTCAAATAGCAAAAGAATCACTCCACAATAGTGATTTCACAACTTTCAAAAAGAGGGAAAAAATAGAGTGAGATTGATAACGGCAGTGAAAAGAGAGAAATATGTTATTTTTACCATCATTCCCATAGACGCTGTATTAGAAACACCCTCACAGCAGCGATAAGTTGTTTTTTGTAATTTGATGCAAAAGTAATTTAATACAAAGTATTAGTGTTATAAATGTACATACATTTAAAAAAAAATGAAAATACAAAAAACGTTGCAGGATTTACGATATTGATGACCGTTAAAACGCGTCATCACAGTCTGTGAAAAGGGTCCATTCCGCAATCGCTGAATACAACGTAAAATCAGCGAAATGTCACATTTTTTTGCGATCCTGCATATTTTGTAATCTCACCGCAAAATAATCACAAAATAATTATCTTTTTTTTGTGAAAGCGAATCTTCTAACATAATACATAATATGGTAAATGTGTTATCCTAATTATAAAAAAAAACATTGCAAAATGTTCGCAAATTTCTGGAATTTACCACCACAAAATCAGTCATTTTTGGTGTCAACAGTCAATCCATGTTTCTTGTTCACAGTCATGAAACCGAGATCAATGCTATGTTTATCAACCATCCCATTTTAGTGGGGACTCCTTTATTCTGCACACACAAAAATGTAGGGTCAGGACAGTGGCCCCCCAGGACAGAGTTTGCCCATCCCTGATTTAGGAGATTCAGTAATGCATTAAGATTTTTCAGTCCCAAATCTTTGCAGTGTGCATGTGGCCTTAATTTACCTTCCTGTGCAGAACATTCGGGTCCATTTCCACTCGTCCTCCTTGTGGGGGGGAATGTAGGGTCAGGACAGTGGCCCCCCAGGACAGAGTTTGCCCATCCCTGATTTAGGAGATTCAGTAATGCATTAAGATTTTTCAGTCCCAAATCTTTGCAGTGTGCATGTGGCCTTAATTTACCTTCCTGTGCAGAACATTCGGGTCCATTTCCACTCGTCCTCCTTGTGGGGGGGAATGTAGGGTCAGGACAGTGGCCCCCCAGGACAGAGTTTGCCCATCCCTGATTTAGGAGATTCAGTAATGCATTAAGATTTTTCAGTCCCAAATCTTTGCAGTGTGCATGTGGCCTTAATTTACCTTCCTGTGCAGAACATTCGGGTCCATTTCCACTCGTCCTCCTTTCGTGCAGGGCAGTAGACTGCAACGAAATCAGCATGAGCACTCAACAATTAGTTGCTTGTTTGTGTTCATCACTCACTTGCTTATTAATTCACTCATTTTTCAACATCTCATCTCCATCTATAAATAAAAAATATTTACCAAGACAGTTAAATCCATCGAGATGCCGGCATATAAGGGAGGGAGTGGGTGCCAATATGTGAATGGTAATTGGAAAATGGACCGTCCTCCAATGGTTTTGGGGTCTTTATTGACAATAGAGCTGAAAATCATGGAGAAAAAGAGCATTTCACCATCCACCATTGTGTATTAATGATCCATTTTTATAGAAAGAGAAGCTCAAGACTGAGATGGACACCAACAGAAAAGAGAAATATCCAGTAAGATCGCTTTAAAAGTTCAACTCAAAGCAAATGTAGACTTTGGAGGGGTTTTTTGTCTAAAAATTAGACAAAATATGATAATGAATCATAGAGAATCTCAACAATGTCTTGAGACCCTCAAGTTGTTCCAAACCGGTACGAGTTTCTTTCTGTTGAACACAAAAGATGATATTTTAAAGAATGTTGGTAACCAGACAGTTGATGGACCCCGTTGACTTCCATAGTCATTTTTTAATGGCTACCGTCAACTGTTTGATTATCAACATTCTTCAAAATATCTTCTCTTGTGTTCAACAGAAGAACAAACTCATACACGTTTGGAACAACTTGAGGATGAGTAAGTGATGACAAAACTTTCATTTTTGGGTGAACTATCCCTTTAAGTAGTCAACAAAAATGTTTCGATACCGTTGACCGCACCACCAGCATTCTAATGTAATATTAAAGCTTCAGCTATTTATGTAGAGCTGGAAAGATCGTCCTGACCAGCCTGCATCCTAATGTTCAAGTTTTCCCTCTTGGCAGCACATCTTGACTCATTAGGCTCGAAGCCACAGGTAAATGCATTCTCATTAGCCTCTTGTCTAGCTCACTAACAAATCCAACGAACCCAAAAAACATCATAAGAGACATATTTGTCTGTACAAAACATTTGTTAATGTCATATGCTGGTTATTTTTACATGCTGTGTGTGCTGTCATTGCCTAGAACAGAAGTTTCTGATGCTTGTAAGTAAGGTACATACGTAAACACTTCATTAATAGGACATCCTGTTCTCTCATGGTTAACTTGAAATGGTCCTTTTATACTTTATGAGAACTGCTGTACTTTCATTGGTCTTCTAATCTCCCAAATGAGCAGCAATGCCGTCTGAAGAAGAGATGATTCATCTGAGTGATTCTCAGCGCACACAATCTACTAAAACCTCTGGACCTTCAAAAGTGATGAAAAGTGGAGTGGTACCCAATAAGAAACTGTTCAATTAAACCAATTTAGACATTTAAGTTTTGGTTTCTCCTGGTTCTTCCGCTTTTGTTAGAAGGATTTCAATTTTCCAGAACCACAGTTTAGCAGTTTGCAGGGCTGGACTCGGGATACAATTTTTCCCTGGACAAATCCAGCCCATCCAGCCATCGAGTTCACACATTAATGTTTTGCTGGGGTTAGGGCCTTAAATTGGAGTAAATACTTTAAATAAAATAGGACAGAAACAAATTATTTAACTGCAAATACAGTAATATTTAATTAATACTTATTTTTTTGTCACACACACAAATGCACTTGACAGTACAGCACTGATTTTGAGCTAGTAGGCAGTAAAGTAAATGTATTGCTTACCCAAATGCCATTCCAAACCTGTACGACTTTCTTTCTGTAGAACATAAAAGAAGATAATTTGAGAAATGTGTTTTTTTCTGTTGTTTTTTTTTTAAAATTTTTGGAATGACATGAGGGAGAGTAAATAATGACATTTTGGGGTGATCTATCCCTTTAACAACGGTAACATTGGTAAAGCGTTAACTCCTAATTTATATAAGACAGTGATATTATATTTCATCAAGCTCTAATTGAATTAACATTTACTTTAATTAAAATTCATTAGAACGAGTTATTAGTATGATCTATTAGTGTGATCATGGTAGTCACAGAAAAAACCATGCTCCTTGTTACCATGGATATGGTTTCTAAAACAAATAAATAATAATAAACTATAGAATTTGTAATAAAAAATATTGTAAACAACCTCTATGAAAGAGATTTGTCTTCCCCAATATTTAATATAAGTAATAACATTTTTAATAAATACATTTCTGCCAAAACACCATATTTCTACAGTTTTCATAGCTGCAAGGTAAATCATAATAAGGGTGCTGGATTGACAATTTACCTCGTCATGCAGTTTACATGGTCGTGACTGTTTTCAGCTAGATTCACTACACGACTGT
This sequence comes from Rhinogobio ventralis, assembly GCA_039654625.1. Lineage (NCBI taxonomy): Eukaryota > Metazoa > Chordata > Actinopteri > Cypriniformes > Gobionidae > Rhinogobio > Rhinogobio ventralis. The sequence goes on along the minus strand of CM077200.1, from coordinate 4,415,720 downwards.
ATAATCTGAATGGATCAAGCGACTTTCCGCTGTTTATCACTTGATAGAGGGGATAGTTCGATCTGCTTTCGTGCGCGGCTTGCGGATACACAATTTAATCAGGTAATGCCATTTCGTCACACATTTGGAGTATTTGCCTTTTACAGTTACACATGCGCTGCATTTTAAAAACAGCATAGTGGAGGGGGAGATCTCCCTCGCTTCATCGACCGGCCCACTACTCGACCGGCCCACCGGGAAAGTCCCGGTGATCCCTATGGCCTGGACATGCCTGGCAGTTAGTTTTTTTAATAATTGCATTTGTTTAAGATGCCATTTGTCATTTGCCAAATTCAAATATGCACATGCATGCAAATTAAAGATTGTCAGTGAATGATTTAAGTTTCAGTGTGTTCCTCACAAAACTTTGAATATAGCACACAAAACATTTGGACTAAATCTAAGACACTTTATGGGGTTTTTGGTCTTTTTAGTGTTTGACAGAATTGTCACTATATGCATTTGTTATATGGGAAAGAATATTGTCAATATTATAAAAAATTCCCTTTGTGTCGGTAGAAAGAAAGTCATATGGGTTTGAAACTTTATGTGTAGGATTGTTTCAAATGGGACAAAACAGAGTCAGAATCAATGTCTTATGGTTAGAAATGTGTTAGTTGAATTTTTCTATTGCAATTGACTGAGAAAAGCTGACCTATCTATAGAAAATCATTAAACAAATCAGTATCACTTTCCGTGAAGAACCTTTAAGATCCATGGAACTTTTTTATTGCACAAAAGGTCCTATATATTGAAAAAAAAGGTTATTTAGATTATTACAATTAAATTATTTTAAAACCATTGACCAAAAGGTTCTTTGGGGAACCAAAAATGGTTCTTCTATCATGTCGCTGTGAAAACTTTTGGAACCTTTATTTTTAAGATGCATTTTTGAGTTGGTTTTGCATCTTTTCCCAACTACAAACTCACTGAAGCCACAGCAGCTTCTCTGCCAGAACGATAGACTCTAAAGTCAAAGATTCTTGTGAAATTTCCAGCACAAATACCAAAGCGGCAAGAATAAAAAGCATTTGACCTCACCCACACACCGCAGGGTTCAAATGACTTCTGACCTTCAGCCTCAGGATAAAAATATTGTTTCCTGCCAAAAGAACAGAAAAAGTTTACTCCACTGTTCAGCAACTAACAACTAATACTACTGACTGACCTTATGCAATTGATTAATACTGTATCAAGCTGCTGGTATATTTATCAATATTCATGCTGTTATTTATACTGGGGTGGATGATGTACATTGTTTTGCATTTTCAAGTCAGAAACTCTGGCAGCTCCAGAAAGTGGATAAAATCAAAACAGCTGCAAAAAGTGAATATAAATAAAGCTGAAGCTATTTATTGCCAAATAATAATTTGACTAAAAAAGATCACTATATATTTCAAAGCTTTGACTTCTTAGCCGTCCACACTCAACACTGAAGCTTCAGTTTTTGCTTTCTTTATATAACTTTACTTGTTTTCTGTATATAACCCATTCATAATTTGAATAAAGTTTTACTTTTAATGCTAACTACACACTGCAAAGTTTCAGAAGTGACAAGTATATTAAAATGTAGGACTGATCTAAAATTGATTCTTTTAATGTAATATTTATTTAAAAAATTATATCTAAAGGCTATATTCACCTAATATATTTATTTTCAAATAGTTAAAAAAACCTATTAACTCTTTCACTCTTTTGAATTTTTAGTATTGGTACCAACTACTGAAATTTTGGTAACATATAAATTATGAAACAAATGAAATGGTTACACTTTATTTTAGGGTAACGTAGTTACATTGTAGCTACTTACTCAAATAAGTACTGAGTAATATTAATTAACTACATGTACTTACTCAAGGCTCGAAATTGCGACCATTTTGGTTGCATATGCTCCCTAAATTGAACCTGTGTGACCTTTTATTTGGGTGCAAATAATGGTTGTGGTGCAACCTTTTTTCTAGATACGGTCGACCAAAATCAGAAACGTATACGATCGTGGTTTAATTTTGGATGATCTATATTCCGGACTTGCACACACACTGTATTGCAATCATTTCCCGAAATGTTGTTTGTGTGAAAAGAAAAAAACTAAGAAACAAAAACAATGGCAGCTAAAAAATCGAAATCGTCCATGAAAAATCATGAACGGTGCATCACTACCATTTTCATTTCTCTACAAAACATGGTGTTGTTTTTAGCACCAGTGCTACCAAATAAAAAGGTTAATTTCCCTGTTACTATAGAGATACAGTTAGGGTTTGGTTTAGGATTAGTTATTTGTAATTATGCATAATTTACTGTTATTACTACAGTAAGTACATGCAGTGTAACTACATCACCTTAAAATAAAGTCTTACAAAGGAAATTAGTACGAATGCGAAAGTGTGCTTTAGGAAAGTTTCAATTCAAAAAGTGCACATAGTTGAAGAAACACATGTGACCTTGAGCTGTTTGTGAACCTTTGACATTTTTGAACCTTTACCTGTTTCCTTGCTGCACACACCACCGTAGGCATGTGTTATTTGCTTACACCATGCTGTGCTGCTCCTCTGGCATCCAGTGTAGACAGGTTGTTGTACTGCAGAAATAAGGAACAATTAATAAGTATATACCGTAGGCTAATTAATGGTGTTTGCCTTTTCTACATTTTGCATGGAACACACTCACATTTTGTTCAGTAAACGTGTAGTTGAACTTTTACGTTGAATTTACAACCAGCAGCTTTTTTACAGACAGTAAGCCAATAAACTTCCCATTTCTGCTCCATGTTCTCCTGAAATCCTCAGTGATAGGCATGCGTGTCCTCCCCAGAGGACGTCCCCTCAGGAACGGCTGTTAGCGTGGTGGACAGGTCTTCCAGCGGACCGAACCTTCTCTGCAGAGTGAGAGACAGCAAGACAACTTTCATCTGAGAGGCGTTAATCCGCAGGGCTAGAAGTCAGGAACCATCCCATTTTTAGACGGATCTTGTTTTAGAAAAAACACAGACATAGCATTTGAATCCAATTTAATGATTTGAACTGCTGGTACGAGCTACTTTAATTATCAACATCCAGAGTTATTATCGTTAACTAAAACTAAAACCATAAAAAAAGCAATCACTTGAAATAAAATAAAGATAAAAAAACAAACTTATAATAAAAATAAATTACTAAACCTTTAAAATAAAATGAAATGAAATGAGAACAATTAGAAAAAATCTAATTCAAAATATTAACAAAAACTATAATAGTACATCAATGATACTAAACAGTCAACAAGTCATGTAAAAAATTGCAAACAATTAAAAGCATAACATTTTGTAGATTTAAAACAGACATTTAATTATTAAAAGGCATTATTAAAGCCAGCATGAAACAAAAGTTGTGATAGTCTTTTCTTCTCTATTGTGATGTACGTGGATCAGGCATAACATTATGAATCAGGTGAAGTGAATAACACTGGTTATCTCTTCATCACGGCACCTGTTAGTGGGTGGGATATAATTTTGCGGCAAAAACCATGGAAATAATTTGTCGTTTTTATCCTATTGTTTACTATATTTATTTGCTTGGTCAGTGTCGCTGTGTGTTTAGGTTATTTTGCTGTTGTCGGCTGTAAGGACCTTTGAAATAACTGAAATCATTTGGCGGAGTGATATGGAACTGTAATGCGGTCAAGAACGTTCGTCAACCAATCAGATTCAAGCATTCAACAGCCCTGTAGTATGTCATTTATAAAAAAAACACTGTAATATTCCATAAAAAAATAAGAATTGACAATATTGATTTCATGGTGACTTTAAAGAGTCAAAAGTCTAATTCCATAAATGCTTGTTTTGTCTAACAGTAGTTTTGCATTTTTCAAACACTTGTAATATCAAAAAATGTAATATCATTAAATCCAAAAGTAAAGAAAAGGCAAGAAAGGACAATTACAGTAAGCAAATAAAGCATGCATTCAAATGAACAACAAAAAAGTAGAACAATTGGCATATGTTTCCGCCCTTAATGCACCTTGTCATTATGAAGAATGGTTTAGAAGTGCTCTGATTTGGCAGGCATTTCTGCTCGGCTCGTGTCCGATGAGGCCCCTGCAGATTTTCCTTGATGGATGACTATAAATACCGGAGCTCGTCCATAAACACCCTTCAGCACCGCGGCTCTTCTGACTCACTGAGTTCTTTTAATAGTGCGCTTAGCCGAAGGCTGGTGGCTCTGGAACCCCACTTGTTTGATTATCCACTTCACCCTGGTCTGTTTCTTCACTTTTGATTCATACTGCAGTAATGCTGGTCATTCGGCACTAAAATGATGTTTTAGTATGTATACTGTATGTTTGTCTTACGGCATGCAATACTGTCCTGCTCTGCTAAAAGAGAGCTGAGCACCAGTTTAAATGAGTTCTACTGCTGGATACAATATAAGGCACTTTCTTGCTGGTCAGTCAACTTGGCTGCAACAATAACCAGTTTAACCAAAATGAGACCATCTTACAATTTAAAGCCAACATGAAATCAAAAGCAGTCCTACCTGTACCTAGAATGCTGTATAGTAGGTTACAGAAATAAATGAGTTGTGAATACTGATTCATTTGTCGCATGTATGGATAAAAGTGTCAGCTAAATGAATAAATATTGTTGATTTAAAAGTTCTCCAAACCGTTCTAACATGAATGTTGTTGTCTTTAAAGTCATCAGGCATCCAGATTTAGAATAGTGATAGTTATTTTAATAGTGAAGCCTATTGTTGTTTTCATGCAGCTAACTTGTACCAACAGCACTCGGCAGCTAATTAGATAGTTAGCTGAAATGGAAAATAATATGGCTCCCATCCTATCGTCATAGCAACAAGAACATTGTTTCTAGGCACATGCCAGTAAAATCAACAAATGCATTTTTTTTCTGTTTTGTAAACACTAATTGTAGAATATCACCTGTATCACCAGAAACTCACCTGTAGAATATCTATCTTTTTAATATCTATCTGTCTGTCTGTCTGTCTATCTATCTCTAATTCACCTATCCATCCATCCATCCAGACCACATCTTTAGGCATGTGTAGTTTTTTTTTTTAAACTGAATGGATCATTTTTCATGTGATGGCTCACACAATAATAATTAATAATTATAATAATTAATTAATTAATTAATAATAATTTGTTACATTTATATAGTGCTTTTCTGGGTACTCAAAGTGCTTTACATGGAAGGGGGGAATCTCCTCAGCCACCACCGATGTGCAGCATCCACCTGGATGATGCGACGGCAGCCATATTGCGCCAGAACGCCCACCACACACCAACTGATGGTGGAGAGGAGACCGAGTGATGAAGCCAATCAGTATATGGGGATGATTATGAAAGAATGTTTATAAGTAGTGACGAGTTTGACAGTTTCACTGAGAATCAACTCATCAGTTTTGATCAACAAGCCATGTGCATTTAGTCATTGTGCAAATTGCAGACAATTGTACTAACTCTTAACTCTCAAAACACATGCAAATTGCTTAAATCAATAAGAAGTTCTAATCTGATGTGAACAAGAAACGTCTCGGTTACGTATGGTAACCCTCGTTCCCTGAAGGAGGGAACGGAGACGTACGTCGGACGTCACCGACGAATTGGGATCACTTCAGGGAGCCCCTATCAGCTTCGAGATATAGAGAACCGGCCAATGACTATTGGCGTGCGAGATTTGCATCTCGCGCTCCGCCCCGCAGCGCGGGTATAAAGCGGAAGCGAATGCAGCGCACTGTTGTTTTTCACTGAGGAGCCGAACTAGTGACTCGGCCATGCAGTGATGGTACAGCAACTGTGGCGACGGGACGTACGTCTCCGTTCCCTCCTTCAGGGAACGAGGGTTACCATACGTAACCGAGACGTTCCCTTTCAGTCGGTCACGTTCGACGTACGTCGGACGTCACCGACGAATTGGGATCCCTTTGGAAAACGCCACAGTTACTACCACTTCCAGCGCCCAGCGAGAGCCCTTCAGACCCCGTCTGTTCCGGGCGGGAAATTCACGCAGGGAAGTCACACTGCTGTTCCGCAAGACCCACTACAGCAGACTATTGGATAACGCTGGGAAAGCGTGCCCAGAGGGACGCTGCGGAAGCCACATCATGCCCGAAGGGAGTTACCATGTGGAAAATACACGTATGGACTGGCCGTGGGCAGTGCAACATACGGAGTCCCAGGGGTGGCCCCGGCCAAACCGGCGGGGGAACAACACCTAACTGAGACGGCAGAGAGCTCTGCCGAGGGAAAGACACGGGCTCGCCGTAGGGAGCCGTACCGTGGAAGAATACACATATGGGACCGCCGTGGGGGTCACAACATATGGAACCCAGCCTAACACAAGTTCCACCAATGCATACGAGTGTTAGACCTGGCGTCGGACGCTCCGCCACATCCGACTGCCGCGGGTTGCGGAGGACTCAACAGGGTTCGCCGTTCTGGGGAACTCGACTGGAGCATATAAGCGCACGTATCCGTTCCACAGGGAAGGGAGTGGCGCAGCAAGCCGACACTTAGAACGGGCACTTCGGTGTTACTGACTATGGGAAGCGAGCACACAGGAAGATACCGGCTCTACACGGAGGCTATAAAATCTAGCGAACGTGTTAGGTGTCGCCCAGCCCGCAGCTCTACAAATATCTGTCAGCGAGGCGCCACGAGCCAGCGCCCAGGAAGAAGCTACACCCCTAGTGGAGTGGGCTCTTAACCCGAGCGGGCAGGGCACGTCTTGGGTTTGGTACGCCAAGACGATGGCATCCACTATCCAGTGGGCCATCCTCTGCTTGGAGACAGCCTTTCCCTTCTGCTGGCCTCCATAACAGACGAAGAGCTGCTCTGAGGTCCTGAAGCTTTGAGTTCTGTCCACGTAAGTCCGGAGAGCGCGGACTGGACAGAGAAAAGCTAGGGCTGGGTCTGCCTCCTCCGAAGGCAGCGCTTGCAGGCTCACCACCTGATCCCGGAAGGGAATGGTGGGAACCTTGGGCACATATCCGGGCCGGGGTCTCAGGATTACATGAGAGTTACCGGGCCCGAATTCCAGGCACGATTCGTCGACCGAAAATGCCTGCAGGTCCCCTACCCTCTTGATAGAGGCCAATGCAGTCAGGAGTACTGTCTTCAGAGACAGGATTTTTAACTCGACTGACTGCAAAGGCTCAAAGGGCGCCCTCTGCAGTGCGGTTAGCACCAGAGTTAAGTCCCAAGAGGGTATAGAGGGAGAGCGAGGCGGTTTTAGTCTCCTCGCCCCCCTCAGGAACCTGACGATCAGATCGTGCTTCCCTAGAGACTTACCACCTACCATGTCATGATTAGCGGCGATAGCGGCAACATAGACTTTGAGGGTGGAGGGAGACAGCCTTCGCTCCAACCCATCCTGTAGGAAGGAAAGCACGGAACCGATCGAACATCTCCGGGGGTCTTCTCGGCGAGAAGAGCACCAGCCGACGAACAGGTTCCACTTCAACGCATAGAGGCGCCTCGTAGAGGGAGCTCTAGCGGAAGTGATGGTGTCTACCACAGCCTGTGGTAGGCCACCTAGAACCTCCGCGTCCCGTCCAGGGACCAGACATGGAGTTTCCAGAGGTCCGGACGCGGGTGCCAAAGGGTGCCCCGTCTCTGAGTCAGGAGGTCCTTCCTCAGAGGAATGGGCCAGGGAGGTGCTGTCGCGAGAAGCACTAGTTCCGGGAACCAAGTCCGGTTGGGCCAATACGGAGCGACCAACAGGACTTGCTCCTCGTCCTCCCTGACCTTGCACAGAGTCTGTGCGAGAAGGCTCACTGGGGGAAACGCATACTTGCGTAGGCCCCGGGGCCAGCTGTGTGCCAGCGCATCCGAGCCGAGGGTCCCCTCGGTCAGGGAATAAAACAACTGGCAGTGGGTCGTGTCCGGGGCGGCAAACAGGTCTACCTGTGCGGTCCCGAAGCGACTCCAGATCAGCTGGACCACCTGGGGATGGAGTCTCCACTCTCCGGGGAGCACTGGCTGTCGTGAGAGCTCGTCGGCCGCACGATTGAGCAGGCCCGGAATGTGAATGGCACGAAGCGACCTCAGATGCTTCTGACTCCATAGGAGGAGATGGCGGGCGAGTTGTGACATGCGACGGGAGCGTAGACCACCCTGTTTGTTGATGTACGCAACGGCCGCAGTGTTGTCCGTACGGACCAGAACGTGCTTGCCTAGTAGCGGCGTTTTGAAGCGGCCCAGCGCAAGACGAACTGCTAACAACTCGAGGCAATTGATATGCCATTGCAGTTGAGGCCCCGTCCACAGACCCGAAACTGCAAGCCCGTTGTACGTGGCACCCCAGCCGGTGGATGAGGCATCCGTGGAGACAACAGCATGCCTGGACACTTGTTCTAGGGGAACTCCTGCCCGTAGAAATGAAGGGTCCGACCACGGGCTGAAGGTTTGGCGGCACCTCGGAGTCACAGGGACACGGAGGGATCCGCTGTGCCACGCCCATCTCGGGACTCGGTCGTGTAGCCAGCGTTGAAGCGGTCTCATATGAAGCAACCCGAGCGGCGTTACTGCGGCTGCGGATGCCATATGCCCCAGGAGCCTCTGAAAATGTTTCAGTGGTACCGCTGTCCTGCATTTGAACGAATTCAAGCAGTTCAACACCGACTGGACGCGCTCCTCGGTGAGGCGCGCTGTCAGGCCGACCGAATCCAGCTCCATACCGAGAAAAGAGATCCTCTGCGTGGGGCAGAGTTTGCTCTTTTCCCAGTTGACCTGAAGACCCAACCGGCTGAGGTGACTGAGCACCATGTCCCTGTGTTCGCACAACTGTTCTCGCGACTGGGCAAGGATCAGCCAGTCGTCGAGATAGTTGAGGATGCGAACTCCACGCTCTCTCATGGGAGCAATGGCCGCCTCCGCGACTTTCGTGAAGACACGGGGCGACAGGGCTAGCCCGAAGGGTAGGACTTTGTACTGATATGCTCGTCCGTCGAACGCAAAGCGTAAAAACGGTCTGTGTCGAGGGAGAATCGAAACATGAAAGTACGCGTCCTTCAGGTCGATTGCTGCAAACCAATCTTGGGGACGGATGCACCTGAAGATGCGTTTCTGCGTTAGCATTCTGAACGGTAGCCTGTGAAGGGACCGGTTCAGGAATCGCAGATCCAAGATCGGCCGTAACCCGCCGCCTTTCTTGGGTACAATGAAGTACGGGCTGTAGAAGCCGGTCTTCATATCGGCTGGAGGGACCGGCTCTATCGCGTCCTTCGCCAGTAGGACTGCGATCTCCGCCTGAAGCACAGGGGCATTCTCCTTCGACACAGAGGTGAAGTGAACGCCCCTGAACTTGGGGGGACGCCGGGCGAACTGAATCGCATAGCCGAGTCTGATGGTACGGATGAGCCAGCGAGACGGGCTGGGGAGCGCTAGCCAGGCTCCCAGCGACCGTACAAGCGGGACCATCGGCACCACAGACGTACCCGCAGCGGGGCAGCGAAGCGGTATGCAGGGACCCGACTCGGACGGCATGAGAGCGGCCCGAAGTGGGGTCTGAGTGAACTGCGTAACACTTACCTGCTTCCGCTGAGGGGGTGTGCGAGTGTGAGAAGGCCGCTTGTGTGCGTCCCCACAGCCGGCACCCCCTGCTGGCGATTGGAGAGGCGCCTGAGGGTGACAAGGCATGGGAGCGTCGAACACCGCCAAGCGCGCTCTCTTGGCACCCAGAGATTTTGGAAACTGCTCTTTCTTTGAAAATTTGGGTACCGCTGGCGCTGGGGCCAGCGGCGGAACAGAAATCAAACAAAAGATTCTCCCCCGGCCCTCCTCCGGGGGAAGGAGTGGTGCTGCAACCATCTCCTGAAGAGCAGTCTCCTCCATCTCTGGGTGGCCCGTCTCAGGGTCTCTTACGACGGCGCTTGCCACCTGGCTTGGCAGCGGCCTGAGCGGGCTGGACGTCCTTCCCACGGCCGGCTCCACGCCTACGCCCGGGTGGAGGCTGCTGCTGGGCTGGGGCGGGAGCGGGGGCGGCGGCGGGTGGACGTCCTCGGCGACGGGCAGCCGGAGGCGCTGCGACCGGCGGCAGGGTGGAGGCAGCAGCTGGCCGCCAGGGCAGGATGTGTTTAATCGCCTCCGTCTGCTTTTGGGCGGCCGAGAACTGCTGGGCAAAGCTCTCGACCGCGTCGCCGAACAACCCGGCCGAAGAAACGGGGGAGTCCAGGAACCGATACTTGTCGGTCTCCCTCATGTCGGCCAGGTTGAGCCAGAGATGTCGTTCCTGGACCACTAAGGTGGACATCGCCTGACCGATAGAACGGGCGGTGACTTTCGTCGCCCGGAGGGCGAGGTCCGTCGCCGTCCGGAGCTCCCGGAGGAGCTCTGGGTCCGGCCTACCCTCGTGCATGTCCATGAGTGCCTGGGCCTGATGCACCTGGAGCAACGCCATGGCATGCAAGGCGGACGCAGCCTGGCCACAAGACCTGTAAGCCTTCGCAGTCAGACTGGAAGAGAACTTACAGGCCTTGGACGGGAGCCGCGGGTCACCGCGCCAGTTGGAGGCGGTAGCCGGACACAGTTGCATCGCGACAGCCCGCTCCACTGGTGGGATTCCCACGTACCCCCTGGCTTGCCCGCCGTCAAGGGTAGTGAGGAGGGAGGAGCCACTAGGTCTGTTTCTGGCACTAAATGGTGTCGTCCACGACCTGGTGAGCTCCTCATGCACCTCCGGGAAGAAAGGCACCGGGGCGGAACGCTGAGAACCAGCGCGACCCGCCCCGAGAAACCAATCATCCAACCTAGAAGGTTCGGGACGTGGTGGAGGGTTCCACTCAAGCCCGACCTTTTCGGCGGCCCGGGAAAGCATAGCCGTCAACTCGGGGTCCGACTCGGCCGTTGCCACTCTCCCAGAGGGAGGCAGTACAGCCGAATCTTCATCCTCCGAGGACCGGAACTCCCCCTCCGATGCAGCGATCGACATCTGTTCATCTACTGGAGCCCCGAAGGTCACCACTGGACGCCCATGGGAGGGGCCAGCGATTTCCTCCGGAAGCCCTACCGGCTGCGGCGCTCGTGAGGGATCAGGGGCCTGCGGAGGCTGGCTCGGCGGGTTTGCCCTGAACGTAATCCTCAGGTCACCCCGGCCATCCGTCGAAGTAGGTCTATTCTGCTGGGCAGGAATAGCACTAGATCGAGGTATGGGTAGGGGGACTCCACCTTCCCGAAGGTAAGCGAGTCTCGACCTAAGCGCCGCGATAGTCATGTTCCCGCAGTGGGAACATGAACTATCCACAAAAGCTGCCTCAGCGTGCTGAATGCCCAGGCACGTGATACAGCGATTGTGACCGTCAGCGGGTGACAGGGAACGACCGCATCCAGAAACGCACGGGTGGAATGACATCTTGAAAAAGACGCAGTGTCACACCCGTGTTGCTCTTTTTGTGAGGAATTGCTCTTTCAGTGCTGAAGCACCCAGGGAAGACCGCGGCAGAATACAGGAGATAGTGCAGCCTGTATCTGCTCTCAAGTGAAACAAAAATAGCAGTTTTAAACTGTTGCTGTGAAAACAGCAGTTGGTTTCTGCTTCCAGCAGCGGTGAGCCCGCGGTCGCGCTGTTTTGTGCCGTCTGACCAGCACAGAACGATCCTCAGTCCGATTCTCTCTCTCTTTCTCTCTCTTGCTGAAGGCAGTCTATGCTTCATCAACGCCGTTCGGCTCCGAAGTGAATGACAACAGTGCGCTGCATTCGCTTCCGCTTTATACCCGCGCTGCGGGGCGGAGCGCGAGATGCAAATCTCGCACGCCAATAGTCATTGGCCGGTTCTCTATATCTCGAAGCTGATAGGGGCTCCCTGAAGTGATCCCAATTCGTCGGTGACGTCCGACGTACGTCGAACGTGACCGACTGAAAGGGAACTATTTGTTCAGAGATCTGAACTTATTGTTTTGAGAAAAAAAAGTCTCATTCAAGAATTGAGCCAAAGCGATTAAGAAAAACTGGAAATTAGATGTTACGTGAGATTTATGTGAGATTACGTGAGATTTTTTTTGCCCATATAATGAGTCAGTGGGGTTCAATGTTGTTTTAATTTCTTCAGATATTCTTTGTGAATCAACACATGACGTGCCAAGTAAAAGAGAATATTGCATCTACACCGGTGCAAATTATACACAAAAAGCATGAAATGCTAATTTGCACGATTCATTCATGTAGCATCAGGCAAAAGTTTTCATTCACCGTTTCCATTGCCCTGTTCAGCAACAATGGCAAATGATATGAGAAAGTACAAATCATTTCAAATCATTTTCTAATCTGAAATAATTTCTTTTTTTTAACATTGTTGCCAAGATTAGCTATTATCCTGTGGCAGTTTGTTATTCTCAATATTTTGTTCAGTATAAACATCCTCACAATTGCAATTTTGAGCCAGATATCTCCAAGTTAAAAGGGGATTATTATTTATAGTGCTTTAGCACACATGAGTGAAAGGGCACGCTCTTCTATTTGATGCTGAGTGCCGTTAGCAAGAAGCTAACGGATCGAAAAGCCTCTTGATGCCGAGTGTAATTATAACACTTCACTGAACCTGGAAAACACACTGAATATCCCTCTAGAGACAAACAGCCTGGGTGAATAAAAAACAGTCACTTAAGGCAAGTCACTGCAGACAAACCTCCATTTCAGCATCACTACATACACCAAACTTCACAGTTTTATTCCCATCTATATTCTGAAGGTTTACACCAGGGGTTTTGTTAATATATAATTCGCCTGATTTATATAACATTTTATTCATAAAAACATGGTTTATTTTATTTTTGGCTGTTGATAGTATTTTCTGATTTATGGAGAAATAAAAAAAGACACACAAATGCAACACGACTTCAACAAAATAATTCAAAAATCACAGCCAATCAGAAGAGTGTGTGGGCGAAGCCCTCATGTACATACTCACATTTATTAATATTACAATATTTTAACATGATTAAGTCAATCTTTGTCATAGAATACACTTGTTTATTCACACGAGTTGACAGTTTGATTTTCAAAGAATTTTGTAAAATGATATTCAAACTCACATCAGAACAGGCTGGTTCCAGAAGTAAAAACTCCATAGGGAAATTGATTTTTAATAATAACTTATAAACCTTTACAGACAGCCCTACTGTGAGCTATGAGGTTGTTAATCGATAGTATTTACTTCTGTTGAAGCCGTCAGCCCGCATTGTTGCAACTTAGTTTTAAAATGATTGCGTTTAACAGCAGAATTTGTGGTGAAAAACTACATTACCCATGATGCTGTACAGAAAATTCCACCAATCAGAGAGTCGAAACATGCAAATCACGCCAAAAGATCTCTTTAGCCCCAACCACTTCCATGAAGCACTGTGAATGATGTAATGACGTCAAAGTTTGTAATGTTATGATTCACCTCATAGCTGAATGGCTTGATTTATGACTTATAACTCTTTAATGAAGACTTCTCGAAAATCCCTATGGGAGAAATTAATGGAAAAAATACTTCCGGAACCAGCGCCGCTGAAAAAAGTGGGCGGGCACTAATGCACTCTATAGTAATGGTGTAAAATGTTACCAAAATGAAACATGAATTTTGAACCTGGCTTTATCCAATGTTCAGATCTCAACAAGTGCATATTTGATTAGATGATATATTTACATATGTAAACATACCCTTTCAGAAAACTTTGTCTTAATGTACTGTGATTAATCAATTGGGAAAGTATGGTGATATCCTAATTCTTAAAGACTCGCCTGTAAAACTGCTCACACACACACACACACACACACACACTTTCAGCAGTGCACGTTTGTTAAAGGTGGCAGGTTGAGGAAATGTGTTTTTGGATACAGACATCCTTGACTTTAACTTGGCAATGGCAAAAGAACGAAGAGGTAGAAACAAAGGGTTTGTGATGAAAAAGAGGCTTATGACAGCAAGAGAAAAAAAAAAACAGAGCTTGTGATGGTGCACAGATGAAAGAAAACAAAGCCAGAGCTGGATACCACAAAACAGTGCAAGGCTGCTTCAATCACAGCTGTATGTTATAATCTCCCAGGACACATTTAAGGGCACTTTACAACCATACGCCTAAAACGTTTTGATTTCTCAGCCCCTCGACTTCTATTTAACTTGTTAAAACTAAACCAAATGGCCTTGATTCAGTCCTGTACACTGGATTTTACACAACTGTCTTGATATAGGAATAAATAAATATTATGTCTCTGTGCTTTTGTGACAAATCAGTCAGTTCGTCACGTCCTCCTCGTATTGTAATTAAAGCTCGTCCTGAGTGGCTGCCAGTGGGGAGACATGAAAGAGAAATTATGAATCTGACAAACACCGTCACAATGCTCTCAATACTTCGCCATCACGTGGCGGATAGGAACGCGCTTCAAAGGAAATGTCAGCGTGAGAGCAGGAGAGCGTCGGCAGGGAGGTGACTGACAGCGGCTTACAGCGCCACGACTCAATCAAGTGTGTCAGTATGACTTGTACACAACGTGAGGAGAAATAAAAAGAAGTTGATGCAAAATGACTTATTCTGCTTGTCTTGTGGCATAGAGACTGAATCAGACTGGAAACATTGAGAGATAGCTGAAGATATGTATCCAATGTATACATACTGTATGCTATGCAATTTTAGTGTTTTATTTTTGAAGTGCATGCTAATATTGCACAACCATTTTTACTAAGGAAGGAGGAATTTCTAGACTTTTTCAGATGTAGAAAATGGCAAGGAATGCAAAGAGTGCCACAGCAATTTATCAATGTAACATGAACCTAAATTAACCTAAAAGTTAATTAATATTATAAAACAGACAGTTCCCACTCTAATTGGATGCCATTGGGAAAAAAGCAGATTAATGCACATTCTATTCTAATGCATTCCTGTAGATCTAAAGCTAAAGTTGAGCTAAAGTCATGGGTTCGATTCCCAGGGAATACATGAATTAATGAAATATATACCTTGAATGCACTACAGGCTTAAGCCACTTGGATAAAAGTGTAATTATAATGCATTTGTACACTTCTAATTGCAATTGCCCACAGTTAGGCTGATGAACAGACTTGGTGGAACACTTGATAAACAAACAAACAAACAAATAAAAATAATGTATCTGACAAACATCATATAAAATTAAAAAAAATACAAAATAAAATAAAATATTTATTCTATTTAAATAAATAAAAATAATAAAAAATTATAAATCTGACAAACATCATATAAAAAATAAAATTAAATAAAATTACTAATGTTTATTTGCAAGAAAATTAATACAATAATAATAAACAAAACAAAAATCAACTTTACCTTAGTTAAGTAGATATTTAGGCTTTTTTCCACAAGAGTGACCCGTCGACCCTTGTCTAAAATTAAAATAGGGATTATCTTGTAATTAACTATATTGTAAATAAAATGGATATTTACAATGAAAACAAAACAAATAATATCCACTAGGGCGCTCCTTGATATATAAAATAAAAACAAAATAATAATAAAATAAAATACATTTTATCATGGTTATGGAGATTTTTAGGCCTTTTTCCCATGAGAGTAACCCATTCACCCTTGTCTAAAATTAAAATAGGAATAATAGTGTTTAATTAAAACAATTATATTGTAAATTAAAATGAACATTTACAGTGAAAACAAATAATTGCCACTAGAGCACTCCTTGATAAATAAAATCAAACACTGAACAAGCATTTCTCCAATTTAGCCAGCTAGCTAAAAGTAGCAGCAAATCAACTTGTAATGGCAAAGAAGCAGCTTTTCCTTATTGTGAACCACAAACGACACCACAGCGATACGGGGCGGTTGATGCTCTCCGTGTGACAGTAGCTGCAGTTCGCAGCCATCATTTTCATATTAATATTATTAGAAATACACTATATTATATGTCTTATTGTCTGGAATTGTTTGTCTCTGGATTACTCTCAAATATGAATATATGAAAGTCTTACACCCTTGGAGCCTCGCATAAATTTCATTTTTATTCACTTCTTATGCAAACAGCAACAATCCCAAGGCAAAGCCTTCATATCCTCTGATGGATCTTGATTTATCCCTATTCATGACACAAAGTTCAACTTGGAAAATTAAGCACCAGTCAAACAAATCTTTTGACTATGAAATATTGATTTATTTATGGCAGTTTGAAAGCTAAGTTCAGGAGTAATATGCTAATTTCTTTCCACCAAATGTGTGTAAAAAGAGCTTCCCTGTTTCAATATTTCTCCCAGCATGCCTCCACCACCCAAAACCAGGGGCGTAGGAATGATTTGACAAGTGTGGGGACACATTCAAGACAGGGGTTTTGATTATCTGCACAAAAATGAGGGCGGTAAAATTGCCTAGTTTTAATGGTTACTGTGCCCCTGCATCTTAATTTTCATTATTGCGTCATGTCGTGTGCAAAATCCCCTGCACTGAGAACAGAACCTTTCAAACGTTTGGGGACGGTAATATTCTTCAATGTTTTCGAAATAAGTCTCTTAAGCTCACCAAGGCTGCATTTATTTCATTAAAAATACAATAAAATATTATTACAATTCAAAAGAACTGTTTTCTATTTGAATATACACCGATGAGGCATAACATTATGACCTAATATTGTGTTGGTCCCCCTACTGCTGCCAAAACAGCCCTGACCCGTCGAGGCATGGACTCCACTAGACCCCTGAAGGTGTGCTGTGGTATCTGGCACCAAGATGTTAGCAGCAGATCTTTTAAGTCCTGTAAGTTGCGAGGTGGGATCGAACTTGTTTGTTCAGCACATCCCACAGATGCTTGATTGGATTGAGATCTGGGGAATTTGGAGGCCAAGTCAACACCTCAAACTCGTTGTTGTGCTCCTCAAACCATTCCTGAACTATTTTTGCTTTGTGACAGGAGCATTATCCTGCTGAAAGAGCCACAGCCACCAGGGAATACCGTTTCCATGAAAGTCTGGTCTGCAACAATGCTTAGGTAGATGGTACGTGTCAAAGTAACATCCACATGGATGGCAGGACCCAAGGTTTCCCAGCAGAACATTGCCCAAAGCATCACTGCCTCCGTCGGCTTGCCTTCTTCCCATAGTGCATCCTGGTGTCATGTGTTCCCCAGGTAAGTGATGCACATGCACACGCACCCGGCCATCCACGGCCATCAACTTCTTGAGCAATTTGAGCTACATTAGCTTGTCTGTTTGATTGCATCAATGAGCCTTGGCCGCCCATGACTCTGTCGCCGGTTCATCACTGTTCCTTCCTTGGAGCACTTTTGATAGATACTGACCACTGCAGACCGGGAACACCCCACAAGAGCTGCAGTTTTGGAGATGCTCTGACCCAGGCATCTAACCATCACAATTTGGTCCTTGTCAAACTCGCTCAAATCCTTACAATTTAATGCATCCATGCTGTATAAAAGTATTCATTTCTTCAAAAAAAAGAATTATTTCTTAATTATTTCTTAAAATATCACTAAAATGACTTTCCTTTTCTGCTGACATCACAAATCCCTTTTACTTGTTCAGCCCCTCCCCTCCATTCATCATCCATTCTAGTACGTAACGCCCACTTTTACATGATTTAATTATTTCCCGATGGATAAAGTCAAGTGCCACCCTACATTTTTTTGTTTCATATTCTGTTTCCCTCAGAAATATGCAAGATTACTACACAAGTATCTTGCAAATGGCATTTTGGTCCTTACTACAGCATATACCAAACAATGCTACAACAATACAATTTCCAGCTACAGCGGTGGGGCACGTTCTTGAAAACTCACACGTACAGTCTGTCCTGATACTTTCCGCTGCATTTACAGACAGAAGCACCGCTCTGCTGATAAAGTCCTCCTGCTGTTTGTTCTAATGCAGCACATTACAAAGCTCTATTGATTCGCTACAGTCAGCGAGCAAACAGACATAAATACACAGACAAATAGACACATAATCAGAAACACAGAGCTGATTTAACCCGGGCACAGAAGAAAACAGCTAGAGAGAGGTAACTCATCTGATGTTACTTCAGTACCTGCTTCTGTTAACCTGATCATTTGTAGTTAGGGAAGATATATATTTTATGCAAGCATGAAAATTCAAATACTTGCTCAGTGCATTGAAAGTGCACAACCCGTTGCACATACTTTACATGCATTTTGCTGTTATTGTGGCAGTACCCAACCTCAGTACTCATGGTGATAGTTTCCTGCAAATGTTTGTCACTAAAACAGATGTATTATTTAGGTAGACAGGTTATGCCACCATGTCAACTCAAGGTTCATGACAGTAGCTGATCGGAAAGAGAAAAATAACTAGATGAAGCTGTTTACTCTAATATCTACTAATAGTGCTCATTGGTAAATAAAATCAAATGAAAATAATATAATACAACAAAAAATGTAAAAAAGATAAATAAAATAAAACATAATAATAATACAAAAATACAATCAAATAAATAATTTTACCATGGTTAAGGAGATTGTTAGGCTTTTCCCCCCCATGAGAGTTACCCATTCACCCTTGTCTAAAATAAAAATACACTCTCAGAAAAAAAAGGTACAGTGGAGGTACAATTTTGTTCCTTGGGGAACAAAACGTATAGCTGTACCTTTAAAGGTACACAATTGGTCCTTAGGGTACAATTATACCGTTGTTTTCCTCTACTTAGAGGTACAAAATCCCAGTGATGGCCACTTGTAACTTAAAAGGTACAATTTTGTACTCTTTTTTTTTTAAGAGTGTAGGAATAACAGCTCATTAAAAAAAATATTGTAAATTAAATTCTACATTTACAGTGAAAAAAATATCTACTATAGCACTATGTAATAAGTGAAGCAGTAGGCATTGTAACATGCCCACATTCTGCATCTGTATTATTCTCACTAGAGGATCTCATTCCTTATTAATCTACAGTTTGCTTCCTCAGAGCTGTGGTCATATGAGGAGAAAAGGCCATAAAATATTAAATAGGAAGTTGAAAAACAAACTAAATGAGTTTGCTTGTTTATAAATCACATTCAGATTGTATCAGTTGCTATGTTTGATTGAAATAAAATACAAGAGCACTATTCCTCCTGCACCCGACTGGATCTAAACATAGCATGTGTCCTGATGCAATTTCCCAACCACTTGCCTTAAATTTCCAAGCATTCTTGCAAGGGAGGGAAACATATAATAACACAACCATTTTCCTTCCTGTCATCTTTTATCTCTAATTTCCTGGAAAACATTAGCTATATGGTTTGGTGGTCGATTTACCAGACGCGGCTCTAGCGTTCTGTTCTCCCTCCGAGCACTAATAGCTTGATTATTCATAACTCCAGTTCGCATCTCTGGGAAAAAATCTCCACATGTAGAAGAAGATGGGGGTGTTTTGAATACTGGCACTGATGTGCCACACGCTCATTAAAAAAGGCTGGGAAGGTTAGTGACAGTCGCAGTAAATGGGCCACTCGTCTTCCTTAAACGACATTCACACGTCTCCTAATGAGGAGGACAAAACATTCCCTGAATGATTATTTGAGCAATTTCAGTTTCATAGGGTGGTCCTGAACCTAAAACAAAACATTAAACAAACCACTTCATAAAAACTTGAATGACTAGTCAATTGGTGATGCTGACTAATTTATTTAGCCTTTTTTTAAATCCCACTGCTCATGTGGAAGAGCATGCAAAAAGGGTGTGTACATACAGTCATCAGAAATATCAGAAAAAGAAGGTGGAAAATGGTCATAAAAAATTAACCGGTTTTAGCACAAGAAACCTTGACTAACATTAAAATGATATGATGACAAAAACATGATATTATACTTTATATGCATTTAATTTACTGATCATTCCTGTTTATGCCACCAAAATAAAACCCGAATAAACGTTAAGAATAAGGAGTAAGTCTCCACATGGCTTCACAACAACAACAAAAAAACCTGTACCCTGATGCAAACTGCACACACACACACACACACACATACACATAAACCCAAGAGGACGACACTAGAGCAATTACTGCTGTCTGTGTGGGTTAATTTGGTGCTTTTGACACAACACAGATGGCCATCAGTCACCGGTTCAGCAACCATAGAGCTAGTGAGTTGATTTGGGAGGATCTAGTGCTTTCAGAACATTCCCTTGTAAACACTGGAAACGTCTCGGTTACGTATGTAACCCTCGTTCCCTGAAGGAAGGGAACGGAGACGTTACGTCAGTTACTGACGGAATGGGGGTTTTGCCTAGAAGCCAATCGCCTTTGAGCTCTACAAAACGAGCCAATGGCATGAAAATGCCATGGGTCTGCGGAATTTGCATGCCGCAACCCCGCCCCACGGCGTGGGTATAAAGGGCGTTGCGTGGCAATCTCGCATTATGTTTACCTGCTGAAGAGCCGAGGCATGAGCGCCCGGCCAGTTCCAGCGGTACAGCGGTCATGGCAGGGGGACGTAACGTCTCCGTTCCCTTCCTTCAGGGAACGAGGGTTACATACGTAACCGAGACGTTCCCTTTCAGTCAGTACACTACGAGTTACGTCAGTTACTGACGGAATGGGGGTCCCAATACAATCTCGCCATGACGGCTGTCTTCCAGCGTCCTGCGCTGACCCGGGCTCCCTGCCGTGAGTGTGGCACGAACGAGGGGCTAGGCTCAACGCTACCAAGGTACACTGGGAAGCATATCCCACGTGGAGAATGCAACACAATGCCAACCCAAAAGGGGGGGACTTGAAGAATACACCTATGACCCGAAGGAGCTGCATAGGGAACACTCTGGGGTATCCAGCCGAAGGTGGAATATTTCAACCCCAGGCGTGGCAAGGTGTCTTGCCAAGGGAAGACACGAGCTACAAGAGACTTACCGTGGAAATACACATGTGGGGGTTACCCAGCGGGGGAACCATGCACACGGAGGCACCTAGCCGAACACGAGGG
This sequence comes from Rhinogobio ventralis, assembly GCA_039654625.1. Taxonomy (NCBI): domain Eukaryota; kingdom Metazoa; phylum Chordata; class Actinopteri; order Cypriniformes; family Gobionidae; genus Rhinogobio; species Rhinogobio ventralis. The sequence continues at coordinate 4,394,798 of CM077200.1, read as the reverse complement.
GTGGCCTGAAAAGGGTACTCGCTCTGGTGACGACATCGACAGTGCTGGAGGAGCTCAGGGCTTACTGGGGAAGCTCACCTGAGAGGAATAGCGCACGCATCCAGTCCGCGGAGTGGAATGGCGCAGCAAGCGAAGACACCTGAGCCTGTCCGGTTACTGGCCAGTAGGGGCGAGTACACGAGAGGATACAGGCTCCACTCGGAGATTATAAAATCTTGCGAATGTGTTGGGTGTCGCCCAGCCTGCAGCTCTACAAACGTCTGTTAGCGAGGCGCCATGCGCTAGAGCCCAAGAGGAGGCAACACTCCTGGTGGAGTGTGCTCTTACCCCGAGGGGGCATGGCATGCCCTGGACTTGATATGCCAGGACAATGGCGTCCACTATCCAGTGGGACAACCTCTGCTTGGAGAGAGCCTTCCCTTTCTGCTGCCCTCCGTAACAGACAAAGAGCTGGTCTGAGGTCCTGAAACACTGCGTCCGGTCTACGTAAGCGCGAAGGGCGCGTACTGGACAGAGCAGTGCCAAGGCTGGGTCTGCCTCCTCCAAGGGCAGCGCTTGCAGGTTCACCACCTGGTCCCTGAAGGGAGTGGTGGGAACCTTGGGCACGTATCCAGGCCGGGGTCTCAGGATGACGTGAGAATTGGCCGGCCCGAATTCCAGGCACGCTTCGTCAACCGAAAATGCCTGCAGGTCCCCTACCCTCTTGATGGAGGCCAAAGCAGTCAGGAGCGCCACTTTCAATGAAAGGAACTTCAGCTCGACTGACTGCAATGGCTCAAAGGGAGCCTTTTGCAGGGCAGCTAAGACCACTGCTAGGTCCCAAGAGGGTACCTGAGGTGGGCGAGGAGGATTCAACCTCCTCGCACCTCTGAGGAACCTACTGACCAGGTCATGCTGTCCAACCGTTTTAGAATCCACCAGGTCATGATGAGCTGAAATAGCAGCCACATAGACCTTCAGGGTGGAGGGAGACAGCCTTCGCTCCAACCCTTCCTGGAGGAAGGAGAGCACGGACCCGATCGAGCATCTTCTGGGGTCCTCTCGCCGAGAGGAGCACCAGGTGACGAAGAGGTTCCACTTCAACGCATAGGCCTGTCTGGTAGACAGGGCTCTAGCGGAAGTGATGGTAGCCGCCACCTGAGGTGGCAGGGTACTCAAACCTGCCGCGTCCCGTCCAGGTTCCACACGTGGAGGTTCCACAGGTCGGGACGCGGGTGCCATATGGTGCCCCGTCTCTGAGACAGGAGGTCCTGTCTCAGAGGGATCGACCAGGGAGGTGCTGTCGCAAGGAGTACAAGTTCTGAGAACCAGGTCCGGCCGGGCCAATATGGGGCGACCAAAAGGACCTGCTCCCTGTCCTCCCTGATCTTGCACAGAACCTGTGCGAGAAGGCTCACTGGGGGAAACGCATATTTGCGTGGGCCCCGCGGCCAGCTGTGCGCTAGTGCATCCGTGCCGAGGGTCCCCTCGGTCAGGGAATAGTACCAGCGGCAATGGGAAGAGTCGCGGGAGGCAAACAGATCTATCTGTGCGTCGCCAAACTGCTCCCAAATCAGCTGAACCGTCTGGGGATGGAGTCTCCATTCCCCCGGGAGCGGCTGGAACCGCGACAGCTCGTCGGCTGCGCAGTTCAGGTCTCCCGGGATGTGAACGGCACGAAGCGACCTCAGATGCTTCTGACTCCATAGGAGGAGATGGCGGGCGAGTTGCGACATCCGGCGGGAGCGTAGACCACTTTGTCGGTTGATGTACGCTACTGTCGCCGTGCTGTCTGAACGGACCAGAACGTGTTTGTCCTTGAGCAGGGCTCGAAAGCGGTGCAGGGCAAGACGTACGGCCAGCAACTCGAGGCAATTGACATGCCATAGGCGCTGGGGTCCTATCCAGGAGCCCGCGGCAGCATGTCCCTTGCACATGGCGCCCCAGCCCGTGGAAGAGGCATCTGTTGTGACAACAACATGCCTGGAAACTCGTTCTAGGGGAACACCTGCCCGTAGAAAGCTGAGGTTCGACTACGGGGTGAAGGTCTGACGGCAGGCTCGGGTCACTGGGACCTGGAGGGTGCCGTGTTGCCATGCCCATCTCGGGACTCGATCGCAGAGCCAGTGCTGAAGCGGTCTCATATGGAGCAGACCAAGCGGGGTCACCGCGGCTGCTGACGCCATATGCCCCAGGAGCCTCTGAAAAAGTTTCAGTGGAACCGCACTCTTGCCCTCGAACTGGCGAAGACAAGTCAGCAGACAACATGGCGACCGAGTCGATTTCCATACCGAGAAAAGAGATCCTCTGCGCTGGGGAGAGTTTGCTCTTTTCCCAGTTGACCCGAAGGCCCAGACGGGCGAGGTGCTGAAGCACCAGATCCCTGTGTTCGCAGACCTGATCCCGAGAGTGGCCTAGAATCAGCCAGTCGTCGAGATAGTTCAGGATGCGAACCCCGTGTTGCCTGAGCGGCACAAGGGCTGCCTCGACAATCTTCGTAAAGACGCGAGGGGACAGGGCTAGCCCGAAGGGGAGAACCGTGTACTGATATGCCTGCCCCTCGAAGGCAAACCGTAGAAACGGTCTGTGTCGAGGAAGAATGGAGACATGAAAGTACGCGTCCTTCAGGTCGATCGCTGCAAACCAATCCGAGGGACGAACGCACTCGAAAATGCGTTTGGCTGTCAACATCTTGAATGGAAGCCTGTGCAGGGTTCGGTTCAAGACGCGCAGGTCCAGGATTGGCCGTAACCCACCGGTTTTCTTGGGTACAATGAAGTAAGGGCTGTAGAAGCCGGACTTCATCTCGGCTGGAGGGACGATCTCGATCGCACCCTTCGCCAGTAGGGTGTCGACCTCCGCACGCATGACAGGGGCATTGCCACCCACCACGGTGTAGCGGACTCCCCGAAAGCGGGGAGGAGAACGAGCGAACTGAATCGCATAGCCGAACCGGATGGTGCGAGCGAGCCAACTGGACAGGTTGGGAAGCGCTAGCCAGGCTCCCAAGAACTGAACCAGCGGGGTCATGCGAACCACCGGCGTACCCCCGATGGGGCAGCGAGGCGGAATGACCGGCCCAGACAAGGGAGGCATGGGAGCGTCCCGGGGTGTGGGCGGGGTCGAATTCCGCGCCCTGACAGAGGAGACCAGGGAAGGACCAGCGTTCCACGGGGGTCTCGTCTGCCAGGGGGCTGGCGACAGAGGGGGCCGAGAGCGGCGAGGCCATGGGGCGTCGCGCACTGCCAGCCGCGCCCTCTTGAGGCTCGGAGGTGAGAATGTCAGTTCTTTCTTTAACCATTGATAGGGAAAAACAAAAGATTCTCCCCCGGCCCTCCACCGGGGGAAGGAGTGGTCCTGCTACCATCTCCTGGGAAAGAACCGAGGTCACCTCCGAGCCGCCCGTCTCAGGACCGCCGCTTAGACTGCCGTTTGGCAGGCTGGGGGGCTGGGACGGGCGGGGCCGCCTTTCTGCGACGTCCTCCACGCCTCGGCCCGGGTGAAGGCTGCTGCTGGGGCCGGGCAGGAGGGGCGGGAGTCGCAGGGGGGCGGCCTCGGCGGGGAGCAGACTGAGGCATCTGAGCCGGCGGCTGGGTGGAGGCAGCAGCTGGGCGCCGGGGCAGAATGTGTTTAATTGCCTCAGTCTGCTTCTGAGCGGTCGAGAACTGTTGGGCGAAGTCCTCGACCGCCCCGCCGAATAGCCCATCCTGGGAAATGGGAGAATTGAGGAAACGTGTCCGCTCAGATTCTCTCATATCAGCCAGGTTGAGCCATAGATGTCGCTCCTGGACCACCGAAGTGGACATCACCTGACCAAGAGAGCGAGCGGTCACCTTCGTCGCTCGTAGAGCGAGGTCGGTGGCCGTCCGCAACTCCTGCATTAATGCAGGGTCAGCATTGCCCTCGTGCATGTCCATGAGCACCTTGGCCTGATAGACCTGTAGGGTGGCCATGGCATGCAGGGCGGACGCGGCATGGCCCGCAGCTCTGTAGGTCTTCGCCGTCAACGTGGACGTGAATCTACAGGCTTTGGACGGGTGCTTTGGGTCACCGCGCCATGTCGAAGCACTCTGAGGACACAGTTGCATCGCAACAGAGCGCTCAACAGGGGGAACCCCAGTGTACCCTTTCACCGCGCCGCCATCGAGGGCAGTGAAGGCGGAAGTGGTTGCCGAGCGATCGCGAAAAGTCAGGGGAGACTTCCACGATTTCGACACCTCTTCATGCACTTCCGGGAAGAAAGGCACTGGGGGCTGACGGGCGCCTTCGGCACGGGCCGCCCCCAGATACCAATCATCTAGCCGGGAACGCTCGGGACATGGCGGAGGGTTCCACACAAGCCCAATCGTCTCGGCCGCCCGGGCAAGCATGGCTGTGAGTTCCGGATCGGACTCGGGCAATGCTGGGACTCCCGAAGGAGGCAACATAGCCGAATCGTCATCTCCGGAGGAGTCCAGCCCACCTTGTGATGCGGCGATCGACATAGCATCCTCCGCGGGTGCACCAAATGAAACGCAGGGCCCCGAACGGGAAGCCCCGGCGCCCTCATCAGGCAACACCACGGGTTGCAGTGTGCAGGAGGGGGGTGTGGCCCGAGGAGGATTCGTCGAGTTGTTCCACACCGTAACCCTCAGATCACCCTGACCACCAGCCAAAGTACCCCCTCCAGTGGAGGAAGTAGATTGGGGTGTGGTAGAGGGGACTCTCCCCCCATTACGGAGATCATGGAGTCTCGATCGCAACACTGAGATGGTCATGTTCCCGCAGTGAGAACATGACTCATCCATGAACGCGCGTTCAGCGTGCACGAGGCCCAAGCACGCCAAACAGCGATCATGACCATCAAACGGAGGTACCAGTCGACCGCACCCAGAAACGGAGCACGGGCGAGCCATCTTTAAAAAGACGTGCCACGTGCAGCTCTTTTAGAGAGGAGTGAAAAGCTCTGCAGAATGCCGAAGCACCCAGGGAGAACGCGCACGCTGTGCTCGATCACTGCACAGATCAGACAGGAAATGCGGAACTCGCTGGAACGTGCCGTAACACCAACACTCTGGAGAGAAACTCGTCTTGAAGAGAAAAGCGCTCAGGCAGTAAACTCGGCTCTGAAGCAAAAACATAATGCGAGATTGCCACGCAACGCCCTTTATACCCACGCCGTGGGGCGGGGTTGCGGCATGCAAATTCCGCAGACCCTAGAGCTCAAAGGCGATTGGCTTCTAGGCTTTTTTTAAATAGTAAGTGAAATAGTTGACATTATTCCACAATCCAAACAGTAGTATGAAAGCATATCCATCATACCTGGAGTAATCTATCCATTGACTGCAGCAAGAACGCCATTTTTTCTCATGGACACTCAGTTCTGGAGCCCACTGGTTTTGAGCCATAACTCTGGAGCTGCAAAAATGTTATTATTGATTAGTTGATGACAACAGAAGAACACACACAATCCCAAAACCTTCACCGGTGACTATCCTAAACCGCGAGGCAGCAGACACTGACAATTTAAATCCATTTCACATATTTAAAAGCCTCCGATAAATTATCCGATACTGGGGAAGCCTCTAAGTGTTGCTAGGCTGTTTTAGGGCATTACTTTATAATAGAGCTGCACGATTAATCATTAAGAGATTGTGATCTCGATTCAAACACCCACTCGATGTTATTCCTAAATCTGCAGTTGTCATGAATAGTATGAAACCGCGTCACAAACAGTTTTTTCAACCACACAGAATCATTATTTCAATGATTAAAATAATCATAGAAGTACTGAAATAAAAGTTTACACATCAGATATAAACACTGATGTCTCCAGGAGCAATCAAAATTGAGTAAATCACCTTTTGAAAGTAACTTGACGCTTCAAAGATTTTTTATCAATTAAGCCAGTAGGTGGCGACAAGTGACTGTTAAAAAATGTATTTGTCATTGAATCATACATTCAAGAGATTTGTTCAAAAGCACTGGTTCATCCAGTAATGAAACAAGTGAAGTCATTATGAGTGAGTCGTTGAATCATTCATTCAAACCAATTAAAAAAAAAAATCCAATTAATTAAATATTTTTAAATGCGCTGCAGCAATTAACAATTTGTCAGAACCTCTAGTAAATTACATGCTATTTTGTTTAGTTGCCTATTCAGAATCCGGGGGCGAATCGCGAGCTCAAAATGAACACAAAAACAAACACAAACAAATACAACGCGACAACTGTAGTTCAATTCACAAACAAATGACTCTTATGAGCCGGTTCTATTTAGTGAATTACAAACATACCTCATAACTTGCGCAGTCCGATTTAGGAAAAATGACTCTTGTGAGCCAGTTATTTTTTAGTTATGCGGTATGTTTTTGATACACTATCAATTATAAGTAAAAAACTATAAGTAATTTGTTTGCAAATCAGAATTGTTTTTATTCTTGTGCTGTATGATTTTTATACTAAAAGGAACCGTCTCATAATATTCATTCTGTAGCAGCTTTGAAATCAGTGGATGGTTTTTTTTCTTCTTTAAAATGTTTTTTTTTTTGTGGACCGCCTATCAGTAATCACTCTTGTAGGTTCATGTGAAGTTTCCAGTGTCTCAGCATGTCTCATAAAATGTCAAAAAGGAGAAAGAGAAGAGCAGACATATGGATGAATCTAAAAAAGCATGATGACATGAAAGAGAGCTCAGTTCAGCACAGAAAGCTGCCTCTCAGATGCCAGAGCATGAGTACTGAATAGAGCTTGCTTTCGCGTCTTTTCACACTTGAACAGACCAATACACACAAAATGATGTCAAAATGTCCGTTTTGGCGAGTATTCACGTAAACAAATTTGATTATGTCTTAAGTGAACGTAAACAGTTGGGAGAATATTGGATGTGTATCAGTGTATTGGATCCGTGCATTCGGCCTTAAAGTGACAGCAGCTTTGTAAAGAGCTTTGTAACTTTCATACAAGTATTGAAATGAGTTTAAGGTAGTCGTATGCTAGCATGTTGGATGGAGCATCACTGACTGGCTTAAACCACCATGATGGCACAGCGTGCATTCATACAACAACGCAACAATAATAAAGTAACGCATTGACCAAAAAAAAAGGAAATTTACTTTTGATACTTTTAAAAATAAGTACTTTTACTTCAATAAAAATCTGTTTTTACAACTTTCACTTGTAACTGAGTAATATTTGACCAGTAGCACTTTTACTTTTACTCAAGTAATGGAGTTGTGTACTTTGTCCACCTCTGCATAAATGTCATTTGTTTGCGAATCATAATCTTATTTGCTCTGTATGCTTTTTAATTCACTAAAAGGAACCGTCTCATGATAAGGGTCATTTTTCGTGATTTGGACTACACTGATTATGAGGTATGTTTGTAATTCAGTAAAAGAACCGGTTCATTAATTTTGTTCGTGAATCAGACTAGTAATGCGTATGTGGTATGTTTTTGAATCACAAAAAAGAACCGGCCCATAAAAGTCATTTTTTTGTGAATCAGACTACACTATAGTGATTCGAAAACATACCGTGTTCAGTCCTAAATGATTTTATTGTCTTATTGTGTGCTGTTGTTTATGCATACAGTATAATACAAATTCACATTACAACTCAACTGTTAAAATATTTCAATATATATTATATTATACAGAATTCAGAATGCATTGTGCCGTCATAAATATGTGGACATTTTTTTGAGAAACATCCAAAAGAGGACTTCAATTTAGTCTCATTGCTTTCCAGGAGAAACACTTTTTTCTTTATTTGTCTTCTCTAAATTTCTAATTATAAGTATGCATATGTGTCAGATGAGATATGCAGATATCAGAACGGAGGTGCTGTGAGGACGGATGGACATGTGTTTATTATTGACTGATTCATCAGCCTGTCTAAGTGAAACAGTCACATTCAGCACAGCATGCTCATTAGGAGATACTTCTGCACTGAAGAGAGACAGAACATTTCAATTTTTGTAATGCGTTCTGTCACTATGACTCTTGTAGAAAGACAAACTGATTTCAAACTCAGAGTGACTATGTTTTAGGCCACGTCCACACCTTTTTGAGGCGACCTCAGTCATTTTGACGTCAGAGTTGGATTCGTTTGGTTGGTGCGAAAGCTGAAAAGTTTCAAAAGGTTCAGTTCATGTGAACTCCGGTACAGTTCGCAATTAGTATGAAAGCAATCCATCTTAACTCATGGAGGCAAATAGGCAAATACTAAAGAGTCTGTGATTGGATCATTATTGCAGTGATTATAATGTTTCTATCATGTTATATGTTTGGCAACAGTTCTTCTAACCCTAATTGATGGAGTGTGTAGCTTTTCATTTCGTAAACAACCAGAACACATTTATTTACACAACCTTTGTTAAAGGTTTTTAGTCCCTGCTTGATATGATACAAATTCTTTGTTCTGCCTTTAACTGTTCATGTTATTAAAATGCATCCAAATGCTACTTCGTTTGCGTTTGTTACTCATCTTGTTTTCTGACCCAAAATTAAGGATGATCTTTTCGTCACATTGCTCGACCACACACACTCCATGCAGTGACTGAATGTTATGTTAATGTCTAGCCTACTGTACACCGATCAGGCATAACATTATGACCACCTTCCTAATATTGTGTTGGTCCCCATTTTGCTGCCAAAACAGCCCTGACCCATCGAGGCATGGACTCCACTAGACCCCTGAAGGTGTGCTGTGGTATCTGGCACCAAGATGTTAGCAGCAGATCCTTTAAGTCCTGTAAGTTGCGAGGTGGGGCCTCCATGGATCGGACTTGTTTGCTCAGCACATTTGCCCTTGTCAAACTCGCTCAAATCCTTACACTTGCCCATTTTTCCTGCTTCTAACACATCAACTTTGAGGACAAAATGTTCCCATGCTGCCTGATATATCCCACCCACTAACAGGTGCCGTGATGAAGAGATAATCAGTGTTATTCACTTCACCTGTCAGTGGTCATAATGTTATGCCTGATTGGTGTATGTCATCACACATGTTTGCAACACATGAAAATAACATTCAGCTACAGGTTACCAATACCACCATCATTCATTTGAACAACTTGATGGAAACGCACCTAATACGCATTTGTTGGTTTTTTATCCTTTTTTATCCGTGAAGCGAAAAGATTTTGAATGGAAACCCAGCTACTGTCATCCTGGAATACGGCCATGATGTGTCTTCCTACATGGATGTTTAAGAAATAAAAAGCTACACACTCCATCAATTAGGGTTAGAAGAACTGTTGCCAAACATATAACATGATAGAAACATTATAATCACTGCAATAATGATCCAATCACAGACTCATAAGTACTTGCCTTAGGGGTATAACAGTACCCTCGTGTAACGTTTCGATACATATCACGATACTGCACTCACGGTACGATGCTATTGCGAGACTCAAAGACATTTGGTAAAAGGTTAACAAAAATTGTACTGTTGATTAAAATGTTAAATTTGGTATTACATTGGGGGTGGAAATGAACAGGCTTGGACTTGGTGCTGCAGGTAACCCAATGCACGGGACAATGGTGACACCAGAATAAAAATATTCATGATTCTGAAGATGAAAATGCTTAATTATTTTAGACAAATATGCTTGCACTCTTGTCACTGACTAGATATATTTAAAATAATGTAGGCCACTTTTTACTAGAAACATATTTGGCATTATCAGAACCCACAAATATTCCCCCAATGCATTATTATACATTATATTCAACATTACATATAGCAGTTATGTAGTACTGACACTAAGGTCCCTATTTTAACGATCTGAGCGCATGGCGCAAGTGCACTTAGGGCATGTCTGAATCCATATTTGCTAGTTTAACAACGGAAAAAATGGTCAGCGTGCCAGGCGCATGGTCCAAAAGGGTTGTACCTAGTGAGGGTGTGTTTTGGGCGTAATGTGCAATAAACCAGAGTCCCGGTGTGTGTGTAATAAGCAGAGTGTACACGTGTTGTGCATCCGCCTGTAGGCGCATATTACTAACACGCCCTTTAAATAACACAAAAAATACTGCTATTATTACTATTGACTTTAGACCAGGTTTTTGTTGGTCAATGGCGCAGTCGTTTTCACTTGCCTTAAAACAGCAACATGCCAACAATGCGCCTGAACACACCTCGTTTTCAGACCAGCACACCCATGGGTGAACAGATGGGTGCCAGTGCATTTGCTATTTAAACAACGTGGTGCTGGACATGAAAATGTAACTGCGTCGGGCTGAAACTAGCAAAAAACACTTGCGTCGTGCCTGGCGTTGCATTTTGCCAGGTGTATGATAGGGCCTTAAAACTCCTGAAACGTACATTTTTTCTCACACAGTAATTTTCATTTTGGGTAAACTATACACAGTATACACTCACCTAAAGGATTATTAGGAACACCATACTAATACTGTGTTTGACCCCCTTTCACCTTCAGAACTGCCTTAATTCTACGTTGCATTGATTCAACAAGGTGCTGAAAGCATTCTTTAGAAATGTTGGCCCATATTGATAGGATAGCATCTTGCAGTTGATGGAGATTTGTGGGATGCACATCCAGGGCACGAAGCTCCCGTTCCACCACATCCCAAAGATGCTCTATTGGGTTGAGATCTGGTGACTGTGGGGGCCATTTTAGTACAGTGAACTCATTGTCATGTTCAAGAAACCAATTTGAAATGATTCGAGCTTTGTGACATGGTGCATTATCCTGCTGGAAGTAGCCATCAGAGGAAGGGTACATGGTGGTCATAAAGGGATGGACATGGTCAGAAACAACGCTCAGGTAGGCCGTGGCATTTAAACGATGCCCAATTGGCACTAAGGGACCTAAAGTGTGCCAAGAAAACATCCCCCACACCACTACACCACCACCACCAGCCTGCACAGTGGTAACAAGGCATGATGGATCCATGTTCTCATTCTGTTTACGCCAAATTCTGACAGAAATCGAGACTCATCAGACCAGGCAACATTTTTCCAGTCTTCAACTGTCCAATTTTGGTGAGCTTGTGCAAATTGTAGCCTCTTTTTCCTATTTGTAGTGGAGATGAGTGGTACCCGGTGGGGTCTTCTGCTGTTGTAGCCCATCCGCCTCAAGGTTGTGCGTGTTGTGGCTTCACAAATGCTTTGCTGCATACCTCGGTTGTAACGAGTGGTTATTTCAGTCAAAGTTGCTCTTCTATCAGCTTGAATCAGTCGGCCCATTCTCCTCTGACCTCTAGCATCAACAAGGCATTTTCGCCCACAGGACTGCCGCATACTGGATGTTTTTCCCTTTTCACACCATTCTTTGTAAACTCTAGAAATGGTTGTGCGTGAAAATCCCAGTAACTGAGCAGATTGTGAAATACTCAGACCGGCCCGTCTGGCACCAACAACCATGCCACGCTCAAAATTGCTTAAATCACCTTTCTTTCCCATTCTGACATTCAGTTTGGAGTTCAGGAGATTGTCTTGACCAGGACCACACCCCTAAATGCATTGAAGCAACTGCCATGTGATTGGTTGATTAGATAATTGCATTAATGAGAATTGCATGATACATATTGTTGCATTTTTTTATTGCAATATATTGTGACACGATATATTGCTACACACCTAATTTGCCTATTTAATCCAAACAGCAACTTTTTTAAAGTCCTATTTAAATCATCTGCTTATGATTTAAGCTGCTTAAATTTCTTTTGCAATGCACCCGTGGTTTTGGTGGTTAATCTAAAGAGACAAATATTCAAAGGAGTCACACGAGGAATCTAATTTTCCTTGATCTTTTGGGATAAACAGTTCAGCACGGTGAAAACATTTACATAACTTCTTCACCAGACCAAAAACATTACTCATTGATAGTAGGCTGCAAAACGTCTCGTTCTGCACTTGTGTCACTTTATAAAATAATTGAAATGAATGACCGCCCCCACATCGACACATGCACGCCTACATACACATCATCTCCTACTTGACTTCCAAATGTCTTCATTTTAAACATCGTGCAAGATTCATGTCATGCATACTACCTGTTAAAAGTTTAGAATAATTTTGCATGCTTTTGAAAGAAGTCTCTTCATGCATTTATTTTATACAGTAAAAACTGTAATATTGTGAAATATTATTACAATTTATAAGAGCTGTTTTCTATTTGAATATCTTTTAAAATTGTATTTATTCCTGTGATGCAAAGCTGAATTTTCAGGATCATTACTCCAGTCTTCAGTGACACGATTATTCATTTTCACCTTCAAAATAGCTTCCTCTCTGAAAACTATGTTCTGACGTCAATAAAGTTGCTTAATTTATCCTCGTCTATTGTCTGTTCATAGCATAACCCATAATAATGTTTACTCTCTGTCCTAGTTAGTGATTGTGATAACGTCTGCTGTGAACTCAAAGAAAAGTACACCTACATCTGTACTGAAACCCATAATCAAGAGATAGAGGCTTAATAGAGACTTTGCCTTAGAAAAGATGAGTTTTGATAGGATTATTAAGCATAATTTCTCTCTCCAGCACGAGTCAGAATTGTTGAGCTGAGAACTAATTCTATGTGATTTGATAGATGGCTCATGTTAATTGGTGGGTTGGAGAAACGAAGCGCATTGTCCTCTCAGCTCTCCTGTTCTGGCTCTAATTAAAGCACTTCCTGTTGGAGGAGGGGGGAACTGAGCACTTCTAATTCACAGGTGTTTGCTTCTGTAGGTTGCCATGACAACCTGGCGGAATCCCATTCCATTCCATGAATGTTAACATTGTATCATTTAATATGCCATTTTCCCTTCTGAAAAAGAAAGAAACACAATCGCATAGTTTTTTTTTTTTCTCTTTTCAATTTCTTGGATGTCTCAATTACAGTGCATAGAAAGACTGCATAATAAACTGGGATGCCTTATGTGGAGTGATTCTATACTTTTATATAGCCTCCTGGGTGCCACTGTCCTCATACAAGGACATTATATTTTAGTGAATTTCTCTGACACCATACATGTCACAGTTTTGAGTCTGGATGTCCTGTAAATAGCACATCCAGGGCTTTTCAGAGACACCATTTGTTTTGAGGTTTCACCAGGACAACAACTTCTCCCTGGTCTTTAGAAATGACTAGCACTCTTATGGAAATATGATAAAATTTTGAATTTTGAAAATTAAATCTGAATTTTCAAATTGTTTGTTATAAATCAACATCTCATGAAAATGTTATGGGGTTTCTAATCAAAATATGACAAAATGTGACTCTGTTACAAAACAGGGCATTGATTTATATTTTATTTTATACGTCCTCTATAGAGGACACCGGGACTTAAATCATGCTTATCAGGCATTTTGACACAAAAAGTGAATAGGGAAAGAAATTACATATCAATGTTCCTATAAAATTTTAGATATTATTATGAAAATGTTGCCAACTATTACTCCCATTATTACACTTCTTTTTTCATTACATGTTGCTCCAGATTAATATGCAAATTAGAGACAGTGTATAGATACATTGCATTGAATAGGAAAACCCATGTATGGCCATTTTACCCACATATTGCATAAAGTAAAATGGTATCAATTAATTCCAATATATCTTTCATAACAGAGTTGAGAATCATCTTTAAACAAAGTTGGGTAAAAAAAAAAAATCCTGAAACTGAAAATTGATTGGTGATGGTGAATGAAAAAAAAAATCCTATTGTTTTTGCCTATACATGTCATTTTATTTTTTACATAACTTTTTCCCGGTGTCCACGTACGAGGACATACACTATACTGCCAAAAGTTTTGTGACGTCTGCCTTTACATGCACATGAACTTTAATGACATCCTATTCTTAATCCGTAGGGTTTAATATGGAGTTGGCCCTCCTTTTGCAGCTATAACAGCTTCAACTCTTCTGGGAAGGCTTTCCACAAGGTTTAGGAGTGTGTTTACGGGAATTTTTGACCATTCTTCTAGAAGCGCATTTGTGAGGTCACAAAAAGGGCACTTTCACTTTCAAAGGGGCAGGGGCTCACTTTGTGATGTAAGGCTTGGATGAGCTGCTCGGCCATGGAAACCCATTCCATGATGCTCTCTACACACTGTTCTTGAGCTAATCTGAAGGCCACATGAAGTTTGGAGGTCTGTAGCTATTGACTCTGCAGAAAGTTGGCGACTTCTGCGCACTGTCATGGCTGAGTTGCTGTTGTTCCCAATTGCTTTCACTTTGTTATAATACCACTAACAGTTGACCGTGGAATATTTGAGGACATTTCACGAATGGACTTATTGCACAGGTGGCAACCTATCACGGTACCACGCTTGAATTCACTGAGCTCCTGAGAGCGACCCATTCTTTCACAAATGTTTGTAGAAGCGTCTACATTCCTAGTGCTTGATTTTATACACCTGTGGCCATGGAAGTGATTGGAACACCTGAATTCAGTGATTTGGAGGGGTGTCCCAATACTTATATCAATAAAATATCATAAAAAACTAAATAAAAATTCTATTTGTTTCTTATGCTCTAAACAATGTAATGACATAAAAAAAAAAATCTAAATTCAAAAGACTTTGTTTTCCTGGGTCTTAGGAGGATAGAGTACTGGAAAACGTGGCATCCATAAGCCATAACTCATAACCAGGGTTATCATAATAAACAAAAACCATAAAAAATATTTTCATTACTTATAATGGTAAGTAAAATAAACATTAACTAAAAATAAATAATATATTTTCTTATTTAGTAACATTTCTCATTTTTGTTGAATTCAAGTTAATAAACTAAAACTAAACTTAATACAAACTATACAGAAATATTTAAAACAATAATAACAAAATTACAAAAACGAACTCAAATTTAAATGTGGAAATAAAATCTAATTTAAAATATTAACAAGAACTACAATAGTATATTAAATGATACTAGAATAACACTTCATAACAGAACGCAAAACAGAACAAATTCACTCATAATTCTGATCAACACAATTTAATACCAGCTGTAAATGTTCTCAGTGCCAGAAAGTGGATTATTAGACCCATGCGGAGATGCCACCATTTAACTGTTAGCTATTTGTGTCATAAAAAAATTGCAACTTTCAAAGGTCAAAAGGAAGAAAATAAAAGCTTGAAAGCTTACAACTGCTCCTGACATCTAATTCCATTTACCAAATAGCTTGGACTCAAATTCAGACTTTTCCCACTATCCTAGCTTCACTCAAAAAGAAAATCCTGAGACTATTACGAGATATAAACTTGCAATTGCGAGAAAAAGTCAAATTTTATATTTTTTACAGAGATTATATCACGCAATTGTGAGTTTATAACACTACATCTTGCAATGTTGACTTTATAACACATTATATCACAATTATGTAAACTCGCAATTGCGAGAACTTTCTTTTAGATTTGTCATCAATTTACCAGGTTTTCAAGGTTTTCCAGGACGAGTGGGAACCCTGATTGTACTGTGCTACGGCATAACTGTGCGGATGAATATGATTATCCTACTGCTCATAAAACATTCACTACTAGGCTTAAGAGATATAACCAGTTTCGAGGGAAAGGATCTCAAGCTGACTAGCTGAAGACGTTACTGTAGCTTTACCCATTAATAGACACAGTACTTCCTATGATCCTTCACAACAAATAATGCTTAACAATGAACTCTATAGCAATTTATCTGTTCAATAAAACACCTTACTCACCTCTTGAGTAATAAAAACTAGGGGTGGGAATCTTTGGTACCTTACAATTCAATTAAAAATCGATTTGTTTGAAGGACAGCATTGCGCAAGATGTAGAATATTGTGTTTGGCAATAAAATAAAAAAATTGGGCTTTTTATCCGAGTAATCTGGAAAATAATCGTTAGATGCAGCCCTAATTGAGTTCAGAAAAGTATATAAAACTACAAACAGTCCAAGACATGTGCATTACATTTTAAGTCTTCTTAATATGTATAAGACAAATAATATATCATGTGATAGCGTTGTGTGAAGTTTCAAAACAAACTAAATTAAATTAATGATATATAGTAGAATTAATGTAAGAATTTCCATGTATTAATTGCTTTTTTATTACCAATGTGTGAACAGCTTGTAACGAAACTTATCGAGACTTTCCCCGACTTTCTAGGTTGTCTAAGTCAATACTGTAGACTGTTTTTTTATGTTAAAGGCACAATATGTAGTTTTTCGTCACTAAAGGTCGCCTGTTCAAAACAAAGGTGTAGCTTGATGATGCTGAGATTGAGGTTAAAATTGCTTATTTCTCTGGATTTAAACATTGTCCTGGTTAAAATTACTTATTTCTCTGGATTTAAACATTGGTGTTTCCATGGTTTATACTAAAATAAAACCGGAAATCGAGGGTAACGCAGGTATGATGTCATTGATAGGCGACACACGGTCCTGGTTAAAATTGCTTATTTCTCTGGATTTAGGCAGAAATCATGTTCGTGGATGAGATTATTAACGTTACTGTAGTATGAAGCAAAGCAGAGCCGAATGCTGTGGGAGCTGAACGAGGTCGCTGGAGCGATTGCTAATGAGAGACGAGCACGACACACGGCTCGACAGCAGCGGAGCGTTTATTATGCCACAGTCGCCGCTTCCACTTCTTTTGCTCAAGCGTGTGTGGAGTAACGCAGTGCTGTTTTATCATATTAGGTACATTTGAGTGTTTGTACAAAATGATGCACTAATGTTACTCTGTGCGTTCGCTCGGCGGCTGCTACCAGACACTTGTTGCACACTGCAGTAAGAAAATGCTGTATTACTGCACAATAATTCGTTTTCTGTCTATAAATGTATCCAAACAGTTGTTTCTATGTATAATAAAACATAATATATTAAAGCATCTTTGGTGTTTCCATGGTTTCCACAAAATAAAACCGGAAATCGAGGGTAACGCAGGTATGATGTCATTGATAGGCGACACACGGACACGGTCCGTGTCCTGGTTAAAATTGATGATTTCTCTGGATTTAAACATTCTTGGAAACATTTGGGATAATGTAAGTACACAAGTCAACAAAATATAGTTGCAGTTTTGCAAAAAAAAAAAAATTTAAATATAAAAATATAGTTCTAGTGGATATTTTAAAGTGGTGGTTGATTATGATTTCACTTTTTAAACTTTAGTTAGTGTGTAATGTTGCTGTTTGAGCAGAAACAATATCTGCAAAGTTATGACACTCAAAGTTCAAAGCAAAGGGAAAAATCACTTTTTAAGGACTACAATAAACGGCTGGTAGGGACTACACAAGTTTCCTCCCTCAAATTTACATAAACCCGCCCCCGGGAACACACAACAAAGAGGTTGAGATTATCATGACAGAATATGCTAATCAATGACTTTAAGATAGTTAACTCACAAATTCATCAACTAACCATTCAGGAACATCTTGTCTCATTCTACATGTTGTCACTTGTTCTTGAGTCTCTCCATCATTGTCCGACTCCGGTTTGAACATAAAAAGCGTGTCTGAGGTAATCAGAGCTGCTAACTGGAGTTCTTGAAGCTCCGCCCCGTGAGCAGCAGCTCATTTGCATTTAAAGGGACCCTCAAAAACGGCATGTTTTTGCTCACCCTCAAAAAGTGACAATTTTAACATGCCATAAAAAATGATCTGTGGGGTATTTTGAGCTAAAACTTCACATACACACTCACTTACAGTGAGTTACTACATCAGAGACTTATTTTACATCTGATAAAAAGGGGCAATAAACCACCCCTTAAATCTAAAAATCGTACATATATTGTGCATTTAAAGGTGCACTATGTAACTTTTCCGTCCTCTAGAGGATGTCTATTCAAAACAATGGCGTAGTTTGATGACGCCAAGTTTGAACGCAGAATCTTGAAACATGTGGTCTTCACCTCGCAGCCGATGGAAAAGAATCGGGATAGGACTCGGGCAGAAATCATGTTCATGGATGCGATTATTAATGTTACTGTAGTATGAAGCAGAGCAGGACCGAGTGTTGTGGGAGCTGAGCAAGCAATTTGTTAATAAGATAAACGCAACACGCCCCGCGAGCGGCAGGACTTTTATTATGCCACAGTCGCCGGCGCCATTTCCGCTTTTTTGGTCATGAGTATAAGGTAACACAGCTCAGGCGATTGACAGGCGACTCCCTCACGATTTACAAATAGTTGGAAACATTTGGGATATTGTAAGTACTCAACTGAACAAAATATATAACACTGGCCTAGTGGTTTTTGGATATTTTACAGAATTTTTTTTACATAGGGCACCTTTAAGGCGTTTTTGCCAGGAAAAAATAAAACGATATGACAGTTACGCGCGCTCCCGAGAGCCTCTCATCCGTTCAATGACACGATACAAATGCTTACAATATTTATGACAATGATGAAATAGCGATTCTGTACCGTAATGTCTTTGTGTCATGCAAAGAAAGTCTCTATTCTCAAATTTATAATCAAACTATCATGACAGTGTAATTTTAATTACCTCATCTGTCAACATGATAACAGTGAATTGCAGAGCTGGTGCAAACATATCCACATTGGGTTTTTTTTCTCAAACGCTGTCATTTTTGTTTATTTTGTTATGAGAGTAAAGCATGCGGTACATATTTACATATTCATCTAAACATTGCTCTTAGCAGCGTAGACGACGATTGGATCTTCGTTAACTGTATCACTGCCATTGTATTTCTAACTTCTTTTTACTTCTAAGCGAAGAATAAAAAATAAGTAGCTATATTGAGGCCTTCAATCATGTTCAGTCTCTTGTAGGCTACATTACCTGTGTGCGAGTGCGAAACGAGCACGAGTAGTACGTTTCTGGCTGCAGTTCACTTAATGGCCAACCAGTGGCACTAATAACAAGAGTTTTTGAATTCCACATATAGCCGCTTTAAAGGGATAAATGGTTACTTCACCCAAAATGTAATTTACTCACCCTCAAGCCATTCTAGGTGTATATGACTTTCTTCTTTCAGACAAATACAGTCATATTCAAATATGTCCTGGCTTTTCCAAGCTTTATAATGGCAGTGAACGGCAGCCAAAAAAGTGCATCCATCCATCATAAACATAATCCACACGGCTCCAGGAGGTTAATAAAGACCTTCTAAAGTGAATTGATGCGGTTTTGTAAGAAAAATATCCATATTTTAAAATATCTAGCCTCCGCCAGAACACCTTCTGTATTCAACATATCCGAACTGCAGAGGCGTTATAAAGTTTTAAATATGGATATTTTTCTTACACAAACAAAAATATATAGTATTCTCCTGAAAGAAGAATGTGATATACACCTAGGTGAGTAAATCATGGGGTAATTTTCATTTTTGGGTGAATTATCCCTCTAAGTTATCAAAAAGTCATATTTCTGATACAGCATGAATTAAGGATGAATATGTCATATTTCATATATCACACTGCATCAGAAGTTGATTGGATGGTAAAAAGAGGGTGGTCCTTATATCAATGGTGCAAAGATATCTTTGGAAAAATCAATGAATCATTCACAATGGGACCAGAAATGTGTATTAAGTTAATATGGCTGCTCCCCTTCAAAAGATGCAACTACAAAATGTTAAATGAAAGCATTTTTGTGATTGTTGTTTTATTTCAAAACAAACTTTTTCTCCAAGATACAGCACCTCAGAAAGTATAATTCAGTGCTATTCAAGCTTTACTGATATCTGATGAATACTTCACGCTTGGATCACCGTGAATCAGGTTAAAGGCGAAGTGTGTCATTTTCTCCTATTTCAGCTTAATATGCAGAAAGAACGTGTAACTTGAGAATCATGCACCTCCAAGTCCGAGGCCATGGTTCTCAGTCGGAAAAGGGTGGCTTGCATGCTTCAGGTTGGTGGAGAGTTCCTGCCTCAAGTGGAGGAGTTCAAGTATCTTGTGGTCTTGTTCATGAGTGAGGGAAGGATGGAACGGGAGATTAACAGACGGATCGATACAGCTTCTGCAGTAACGCGGTCGATGTACCGGTCTGTCGTAGTGAAGAAGGAGCTGAGCTGTAAGGCGAAGCTCTCGATTTACCTGTCGATCTACGTTCCTACTCTTATCTATGGTCATGAGTTGTGGGTCATGACCGAAAGGACAAGATCCCGGATACAGGCGGCCGAAATGAGATTTCTCCGCAGGGTGGCTGGGTGCTCCCTTAGAGATAGGGTGAGAAGCTTGGTCACTTGGGAGGAGCTCAGAGTAGAGCCGTTGCTCCTCCACATCAAGAGGAGCCAGCTGAGGTGGCTCGGGCATCTGTTTTTGGATGCCTCCTGGACACCTTCCCAGAAAGGTGTTCCGGGCACGTTCCACCGGGAGGAGATCCCGGGGAAGACCTAGGACACGCTGGAGGGATTATGTCTCCTGGCTGACCTGGGAACGCCTCGGTATTCCCCCAGAAGAGCTGGAGGAAGTGTCTAGGGAGAGGGAAGTTTGGGCGTCACTGCTTAGACTGTTGCCCCCGCAACCCGGCCCCAGATAAGCGGAAAAAGATGGATGGATGGATGGAACGTGTAAGTTGATTTTCTGAAAGAAATAAACACTGCGGCGCTATCAAAACATTGATCTGTGTAAGCGGCCCAACACAGAAACATTGGCTCAACCAACAGTGATGCTAGTTGCAAAGAAATCACACACTTCACCTTTAAAAGCGAGGAGCCTGCCAGCAAAAAGTGTCATCCCACACATATCTGTGAATTATGAGATATTGTTTACATAGTCGAGATTTAGAAACGCTCACACTGAAATGACTGCTCAACTGCTCTACATCCAAGATCCTCAAAACTCAATGTCATTTGAAGCTCAATAGCCATTTAAAGGTAAAATATTGACTCCAAACCAAGGTTTTTGTTACTGAGCTGCAGTGCCTTTAAACGCTATCCGTGTAATATATTCAACATACCCAAATTGGAAATAAAATAGCCTGAACTTATTCTCATGTTTCTATGGCAGCTAAACAATAGGCTTGTTGACTGGGTGGAATCTCATGACCAAAATCCTGTTTTTCCTGCCCTATGTGCATTCTGATTAATTGTTTGAATACAAATAATTAATGTGGCACAATATGTGCTACTGTATGTATTTATGTGCGTGTGCACTTAAGGATATAAAGTGGGTCATAAGCAGCCAACAAAAGCTGGACATAAAACCTTGTGGGTCGAATCTAAATTGATATCTAATAAACAACACAGCGCTGTGCTTTGACCGAAATATCTGTGAGCGGCCAGCAGCATTTGATCTTTTATAAATAGCAGTTGAATACGGAGTCCTGTGCCTTTTGAGCACATAGCATACTGCTCATGCTGATTAGGCTGTGATTGGTGTGGGGCAGCGTTTTGGCTCCTTTATTCACCATTGCCTCTCAATCATCAAGACTCACCACGCCAGCTTTCATCTGCACACTCAAAGGCGTCTAGTGGGAGGACACCGACCAATCAAACGCATACTCCCAGTCTGCACCAGTTTGTTCTCCACAGTAGGGTGAGTAAAGGACCCTGTGTTTTACAATAGAATAGAACACAAGTTATTACCTGTTTTTGCTTGTATTGTTAGCTTGGTTTAAATTTGGAAACAAATTAGACAACTCTTCAGATTCAGGAACTTTTACTGAGGAAAACTGTTTTTAGTTTAAACACTTAAAGGTGCAGTGTGTAGTATTTATGAGGATCTTTTGACAGAAATGCAATAAAATATACATAACTATATTTTCAGTGGTGTATAAAGACCTTACATAATGAACCGTTATGTTTTTATTACCTTAGAATGAGCCAATTCAATTCACCACTAGATGCAGCTAAAATTTACACAGTGCACCTTTAAAGCAACACTAGGTAACTTTAGGCGCTGTAGCGGTTAATAAACAATAAATAAAGCTGCATGCGTCTTGCAGAAGAATATTGTAGCCGGTGCTACTTCTCTCTGTTTATGTCTATGCTGAGTCACGCAGACTGTTCTACTCCGCAGCAGTGCGACCCGAACCGGACTAAAATAGTCAGAATATAAACATTTATTATATGTGTACCCTAGCGATTCAGGATAAGACAAAAACACGGTTTAGAAAATTCATTATATAAATTTAGTAAACTTTGAGCAAAAGAAAGTTACATAGTGTTGCTTTAAAGGAGTGGTTTGCCCAAAATGAAAATAATTTAATTATTTATATTACATACCCTGATGTTATTCCAAACCATTGTTGTAATTGTTAGGTAAAACTTAAAATATTAAAAATAGTTTTTGGTAATTAAACAAAAATAAATTAAATTAAATATTAAAACATAAACTTAATTAAAAAAAACGAACTGAAATAAAATAAGATAAAGTTGAAGTAAAAAAAATACTTAAACTAAAAAATAAATAAAGCTAAATGGGAGTATTTATTTTATATTTTAATTATAATAATTTAATTATAATAAAATGCACCAAAGCACATAAAATGATTAAAAGAATAAACAAATTAAAATGAAAACTGAAAATATAAATAAAAGCCAATTCAAAATATTAATAAATACTAAATAAATAACATACAAAGACAGTTAAAAATCAGCTTGACCATTTTAAAATGATCATATAATATCAAATCGCTTTTATATTTTAAAATAAAATGAACTGTGAAAATCTGAAACCTGAAATTGAAAAACGTTCAGAGCTGAAAATAAATGTTTCATGAATTAGGCCTATATATCTTATCAATGTTATTACAAAACAACGTAGTTGATTTTAAGGGGCTATATGTAAGAATTTCCATGTATTAATCGTGTTTATTATTGCCAATGTGTAAACAGCTTGTAATGAAGCTTAAAAAATTCCCAGACTTCCTAGTTTGTCGATGCAAAGACTCAAGACATGAAAATGACATGAAATAAACATGAAATAAATGCTTATACAACTTATAACACTTTGTACTGTAATGTCAGTGTGTCATGCAAAGAAAAAGAATCAATTCAAACTATAGTCTCACATATAGGCTTCTTTATAATCAAACTATCATAACAGTGTACTTTTAATTTTTAATTACCTCATCTGTCGACATGATGCCGGTGAATTGCAGAGTTTGTGCAAACATTCACATCGCCATGATCAGATACTTTCTTAACTGCTATTTTTCACCACTGTCATGTTTGTTGTGTTTATTTTGTTATCGAGAGGAAAGTGCGTCTGGATGTCCGTTAACATATTTCTGCAAAGATATTTCCAACATCTTTTTACTTCTGAGCCGAAGAACGGAAAAAGAAATTCACCGTGAGAGTATATCGATGCCTTAAATCACGTTCAGTCTCTTTATACCTTACGTGTGTGTGCACAAGCAGTACGTTTCTGCTGCAGTTCACCTAACGGCCACCGGTGTCGCTAATTATACATACACTCACCTAAAGGATTATTAGGAACACCATACTAATACTGTGTTTGACCCCCTTTCGCCTTCAGAACTGCCTTAATTCTACGTGGCATTGATTCAACAAGGTGCTGAAAGCATTCTTTAGAAATGTTGGCCCATATCGATAGGATAGCGTCTTGCAGTTGATGGAGATTTGTGGGATGCACATCCAGGACACGAAGCTCCCGTTCCACCACATCCCAAAGATGCTCTATTGGGTTGAGATCTGGTGACTGTGGGGGCCATTTTAGTACAGTGAACTCATTGTCATGTTCAAGAAACCAATTTGAAATGATTGGAGCTTTGTGACATGGTGCATTATCCTGCTGGAAGTAGCCATCAGAGGATGGGTACATGGTGGTCATAAAGGGATGGACATGGTCAGAAACAATGCTCAGGTAGGCCGTGGCATTTAAACGATGCCCAATTGGCACTAAGGGGCCTAAAGTGTGCCAAGAAAACATCCCCCACACCATTACACCACCACCACCAGCCTGCACAGTGGTAACAAGGCATGATGGATCCATGTTCTCATTCTGTTTACGCCAAATTCTGACTCTACCATCTGAATGTCTCAACAGAAATCGAGACTCATCAGACCAGGCAACATTTTTCCAGTCTTCAACTGTCCAATTTTGGTGAGCTCGTGCAAATTGTAGCCTCTTTTTCCTATTTGTAGTGGAGATGAGTGGTACCCGGTGGGGTCTTCTGCTGTTGTAGCCCATCCGCCTCAAGGTTGTGCGTGTTGTGGCTTCACAAATGCTTTGCTGCATACCTCGGTTGTAACGAGTGGTTATTTCAGTCAAAGTTGCTCTTCTATCAGCTTGAATCAGTCGGCCCATTCTCCTCTGACCTCTAGTATCAACAAGGCATTTTCGCCCACAGGACTGCCGCATACTGGATGTTTTTCCCTTTTCACACCATTCTTTGTAAACTCTAGAAATGGTTGTGCGTGAAAATCCCAGTAACTGAGCAGATTGTGAAATACTCAGACCGGCCCGTCTGGCACCAACAACCATGCCACGCTCAAAATTGCTTAAATCACCTTTCTTTCCCATTCTGACATTCAGTTTGGAGTTCAGGAGATTGTCTTGACCAGGACCACACCCCTAAATGCATTGAAGCAACTGCCATGTGATTGGTTGATTAGATAATTGCATTAATGAGAAATTGAACAGGTGTTCCTAATAATCCTTTAGGTGAGTGTATATAGCCGCTTTAATGAAAAAGGCTATTTTTATTAGCACATATTTCAGTTCAAGAACATATTATTTTGATGGTTTATTTTACTAAAACATATTCAAACGTTATAGAAAGTAGTGTACCCAAATGGATATATGCCTGTATGTCATCTGTTATTCATATCATGAAGACGGTTTCCATAAATGTCCATATGTACACACAAACACCACACAGAGACACTTATGTGCACAAACCCACTTACATACAGTCATGCAGATCTATTTACAGTAATGGCACCATGAGAGCTGTGGAGAAAAAATTAACTTCATTGGGATGAAGGCCACAGATGTCAAGACTGCTTGACACAAAAAGACACTTCTGGAAACTGATTGACATTTCCATAGATATTTAATGCTGCTGGAAATCAGTGGTTGTCAACTGGTGGCTCGCAGGTCTGTGGTGATGGTCACACAGACAGCAGGGGAAAACAATGCTGCATGAATGCAAATAATAACATGCAATTATTTGTATTATAAATGTACGTTGCTAAAATGTGATCTCAAACTTCATTCAAACTCTGATATTTTAGTAGCCTACAAATTAAAAAGACTTGCGACAGGTTGTGTGACATAGGCTACCTTCATCCTCAAAAACGATGAGCAAAACTGTAAAAGAAAAGAAAATATAACCTTGCATTAAATACGCTTCACTTACAGTAAGGATAAACCAGAGCAATTGAGAAGCTGATTTGTCAAAACATGGCGCAATTTACCTGCCTTCACTATAATTATTTGCTGAAAACATTTTATACAATCATGATTTAAGTTCAGATATTTTATGACTGTATTTAAAGTTGAATTCTCAGCTTTGAAGGTTCCCAAATGAGCTTCAGTTTCAGTTTGCTTTTATTAAATGTGTCTGGTTTGACATCAAACTGCAGTTTCGCTTCTCTCAGAGCCATTTATTCTGGTTTAATACTGCTTTGCTTTTGACTCTGAAAGCAACTGTCAGTCAAGAATAACCATGGAGTTGTTTACAGTTGTCGGGGAAAACCAGTGAAAGATCACAGCGCCTGATTTATTACCATAACAAGCCTTGGAGGAAACATTTCCTAAGCTTCTGTGAGTTACTCTGAACTTTTATGGCTCATGTGATCTGATGAAATACGGCCACTCTCAGAACATTCAACCTTTGCATCAGAAGACAATGGTTCTTTTGTTGCCATAGCAACATTTTCTACTTGGTTTTCTTGCATCTATATAAAGTTGATACTATGTTTTCAACACAGCCTCTAAACAGAGACTATATAGGACAGCAGGTAGAAAATGCATTTGCAAAATGCATTATAATATTCATTTGT
The DNA here is from genome assembly GCA_039654625.1 of Rhinogobio ventralis. Classification (NCBI taxonomy): domain Eukaryota; kingdom Metazoa; phylum Chordata; class Actinopteri; order Cypriniformes; family Gobionidae; genus Rhinogobio; species Rhinogobio ventralis. The sequence goes on along the minus strand of CM077200.1, from coordinate 4,368,958 downwards.
ATTATTTTAGATTATTTCTGCTACAGACTTGAACAATAGAAAAGGTTAATTGTAAAAAAGAAATTGCCTTTACAGTTTGGTAGTTTATGAAAAAATCCCACACTAATTTAAGATATTAAGTCTTGTTCTCTGAGTTTTTGCTTAAAAAAAAAAAATCTGCTTTAATGGAGCAATGCTATGCTATAATTGTTTTTGGGGAAAACAAGATTGTTATTTTTTTTTTTTTACCCCTTTTGAAAATATTTTGTCTGTTTTAAGCAAAAAATTCTATTTATTTGTACATTTTTCAGAAATCTTGCCTCAAGAAATGTATCTTAATTTTAGAATGTTGAGATTTTAACAAGACCAAAAAAAAAATTAAGTAAGAAAATAATTTTTGCTGACCTTTCGTATTATAGCTGAGGCAATTAAAACACTGACTTCAAATGAGAAGCTTTGGTAAAAAGTAAAACTTATCCGTGCATTTAAAGGGGACCTGTTATGCCCCTTTTCACAAGACGTTTGTGAAGTTTCAGCTCAAAATACACCACAGATCATTTATTATAGCTTGTCAAATTTGCCCCTATTTGGGTGTGAGTAAAAGCACGCCGTTTTTGTGTGTGTCCCTTTAAATGCAAATGTGCTGCTGTTCCCCGCCCCCTTTCCTGAAGAGGACGGAGCCTTTACAGCTAGTGCTTTCCTGTAGCTAGCTCAAACAATAAGAGCATGCACTAGCAACGTGAAGGTCATGGGTTTGATTCCCAGGGAAAGCAAGAACTGACAAAATGTAAAAAATGTGTACCTTGAATGCAATGGATAAAAGCGTCTGCCAAATGCATAAATTGTCAGTAGCGGTGTTGAGCATATGTTCAAACACATGGAGAGACTCAGAAAAGAAGTTACAACTTTTAGAAGGCATTTGGATGTTTTTGAATGGTTAGTGGATACATTTCTGTAGTTGCTGTGGAGTTAAGTTGATTTGACTAACTCATCGACTAGCATGTACCGTCATGTTAATCAAAAAAATCTTTCAGAAACAACTTTTGTGCAAATCCAGCATTGAACTGACCCTCGTTTGTGAAGCAGTCTGGCAAATTTGCGCAAATATAGAACATTTTAACGACTTTATTCGACACATTTCCATCATAAATGAAATTCAACCACGGTGTCCTCAGTGGCTCAGATGCTGGGAGTCTATGGAGACTCTTATGTTCATTGGTACATCCAATAACAGAACATTTGTAATGTTTTTTTGGTGTAGACATTGTATATCTCCAGCTGCTACAGCGAGGAAACAGAAATGGTGGACTGCTATGGCTCACTCAGGGCGGGATCTATGCTAATAGGGCAGATCGTCACCAGTCATGGGCGGGGCTTCTGGAAATCTGGAACTGCTTGTTTGAAGAGACTGTTTATGATTTATGGGATTTATAAAAAAAAGGAGTGGGTGGATTTTTTTTTACCATTAAAGGTGTTAAACCTGTGAATTTTGCATAGTAGGTCCCCTTTAAGGTAAAAGTGTATGTTGGCGGTTAAGAACAGAATTCAAAAAGTATAGACAAAACTACAGAACATGTCTAGTTCAGGCCAAACTGGCCTAAAGGCTGCAGTCAGTTTGTGGTCTCTTTCTGTCACTCCAGAAGTTTCTCTGAAAATGTTTTTCGAAGCAGATGCACAGAACATACTGCTGACGCAGGTCCGACCAACTGGATTCCAAACCGGACGGTAAATGTTCTGCATAGTTGCCATAGAAACCCTCGGCCAAACCCACAATCTATAACACAATATGGCAGACTTTTTGCATTTGGCTGTTATTCTGCAAAAAAGCCACTTGAAAGACTGACAAAAGATTTCTTTCACAATGAGGCACAATAATTCAGTCAGGCATGAAAGCTATAATTAGCATAAATATAAGTTATTTCTATGAGCATCCATAAGGCAAAATGATGCTGTTACATGTTGAGAGCAACTAATTTTATGTGTAATATTATCGCATTGTGTAATAATTCTTGACTTGTTGACCCTTGGTTAGAGGTTTCCACATATGTCTGACCTGATCTGATCTGTGTGAAGCTTGTTGAATTGAATGGAAAAAACTAATTATGGTTACACTTTATTTCAAGGGTCCACTTTAGACATTCTACTACCTATAAATAACTAGTTGCAAGGTAGTTGCAAAGTTACTTATAGAGGTTATGCATTGACGTAATTTTCCCGCCGGAACACGCCCCCTCAGCCGGACTGAGTGGCAGAAGAGCTGCTGCATGACTGGATTTAATAGGAGAAAACGTGAGTAAAACAAACGATTATCAGTTTAAACTAAAGGTCGGACTCGATATAGTGTTCCTTACAGCTTACCAAAGATCCAGTGATCCATGGATATTAACATGCAGAATCGTGTTTCCTGACATTAATATGAGCCTGATTTCAACGCTTTATATAAATACAATATAGGTAGGTCTAAATCCAGCTGATCACTTATATCAATGTTATATATACACTCACCTAAAGGATTATTAGGAACACCATACTAATACTGTGTTTGACCCCCTTTCGCCTTCAGAACTGCCTTAATTCTACGTGGCATTGATTCAACAAGGTGCTGAAAGCATTTTTTAGAAATGTTGGCCCATATTGATAGGATAGCATCTTGCAGTTGATGGAGATTTGTGGGATGCACATCCAGGGCACGAAGCTCCCGTTCCACCACATCCCAAAGATGCTCTATTGGGTTGAGATCTGGTGACTGTGGGGGCCATTTTAGTACAGTGAACTCATTGTCATGTTCAAGAAACCAATTTGAAATGATTCGAGCTTTATGACATGGTGCATTATCCTGCTGGAAGTAGCCATCAGAGAATGGGTACATGGTGGTCATAAAGGGATGGACATGGTCAGAAACAATGCTCAGGTAGGCCGTGGCATTTAAACGATGCCCAATTGGCACTAAGGGGCCTAAAGTGTGCCAAGAAAACATCCCCCACACCATTACACCACCACCACCAGCCTGCACAGTGGTAACAAGGCATGATGGATCCATGTTCTCATTCTGTTTACGCCAAATTCTGACTCTACCATCTGAATGTCTCAACAGAAATCGAGACTCATCAGACCAGGCAACATTTTTCCAGTCTTCAACTGTCCAATTTTGGTGAGCTCGTGCAAATTGTAGCCTCTTTTTCCTATTTGTAGTGGAGATGAGTGGTACCCGGTGGGGTCTTCTGCTGTTGTAGCCCATCCGCCTCAAGGTTGTGCGTGTTGTGGCTTCACAAATGCTTTGCTGCATACCTCGGTTGTAACGAGTGGTTATTTCAGTCAAAGTTGCTCTTCTATCAGCTTGAATCAGTCGGCCCATTCTCCTCTGACCTCTAGCATCAACAAGGCATTTTCGCCCACAGGACTGCCGCATACTGGATGTTTTTCCCTTTTCACACCATTCTTTGTAAACTCTAGAAATGGTTGTGCGTGAAAATCCCAGTAACTGAGCAGATTGTGAAATACTCAGACCGGCGCGTCTGGCACCAACAACCATGCCACGCTCAAAATTGCTTAAATCACCTTTCTTTCCCATTCTGACATTCAGCTTGGAGTTCAGGAGATTGTCTTGACCAGGACCACACCCCTAAATGCATTGAAGCAACTGCCATGTGATTGGTTGATTAGATAATTGCATTAATGAGAAATTGAACAGGTGTTCCTAATAATCCTTTAGGTGAGTGTATATATATATATATATGATGTATTGTCAAATCTATTTGAACAGTCAATCTCAAAGCTCTGTGTTTTGTGTGTTTTTTCACGGCATTCACGCTGAAAACCAATGCGGTGGGCGTAACCGCAGTGGCTGACGGTGATGTCACGCGCATACCCTCTATAGTCAGTAGAAATTCTGTTGGTGAGCATCAAAATAAAGTGTTAGCAGATATTAAGCTGGCAGTCTAATACTCTAATGACTGCTAGTTGACATGTAGTTGCAAAGATACTAATCGTTAGTAGAATGTATCCATTTATCCTTTGTGTCAGAAGTAGCAAAAACGATTGGAGTACGTCAGAAATAGAACAGGACATCAGTTTACTGTCTGGGATTTGTCATGTCGCCTCACATCACTTCCAGTTTAGACAGATTCACTGTTTATATTGGGTTCTCTTGGCTTTTGTTGCAGAATCTCCATCTCCAACAGAAGAAAGTAAGTCGAATGGGTTTGAAATGACTTGAGGTGAATAAATTATGACAGAATGTTAATTTTTGTGGGGGAACAATCCCTTTAACTATTTTAAATGTTTTCTTTTGTTGGCTTACAAAGGCTGCTTACTGTTTCATGCACTTATCTGGCAGCACATTTAAACACATCAAACTCACTTACTCTAGTAGAGAGAGCTCCGAAATCTAATCCAAAAACTCATTATGGGTTTATAACTGCCTTGAGTTTCATAACTGTCAAGGTTTCTGTATCCTAGTATTATTGCTGCTAATAGCACATCATTCTTTAATTTTCTGCAGCGGCTGTAATTGACTAAACAGAAAAAAATTGCTTAAGCACCATCTTAGGACCAAGTCATTTAATAAAAGAGTGACTGCCAATGAAATATGGCCAAATTCATCTGTCCAAAACATTAAATATCTATGGATACACAGAATCCTGACACAAATAATAAATAAATCTGCCGATCACCTTACACCTTAGTGGCTAATGCTAGCACAACTAAATATATGTTGTTATATACATGTATGTGATCATTAATGCATGATGTGCAAAGAAGAAAAAATAGTATTTAAATATTGTTTCAGGTTGTACACTTTTGGCACCAAAATTTGGAGTTTGGAATTCTATATTATTCACTTGTGGCAAGCCCTAAGGTGAATCAAGACAAATTAAAGTGGGAAAGTACCTTAACTGCAATTTCACACAAATAACTTGACCTTGCTAACCAGAGATACTCGCACAAGAAGATAACACAACTTAATTTTTTGTTCAGCTTGCCAGAAAAGCATAAAGCATAAAAAAAGGTCTGTAGTAAATCAGAACTCTATATACTTCCATATGTACAACGACTCCAAAAAAGTAAACATGCATGTATTGAATCACTTCTAATGCAGTGACATTAATATACTTTAACTGGTGTCTATGAACTATTACACTAATTGCACCACAAATGTTTTGTTAATAACATGCTAGCAAAACCTGTTTATTGGAGTCAGCATTGTGGCAGAAATTACAACATAAGGTAAAAGAATAGTCAAAAGCAGAAAAGTAATTGAAAAACAAGAGACAGAAGATCGATACAAGATACAATGATGTACAATTAAAAAAGAACCGTAAGGGTATGACGCAACTGCAAGGCCCTGTTTATTACCTGGTATTAAGATGCGTTTTGGTCAATCGGATCACAAGTGGACGCTAAATACAGGTGTAAATGGGGTCTAAAGCTTTTGAGCTTGTCCACTTTCGACCACTTCCAGAGGTAGTCGAAAACGTATTCGACCGGATTGCTTTCGTAGTGTAAACGCTCATGTGGTCGAATATGTTCAAACAGCCACAAAAGACTGTCTATTGACCTAATGCGTAAACATTATGGGAAGCGCGCTAGCCAGGCGGGATTTAAACTTTGTCGGTTGGAGACTCAAGTTTGGTTTGAAGATGATAAACGTACCAAGCACAATGTTCTCTCAGCATTCCTGATTTCTAACACACACAGCGTTCGGTGTGATCTTGTGGCTGTCAGAGCAGAAACAAAAGCTGCTCTTCGTGTGTTTCCGTCATCTACTTTTGTGTTTATATGTAAATTGTGCAAGCTCAGTTCGTCCATTAGATTGAAAGATCTGAAAAAGCCCATACATTTACCCACCCATAGACCCTCCCCTCAAAGAAATCAGGACAGAAGTGGCTGAAAGTGGACAAAAGAGACTAAAACACCAAGTGTAAATGATGATGCGTCTCCCTCGTCCACTTGTGATCCAATCGACCAAAACACATCTTAATACCAGGTGCAGACGGCCTAATTGTATCTAGAGCAGGACATCCTCAAAAACCAACCGTGCATGAAGTTAATCACAGAGGCCATAAAATGCCAAACGACATCTCAGAGACAGTTTGCCAGAAAGCCTGTGGGAGAGTCTGAAGCAGCTGGAGGAAGGTTTTTTGGTCTGATGAGACCAAAAGTCTTTTTACCATCAGATTAGACACCATACTTGGCATCAGCATCATGCTGTGAAGATGCTTTAAAATATCCAGGCATTTAATGATGCAACCTGGCCATGTGAAACTACACTAATGATCTTCATTAACACGTTAAAATGTAAAGTGCTCCGTTGCAGCTTCATATAAATAATCGTTTACTATTACAAATTGACGTCACTAACAAGGTTTCTTTGTGCAAATGGATATTACTGATTATCTGCAGCCCTGCATATCACTGCAAGCTGTAACTTTGTTTGGCACCACTTTCATTTCACTTTTATGCAGCAATTTAAGAGGGTGGATATTTTTTACAGTGCGTTTGTGCGGGGGGGGGGTGGGGTTACATAAAGAACACACTTTTTTCATTTTGCCATAAACTGCATCTTCAGACGTTTCAACAGAACACCTGGAGAAACACAAACAACAAATCTGTCATTTGGACACAAGCCCAGGACACATAATTTGTCTCAAATTATGATTTCACAGGGGATTGTCTAGTAGACACGGTCTCAGCTGACATTCAGGGCTGCATTGTGGTCGTGTCTATAGCAGCAGGTCCACCATCTGATCTAGATATGGACCGGATCCGGCTGACTACGGGATAAGGATAAGACAGGCAGACTAATATTAGTGTAGATGCCATTCTTTTTACGATGTAACAAGTACATCGGGTGTTATAGGAAGTGTTCACGGTTCCGACTGACCTCATTTATGCAGCCTAAAAATCATTTATCTGATTTGAATAATATAAATTGATGATGTGTTGTGTGTATGCCATGTTAAAGAGATGCATTTTTAGTCTAGATTTAAACTGACAGAGTGTGTCTGCTTCCCAAACAAGGCTAGGAAGACTGTTCTAGAGTTTAGGTGCTAAATAAAAAAAAAGGATCTGCCGCTTGCAGTTGATTTTGATATTCTGGTATTATCAACTGGTCAGAATTTTGAGATTGCAATAAACGTGAAGGACTATAATGCGTTAAGAGCTCGCTCAAGTACTGGGGAGTTAAACCATTTAGTGATTTGTAAGTAATTAGCAAGATTTTAAAATGTATACAATGTTTAACTGGGAGCCAGTGCAGTGTTGACAGAAACGGGCTAATATGGTCATACTTCCTGATTCTAGTAAGAACTCGAGCTGCTGCTATTTGGACCAGCTGCAGTTTATTTATTAAGCGAGCAGGGCAACCACCCAGTAGAGCATTACAATAATCTAGCCTTGAGGTCATGAATGCATGAACTAACTTTTCTGCATTTGTCAATGAGAGCATATGTCGTAATTTTGTTATATTTTTAAGATAGAAAAAAATATGGATTTACAGATTTTAGAAATGTGGCTTTCAAATGAGAGATTGGTATCAAAGAGCACACCCAGGATCCTAACTGACGACGAAGACTTGACAGAACATACATCAAGTGTTAGACAGTGTTCTATTGGTAACAGTCAGATAAGTATGATTTGAACCATGCCAATGCAATTCCACTAATGCCAACATAATTTTCGAGTCTATACAAAAGAATGTTGTGGTCAGTAGAATCAAATGCAGCGCTAAGATCGAGTAACACTAATAGAGAGATACAACCACGATCGGATGATAAGAGCAAATCATTTGTAACTCTAATGAGAGCAGTCTCAGTACTATGATACGGTCTAAATCCTGACTGTAAATCCTCGCAGATACCAGTTCTTTCTAAAAAGGAACATAGTTGTGAGGATTCTGCCTTTTCTAGTATTTTTGACAGAAAATGTAGATTTGAGATCGGCCTGTAATTAACCAATTCTCTAGGATCAAGCTGAATTTTTAAAATAAGCAGTTTAATAACAGCCAGCTTAAAAGTTTTTGGTTCATATCCTAATGACAATGATGAATTAATAATATTTAGAAGAGGAGCTATGACTTCTGGAAGCATCTCTTTCAGTAGCTTAGTCGGTATAGGGTCTAACATACTGTATGTTGTTGATTTTGATGATTTAACAAGACAGGTCTTCCTCTCCTATAGCAAAGAATGAATGGGAATCGCAGAAAAGTAAGTAAGTAAAAGTAAGTTTTCTGTTAAAGTTTACGAACATTTCCTTTAACCCTAAAGCACAAAACAATGCAATAATTCAAAATGGCTTCATTTGGCTTTAACACGGTACATTTGGCTTTTTTGTGGACTTTTCTTAGAGTGCAGAAATATTACAAATCAAACACATGATTGAGTCTAACACAATGCCTTAGTGTAACTCTCGTTTATCAGAAAAATATGGAGCAACTTTTTCTGAAAAATAGCTTGCATGAAATCCAGACGGGTGTAATAAAAGTAATGTCATTTTCACTCTTTTTGTTGAGCTTCCAAGACAATTAAATTCAGCCGCAAATGTGCAAAATAAATGAATGGTTTGTAAATTCAATATTTTATGAAGCTCAAAGGATTTGTATTTCTCTAAAATGTTATATCCTGCTATATGTTGATATTGTATGTTTTAGTGCCTATGCAAACATACAAAAATCAATGTGCACACAGTTTGTGCAAGAAGCTGCAAATATAAATAAGATCATGTTTCACATTTCCAGAAACATTCTGGACTCAAAACTGGGGGTTAAAGGACAGAAAGCAATCTTTGTACACCATCTACATAACTTTTATTGAGCAAGGTAAGAAAACAGACAACGCAATATCATGATCCAGTAAAGTTATGGATAGAAAATCAGTCTGGAAAAGAGGAAGAGATACAAAGAGAGAATAAACCACTGGATAGGAGATGCAAAAACAAAATTAACGGCATGACAACAGTACATCTAATAATAACCACATCCATCTTCAGAATAACAACAAGCTGAAACACCACATCTTTGAGATACACTATTGAGAAATGGCACATCACAGGTGACATGTGTTTATGTACACATGCATAGGAATGTTGTGGCTGGTGACGGGCGTAGGGAAGGAACGGGAATCAAGTACAGTGGATAGGCACTTTATTTTCCATGACTTATCCGAACATAAGTGCGAGACACTTTAATCTCACATACAGCAATATGGCTACGGAAATGAATGTGATTTAACACCCCCCCATATTGAATCTCTTATAGAATCCATTCTCTTCTTCTAATTTGAAATCTCTGCCAATCAAAAAGAGCTCAGTCACCGACAGGAACAAGACTTTCTGTTTTCTATACGTGGCTCTGATGGAAATTCTAATACAATGGCAATTTGGCCGTTTTAAAAGAGTGCGGAAAATAGAAATGGAAATGATTTAATAAATGAATCATTGTACTCTGGAAGTCTACAGTGGAGAATCCACATGATGCACATATGGAGTGATTCATATCCGGAGTGTAATTACAGACCGTGTGCTCAAGGTGTTCAGGCTTTTTTCTTTAATATAAAATAAATGTTTTCAGCATGGCGAAAGTGGCATGGAAGTGTTTTCAATGAAGGATGAAAGACGATAACTCAACAGAGCAGAAAATGCCCAAGTATCAATGAATGAATGAAAGAAGGAAGGAAAAACAGGAATGTGATTTAGAAAAGGGCAAATTCATCAATTAAATCATTGCATTTAAAAGGAAAGATTGTTTAGCACTAAAAATGATAATTTAAACTTACACAGCATGCTATATCATGAAACTTAAAGTGAACACACAAAAATATAAGCAGATTTTGATTGAGAGAGAGAAAGGTGTTTAAAATTTAAAATAGCAAGTCAAGATGAAATTAAAACTCTTTTATGCAGCGAATTTTGGCTGCCAAAAGGCAGTCATTTCAAATGAAATCCATGAGATTGGGAATTTTGTATGTGGGTGAAAAATTTCCCCATACAGATTTCGCAATGGGTTTAAAGGAATAGATCACCAAAAAAAAGAACATTTTGTCATCATTTACTCACCCTCAACCTGTATGAGTTTCTTTCTTCTGTTGAACACAAAAGAAGATATTTTGAAGAATGTTGTTAACCAGACAGTTAGACGACTGTCTAAACTGTTTGATTACCAACATTCTTTAAAATATCTTCTTTTGTGTTCAACATAAGACAGAAACTCAAACAGGTTTGAAACAACTTAAGGGTTTTTCATTTTTGGGTGAACTAAGTTGGTCACACAGGTTTGCCGCATTGACCAACAGAAAGCTGGTTGATTGCTTCATGTATCGATTGAAAACAGACAATGGACCTTTTTTGGCAGCAAAATTTCACCAATGTGACCTCACCTTTATTGCAAATTAGGGATGTGCCCGATGCCTAAATTCGAATTCAGAAAGGCACGGAAAATGAATAGCCTAACACTTTCATTACAGTGCATCAGATTTCACTTATCACTTGAATATAGTAAGGAAAGATGACTGACAGGGCCGATGATGGAGGATTTGGTGCGCAACAGATCCTGAGCGTCATTGACAAATAACTTATCTTGTAAAATTGTGTGGTCACTACCACCACTCCCTATACACAAAGTACGCGTGAATTGGAAAGTGATAGTAAAAAGTAAAAAGCGAGCAATATCAATACCCCGCATATTGATAGCAACTCCCTGATACCAACATAATTATACAATATATACAATATAATTACCTAACTATACAATTGAGAGAGTATGGAGCCCATAAAGGGACATGCAGAAGGAAAAAAATATGAGATGGAGGAAAAATTATTTGTCAATGCTTTCGCATTCTCGGCCGATAAATTTTGCCTTCCCCCGAGAAACTTTGCGTTCGCCCGATAAACTTTCGAAAAGTTTCTCGAAGGAATGCAAAGGTTTTGCAAGCAAACACAAAGTTCCTCGGGGAAATGCAAAACATTTACGAGAGAGCGCAAAAGCATTGAAATATATTTTTTCCTCCCATTACTATGTAGGGGCTCCTACATTTTCTTTTCCAAACATAGTATTCGGCTTCGGGCACATTCCTATTGCGCATGATTTATCTGTCCATGGTATTCCAAAGAAAAGAAAACTGTATGTTGAATTATTATTCAAACGCCTCTGAAACGGCTTTCCTTTTTGCTTGACATCACCAACCGCTCTTGTTTTTCACCATTCAATCACCTCTCATGGATAGAATCAAGTCCCTCCCACCTGACATTTTCCGCATTGAAATCCTGTTTCACACAGGAAAAACACCAGATTATGGAAGTTGCAAATGACCAACCAACAACAACTCCATAGCAACTTTTGCACAAGCAAACATCACTCATGTGAAAATGTGAAAACCTAGTTGCAATTCCATTTGGTGTTGCATGTGGCATATAAATTACACACTTCACCCTTAAGGATATGCAAATGATTCATCAAAAACACACAGATGTGTTTCCTTGAACTGAAGCCAGAACTGTGAGACGATCTGTCTCACTTCTAATAGCGTTGCAATTGTGTGAATCCACTCAAGAACCGAAGAGTGCAGTAACCTGATTGAAGAGCTCTCAAAAATATTACCGGACACTCTTTAGGTCATACAAAGAGCTTGCCATGTATGACGCATTATAGTGTCTTATACAACAGTAATTTTAAAGTCCAAATTGATCTAACTGCTTTAATCAACAGTATTTGAGTGCAACAGAAGGTTCTGGGGGTGAAAATCCCATACATTTTCTCCAGAGAAATAGATTTTCTTTAACTATAAGATATAAACCTTTCAAGATAGACTTTTCATTTCAACGTACTACTATTTAATGTCTTTTTTTTCCTTGAGATCCAAAAATACAGGTAAATTGGGCAGTCACTGTTGCACTCTGTCATAAAAATAAAAGTACAGTACACAAAACAATGCTAGTGATGTGGATCCAACACAGGGGAAGATGTTAAGTAAAGATGTGAGCTTACATGTTCACCATCTGACTCAATAACAATAGAAATAAAATTGTGAGGGCTTGAACACTTTGCCATGCAACTGCTCCCATTGGTAAACATCTACACACATTTACTATAAACATGCCAAAACTCAGTGTACATATTTAATAGAAGAATAATCATCTGAACACTTTATGAACATAAACAGTGTATGAAAAAACTCCATACTTCCTGGGGGATACCCCAAATCTTATTGAACAATTTTATACTTTACTAAACGTTACCCACAACGCACCATAAACTGTTGCAAATCAACAACATTCTCCATTAAAGTGCACACGTACGAAAAAGCAATATGTTCCCTAACCTGAGATTGAAGCTAAAATGGCACTAGTGGGCACGGTAAATGTCCTTTAGAAACGTAAACACACACATTATGTTTCTGAAGAAACTTCTTTGCAAGCGTAGTGTATGTTAGCATAGCCTTTATACACTGTGAAAATGTTGTTTCAATGTAAAACAGTAAGTTCATGCTGCCTTAAAATTTTAAGTTTAGTCAACTCAACTATCCAAGCTGTCACTTACTACAACTTCACATATTAAGTTGACTAAACTTAAAATTTTAAGGCAGCATGAAAGCTTATAGTTATCCCTTACAAATATTGTACCATGGTAATGCAATACTTTGATATCCATATCAAATACATCATGGCACTGAATGAATACCATATTCACATACCATGGTATTTACATGACACCTCATAGAATACCATGGTATAATCAGTGTACATATCCAAAAACTTGGACCACATGGACTGCTGTGTAAATATGGTACTTCAAAGATTACCATGGTATTAGCATGGTATTTGTTTAATAGCATGGTTTTACCATGGTACATATCCCAAAAACTATGGTATTACCATGGTATCATGGTATCAGATCGTAATACTATGAATACATTACTATATTCATAAAAATAACCATTGTAAATGTGAAAAACTATGGTTTTAATACAGCACATGCCCAAAAGCCCATGCTAATCTGAGTTACTGCAACAACAAAAAAAATCCAATTGTCCAATTAATACCATTGTAATTTTTTTTCCAATAGTATTTTGAACTCTTTTAGTCAACTTTATAGGGAATAGGGAGTCATTTCAGGTGCAGCTATAGAAACAGATTTATAACAGCCTTCTATTTACAGAAATCATGATGTCATGACATCCATAATGATGTAATATGTTCTGTCCAATCACGAATCGCGCCCTCCCTAAAGTTCTGTGTCTCTCAAAGTGAGCAGCTTGTCACTCAGTAAGGCTGAAGGGTGTTTTTAACTGCTCAGATTCAATGTTCAAAAAGAAAAACAGCAAAAGTTCCAGTAGTTTTACAGTGCGATTGAGAGAAATGTCACAGTTTTAAACCCTAGAGTGGAATTAAAGAGGCATAAGGCGAAACACTGTTATTATAGCAATACATGGGGAAAATATATATATGTCATTTACATAATTTTTAAGGCTCAAACCGGCTGATGAAGCATGCATTTGTGTTCTGGCATTAAGTGACTTTAAAGCATCAGTCAACTAAATGAGCGGTTGCCGACGAGATACGCCATGTGGATGGGGAGCTGTTTTTAACTATCGGCATCTCCAACAGTGAGACCGAGCAGGGTCTGGAATCAAGAAGACATTGGTCTCAGCACAAACACAAACCCTGGGAACTCACACGTACACAATCGGAGCATGCCATACAGAGAATATACACAGAAGATCTCACACATACAGTACATCCATACACTCTCACTGCTGGTAAACAAATTAGGAAGGTGCACACAGTTAGTAGGAGAGTTCTGCAACTCCAATCACTTTGAATCAAAGCTGGAATATTTCCTTGTCTGGTTTCTGTTAGTTGAAGACTGCATTGAGGCATTTGTCCCATGCCCAGGTGGTGGACGAAACTAGACTTCTAGATCCCAGAAAGCAGCTCCTTCAAGGGTACCTCCCTCTCGCCCAGTAGGGTGTCTCTCTTCAGACTGGTGCCCTTGTTGACAACCTTCATCTTGATGGCAAGGTTTTTCACCTGCGCAACAGGAAGGGAGTCAAAGTAGAAGTCCTCGTTGAAGACGGGGTTGCGGCTGTTCTTGATAATGGTGCTCCGCTGTTTCTGGAGCTTCCCCGGGTTCAGGTACAGAGCCACGCAACAATTGATGCTCTTCACGTCAAACTGCTTGTCGTAGAGGTCCTCGGCCGCCAGCACACGGACGTGAAGCCTGGCGGCATCGATGTCGTAGTCTGTGCAGAGGCGTAGAGTTCCTCCCTTGTGGAGGTTAACAGTGTGCTGCGTGAAGCGATCCATGTTTCCTCCGTATTTCCGTCCTCGGAAAGCAGGGGAAGGAGGGCAACGAAGGCGCCTCTGTATATTCGGGCTGGTCTCCACGGAGCTGCACTCATCAGTGGAGAGAGAACTGTGCCGGGCGAAGGAGCGCTTGGCCCGGGATACTTTGGCTTGGGTTTCGTGGGTGAACATCTTGAGGAGAGATGCGGAACGAGACAGTAGAGGGGAGTTGAATGGGGAGGACTCGGCCGAAGAGCAAGTGTCGCTTTCCCCTCCGCTGAAGTACCGGTAGGGGTTGGAGTGGGAGGTGTTACAGTCGCTGGGGTTTAAGTGGTTTCCCTGCGACTTGCGTTGGGTGCTGGGTGAGGTGAGTGGACTTGTGGGGTCGCTGTGGAAGAGGGATTCTTTACGTCTCGTATGAGGACTTTCCATGAGCGTGGCGAAACCGTAGGAGGTTTGCGCTTTGGGTACGTAGGGCAGGGACATGGCCGTTTGGGACTGGGGGTCGGCGTTCGTGTTGAGGTCACCCATTTCTCCAGCCACCAAGTCATCTGCGCTCTCAATCTGGATGATGTGGCGGTTTGCAGCTTTGAGCAAGTTCTTGGTGTCCCCAGCCAGCTTGTTAATGAGGCGTGGGCTGCGCGGACTGCCCTGCGGTGTCTTGCAACATATGGTCTGCTCTGATGTTGAAGAGTGGAGCCCGTTTTTTGGCTTCATCTCTGGCGTCTCCTCCTCTGGTGGGCAGCACACTAATTTGGGCGGAATAAAGAAGTCAGGAATCTTGTCAGGGGTGAGGACGTTGCAGTAGGTGGGGGCTTTGCTCTGCTTGTCTGCCGAGTCTCCTTGCCGGAGAACGTTTCCCTCCACTGAACCGCGGATCTTTTCCAGCAGCCACATCTCTCTGCGAGGTCTGGGAGAGATGTGCAATTGCACCCTGTGTGCACAGATAGTGAAACGAAGAATCATCAACCCACACTGACACCTGCGATTCATGAATGCATATACAAACTGAATTCAGTCCACCTCCTCACTGCTTTGGGTACACTGTCACCCAGTGGATTCTTGGGATATTCTGACACTATCTTAACACTTTGTTAACTGTACAAAGCAATTGTTGAAGACAGCTGACACCTGTCTCCCTCTCCATTATCAATTGTAGACTGTCACCTTGTGGAGATGCCGTTCATGCACTCAACATCCTTCTTTCATTACATATTCAAGCCACAAAGCTTATTATAATGCAAAATGTATACAGAGGGTTTCAAAATGTGTGAATTTTATAAAACGCACTGTAAATGAAAATTACTTAAAGGAGCCATTTCTCCCTGTTCTAATCTAAAATAGATTTTTGCTGGTGTAACCAGTCATGTATTTCAGGAATATTAAATTATATTTCTGACTAGAAATTGTAGGTTTAAATGCATATTATTCAGGTATATAGAACGTACACACACATACGTACAAAAAATCAACTGATTGATGTTGTATTGCAAGTATCACAATATCCTAACATACATTAAAGTATTTTATAAGGGCTGTCAAGCAATTCAAAATTTTCATCGAAATAATTACACGAGATGGATAAATTAATCGAATTAATCGCAAATTAATGACACATCAAATTTGGCTGAGAAATTACCCCCCAAAGATAATTTTAAGTCATTATTGTGTTAAATGAGAATAGACATTACAAAAAGTAGCTTTAGAAAAAAAAAAAATTTCATTTGATTCATTTGATGACATAATTTTCCTTTTTTTGTGAACTATCTTTAATGGGTTTTTATTAACATGGAAATATGATTTTTTTTTTTTTATGAAATGATACTCTAATTAAGAAACTAAACCTGCCAGTAGGTGGCGGTAAAAATGAGTCATTCATTCCTTCCATTAGTTCAAATGGCTGATTCATTGGGAATAAAGTAAAGGGCCGCATCCGAAATTCCATAGGCTACTTCCCTACTATATAGTAGGCGAAAAACAGTAGCTATATGACAAAAGAAGTATGTCTGAATTCAGAGTAGGATTTATGAATGGTAGTGAAGCGACGTAACTGAGGCTGGTAGGTCACATGATGTAGTACATCCATTAAGTCATTACTTAATCAAAATAAGTACTACCTACTCAAGAGAGTTTGCGATTTCGGACCTAGCCGAAATAGGCTAATATTTTCGTTGGCAAAACGGAGCAAAATCAGGCAATATTGTGTCTAAAATATGACACAATATTAACTTCTCAATTACTGAACTGTTGTCAATATCACATTTGCACTGGTGCTATTCAGGACAAAAACAGCACTCATGTGATATTGTTTAACTATATCATGATATAAATACGAGACAAAAACTCATACAGGGGCATTTTTGCCCTGAAATCTTGAATTTTAGGAGACTGCATGGCTTCATCACGCATGCAGTGAACTGTTGCTCTGCTTCATGTTTGTCACTAATCAACTGTATGACGTGTAAGATCAATTAGGTCTGGGACATGTTATTTCCCCCCATAACTAATTAGCCCTAATTTTTATACATTCTCTATGCTTTCTATTACCAGGATTTTTTAACTAGCCTATGTGGACACTTCTGTGAAGTGCATCTTAGTGAGCTATTTCTTTCTGATCTAACCCTTACAAATATTTTATAACTTATTTAAATCAGTTTAATTAATCTATTGCTATATTTTAATGTCATTTTTATAAGTTATATATTTATAGTTATATATATTATCATTTGATATATATAGGCTATATGAAAACCCTTGCTCTATTAGATAATGTCTGCACTTGATGCACACAGCTTGTCCCTCTGAAAGAGTCCTCTCTGCACAACAACTGCACTTCAGGTCTGAGTTCTGTGCGTGGAGTCCGCAGCACATTGTGATATGAAATATGGCTTGAGCAGTATATTTGCAGAAGCACAACATTGAGACGGAGCTGCAAAGGGGGTCTTTATCTTTAAAGTGGGCTAAATCATGTGCATAAAACTTAGGCTCTGTCTTATTTTAACAAACATCTGCATTGTCTAAACTGGTAAACATAAAAGACTTTACTAAAGATATGAAGTGATAATGATTAATTAGGCTATATTCCTTACAAAAACATAGTTTCCAATAAAATACCATGGCTAAATTAATATGGAATCTCCTTCAAATTGTGTAGTCCTTCCAAGAATAGCCTAAAAAAACTACAACAACAACTAAAGTTACTATGCACTCTTATAATAAAGGTTCAAAATGGGGGTTTTCACATCAATGCCATTGAAGAACCGTTTTGGGTTTCCCAAAGAACCCTTCAGTGAACAGTTCTTAAAATAACCCTTTTTCTTATAGTGAAGAACGTTTTAATCATCTAAAGAACCTTTTTCCACTAAAATGGACCTTTTGTGCATTGCACAGGTTCAATGGATGTAAAATGTTCTTCATGGAACCATCAATGGCAATAAGAGTGTGGTACATTTTAAGAGATAGAAATTTAAAGTAACACACACGGTAAAACTGATGTTTCTGCGATCTACACATTTCTAATGAGCAGTAATTTGGTACTGCATGACTCGGATATTTAGTTTTAAATGCATATGCAAGTAAACACAGTAATATATAATAACTGTATTTATGGATTTAAACTTTTCCGAAGCTGTTCCTGTATTATAAACCTGTTGAATCTCAGTTTGAACTTACGCGGAGTGGTTTGTGGTCCGGAGAGTGTAGTAAATGTCCTGGCTTCAATCCATTTGTTGTGTGGTTCGTGTCTCACCCTCGGTCGGGTCTCCGGTACTCCAGGACAGAACTGTCTGTTGGCACTGCGCGTCCACTCGCGGCTTTAATAGCGCACCAACCCCCGTGCGCGCGCATATCATCCAATGCCAGTGCGCGCATGGTAACGCGCACCACTCTGGAATCACTGTACTGCGTATAGCACTGTATACAGATTATAGTACTAATAAAATGTTAAAGGATACAAATTGGCGATGTTTGGAATGGAATAGACTACTTATAGAATACTAGGGCCTATATGAAAACATTCACTATACACTGTATTCTCCCCAATATAAAAAAAAAAAAAAAGTCAATATAATATTTCACGTTGTCATGACGTTACCTCAGTGGTTTCCATTTATCGTGTCCAAAATTAAAACAATTTAGAAATAATCCACTTTTGTGCAAATATGTCAACATTTTGTCAGACTGAAAAAAAAGTCTATTTGAAGACTTCCAATGCAAAAGCCTCTAAAAGCCACCTCGGTCAAAAATGTGAATGCTCTCCGCACATAGTAGACGTTCATCAAATACTTTCACTTCAAACCCGCTAAATCCCAGCCTCAGCCCATTCAGAAGTACTGGTACTTAGGTAGAAACCTATACATAGGAGCCTGACTAAAATGCTAATTTTAAAGAAAAACGTCATAAGGACTTTATAGCACACAGTATTATTCGATATAGTGCAAGTATACTTCATTTCGAGCGTATGGCATAAAATTTACTTTGTGCACAGTATGCATTTGAA
The DNA here is from genome assembly GCA_039654625.1 of Rhinogobio ventralis. Classification (NCBI taxonomy): domain Eukaryota; kingdom Metazoa; phylum Chordata; class Actinopteri; order Cypriniformes; family Gobionidae; genus Rhinogobio; species Rhinogobio ventralis. Next base: position 4,350,207 of record CM077200.1, on the reverse strand, counting down.
AGAAAATAGCATGAGTGATATTCCAGTACATGCGCTTCTGAACATAACCAACACGAGTGTGCCATTTCTCATGCTGCTTTCCTCCGTCAGGAAAATCATGATGCATGATAACTACGAGCGGACTGCGACTGGCAGGGTTTAAAACGCCTTATAAATTAAACCCTTTGTGTCTATATTCACAACTGCTGGAATATTATAGCTGGCCAGTGTGTATGTGTGTGAGAGAGGCGTTTTGAATGAAAGATGATGTACTATAATTGCGTTTGATTTGCTGTTCTCTGATCTGCCCGTCTGTTTCCCTGGAAACTTGGAGAGAGGTCTACGGAAACGCACACCCATAGGCAAAAGCAGAAAACTTTCCCAAAAGTCACCTAATTGGAGCAAACGTGCAGCTTCACGCCTTTTCCCTGTGCATGAGGTGCAGGTTTAAATGTGTCTATAGAGATAGAGTTGCTGGTCTGTGCACGCAGAAGTACATGAAGCTGACATGTCAAGAAGAAAGCTGACATCTATTGAATCACAAATCCCTCCACAAATGGAGCCCACTGAATACATTTGAACCAAAATCTTCCCATCACATAGGCAGTAACAATTATTTTTCAAAGTCTTAAATTAAACAAAGGCTATTAGAGTACGTTTTACAAGAAAATACTATTTCAGTCTTTCTACTTCAAAAATTTCACGTTTATTTCAGTGTGTTACTTTGCATTTCTTTGTAATTATTTGTGAAATAGTACACAGTATTTTTGGTTTCTAGTACAAATATCTAAACATTCTTAAATCAGCATACATTTACTTGAAATGCAAAATGACTTAAGATATTAAAGGTGCAGTATGTAAGTTTTTGACTGTACTAAAGCATAAAAATACCATAATATGTTTGCAGATATTTAGGAGTTTACACACTTGTTCCTCTGAAAAACAATGCTACAGCCAGTTTTGGTCTGTGCGATACCACACGGTGCAGGTATGACTTCACTTTCTAGGCCAACCAGCAGTTAGCATCACACTGGTTCCCTTGAGAATAACCCAATAGGAGTTTGAGTTATAATAGTTTATAAGAGCACAATTATGAGCATAATGAGGCTGTAAAAGCGGACTGAGTTTACCTGTTCGGCGTGATGACGTTTAATCTCCCCGACAGCCTCTGTAGTCCCATTTAGCCACTTGTTAGCAACCGCCTTTTTCAAGACGCGTAACAGCTTTAAAAAAAATCACGAGTTAGGTTATACTGATGTATTTTATGTTGTAGAATAAAATGTTAAAGTGTCTTGAGCTTGTGTTCACCACAGACCTTATTTCAGCCATTTACCAAAACCTCATTCAAAAAACTCATTGACTTTGAAATGCTAAAATGCTAACTTGCTTCCGCGTTTTGGCCTACAAAATGATGTCATACCTGCACCACTCTATCCGCTTGTTAAGTCGTGGAGTAAGGAACGCCGTTTCTGGGTCCAAGCCTCAACTCGTTTCACTTGAGAATGCCATCGACGGCCATTTATGAGCACTATTTATTCATATTAAACATCAAACATTTAAAAAAGTTAAACATTTTAAATACTTACAGTCTACACAACAGTCTCTGTGCTCACAGCGTCACAGACATTAATATTTTAACGATTTATAAAAAATGAATCACTGTCCGGCCATCTGGAATTTTGGTATGGAGATAAAGGTTATGATTATATATTTTTTTTGTAGTATTACACCACATTGTGTGTGTATATTAGCACCGTTTGCTGTTTTTCTTGTGGTACGAGATAGAGCGTTTGGACCCGGAAGCGCTGCCGCGTGACGTCAGACTTAACAACCGTATTTACCCAATAGTATTTCGCAACCCCAGATTGCCAGTTAGTGGAAAACAGTGTATTGCAGCATGGAAACCAGCAAACACACTCAGAGTCAGAGATTGCAGATTCTACCTGACCTAAAAAGCCTCTGCACCTATTTAAAAATCTCTATTAAAACACGATATCAACTCATCATAAATCAACTCATCAATTTACAGTGTGTAAGTCTCCTTGCCTTCGATTGTCAATTGCGCTCGTACCTGTTACTTGTCCTCAAACTGGCAACCTGCGTGAGCGTAGTCTGAGTAGGAGGGGGCGGGGGCGGGGCAAACAATATTTTAATTTGGACTGCAGTACCCGTTTCAACCACTAGCTGTCAATCCTACATACCTTTAAGTTTTGTTTTCTGAAAAATGTATCTCGTTTTCCCTTTGAATTAAAGGGGTTATGTCAGAAACTCTTGTTATTAGCGACACCGGTTGGCCGTTAAGTGAACTGAAGCCGGAGACTGCTCGTGCTTGCCTCGCGCACACGTAACGTACAAGAGACTGAACACGATTCAAGGCCGATATGCTCACAGTGAATTTCTTTTTCAGTCTTCTCTTAGAAGTAAAAAGAAGTTAGAAATACCTTTACAGTGACATACTGTTAGTGTTAAAGAACATCCCAACGCCATTTGCGCTCTGTTGCGAGCAACGTTTAGATGAATATGTAAATATGTGCTGCGCTCATTCCTCTCAATAACAAAATAAACACACAACCAAAATGACAGCGGTTTAGAAAACAGCAGTTAAGAAAGCATGTGGATATGTTTGCACCAGCTCTGCAATTCACCGGCAGCATGTCGACAGATGAGGTCATTCAAATTACACTGTTATGATAGTTTGATTATAAAGTATATTTGAGACTGTAGATGTGAGACTATAGTTTAAATGAATCCTTTTTATTTGCATGACACATTGACATTACAGTACAGAATGGCTTTTCAACATTATCCTGAACATTGTATAAGCATTTATTTCAGTCAAAGGAATGGAAGAGATGCTCTCAGGAGCGCGAGAAACCGTCACATACGGTAAAAACGTCAGAGTTCTTCACATAAAAATCAGTCCACAGGCTTTAGAGATAAACTAGGAAGTCAGGAAATGTCTCTCTCTCTTTTTTATTATAAGCTTTTCACACAATAAAAAAGTGATCAATCGATGACAATTCTTACATATAGCCCCTTTAAGTTTCATTTTCTGATTCCATTTGCCGATATTTGCTCTTATTTTAAGAATATACAATTCATTTTGATACATTTTTCATAAAGCAAGACTTAATATCTTAAGTCATTTTGCTTCTCAAATAGATCAGTGTCAAGATCAGTCTTTTTTTCTTTTTTTGCAGTGAATTTCTGAGTGAAAATATTTTCAAAGTACAAATCATTTTAAATCCTACATCAGTTTTATTCAGTTATAAAAAAAACCACACAATGAACTATCCGTCAAAATCACTATAGCGCGACCAAGACTGCAGAAAATGACGTTAGTAATTAATGCATGCATGTAAATGACCATTAAATCCCCCAATCACTGAAGTGGACCGGCACCTTTATTTCCAGCCATAGAGAAGAAAGATAAACTTTTGGGTACTCGCCATGCAAATATATGTTTAAAAGGTTTCTTTTTTACCTCTTAGCTCCTGGCTGATGAAGGGCACAAGGTACTGTTTTAATAAACTTTGAGTGACTATGAAGTGTTTATATTTTCTATCTCCTCTGAAGCTGTTAGCTAACGTTTAGTGGGTCGTTAGCATATATGCAGGTTTAGAATATCAGTGATGACCGTTTCATTTGCTAATGTTGTTATGCATAGGTAGCACTTTGAAAGAAGTTTGTCAAAAACTCATTTTTGGTAAGTGCATTAATCTGCATTAAAGATTGTTACTGTCAATGTTAAAATAATTTATGTTGTTCAGGCTTACTACAGTACAGTAAGACAAGGTTATTACATTAGCCTGTACTAAAATGTGATTTTTTTTTTGTCACACTATTTATGGTTTAGACCAATTAGATTGCAAATGTGTATTCATTAGTTTATAGGTTTATGGACATTTATATACAATTTGCAAGCAGATGTCTAATGATTGTTTGTTTGTTTTATTCAGCTCTTACTGTGTTTTTTGGAAATTAAACCCTTTATTTAACATCAGTTCCTGAGAGTAAGTTGCATCTGTTCAGCCGGGAATGCTACAATGCATCTCTTTAAATGATCTTGAGTAGAGAAATGTGTTTCTCCTCTTTAACGCAAAACACAAATTGTTTTCAACACAGCATCCCCAGATACGCTGTATTATTAGCCTCCCTCCATCTCTCTCTCTCTCTGTCTCTCTCTCTCTATCTGTCGCTCATCTGCTGTCTGAGCTTAACATTAAAATGCAATTAACTAATTGCCTGGAGAGGTGAGGAGCATTAGGGCTATGAAAGTACCACAATGATCACATTCACTCTAATTTACCAGGATGCATCACGCAAGTATGCTTTCATTTCTATTCCATCATCTAAAAAGTCTTCATCATCATGTGCATACAAATGCCCAGATGATCTTGCAAAAGCAGATTGGTGGTTCTACCCACAGTGCTTTCTATAAAACAATGAGGAAAAATAGAGGGATCCAGGTATTAATTATAGACTGTACTTTTATCTGCAGAAAGTATTATGCACATCTGAGATAATGTCATTTTAAGTGTTGAAAGGCTGGTTTCTAACTGCGGCCCATTCGGCAGTGATGATAGTGTTTACAGATCAAAAGTCTATCATCACAGAGAGGGGTGACGGCTTCAAACCAATTCAAGACAACAATCCAAATATGGACACATCCTTGTTTTTACACTTTGAGTATCAAGAGTCCATTAAGGTTTTTTTTGCAGCCACTTTGCAATGATATGAGCACTGTAACAACAGAACTTCATTTACAGGGATATTTCACCCCAAAACATGTTCAACAGCAGTGTCCACAATACAGGAATACAAATCAATGGTAACACTTTACAAAAAGCTCTCATCTGTTAACATTTGTTAACGCATTACCTAACACAAACTAACAATGAGTAAAATTTATATTATAGAGTTTGATTCTGATTAGTTGACAAACATTCTAAGTTGTGCAATTATTTTCCAGTGAACACACAGTTAAAGGTGCAGTAAGCGATTTCTGAGAAACACTGTTGAAAGCCTATAGGACCTAGCAGGACAACACACTTGTAGCCAATCAGCAGTAGGGGGCGTGTCCACTCATGATGGGGATGGAGAGAGTGAGCTAATCAGCAGTAGGGGGCGCATCCACTCGTGATGGGGGAGGAGAGAGAGTGAGCCAATCAGCAGTAGGGGGCGTGTCCACTCATGATGGGGATGGAGAGAAAGTGAGCTAATCAGCAGTAGGGGGCGCGTCCACTCGTGATGGGGGAGGAGAGAGAGTGAGCCAATCAGCAGTAGGGGGTGTGTCCACTCATGATGGGGGAGAGAGAGTAAGCCAATCAGCAGTAGGGGGTGTTTCCACTCATGATGGGGGAGGAGAGAGAGTAAGCCAATCAGCAGTAGGGGGTGTGTCCACTCATGATGGGGGAGGAGAGTGAGTGAGCCAATCAGCAGTAGGGGGTGTGTACACTCGTGATGGGGGAGGAGAAAGATTGAGCCAATCAGCAGTAGGGGGTGTGTCAACTCATGATGGGGGAGGAGAAAGATTGAGCCAATCAGCAGTAGGGGGTGTGTCAACTCATGATGGGGGAGGAGAGAGAGTAAGCCAATTAGCAGTAGGGGGTGTGTCCACTCATGATGGGGGAGGAGAGCGAGTGAGCCAATCAGCAGTAGGGGGTATGTCCACATGATGGGGGAGGAGAGCGAGTGAGCCAATCAGCAGTAGGGGGTATGTCCACATGATGGGAGAGGAGAGATAGTGAAAAAGAGGGAGATTTTTAGAAAGACTGTAGAAAGAGAGATGGCTGAGACATTACAAAAGAGAAAAGCTCAGAGGAATATATACTCTTGTGTACTGTATATGTTCATTTTTTGGTTCTTCCATGTCATCTTTTTTTTTCCATTTTTTTTTTTTTCAGCGAAGCATTATTTTGCTTCAGCTATGAAAAAGAGACACCCACGCTTGCATTGTGTGTTTGTGCATTTTGTGGGTGGAGCAATGAAGGGACGGGCATGTTTGTTTGGGTGATTTCAAATATCAACAGTGTTTCTCAGAAATTGCTTACTTTTAAAGTAGTTTCAGGCAGGTATGATCGCATTACAGTTTCATAATATTACTTTGACTCATTATGTCAGTTGTTTCAAAAGTCAAAAGTGCAAATAAATATAACAAATAAGATAAAGATGATAACCTATTTCCATGTATATTGACACTCCCAGTTTTCTGTTAAAAAGTTTGAAAACAATCAGCTTTATCATAATTACAGCGGAGCATACCAGATGAATTATAAGCTTAGACTTTGAATATTGAGTTTTTCCAAGACAAAAACGTTGACAACCACTGGTTAAAATAAAGGTTATAGCTCTATCGGCATCACAGGAACTTGCTCTGCCATTGGGGAACCTTTATTTTAACAAATGCAGGTGCTACCAAACATGTTTGAGAAAATGTCATGGTATGGGTATGATATTTTAACAAGCAGTTTAAATAACAGGTCTAATGATCTCTGCCGGGTTATTCTCACACTTACTGAACTCAGCTGAACTCTGGGAAGAGGAAGAGGAGGGATGAAGCCACTGCTTCCACATACACATACAGCGGCCTACAATGACAGAAACTAAATGGTTACGGTCATGAAGCACACAATGCTTTTTTAACATCAATTCACGCCATTGTGCAAAGACTCGCAATCAAACTCATTTAGTGACCTTCTACTAAAAGCAGATCTCAGACAAAAATAGAGGCCATTTTTTTCCAGGTACTTCGTGAGGTAGAAAAGGCTTTCAGTGCACACAAAGCGTGGATGACAGTAACATCTGAATCCCTGTGAAAGAATAATAAAATGATCATCTCAGGAAACCGCAGATACTGCACAGTGAAAACCTGCTTCCCTGTCCGCCGCCACTGTTGTTGTCTCTTCCCAGCTCGTTCCCATGGTGATGCGGGCTACACGATTTACTGACATTTGGCCACAAGTTATTTTGTTCCGCTCTCCTCTCTTGAATCGCCCACTTGTCTCCTCAGCGAGAACGTCCAAGCTAGCAGTGGGCGTCCGCACGTGGATCTGTTAAACACAAAGCGAAGCGTGGAGAAGAGCGTAATATACCTGAACGTCAACCTGTCACAAACACCCACCGGCCAAGGACACCTGTGTCACCTTTGGCCATCACAAAGGTCACTCGGGTATTACGAGAGTTTTATCTGAGATGAGAGAGAGAGAGAGTCAGTCTGCGGGGTCAGCCAGAGAGTTAGCTGAGCTCAAGGAGTAATTTACACAGAACAAAACCTTTATTTTCCTCACAGAAACAAAACAATTGCAAGAAAATGTTCAATTTCCTTTCCTTTTCAAGGGGTTTCCAATCAAAATAATACTTGAACATCAGATCAAGTTGAGCTTGACATAGCTTTGACCTAGCAGATGAAGTAAAACCCATCAGATACAGATATCTCTGCCCACAAAATCAGAATTTAAGTGGATTGAAACATTAAATAAACTATCCACCTTATTTTGCAATGTGGAAATAAGGCATATTATGGAAGCCCACTTCTGCCACATAAGAAAAAAAATGCTTTTGTAAAACACAATTATGACATAAAAAGCCAATTACGACATACTACGTCATATTTATGATACTTCATCATATATTTGGCCCCACCCACTGGTGTGTTAGTGAGATGGCGAGGAGAGAAGAGAGATACAGGATCACTGGACTACAAATAACATTACCTTCCAAAGGATCCTAATGCTAGTAATGTGCTTATTTATTTTCAACAATGTGAATGTCTCAGCTGAGCATTATTTATTTGTATTCGGTACATTTCACTGTGGATGTGGCTTTGCAAACTGACTTTTACAACTCGACAGTAACGCCACAACATTTAAGCAACCGTGTTATAAGTAACGTGTAATATGCATTTCATATGCAAAGATGTTGCATATGCAATCACAGCAGTGGGTGTTTAAACTGAAGTCTCACAGCAGCCAATCACAGCAGTGGCATTTACACTGAAGTCTCACAGCGGCCAATTACAGCATTGGGCATTTACACTGAATTCTCACAGCAGACACGCGCCTTCAAACAGAGCATTCAAATCATAGGCTAAAATCAGGGTAGGAAAATGCCTTTTATTTCTAAATGATGACCATTTTTGATGTAAAAATCATAGTAACATTATAATTGCACACCTGTAAATATTATAAAACAATGCAGTTCATGACCCCTTAAAAAATAAAATTGAGACAAAAAGTCATAATTAGAAGTATGACATTGTTCAATGAGTATGACATTGATGGAAAGTAAATAATTACATACTAAGTCATAAAATGAAATGTTGAAATGACAATCATAATTATGAAAAACATCAAAATTATGGAATATACTAACTCCAAATTATGACATAAAAACATGACAGAAAGACTTTTAATCTCATAATTATGACTTAGTATGATTTACACAAAAAAATAAAAGCAAGCCTTATACATTCAAGTCTACAAATGGCCATGTCCGCTCTTAAAGGATAGGATAGAAAAATACATGTTTTGCTTTCTTATTTTGGCTTCCTCTACTGTATGATGTGACAAACAAGATGGTAAAAGAAGAGCTTTAATTAGTGGTGCTTACCAAGCCTAACATTGCTGTTGCTTAGGTCTCATGCCACACAATTTGTGATAAAACATGATATCTCAAATTGTACAGCTTGTGTATGCATTAACTTTTCTAAGGTTTAGACTTACCTTTTCCACCCAGCGGATAATAAAAAGGGGAAAAAATATCCTTTGAAGAGGGGAGCCGAGTCATATCTAGAGACCAGAATTTCATATAGACTTTAACTTGGGTCAGTAAGCAACCATCTAGCAACCACTCAGAACACCTTAGCAACCATATATATAAAGGTGCTAAAAATGTGAAGTATAGTGAGTGTTGTCAGCGCAGCAGTAATACAAGAATTCATATGCCTGGGACCCAGTGATGCATGTGTAAATTGTGAAGAGAGGAGGACCAAGCACCGAACCCTGAGGAACCCCTAATAGTGTGATTTAGATTCCACTCGCCTCAAAGAAACCATGAAAGATGTTTACCCGTTGAAAAGTCATTAAGTTCATGATACTTCCATGTATGCTGGACACTCGTTTGCTGCTCTTTCTTCCAATTCATCCATTAAAGAATAAATAATAATGATAATAAATACATACAGACATATATATTCATATACACTACTGTTCAAAAGTTTGGGATCAATATATACACTGATCAGGCATAACATTATGACCTATTCCTAATATTATGTTGGTCCCCCTTTTGCTGGCAAAACAGCCCTGACCCGTCAAGGAATGGACTCCACTAGACCCCTGAAGGTGTGCTGTGGTATCTGGCACCGAGATGTTAGCAGCTGATCCTTTAAGTCCTGTAAGTTGCGAGGTAGGGCCTCCATGGATCGGACTTGTTTGTTCAGCACATCCCACAGATGCTCGACTAGATTGAGATCTGGGGAATTTGGAGGCCAAATCAACACCTCAAACTCATTGTTGTGCTCCTCAAACCATTCCTGAACCATTTGCTTTGTGGCAGGGCGCATTATCCTGCTGAAAGAGGCCACAGCCACCAGGGAATACCATTTCCATGAAAGTCTGGTCTGCAACAATGCTTAGGTAGGTGGTACATGTCAAAGTAACATCCACATGGATGGCAGGACCCAAGGTTTCCCATCAGAACATTGCCCAAAGCATCACACTGCCTCCACCGGCTTGCCTTCTTCCCATAGTGCATCATGGTGCCATGTGTTCCCCAGGTAAGTGACACCCAGCCATCCACATAATGTAAAAGAAAACGTGATTAATAAGACCAGGCCACCTTCTTCCATTGCTCCGTGGTCCAGTTCTGATGCTCACGTGCCCACTATTGGCGCTTTCGGTGGTGGACAGGGGTCAGCATGGGCACCCTGACTGGTCTGCGGCTATGCAGCCCCATACGCAACAAACTGCGATGCACTGTGTATTCTGACACCTTTCTATCAGAAACATTATTAACATCTTGAGCTAAAGTAGCTTGTCTGTTTGACTAGACAACATACGTGCATCAATGAGCCTTGGCCGCCCATGACCCTGTCGCCGGTTCACCACTGTTCCTTCCTTGGAGCACTTTTGATAGATACTGACCACTGCAGACCGGGAACACCCCACAAGAGCTGCAGTTTTGGAGATGCTCTAACCCAGTCGTCTAGCCCTCACAATTTGGCCCTTGTCGAACTCGCTCAAATCCTTACGCTTGCCCATTTTTCCTGCTTCTAACACATCAACTTTGAGAACAAAATGTTCACTTGCTGCCTAATATATCCCACCCACTAACAGGAGCCGCGATGAAGAGATAATCACTGTTATTCACTTCACCTGTCAGTGGTCATAATGTTATGCCTGATCGGTGTAGGACATACATAGATAATTAATTAAAGACACAAAACATAAGCACACAAAACTACTTACAAAAGATCCTGCAAAACATAAATTCAGTCAAGTGTGTCCAAACTTTTGACTGATAGGTTAAGCCGATTGCATTTTCATTTTGTTTTTAACAAGCATCCACATGGTTGTCAACACTATTAAAATGTTCAAATGGTACCAGTTCCAAACACCACTAAAAAGCATTTAACAATCATATATTTTGCTCAGAAAAAACTACTGCTGAAATACAGTAGGCACGACGAAAAGTTTAGATCCGTAGTTCACTTAAAGAAAAAGAGACATTGGACAGCTGTAGCTGCTGGTGTGCTAAATTGCCCTTTTGGGATTTATACAATTCTATTAAACTGTAAACTCTGGATATGACCTCTGCACTAGATACTGTGCTTTTTATCTTCCAAAATAATTACATCTTCAGCACTGTCCAAATCTGTAGCAATACTCACAAATCTAAATAAAATTTTACACAACATTTTAAGCAAACATTTGTATACTGCATTTGTAGTTTATTGATGACATCTGGCACAAAATGTGTTAGATACCATTGTCACAACATCACATACAAGGACAATTAAGTTAACTAACAAAAGGCAGGTTTAAAAAGTACAAATACTTTACAAATTTTACAAAATGTATAATTGGAACCATCATCACCAGATCTCATCCAGTTCTGTTATGTAGTTCTGTAGGTTAAGGCATTATGTGAATCCACATAAAACATTTGTTTTAGAAAAGAGATATAATTATATAGATATACTCATATGAAATGTTATATTGCATGTGATGCTTTATCAATGAGGATTTATTAACAAAAAGAACTATACACTGCATGTAATGTGAGACGTGTGATTTTGCCAGCTGTGATTGACAGAAAAGATGATTCTGATCACAAAATTGAAAAGGTAATCAGGACAGGTAATCAATCCACTCACAACCACACCAAGGTAGGCTGAGCAAGCACAATTACCCTGCTTTAATGCTTTTAGCTTTAAAAGTGAAGTGTGTAATTTCTGAGGCACTAGTGTCACCAAATGAAATTGCAAAAATAATGACCCAACCAATGGCAGAATCCCTTGTCTGCCACCGGTCAGTCAAACAAATAGTCCTGTCCCAGCGAATATTGCTGTGTGAGGTTGGTCGGGATGCGTAAAGTAATGTAATGGATAGCACAGCGTTTAAACGTTTTGGAGAAATGTTGTACAAATTTAGTGATCAGCTAATAAGCGTAGGGTACAACGGGGCTAAAGGTGCACTGGGGTAAAAGGCGCCTTTGATTTTATTTTCCTCTAAACCACTAGATGGCACAAAAACCTGCCACAGCACTTTCCAAAACATCCGCTTTTCAAGATGCACGTGGAAATTTGTCTGATCCTTGATGCGATCGCGGGCAGCAGCGCAAAGTTGATTCTGTGCTAATATTTGAAGTTTTTAAAAATGTTGTAGACTTAAGTAGCAAATGAGAATTGCTAAAAGTATTGAGACAAAGGTCTTCTTAATGATTTCAGTTTTGTTCACGCTAATTAAAGCAAAAGTTTTTCAATAGCGGAAGAATATGTACAAGTATGGTATTTGGGGTAAAAGGCACCCCTGCTGTCGGAGCGAAAGGCACAATAATTAACATGATAATAAACAGCCGGCTGACTTTTCCATTTGTTGACATTACATGGTTAGATTCAGATGGTAAATATCATATATTATGCTGGGTGTCCACCTTAGAGATAATCACCATATTTATAATTAAACCATATTAATCATACCATATCATAAAATATCATTTATTGTTACTACTGTAAATCTATATTAAATTATTATGGGATCTCCTTCAATGCTTTCAGAATCTTTACTTTTTAAAATAATTTTTTTTCTCTATTTTTTAAATATTTTTCTATGTTAACATTTTAATCACCGTATATTTATTGAACAAAAATGAATTGTTTTATTTATCAAAATAAACAGAACATAGTTCAAACTTAGCTAAAGTGATTGTTTTGTACAAGCATTAACTTATGTTTTAATAATGTCTTAGTATCAATACTATGTGCCTCCCCCGCCACATCATACATTTATATGATATTTGAACAAAATAAACCACTTTTATGACTTATTCTCACACAAATTCTGTTTCGCCATAAATGTTCAATACAAACATATATATTTTTTCTGCAATCATACACAATGGGAGTAGTGAAAAGCACATTTTCTTAAGGTGTGCCTTTAGCCCTGTTGTACGCTACCTGTTTAGAAGATGAACAGAATTTTGTCAGTTCCTAAAAACATATTGTTAGACATTTTAGTGGGATCAAAATGAACAGTTGAGTCTTTTCAACCTTTTTTCCATTGACAGCAAAAGGTAAGCAGAAGCTTACTGAAGAATGAACAAAACTGGTGTTCACAGTAAAGCCAACTGTGCCCTCTGGTGGCTGATTTCTCACATTTTCCTTTTAATAAAGGGGTAAATATTTCACATAATACTTAAGTTAAAGGATTAACAAATAACCAAAATGATCATTACGTAACTCACTCTCCCAGGATAAATACATTTGTAACACTTTGTAACAGTGCCCATATAAGAACTACTAAAATAAAAATAATAACTGTGTGCAATTACACAGCACGACAAAAAAATGACATTAAACATATGTGGTTTATTAGTATTATGCAGTAGCACTCTTAAAAATAAAAGTTCCACAATGGGGGTTTTCACATCAATGCCACAGAAGAACCATTTCTAGCTCCCCAAAGAACCTTTCAGTGAACGGTTCTTAAAAGAACCATTTTAATAATCAAAAAGAACCTTTTCCCCATTATAAAGAACCCTTTGTGGAATGGAATGGTTCCATGGATGTGAAAGGTTCTTTATGGAACCAACGATGCCCAATAAAGACCCTTTATTTTTTAGGAAAGTAATAACATGAACACTGTAATACAAAGTGTGACCAACATATTTGCGAATCTGTATGTCATTTACATCACTTAATCAATGTCATTGCAAGTGGTCAGTTAAAGCCAGATTGGAAATAACCAATCAAAGCTTTTGTTTTTACAACTAGGTATCAAAACAACATCAAAATGGCATTTCTAAGGCACTTATTATTGTGTAAACATGGCGCTAACTACTGCTAGACAGCATTTAAATGTAACAAATGTTTTGTATGAAGTTGTGATAACTCACCTCTCAAAGTTGCTCAGCTTAACTGCAATGTTCAGAAAACATTATGACTTGGTATAAAACGGTTGAGCTGCAGAATTGCTGCTTTTTCTACTGTAATATACATGTTTGTCAGTCATTTGACTGTATCCTCATCATTAACATTAACACACCTTGATATGTGTTTAATGTGATCCCAATCTGTGTGTCAGATCACACAGAAAATCATGCTCTAGGGGGTTTGTATTGACTTGCGGACGTCTAACAGCAGCGTTTGGTGGAGGGAGGAGGCTGTCGTGTCAGTTTAAAGGAATCGTGGCTGTCAGCGTCTGTGTTCTCCAGCGGAGGGATCTGTCGACCTAAACACAGATGTGAGAACAATTATGCCATATCTTGTTAGTGTGTGCATGTAATTGCATTAGATAATACAGTGGCCGCTAGCCTAATGAAACTCAATCTTTCAAAACACAAACTGATGTCAAATGCGACACAGAGGTGATGAAGATGACTAAGAAATATTCACAAGTTAAAATTAGAGTTGTGCCATCATCGCGGACAACTAGAATGATATACTCCACTAAAGGAATAATTTTAACTCCGCACATAAACGTATTAATGTGAAAAGCACTGAATTTTGGGGTCGGTAAGAGTCTTTATTTTCTTTTATGCTCATAAAGGCTGCATTTATTTGATCAAAAACAGTCAAAACTGAAATATTGTGAAATATTATTATAATTTAAAATGTTTTCTAATTTAATTTTCAACATCATTACTCCAGTGTCACATGATCCTTCTAATATGCTGATTTGCTGCTCAAGAAACATTTCTGATTATCATCAGTGCTGAAAACAGTCGTTTTTTATACCATTATATTTATATATATTATAACATTAAGACAAATGTCTTTACTCTCTCTTTTGATCAATTTAATGCATCATCGCTGAATAAAAATATTAATGTATTAAAAGAAAACTTGCTGCCCCCAAACTTCTGGACGGTAGTGTAGTGGTTACACTTTATTTTAAAGTATGCGTACTTACAGTGTACTTACCTAAGAAAGTACTGGTTAATATAAGGTAACTACATGGGTTAAGGTTAGGTTTAGAGGTAGGTTCAGAGATAGTATCTAATTATTACCCAATTATTGTAATTGCTATAATAAAGTACATAGTATATACACTCACCTAAAGGATTATTAGGAACACCATACTAATACTGTGTTTGACCCTCTTTCGCCTTCAGAACTGCCTTAATTCTACGTTGCATTGATTCAACAAGGTGCTGAAAGCATTCTTTAGAAATGTTGGCCCATATTGATAGGATAGCATCTTGCAGTTGATGGAGATTTGTGGGATGCACATCCAGGGCACGAAGCTCCCGTTCCACCACATCCCAAAGATGCTCTATTGGGTTGAGATCTGGTGACTGTGGGGCCATTTTAGTACAGTGAACTCATTGTCATGTTCAAGAAACCAATTTGAAATGATTGGAGCTTTGTGACATGGTGCATTATCCTGCTGGAAGTAGCCATCAGAGGATGGGTACATGGTGGTCATAAAGGGATGGACATGGTCAGAAACAATGCTCAGGTAGGCCGTGGCATTTAAACGATGCCCAATTGGCACTAAGGGGCCTAAAGTGTGCCAAGAAAACATCCCCCACACCATTACACCACCACCAGCAGCCTGCACAGTGGTAACAAGGCATGATGGATCCATGTTCTCATTCTGTTTATGCCAAATTCTGACCATCTGAATGTCTCAACAGAAATCGAGACTCATCAGACCAGGCAACATTTTTCCAGTCTTCAACTGTCCAATTTTGGTGAGCTCGTGCAAATTGTAGCCTCTTTATCCTATTTGTAGTGGAGATGAGTGGTACCCGGTGGGGTCTTCTGCTGTTGTAGCCCATCCGCCTCAAGGTTGTGCGTGTTGTGGCTTCACAAATGCTTTGCTGCATACCTCAGTTGTAACGAGTGGTTATTTTATGCTTAAAGGAGTGGTTGATTGCCCCTTTTTACAAGATGTAAAAAAGTCTCTGATGTCCCCAGAGTGTGTATGAGAAGTTTTAGCTCAAAATACCCAACAGATCATTTTTTATAGCATGTTAAAATTGTCACTTTTTGAGGGTGAGCAAAATACATGCCGTTTTTGTGTGGCCCTTTAAATGCAAATGAGCTGCTGCTCACGGGGCGGAGCTTCAAGAACTCCAGTTAGCAGCTCTGATTACCTCATACAGACAGGAAATGAAACCGTTCCGCTTTTTATGTTCAAACCGGAGTCGGACAATGATGGAGAGACTCAAGAACAAGTGACAACATGTAGAATGCAACAAGATGTTCCTGAATGGTTAGTTGATGAATTTGTGAGTTAACTATCTTAAAGTCATTGATTAGCATATTCTGTCATGATAATCTCACCCCATTTGGGGCGGGTTTATGTGAATTTCAGGGTTAGTGATGTCACTAACCCGGGAGGAAGCTTGTGTAGTCCCAACCAGTCGTTTATGGTAGTCCTTAAAAAGTGATTTATTTAAAAGAGAAAATATCTCCCTTTGCTTTGAACTTTGAGCGGATATTGTTTCAGCTCAAACAGCAACATTACACACTAACTAAAGTTAAAAATAAGTTATAAAAATTTCCCTTTGAATTAAATTAAATTGAGTCAATTAGCAGATATATGTTCTTGTTTTAATAATAATAAACTTGCTTAATTTTGACTTCATATTTTATGTCATTTTGCATCTCAAGTAAATACGTAAAATGAATTAAAGTAATGGATATCTGTTGAAAGTGGCTAATACAACTCATTGTGTTTCTCCCTAGACATTTACATTTAGAGAACATATTTAGGTATTGTGTTCCCTTCAGTTTATTCCTTAAATATTCTAAACTTGGTCTTAAAAAGGTCTTTAGAAAGTCTTAAATTTACCTTCATTAAACCTGCAGAAACCCTGCTTAAGTGACTTTTCTATTAGTATAGTAAATATGTTGAGAACGCTTTGTAAAAAGCTGGAAAATGAGAGTAAATGAGGGAGAAGATGATACAGTGTCAAAAAACAAATGAATAGCAATCCTATTGCTGTATAGTGTTCGGGTGTAGCACGGAAACTTGACTAGTTTAAGTGATACTTACTGATTTTCTGGAACAGCTCCTCTATGTTAACGGCATTTCTGGCACTGGTCTCCATAAATATGGCAGCAATGGACTCTGCAAAATCTTTCGCCTCTTTAGTTGGAACTTCCCTAGAAAAAAAAAAAAATATTGAATACAAGTAAATAATCAGCTCGCTCACTGACATCATCAAGGGTTTGCTTGGCCTGAGGGGCGTGTCCAACCCTGCAAATGTTGTGTAATTATACAGACACAAAGACCGACAGTTGGGAAAATTATGAGGGAAAAGTGATTAAGTGGAAAAGTGGAAACGACTTAATTAAAGGGATAGTTCACTCAAAAATGTAAATTGCGT
The DNA here is from genome assembly GCA_039654625.1 of Rhinogobio ventralis. Taxonomy (NCBI): domain Eukaryota; kingdom Metazoa; phylum Chordata; class Actinopteri; order Cypriniformes; family Gobionidae; genus Rhinogobio; species Rhinogobio ventralis. The sequence goes on along the minus strand of CM077200.1, from coordinate 4,333,167 downwards.
CATCATTTACTTCCCCTTATGTTGTTCCAAACCTGTATGAGTTTCTTTCTTCTGTTGAACACAAAATATGATCTTTTTGAAGAATGTCAGTAACCAAACAGTTGATGGACCCCATTGACTTCCAAGGTATTTTTATTCAATACTATAAACATTCTTCAAAATATCTTCTTTTGTGTTCAACAGAAAAAAGAAACTCATACATAAGTTTGGAACAACATGAGTTAATGGTGAGTAAATGATGACAGTATTTACATTTTTGGCTGAACTGTACCTTTAACAGCTCAGTAAAACTATAATTGAAGGTGCAGTTTGTTTGTCATGACTAAAGTGAAACAGCAATCACAAACCATCTTGCTTTCATAATTTAAAGTTAAATAGGATATACACTCACCTAAAGGATTATTAGGAACACCATACTAATACTGTGTTTGACCCCCTTTCGCCTTCAGAACTGCCTTAATTCTACGTGGCATTGATTCAACAAGGTGCTGAAAGCATTCTTTAGAAATGTTGGCCCATATTGATAGGATAGCATCTTGCAGTTGATGGAGATTTGTGGGATGCACATCCAGGGCACGAAGCTCCCGTTCCACCACATCCCAAAGATGCTCTATTGGGTTGAGATCTGGTGACTGTGGGGGCCATTTTAGTACAGTGAACTCATTGTCATGTTCAAGAAACCAATTTGAAATGATTCAAGCTTTGTGACATGGTGCATTATCCTGCTGGAAGTAGCCATCAGAGGATGGGTACATGGTGGTCATAAATGGATGGACATGGTCAGAAACAATGCTCAGGTAGGCCGTGGCATTTAAACGATGCCCAATTGGCACTAAGGGGCCTAAAGTGTGCCAAAAAAACATCCCCCACACCATTACACCACCACCACCAGCCTGCACAGTGGTAACAAGGCATGATGGATCCATGTTCTCATTCTGTTTACGCCAAATTCTGACTCTACCATTTGAATGTCTCAACAGAAATCGAGACTCATCAGACCAGGCAACATTTTTCCAGTCTTCAACTGTCCAATTTTGGTGAGCTCGTGCAAATTGTAGCCTCTTTTTCCTATTTGTAGTGGAGATGAGTGGTACCCGGTGGGGTCTTCTGCTGTTGTAGCCCATCCGCCTCAAGGTTGTGCGTGTTGTGGCTTCACAAATGCTTTGCTGCATACCTCGGTTGTAACGAGTGGTTATTTCAGTCAAAGTTGCTCTTCTATCAGCTTGAATCAGTCGGCCCATTCTCCTCTGACCTCTAGCATCAACAAGGCATTTTCGCCCACAGGACTGCCGCATACTGGATGTTTTTCCCTTTTCACACCATTCTTTGTAAACTCTAGAAATGGTTGTGCGTGAAAATCCCAGTAACTGAGCAGATTGTGAAATACTCAGACCGGCCCGTCTGGCACCAACAACCATGCCACGCTCAAAATTGCTTAAATCACCTTTCTTTCCCATTCTGACATTCAGTTTGGAGTTCAGGAGATTGTCTTGACCAGGACCACACCCCTAAATGCATTGAAGCAACTGCCATGTGATTGGTTGATTAGATAATTGCATTAATGAGAAATTGAACAGGTGTTCCTAATAATCCTTTAGGTGAGTGTATTTAATGAGGAAAACTTAGTGCACTACTTGATTTTATCCATTAGGATTTGACTGGATTGCAAGTTATTACACTTTGATGAAAGATTATATTTTAATTTCTTTGGAAAAACATGCACTTGTGAATCACGCACATTAAGAGCAGTTTCTGTTTTAAGATTGTCAATAGGGTCAGTTGTCGACTTCAAGTAAAATGATCACATATACATGTATAAGACATGAAAATCTAAGGCTGGAGGTTTTGGAAAGAAACTTCAGAGATTATAGTACATTCTCAGAGATAGGAAGAGGGTTTTATTAACCTGATATCACCCAGATCATTCTTATTTCCTGCTATGGCCACGACTATATCCTCTGGCCCATGTTCCTTCAGCTCCTTTACCCACTTCTTTAACGTCTGGAAGGAGTCCTGCAGAAACCAGAAACATCACAAAACATGCAACTCAAAAACACAAGCTGCTTTTTCACAGATCAGAGACTTAACATAGTCATCATTTACTCAACCTACTTATAAGACTCTTCGAAACACAAATTAAGATATATCTAATGAAACGTTTCTGGTTTGTGAAAGGTTCAATGAAAGGTTTCTGTCCCTCCATTAAAAGTTCAGGTTACCAATGTGATGTGCTATATGTACCGGTGTCGATCTTTGTTTAAATGTAAATAAAAACCTAAATAAATCTGTTGTTCATCTTATAAAGCGATCACTCTCTTCACAAGACTTGGTTTAAACCTTTTCATTAATATGGATTAATTTTACCTACAGCTTTTTAATCTTTGGTTATCTGGACTTTCAGTGGAGGGACAAAAACATCTTTATTTGTGTTTCGAAATCTTATAGGTTTGGAATGACACATGGGAGAGTAAATGAAGACAGAATTTAAATTTTAAATTTTAATTGAGGCCCTGTTTATACCTGGTATTAAGATGCGTTTTGGTCGATCGAATCACAAGTGGGCGATGCTAAATACAGGTCTAAACGATGTGTAAAACACTTTGTTTATCCATTTTCGACCACTTCCAGAGGTAGTCGAAAACGTATTTGACCGGATTGCTTTCGTAGTGTAAACGCTCATGTGATCGAATGTGTTCGAACAGCCAAAAAAGACTGCCTACTGACCTAATGCGTAAACATTATGGGAAGCGCGCTAGCCAGACGGGGTTTAAACTTTGTCGGCTAGAGACCCAAGTTTGGTTTGAAGACGAAAAACGTACCAAGCACAATGTTCTCGACCATTCCTGATTTCTAACACACACAACACAGCGTTCGGCTGGTCATGTGGTGTTCACCGTGTGTTTTTCTGTTTTCTCCGGTACATTAATATGTTAATTGCGTGAGCTTATTTCGCCAATTAGATTGAAAGATCTGAAAAGCCCATACATTTACCCGCCCATAGACCCTCCCCTGGAAGAAATCAGGACAGAAGTGGTTAAAAGTGGACAAAAGAGATGGATTAAAACACCAGGTGTAAACGGGAATATGTCTCCCTCGTCTACTACACATCTTAATACCAGGTGGAAACAGGGCCTGAGATCTCAAACATTTCATTGAAGTATCAACTTTGCCTCAGATGTTTCTCCTGAAATTCCTAAGGAGATAAAATGACACAAATAATTTATTTTATCCGATAAGACGACACACGCATATACTGATGGAAACACATTTATCGAATAAATCCCTTGACGCCAACCAAAAACTTATGTGAGTTTGCCTCAACAGTGGATGTGACTGGATAACTGGACTAACCAGCGGATCATTGCACAGCATCTCAAAAGTTTGCTTGGTCATTCCGAAATGCTTGAGCCAAAGTCTGTCATCAGAATTCCCTCCCAGAAGCTTCTCACGATTGCGTCCCCAAACACCAGCATCCGAACGCAAGATAACATGACAGGGTTTATTGTGTTTCATCTCATGCTCTGAGGTGCAAGTCATTTATGATGAACGAAATAAGAACAACGGTGGCTTCACCGATTGAAGCTACTTCTATTTTTATTACAGATATTTTGCGCCAATTTCCCAGGAAGTAACTATTTTGTTTTCTTGAACACATGGGATGGAAGCGTTGCTTTATTTGCAAATGTTTTATGCAATATTCCAATTTTGCACACAAGTCAAATTCACAACATTGGATGGAAACATAGCTACTGATGGGACACACATGTGCTTTTTCTTATGAGCAAAATCAGGAGACTTCAGTAACAGTCTCCATTTCATCTCATTGCTGTTTAAGAGAAACAACTACGATATCAACGAGATCTCATTTGTGATTTCTCTTTCCAAAATTCTTGCTTTCTCCAACAATTATAAACAAACAACCAAAGTGACGTTTCCGTATACCGCACCTTAAACAGTTAAACATGCTTTTTAAATAGAAACAAGGAAATGAATTGCACAAACACACTACAATGCAACTTACGAGCTTTGTGATGTCATAAACAATGACGGCCGCTGCAGAGCCTCTGTAATACATGGGAGCCAACGAATGAAACTGGAAAAAAATAAGATACACTTTGTCAATGCTGGGAGCTTTTGATGACTATATTAACATAAATGTTATGTGTTAAATAAGGCAAACATCACTATTGCTCATATTTCAGGAAAGGTTTGCAACGAAAAACACAGCTCACATTTTCATATAGCATGTAGTTGCTGTAAACAGCACTAATGTTTAAATTAAGCAATAAATGATCACAGACAGATGCAGGAGATTTGCTGTGAAGAAGTAGACGGCAGTTTCGTCTGAGCGAGTTCAAAGGGAGACGCATATTTTCCAGGCGATCTGAACAGACGCACACGCTAATAGTGAACATACAGACGTGAACACAAAGTCACGCCAGCACTTCTCAAATTCACACACACATTTCCACCGCACCCAATGAGTCACACCTACAGTGAACTCCTGAACCGTCTCTGTGTGTGTGTGTGTGTGTCCGTGTGAGATGGAAATGAAATGTGATTTCTCATAGTAACTGATGACAAATGTGACAGAGGTCTGACTTGGAATTGTCTTGCTTCCTCCAATCATGTGTTAAAGGGATTGTTCATCCAAAAATAAACTACTTTCATCATTTACTCTCCCAACAAGATGTTCTAAACGTAAATGACAGAATTTTCCTTTTTTAATGAACTACTGCTTTAAGTTGGGAATTAAAGGGCACAGATACACTGACAGGAATCCGATGTGTGCATATGTGGGCGGAGGACAGAAGCTGAATGCTATGGATCATGGGATGGAGTGGGTGTTATCAGATCTCAGATCTGATGGTGCTTCATTTATTATTTTTATCAGTTCAATGTTGTGGTTGTACGAACATTCAAGAGATCTTCAAAGATGCTCAAAGATGTTCAACTAAACAGAAATGTATGCAGTATTATAGGGGGTGGGCGGTATGTCGAGTTTTTATTTTTTATAAACGATATGAAACGAGGCAATACCGTTTATATAGATATACAGTAGTTTGATATGAGCGCATCTGAAAAATATCCTGAGTGAGCTGCTGTGCGGAAAGTGCATAATTCAATTTGTTCTAAACATAAGCCATGCTTTATATTAAGGACTTCAAAATAACTTGTCAGATATAGTTAACGTGTATAGTGTAGTGTGGCTTGCTCCGTCAGATGTGTGCCAAACAGACGGAGCGCAATAGGAGTACAATAATTCTATACATTTTGCTAAAATATTTGTTGTTGGACAATAAATGTGCCATATGTAGAATTTTAAACTTACAAGTAAGTGTCTTTTTATAATAGCAGTAACTGTAAAGTGACTATTGTAACGGGGCAATCAAATGTAGGCTAATATAATTAGTCTGTGCTTTTGATTTTATTTATTTTTTATTTCTTTTCATTTTTAGTAATTTTAGTGATTTTAACTTCTGCTTTAAAAAGCATGAATAGGAACATTGTTTGTTGGGCAACATTAGGCAGGATGTGAAATATATATATTTTTTTTAAACTGATTTTTTTTTATCCAAATACAAAAAACAGAGAAAATACCGAAATATACCATATATCGCCACTCAGAGATATGATTGCGGCAAAAACAAGGTTAGACACAAACTAAAACATTCATACACCTAAACTCCAATTTCTAAAAGAATAAAACAAAATAAACAATCTCACCCGTTCCTGTCCGGCGGTGTCCCAGATCAGAAATTTGTGAAGTTCATTTCCACAGGGGACGGTCTTAGTTAAAAATGATGCACTGAAAAACAAAAAATTATACATATATCATATATATTATGATAAAAATATGGTAAATATGATAAAGTATGGTAACAATAATATATCTAATTTAAACAATATATCAAATGCAATAATAAAATTTGTATAATAATAATAATAAAAAGAAGCGGAAATTACACAATACCCTAACTCAACATGAATTTAATACAGACATCATTCAAAGGGGAAATGACATCACAGTAACCATGACTAATATATGCAGCAAAAAAAAAATCTGACAATATTTTGCAAGAGTTTCTGTATAATGTGCAAACTGTGCAAAAAAAAAAAAAATTATATATATATAAAAAAGCAAAAAATATTCTTTCGTCTAAAGGTGATGACTAACCCAACAGAGAAACCAGCATGTGCTGACGTAAACAAAACTGATAGGAAACAACCAAACAACTGACAGGACTCAGTGTTGGATCCGGAGTGTTTGACTCATAAAGGAATATTTAGACACAGATTCATCCAGCAGAGCAGAAACAAGGTCTCATGCTGCACATAAGCTGACGGAGGTGATTTCTTCACCTCAATTATGTGTAAATCACTATAAATAAGTCATTAGTAAACAGATTCCCTTTACCCTATCGTTGGACTGATGTTGTGGTCAAAGTGATCTTGAACAAATCGACACACAATACTGGATTTCCCGACACCCGTGTCCTGTGAGAAAAAGAAATATCATAAAATATCAAATACATGAAATATCTATATCTAAATGTGTCTCAGTGATAAAGTGTAAACTGGATGATGTGTGTCTCATTAAGTCAAGTGTCTCATGGGATAAAGCAGACAGCAGACAGTAGAGTATGGCTTCAAAATAGCATACAATAATACTACACAGACTATTTCAGCAGAGCAGAATGCATACTGTACCCTGCATGAACTTTTCTGTATGTATAAAATACCTGGACATTTGCTATAATATACAACTCTAAGACACTGCACAGAATACTGTATCCCATAATGCAATGCACTTAACCTCACCTTTAGTTTCCAGTGACGAATGAACCAGAAGTAATATGAACAAATATGAGACATGACCAACTTGAATCATTATTTTATCGGACTGCTAGAAGGTTTTTAATGGAAAATTAGATTACAATATATAGTACCGTTCAAACGTTTGGAAACATTACTATTTTTAGTGTTTTTGAAATAAGTCTCTTATGCTCATCAAGGCTGCATTTATCTGATGCAGAAAAAAACTGTAATATTGTGAAATATTATTACAACTTAAAATAATGGTTTTCTATTTTAATATACTTTAAAATATAATTTATTCCTGTGATCAAAGCTGAATTTTCAGCATCATTACTCCAGTCTTCAGTGTCACGTGATCCTTCAGAAATCATTCTAATATATTTATTATATATATTTTTTGGAACCTGTGATACTCTTTTCAGGATTCATCGATGAATAAAAAGTTAAAAAGAACAGCATTTATTGAAAATATAAATCTTTTCTAACAATATAAATATTTACTAATCACCTTTTATCAATTTAACACATCCATGCGGAATAAAAGTATTAATTTCTTAAAAAAAAAAAAAAAAAAACTGTTTCCAACATTGATAATAAATCATCATATTAGAATGATTTCTGAAAGGATCATGTGACACTGAAGACTGGAGTAATGATGCTGAAAATTCAGCTTTGATCACATACATGTCTCTTAATTTTTTCCAGAGCTGTGTGTGTGTGTGTGTATATATATATATATATATATAGTGTGTGTGTCATAGTGGCTGTTGAAAAGTGGAATACTAACTGCTTACTGTATACTACAGAGTATACTGCAATACTGCCGTATACTGTAACTAAAGTATGTAAAACAGTATGCGACTAAAGGGCTCAAACTTTAGTATGCTACATTGTTCTCACATGACCTCATTATACATCACGTCATCATCTCAGAACACATTTTAAATCCAGTTTTGCTTAAAAATGTCTAAGGTTCATTTTAATTAACTCAAAAAGATGTTATAAAGCACAGTTACAACTAGGCCATCCGGGTATTCCATGTAAACAGAACATCTGCATACTATGCACAGTATGCATACTTCAGAAACAGTAAGAGTAGGGTGTAGTATGGTAGGATGCTCTCCGAACCAATGTATCCTGTTTAACATTCTGGGTTTTTTTTAGTATGCAACATGCACTATATACTGCCCAGTACGCGAGGATTCCATTTCGAACGCAGACAGTATCCAGCAGGCGGTGACGTCATGGCCGCAAACATTCCAAAAGAATGAATTTATGCGAAAACACATTTTCAGCTTTAGCGCCAACTCTCTCGTTAAATACAAACAAGTTATTTGTTGCTTCGCGTGCCTGAAAGAGGACTTGCGCGACGGTAAAACGGCGTTAATTATGAGAAAAGGAACCAGGAATAATCACAGGATCCTGAAGCCGCAGACAAGACAGAGGAATCTCAACACTCACCCCTAGCAGACAAACTTTCAATTCCCTGATGGCCATTGTGAAGCACGTTACGGCAGCTTAAGCATTATTCTATTATTTCGTCGACTCTCATCTATCGCGGTCACAGCAGACTGTTCATCTGTAATACACAAACTCTGACCATCTCCTTCCCAAATCTAACGGAAACCGACTGGAGAAATTCGGTCAAGCTGTCACTCACATCACGTGACGACACTAACCCCGCCTTAAAGAGAGAGGCACTGTTAAAAGATTCATATAACAACAACAATTCTAATTCTAATAACAATAAAACCGAGTGAAAACCGAACTGGCATATAGTTGTATCATTCTAAAGTAGTGGTTTAATTATTGAAGTTTTCTCTGCATGGTAACTTACACTGATTAGTATGTGCAAATCAAACAACCCACAGTTGGAACCTGTTTAGACAGAGAAAATCTTTAAGATTCTTGTGTACTAACACCAATCACACCAGCATCATCACAGGAGCAACAGGTCAATCCATGATATTCTGCATTCAAGTGAAAAACCTTCAAACTTGAGTTACTGTCCAACCTATCATTTTATTTAGACGGCAGCGTTCTGTTCGCAATGATCATGAGCTACAAAAGCTTTGTCTATAATATGAAAAACTATAATTTCCAAAAGTCGATGAGCAGACTGTACGTATCTCTTTGAGATAAATTCTAGCAGAGAGACATTAAAGGGGAAAAAAGAGCTTTTTTACATCTGATATAGTTGACAATCAGTCCGTCAATAGCTTTGATTAGAATTATACAGTATTGAAATGCATCTCACTTACTTGACATCATGACAAGAAAGAGGGGAAAAGAAACAAAAAGCAAAAGGAGGGAGGAAATGTGTTATATCTGAAAGATAATAATAATAATACACAATCATCCAGTAGTACATTAGCATTCAACAAGACAAAAAAAAATAAAAATAATAATAATAAAGTGAAATTGACAGAGTATCGGTATTAAAAAGAAAATAACTGGTAACAATCTAGTGCAAGTTTCCATTAAAACATCCATCAGTGTGTCAGAACATCTGTAACAACTGTGCCAAAACTTCAGGAGCAGTCACAAAAACTGAGTGTTCATATTTCATCCCAAATCAAAAGAAAAATAAGAATTTTTTTGCGGAAAGAAAACAAATTGTGCTGTCAAATTGATCCAAAATAAAAGTTTGTGTTTACAAAATGTATGTGTGTACTGTGTATAATTATTATGTACTAAATTGAACACACACATACATGTATATATTTAAGGAATATATACTGTATATTTATTTATATCATTTATATTATATTTAAATATAAATATTTTATATATAAATATAACTTTTTTCTTAAATATAAACATGCACGTGTGTGTATTTATATATACATAATAATTATACACAGTATAGACATATATTATATAAACACAAACTTTTATGTTAGATGTGATTAATTGATTTGACAGCAATACTTTTTCCCATTGTGACAATTTTCATGACAATTAATGTCAAAATAAGCTTTGTTTTATTTACGCAAAATATTTATTTTGATTTTGCGGTTAAACATTTCTTTTTGAGATTCACCACATCACCTACACTTATTAAAGCATCCCATAATACCCCTCGAAATTCATCATCAATCAAAAATATTCTTGTGCTTCATTAAATTTGCCTTATAAAACACAGCGTGACATTACGTGAAAGTACGGAAACGAACAAAAATGTTACCAATTCCACAACAAATGTTCTATAAGTGCCACACTTTAGTGCAGTTACAGGCCTATATATGTCGAGTATTAAAGAGTGAAATTTAGAATAAACGTTCAAAACCGATTCCTTTGAATATCTTAATAGGTAAAAATACAATCTGGTTGCATTACAATGTCTTAAGAGTAATTCTTCTGAGTGAGTCACCTATGGCACAGTGGTTTCAGAACACACACACACACAACTTCATTTACACTGATCTCGGTTCAACACCTCGACCTACAACAGGAGAACTGGCAGCCCACGATGATTTCTCACCACTCCGCATTGGTAATAGACATCCAGGATACTTCTCAGCGTAATTATGAGCTAAACTGCATAAATAAAGTGAAGCATCTGTTAATAATAACAAATAAGACAAGTCTGCATGCTAAGCCAGGCGTCTAAAAAGATGATTGCTGTTTTTGCAGTGAATGTCATGTGAATACGGAAGATACGGATGTTCGTCGCAGATGGTTTGGAGCCTTCACACAGGCTGCGGTTACATTTGCTGCATCATAACATCCTATTATGCTCAATATTTCATGGCTTAGTTTCTTGAAATGCTTAGGTGAATAATAAAGAAAAGATGTCCAGAGGTTGCATTTCAACCCAAAATAAAACAAAAAAAATATTTTTGCATGAACAAAATGCAAACTAGTATAAGGACCATTAAGATTTTTTGCATTATTTTAATGGCTATTAAGAACAATTTGCCCCTAAATCACTATAATTAAAGCATTTTATCATCTAAATCGGCATAAAGGCCGTACAACAAATAAAGCTGTGATAGATACTTTGTAATGAAAATGATATATAACAACTTTTTTCACATTTCAGTAATGAGAATGATGTTTTATTTGCATTAAGGTAATGAGAATTATGGGGAAATGTGCTTAATTGTCATGCTAATCATTTTATAATGCAAAAAAATATTAATAGTCCTAAATTTTCTTCATGCAAAATATAATTAGTGCTGTCAAATCCCAAAATAAAAGTTTGTGTTTACATAATATATGTGTGTCCTGTGTATAATTATTATGTATATATATATATATATATATATATATATATATATATATATATATACACACACACATTCATGTATATATTTAAAAAATATTTGTATGTATTTAATTTATATATTATATAAATATTTTATATATAAAATTTTAAATGTTTTTCTTAAATATATACATGCATGCATGTGTATTTATATATAAATAATAATTATACACAGTACACACAAATATATTATGTAAACACAAACCTTTATTTTGGATGTGATTAATCAATTTCACAGCACTAAATTTCATATTTTTCTCTTTGGATTGTGGGGTGCAACGTGCCCTGGATAGATGATATTTATTTGTTTGGATTTTTAAACGAAAACCCCCAAAAAACGGAAGAGAATTACCCCGGGTCAAAGGGCAGATCTAATAAATCCGAGCACTGACAAAGATCAGATTGTGCTGCTGCAACTTTGCATACAAACTTAAAAGCGTCAAAAGAATCCAATTTCAGTCCACTGTGATAATGATCAATCAGAAACGTTTCCCACACTCGCCTCTCTTTTGATCTAATGACCTACGTTTCGCAGATTGAGTCTGATCACGTCTCGCCTCTGTTCTCTGCTGTCCAGTTTTCTCCCAGTGTAATGAACATCTCACTTCACCTTGCTGACCCTTGACCCAAGGTGTCACAGTCATGTGATAAGCAAACACAAGCACAGCTGAAGTGTTTTATGATGGTCAGATGGTTTACAGGTTGGCCTCCCTCTTGTCTTTGCTGGGCGATGGCTTCATAGCATCTTTTCCAGGCTTCCCATTGGTTGAGGCAGCAGCTGCAGCTGCAGCGGCAGTGGATTCCATGGCGACTGCTGCGGCACGTTTGATTGGCTCATCCCCTCTGGATCGTTCCTCCGGGCTGGGCTGGGAGGGCGGGGCCTGTTCGACAGTGGGCGGGGCTGTGAGCTCCTGCTGTAGCTTGTGACTCTGAAGGAGGCGGAGCTGAACACGCAGTTCCAATATGGCCTCCTGTTCCTCATGGATGGCCTGATTCAGATGAGTGTTTTTATTCTGGAGAGAAAATCAAAAACATACAGCTTTCATAATGAGACTGATACATGGGGAGTTTAGGCCTAACACTAAATATAGTTAACCTATAATTATAGTTTAATTGTAGCCATTTTTTGACAAGTGAAATGGCTTCTTGAACAAGAAAATGTTGATTTTCGCCATGGGGAATTTATTGGATTGTTGTTGTTTGCTAATTGCTGCGATCTCATATGAATGACAAGTTGCTGGAGGGATTATTGTCCCGCCCTCGCTTAATGTTTTGAAATAACGATTATGAGGGCACATGAATGAAAAATAATGATGTGCACAGAGAGATAATTTAACACTGCAATATTCCAGAAAAAAATAAGTAGTTCATTTTGATTCCATGGCGACTTTAATATAAAATTCAATTGATATGTGATCACAGATGTGTGTATGTTGCAGGGTTATTATTATAGTAAACTAAAATAATAAAACATAAAAATTTCTGCTAGTTGCCAAGGCAGCATTTTTCATTTTAATTTAGTTAAACTTAAATCACTAAAAGGAAAACTGAAATAATAATTAATGAAAACAATATACTGTAGGCATACTTCAGGACCGGTTGGGTGGATGTCATAAAAACTTAAGTGTCATATTTCACACCAAAAAAAAAAAAAAAAAAAAAAAATTAGATTAAGATTGTGAAATTATTTTCATGACATGTCATAATTATGAAATATTTATATCTATATTTATGAAAAATATAATTTTTTTCTTTAAGAAAATATTTCTTATTTTTTCATTGAAAAAAAAAGCTAACTGACATAAAATATTTAAATATATTTCAGGCAACATTTTTTAATTTTAATTTAGTTAAATCATTTTAAATAGGAATTACTAAAATTAACTAAAATTAAATAAATTAAAATGAAAATAAAAAAATAAAAACTAATTCTAAATATTAATAAAAAAAACTATAATAGTATCTCATTGATACTAAAATCACACTGGTGTGTCAGCTATTTTTCAGCGGTTTTAAACAGGATTTTAAGGATTTTAAAGGATTAGTTCACTTTAAAATGAAAATTTCCTGATATTTTACTCACCCCCCAATCTTATCAAAGAAATTACGTTTTTGAGGAAAACATTTCAGGATTTTTCTCCACATAATGGACTTCAATGGCAACCAAAATGTTGAAGGTCAGTTATTTCCAAGAAAAAATTAACATTTATATACTTTTTAACCTAAATTGCTCATCTTGCGCTGCTCTGCGACACACCACGGATTGCGTAATCACGTCGGAAAGGTCACGCTAGACGTAGGCGGAAGTACCGCCCCAAGCGAATGTGCGAAGACTAGAACAAACGCCCTTTACAAAAAAAAACTTCATCTCCAACTTCAAAATCGTTCGACATCGTTGTTTAACCTTTTTTTGCTAAAGGGTGTTTGTATTAGTCTTCGCATGAGTGCTTTGTAAACACGGGGGCGGTACTTCTGCCTACGTCTACCGTGACTTTTCCGACGTGATTATGTAATCCGTGGTGTGTGGCAGAGCAGCGCAAGATGAGCAATGCAAGATGAGCAATTTAGGTTAAAAAGTATATACATATTTTTTATTTTTAGAAAATACCGGTGGTTTCAGTGTATAAGACCCTATATTCTTTAGCTGGGATCGTGCAGAGCCTCTGAAGCCCTTCGAAGCCATTGAAGTCCATTGTGTGGAGAAAAATCCTGAAATGTTTTCCTCAAAAAACTGAAGAAAGTTCTTTCTTCCACTGAAGAAAGAAAGACATGAACATCTTGGATAGCATGTGGGTGAGTAAATTATCAGGAATTTTTCATTTTGAAGTGAACTAATCCCTTAATGCAACAAAAGAGTGTTACAGGGATGACGTATTTTTGTAGGCCAAAACCGGCAAACGAGTGAGCATTTTAGCAAGTCAATGGTTTTTTTAAATTGGTTTTTGGTTAAATGCTTGAAATAATGTCTGTGGTGAACACAAGCTCAAGATATTTTCTAATTTTATCCTGCAATATAAAATACACACTCGCTTTCACAGCATCGTTGTGTTTATATTTGCGCTCTTGCAAACTATTCTAACTCAAACTTTCAGGGCAAATATTTTTAAACGAAGACAAAAAAAAAAAAGCTGTCGGAAGCTTAGTGATGGTGACGCTGAAGTCATGTGACCATAGTGTAGTTAGTTTATAGCCTACATTTAGCTTTTTACTTCTGCCGATTGTATTTACACTTCGAAATTCATAAAAGTTGTGACAATTCAATTTGACACAAATCTTGTGTCCCTTCTTCTCACCTCTAGTTCTTCGTTCTGTTTCTGCAGGTCTTCTAGAATCATCTGCAGTTCCTCTTCATCTTCACTCTCACTCTCGCTATCTGATGAATACTCCTCTGTTTCACTGCGGCCCTGCTGACGGCTGTGTGTGTGTGTGTGTGTCATTTCAAGCAGAAAATGGAAGATATGGAGTAAAGATGACCCTTGCATGTTTCAGATCTGCTGTACAGCAGCCATAACTATAAAACCAAAACGTTGCTTCCCACAGAAATCACATGAATACAATCAAGCATAAATCATAATTAGCAACAAATGTGATAATGTTCCCTGGGTGTGAACTCTCACCTTTGTATATCTGCAATCTCGGCACGCAGTCGTTCAATTTCTTCTTTCTCTGTGGCGATTTGCCGTCGCAGCACCTGCTCCAGCGATATCAGTTCCTCCTGCTCTGTTAGGATCTCATTCTCCTGCAGGGGGCGGCAGAGATCAAACGAATCAAACATCACAGAAAGAATCTTAGGCTACATCCCAATTTACATACTACACTTTGCTGGCGATTGTAAAGTGCATGCTTTTGAGTATGCAGCAGAACAGTAGGGTAGAATTTGGACATGCTGCATTACAGAAAAAAATACACTTTTGTCACGTTGTACATTTTCTGTTACTTACTGTAGGTTCATATGTTACAAACGGCTGTATAATATGCAAAGTACAATGCAGCCATTTCTTGCTTATCAATAACCAGCTGATTGTCAGAGAGCTGTTTGAGTGTCGAACCAGCATCTAAAAGTAGCATTAGCGTCCAAGCAGGTGGCCTCACCTGAGCCAGGAGAAGATTAATGACTTCCTCCTCATTCTCAGACATCTCTTCCTTTGATACATCCTCTTTAGACAGGCTGGCGATTTCCTGTGCGATTTTAGTCTCGCACTCCTGCAGATACAGAAGGACAGAGAAGAAATGACACATCAGGCCGTTCAAAAGTTTGGAGTCGGTAAGATTTGTTAATGTTTTGGAAAGTCTTTTATGCTCACCAAGACTTACAGAAAAACAATTTAAAATAAGTTTTCTATTTGAGCATGTTAAACATTTTATTTATTCCTGTGATCAAAGCTGAATTTTCAGCATCATTACTCCAGTCTTCAGTGTCACATGATCCTTCAGAAATCATTCTAATATGAGGATTTGCTGCTTAAGAAACATTTGATTATTATCAATGTTGAAAACAGTTGTGCAGTTTCATATTTTTGTGGAAACCATGATCTTTGATGAAAAGAAAGAACAGCGTTTAATTTAAATTGAAATATTTTGGAACATTATAAATATCTTTAGTGTCACTTTTGATGAATTTAAAGGGTAACTCAACCCCTGTTCACAGGCTAACTCCACCCACTGGCAATATTTGAAAAATGCTGGAAAAGTGGGCAGAGCTCAGCGGAGACAGAGGGGACGAACCGAGGGCGGGGCTGAGCGGGGGCGTGCACCTGAGACCCGCAGTGACGGATTGATTGACAGCTGTCAGACTCGCAAAACTGCGGTCTTAACTCCCGATGCCGAAGATGCTAGCGAAGCAGCAGCGCAAGAGAGAATGGGACCACTGACCTAATCTATGAACAGTCAAATCCTTAGAATGCCACTAAAAATAGATCAGATACATGCAATGTACTTTTATTCAAATTAACTGAATCAATTGGCAGCGCAGGACCAATAAGTTCAAACCTAATAGCCTATTATAAACATATTTCCTCAAATAAAAGTTAGACTATATATGCCAGCACGTAACAGTATTGTTGTTCGTTACCACGGCACCACTTGCGTGTCAGGGTTTGAAAGCGCATGTATGAAAAGTATCTGTACACATGACGGGCGGCAAAAATAGCACAAGAAAAGCCTGACGTGTACTGACAACTGCATTATTTAACCGTATTTTCTTCATTAGAATGTTGATAGTAAGTGTCAAGTAAGTTTCATTCATAATGCTTCTACTTCATGTAACATGAGAGTTCATACTGGAGTGAAGCCAATGTCATGTGATCAATGCGGGAAAACATTTCTTAGGGCGTGGTGAGTTCTCTACTGACCCCAAACTTTTGAATGGTAATACAGTATAGTGCATTACTCTCAATGTCTCTCTTTCTTTTTTTAACATTATTTTTATTACAGATTTTTCAACTAAATGTATTAGAAATTTAGGGGGGAAATAAATAAAACAACAGAGCAAGGGCACTACATTCTGTTTTTGAAGTATGTATAGGTTTGCATATAGACAATCGTTGATTATTGTTTACATTACAGCGCTCCATTCATTTCTCCCAATAAGTTTTAAAAAGATCCTTTTTAACTTTCTCCGCCATTGAAGGAATTTTCTGGCTTTCCGTTTTTTCACTGTTATACGGTAGGGGGCGCTATTACGCGTCCTCTGAAAGAGTACAGAATCTCTGGATCAAAACACAGGTAAAGAAGAGGCAGAAACAAGCGATAAAAGCTTAGCTTATGCATGTTGTAGTCTTTGGAAAGAAAAAAAAAAATCACTTGATTTTTTAAATGTTTTGTTCAAAATGTTACTCTTTTTATGAATCACCCCCATTCAAGTGTTGACAAAAAAATGAATGCATGAAGCTAGAATAAATGTTTTTCCTTGCTCTGTTCTTTCTTTTGACATATTGCATGTTCAGATATTCACACGTTAAAATGGCAACAAATGGAGGTGACAAGCAAAATTTTTTTTTTTAAATGCTGGCAGGGAAAGAGTTAAGTGTCAAAATAAAAGTCAGCTCTTCCATATTGTATATTTCCTTAACAATTTCTACCCAATCTCTCTCTTGCTATCTGTATTTGGGTTTATAACGTTTATTACTCTCATTTTATCTAAAACATCAGCAATATTCTTTCTGTAAGGCGATGTAATTCTAGTTTTCCGCTAAAAACCAATCAGTTGTATTTGATGCTCATTCTGAGATTCTATGTGTTCTGATGTGGAATAAAGCAGTGGTCAGGGGTCAGAGTGCCGCAGCTCTTGCCTGTCTCTTGGCCTCGCGGAGTTTACGTTTCAGCGCGGTGACGATCCGCTGCACCTCCCAGAGTCTCTCCTCCTTGGACAGATCCTTCACACCAGCCTGCAGATCTTTGTGCAGACGGTTCAAAAGGAACTCCTGCAGAAAGACACATGGACAGATGTAAAGACCCGTAAGAACAAACTCACTAAAAAAAAATCACTAGTGATGCACTGAAATTAATTCTTTACTGAAACACTAAAACTGAAATTAAAGTTTTCATTTAGTTGAAATCCAAAACCAAAAATAAAGTTGATTTAATAAATCAATAAATCACAAACATTTAAATTGCACATAAGACTAGAATTGACTAGAAGACTCGAATAGAGTTGATGTTTCTACTCTAATTTGTAGTCGAAATATAAACATTTAAACAGTTGCTGTTATAAAAACAGATTTACTCAAACACACCCTAAAAAATACATCATTGCTAACAGGTTAAAGTAAAAATATAATACAGGTCATCAGAGAGGTGCCAATGAAGGGCCAGATTTACTAACAGCTTGTGTCAGCGCAAACCCTCTTTTGGCGTTAAAAAACTACTGTCTGAAAAGGCAGAAACCTTCTGAAAAGGCGTGGACAGGGTTATTTTTGCGGCTGAACTGATTGCATATGCATTTGTAGGAGTTTCCCTTTCAGATGCATAATTTATGTGAGGAGAGTATTTAAATGAATCATGCAAGGTGATTTACTAAGGTTTGCGCTTGTCAGTTTACTGGTGTTTGCGGCATTATTTACCGCCCCAAAAAAAGCATGTCTTAAACCAGACGCTCATTTGCACTGCTTTTGGTAGATTGTGTTGGTCATTATGGAAATTATCTGCATCTGTGTTCCTTCATTTGCACATCGTCAGTAGATCATGCGCAGAACTTTCCACTCCCATCTGCGCTTTTTTGGTTTTGCACTCTCACGCTTATTTGCCCGTTTAGTAAATCTGGCCCTAAATGTCACTGTTTCTGTTGTAGGTGCATCCCTACAAATCATAAATTAGATTTCTTTAAAATCTTAGTTGTTCTAGATCAAATAAGGATGTTTTTTTCTCATGTTCTGTTTCCTGTTTCACTTTCCTCCTGAGAAAAACACATCAGTAATCTCTCTACTAGAGTTTCAGAAGAGATCTCAACAATGGTGTTCGGCAATCTGCAATCAAAAGTTAGAGATCTCAATATAAACATTTCTCATCAAATTCTCTCAAGACCAAATGATCTGAGTTACCTTGCGTATTTTATAGCCCTGTTTACACCTGGTATTATGATCTGTTTTGGTCATTCGGATCACAAGTGGGCGATGCTAAATACAGGTGTAAACAGGGTCTAAATTGTTTTGAGCTTGTCCACTTTCAACCACTTCCAGAGGTAGTTGAAAAAACATTATACCGGATTGCTTTTATAGTGTAGACGCTGATGTGGTCGAAAGTGTTCAAACAGCCACAAAAGACCGTCTAATCTCCGCCTACTGACCAAATACGTAAACATTATGGAATGCGTGCTAGCCAGACGGGGTTTAAACTTTGTCGACTGGAGACTCAAGTGTGGTTTGAAGATGAAAAACGTACCAAGCACAATGTTCTCTCTCCATTCCTGATTTCTAACACACACACACACAGCGTTAGGCTGGTCTCATTCATATGTAAATTGCGTGAGCTTATTTCATCCATTAGATCGAAAGATCTGAAAAAAAGATACATTTACCCGCATATAGACCCTCCCCCTCGAAGAAATCAAGACAGAAGTAGTTGAAAGTGGATGAAAAAGATGGATTAAAACACCAGGTGTAAACGGGAATGTGTCTCCCTCGTCTACTTGTGAATGTGATCCGATCTATACCAGGTGTAAATAGGGCCTAAACTCTAACTCTATGAAAACCATCGACTCGTTTGTGTCTATTCTTATTGCTCCTACAGAATTTTAGGAGAAACATCTGAGATAAAGATGATACCTCTAACAAACATAACTTAAAAACCCATTAAGTTTCAAGAGCTATGAAAGAGCAACCTCTGAGCAATAAAATGTAGTTTTTTTGTTAGTTTTTGAAGTCATGTGGCTATAGATTCACACACTGAAGCGTCACATCAGGGCTGTTTATGCCGTTCCAAATGTTTTTGTTTCCAGTCTCTCCACTCTCACAGAGTTTGGATTCATCTCCTGTTTTGAATATCACATGCATTTCCTTGTTCTAAGGACACATTTGCCTTTGACACATTAAAACCATTCATTTTATGTAAAGCATAAAACAAAACTTCTTCCATGATACAGGTTCCTCTTCCAGATAGAAGATACAATGTGAATCTATTTTTTTATGAAATTAAGTACATTGCTTTTAGTACTAAATGTCTTTATGCATAAATAAAAAGAACACAGAATTTCATCTTTCTTTCTTTTTTGGTGAACTGTGACCTGTTGACAGGTTTTGTGAGAAGGCATTTTTAAACTACACTGTACAGAGCAAAATAACCAAACAGTTGACGGTAGCCATTGACTTCCATAGAATGGAGAAAAAAGGTAAAACTTTAGTTTAGGGTCCAATTCTCACTATTAACTAGTTGCTTATTAGCATGCATATTACTAGGATATTGGCTGTTTATTAGTACTTATAAAGCACATATTAATGCCTTATTCTGCATGCATGACAGTATTGTACATCCCTTAATCCTACCCAATACCTAAACTTAACAACTACCTTATTAAATATTAATAACCAGTAATTAGTTTATTGAGGCAAAAGCCATAGTTAATAGTGAGAATTCGACCCTAATCTAGTGTAACCGAAAAAAATACTATGGAAGTGAATGGCTATCGTCGACTGTTTGGTTATCTATACCTACATTCTTCAAAATATAATCTTCTGTGTTTAGCAGAAGAAAGAAATTCATATGGTTTGGAACAACTTGAGGGTGAGTTAATGATAGTGAACCATCCCTTTAAGACTTCTGATGGGAAAAATCAGTTATATAAATTCAAATCAGTCAGAAGTATAAAGTCCTGTGTGTTTCAGTCCTGTGACTCACCTGTCTGCGGATCTCCTCTTTAATGCTCTTCTGGGTTTCGGGTAGGGTCGGCATGGTGGCCATATTGGACCAGCGCAGTGGATGGACGACCGGCTTCAGAACCACATCACCAAACAGCTCACGGACGTGTGTGAAAAACACGTACAGCACACGGTTCCCGATCTGGAAACCAGAGAGGGAACAAAAGATTGATTTTGTGTCATAAAGGAATATGCAGTCATGGTGAACCTTAAAAAAAGGTTTATGGGAGTTAAATTTATGATGTTATTGCCCAGTAATGTTCCATCCCCCTCTCCTCGGCATCATTTGCTGTCGTCTCTCAAATAAAACTGACCCCAAACAAAGACCTCATTAGCAGTATGAGGTCCTCCATCCTACATATGTCCTGTGAGACTGTAAAGTAGGACAACCTTCAGTCTGAGAGCAAAAACACATCCAAATCTCTCCACTGTAACAGTGAGGGTATATCATGATTTTACTATACTAGAATTCCCATCAGAGAATCTTTAGTAGTAGTTGTAGTAGATAACTTTATTGTCCCCGTGGGGCAATTGGGTTTGCGGCACAGTTGCAAGGCACTACATAACAGGACATCAGACATATAATACAACAATACAATACAATGCAATACACTATACACCCCAGCATCTGACCAGGCCAGCTGGACATCTAGCTTATTTCGACTGATTTGAAGGCTTTTATGGCTTGTGGTAAAAAAGAGAATTTGGATCTGTTCTTGGTCAGAAGGGGTGGGCAGAAGCGACGCCTAGATGGCAGTAATTTAAAATGAGATGCCAACGGGTGTGTGTAATCACATACAATATTATTTGCCTTTCTCATCATTCTATCTTTGTAAATGTATTCAATGCTAGGTAGTGTTATCCCAAGTAATTTACTGGCAGTAGTACCTTTTTCTGTGATTCAGTGGCAAGGTAAAACACTCTCAATAAAAGCAGTATAGAACATCTAAAGCATTTTGTTATTGACATTAAAAACAAGCAGTTTCTTTAAAAAGTACATTCTTTGCTGTGTCTTAGTGTGCAAAAAACCAGTCCATGAATCCCATTTAAGCTTGTTGTCCAGTACAATGCCAAGGTATTTATAGTTTGTGTCAACCTGAATAATCTCCCCATTAATTGAAGTGTCGGTGGGTTGCTGTGACTTTCTAAAATCTATGGACATTTCTTTGGTCTTATTGGTATTTAAGATTAAGTGTAACTTATGACATCATTCTAAAAAGGAATCTAAAACTGGCCCATGATCTACCTTCCCATGCTGTAGCAGACTTACTAGAGCTGTGTCATCTGCATATTTAATAAAGTGCCTGTTTAGAAAAGTGCTAGTGCATGAATTTGTGTATAAAATAAATAGTAAAGGAGATAGAACACATCCTTGTGGAGAGCCTATGGATGTTATCATCACATCAGACAAAGATGAGCCCACTCTAACCCGCTGGACTCTGCTGGTAAGAAAGTACATGATCCAATTAATAATACCTGAGTTAAGATAGAATTCATTAGCTAAGATGTCTGCAAGAATCTTGGGTTGCATGGTGTTAAAAGCAGATGAAAAGTCCACAAATAAAATCTTAGCATGAGTCTTTGGTTTCTCAAGGTGGGTATGCAAAAGATGCATTAATGTCAAAATTGCATTATCCACCCCCCTGCAGGCTTGATAAGCAAATTGCAGGGGGTCCATAAGATGGTGGGTTTGTGATACAATGTACCTCTTTACCAGGCGCTCCAGGCACTTCATGACCAATGATGTCAACGCAATTGGTCGGAAGTCATTGGATTCTGTGGGTCTTGGCAGTTTTGGCACGGGTACAATTGTAGATGTTTTCCACAAGGTGGGGACTTCACAGAGATTAAGAGAGGAGTTAAACATATCAGTGAACATAGTGGCTAACTGTTCTGCACAGTGCTTAAGGATATTACCACAGATTTTGTCAGGGCCAGCACTTTTCCATGGATTACAGCGACTAAGAAAGTGAAAGACATCCGATTGTCTTATGTTTAATACGGATGCAGGGGATGGAGGGGGCGGCACGATGCCATCTCCAGCATCATTGTCGCTCTTAAAGCGACAAAAAAAAGCGGTTTAGCCGGTTTGCCCTTTCCAGTCCCTCACCTCCAGGCAGAATCAGAGAAGGATTCCCTCTGCCCTTGTGGGGGACATTGGTCATGGTCTTGATCCCCTGCCATGCCTCACGGGGGTTGCCGGACACCAGGGTTGCTTCAATCTTCTGTCTGTACCTGTACTTATCCAGCTTTATTTGTCTTTTAATCTGTCTCTGTATGTTCCTTTTGGCTATATCATCCTGTTTCCTGTATGCTTTTTTCTTTTTTAATTATAAAATACTTTAATTTGTTGGAGATCCAGGGCTTGTCTTTTGGAAAGACTTAAGTGTTTTTTATGGGTATGACTGTGTCTACACAGAAATTAATGTAGTCAGATATTATTTCTACCCGTTCATTTATATCAGGGCATTTAAAAATGTCCCAGTTAGTGCAATCAAAAAAACCCTGCAGAGCCATAATACTGTCATTATTCCATACTTTAACTGAGCGTTCTTGGGGCTTCTCCCTTTGCAGGAGCCTCTGATATATAGGCCGGAGGTAAAACACATTGTGGTCAGATGGCCCTAATGGTGGAAGCAATGATGAAGAGTTGGCGTCTTTGACAGTTCCATAACATAGAACATCTAAAAACTAATTTTTCCTGGAGGGACAGTCTACATACTGATAATATGTGCGTAAGCGCTTTTAAAGAACAAATAAACAAACAAGTGCCAAAACACGAGAGGTGTTGAAAAAAAAACCCGTATTACTCATGATATTTAATCTGAGAAGAAACAAATGTTGTATTTAAAATAATAATAATAATAATTAAAATAAGTCTTTCTAATTTTTGGAAATTCATATAAAACTCTAATAAAAATGGTTACATTTTATTTAAAACCTCAATCAAATCAAATTAGGATAACTGTTCTTCCATAGGCCTATATGCATTTTTTTGTAAATATTGAACACATATATAATTTTGTGAAATATATCCAACTCAGTTACAAATCCTTCCCTCTCAGGGTGTGTATGTCTATGTATATATATAATTTATTAATCATTTATTACAAACTGTATAATGTTCTGTTTGGACAAAGAACAAATATTGTTGATGATATTGACTCATGTAAAGTTAATGAGCAAAATAATAATAATAATAATAATAATAATAATAATAACTCATTAAAAACAAATAAAATGCTTAAAATAAAGAATTTTATTTAAAAAAAATTATTGTAAAACAAACTATGACAATCTAATATAAATTTAATATAATATTTTTATATGCTAATATAAAATGTAATATATTTAATAAAAAAAAAATTATTTTATATATATATATATATATATATATATATATATATATATATATATATATATATATATATATATATATATATATATATATATATATATATATATATATACACACACACACTCACCTAAAGGATTATTAGGAACACCATAACTAATACTGTGTTTGACCCCCTTTCGCCTTCAGAACTGCCTTAATTCTACGTGGCATTGATTCAACAAGGTGCTGAAAGCATTCTTTAGAAATGTTGGCCCATATTGATAGGATAGCATCTTGCAGTTGATGGAGATTTGTGGGATTCACATCCAGGGCACGAAGCTCCCGTTCCACCACATCCCAAAGATGCTCTATTGGGTTGAGATCTGGTGACTGTGGGGGCCATTTTAGTACAGTGAACTCATTGTCATGTTCAAGAAACCAATTTGAAATGATTGGAGCTTTGTGACATGGTGCATTATCCTGCTGGAAGTAGCCATCAGAGGATGGGTACATGGTGGTCATAAAGGGATGGACATGGTCAGAAACAATGCTCAGGTAGGCCGTGGCATTTAAACGATGCCCAATTGGCACTAAGGGGCCTAAAGTGTGCCAAGAAAACATCCCCCACACCATTACACCACCACCACCAGCCTGCACAGTGGTAACAAGGCATGATGGATCCATGTTCTCATTCTGTTTACGCCAAATTCTCTACCATCTGAATGTCTCAACAGAAATCGATACTCATCAGACCAGGCAACATTTTTCCAGTCTTCAACTGTCCAATTTTGGTGAGCTCGTGCAAATTGTAGCCTCTTTTTCCTATTTGTAGTGGAGATGAGTGGTACCCGGTGGGGTCTTCTGCTGTTGTAGCCCATCCGCCTCAAGGTTGTGCGTGTTGTGGCTTCACAAATGCTTTGCTGCATACCTCGGTTGTAACGAGTGGTTATTTCAGTCAAAGTTGCTCTTCTATCAGCTTGAATCAGTCGGCCCATTCTCCTCTGACCTCTAGCATCAACAAGGCATTTTCGCCCACAGGACTGCCGCATACTGGATGTTTTTCCCTTTTCACACCATTCTTTGTAAACTCTAGAAATGGTTGTGCGTGAAAATCCCAGTAACTGAGCAGATTGTGAAATACTCAGACCGGCCCGTCTGGCACCAACAACCATGCCACGCTCAAAATTGCTTAAATCACCTTTCTTTCCCATTCTGACATTCAGTTTGGAGTTCAGGAGATTGTCTTGACCAGGACCACACCCCTAAATGCATTAAAGCAACTGCCATGTGATTGGTTGATTAGATAATTGCATTAATGAGAAATTGAACAGGTGTTCCTAATAATCCTTTAGGTGAGTGTATATATATATATATATATATATATATATATATATATATATATATATATATATATATATATATATATATTACATTTGAAAATGTTTAAGCAAATGTATTAAAATCATATTCAAATCCAATTATTTAGCATGACCTATGAACGAATATAACTTTTCATTTCATATATCGTCAGATGGACATGCTACTACAATTGTAGCGTGATCCATATCACATCTAGAACTGTAGATCAGAACATCACCTGTAGATCATAAGCTCACCTGTACGGTGGGATTGAGTACAATAGAGATGTTCTGGATGTTCATCTTGGTGTCGATTTCACGGGCGATGACGTGGTCCATGTGAGTGATGAGCCAGGCCAGGATGAGTCTGCTTCCTGTGGGCACCTCGCCCAGGAGCCTCTGAAACTCCTGCAGTTTCTCTGCCTCGCTGGGCCGCCCACAGGCCTCCTCGAAGCGTGGGGACAGTTCTTTACCCAGCAGGTTATCGGGCAGCTCTCGCAGGTACTGCTTCAACAGGCTGGCCACTGTGTGTGGATCATACTCCTCCAGACATGGACACTCCTCACGGTCGTACGCTGCTTTCAGCTCGTCAACCTTAGACTTCATACCTATAGAAACAACAGCAGAGTGAAGACAAGATTCAAAAGCTGCAAGGCACATTTGATTTTGAATTTTTATGCCTTTGAAAAGAGCAGATAAAAGAAAAGCTGCTGAGGCACATGTATTCATATTCAAATATCGGCTCTAGGGGGTTAATAACGGCTTTTGTAAGAAAAATATCCATATTTATAACTTTATAAACTATAATTCCTGGCTTCCGGTAACGTACATGAGTCGTGTTCCGGCGGAAGATTGTGTTTTGCTGAAAGAAGTAAGTCATATACACCTAGGATGGCTATTATGGGATAATTTTCATTTTTGGGTGAACTAACACTTTAAAGTTGAAAACAACCCAGAATATTCCTTTAAATAAATATAAACAAACATGTCATTTCAGTTCACAGGAAGTAGAAACAGGGTCATACCGGAGACACGATAGATGCCTTCACATTTCATGCCATAGCTCTCGATGTAGTCCACACACTCTCTGAAGACGGCAGGGAGCTGTATCCCATCATACAGTGCCGTTCTCCTCACCGCTTCCGCTAAAGGCGCTCCGAAGATCGGCCGCAATGTCGTCGTCGTCTCCGCGATGACGGGTTCAGGCTCTGTGCTTGGCTTTTTCTTCTTTTTCTTCTCTTTCCACTGTTTCACGACGTCCGCTGCCGTCAGGTCTTTGGACTTCTTGTCCTTGGCCTTCTCCTCTTTAGGTCCCTTCTCCTTCACTTTGAAATCCTTTTCTTTCTTCTTGGAGAAACTGGGCTTTTTGAAGACGTGGATGCCCTTGGAGCGCTTCATTTTAGACGGGCTCTCGGCCTCATCGGCAGAGCTGTCCTCCTGGAAAGCGGCGTATCCCTCAGCTACAGGAGATAAAAAAAGAGATAATGAGAAGAGAAGAGAAGAGAAGAAGAGGAGAGAAGAGAAGAGAAGAGAAGAGAAGAGAGGAGACTTTCTACCTGATGCTAAACAGAAAACGTCCTATTAACTGCTGTGCAAAATTTACTGTCCCACTGTCTGTGTCTCTCAAGGTTAGGTGAGACTGGAGTGAGCAAAACGAAATAAGACAGAGAGAAAGGCACAGAAAACTGCTAAAGAGGTCAGCTTACAATTTAGCAATATCCCCCTGTGCCAGTTCTTTTTTTAGTGATCCATTTCCTCGTCCTGACACCGACTTCACCCTGAGCACAACAGTAATCGGCTGCTCACTAACACAGTCCTGACCCCATCAGCCAGTGCCCGTGACGCCCCTCCTCAGCCACTATAACACACCTACAGGGTGTGTCCTTAAAGCTCCATCATTTCCTGCTTGTGTGCAATAGGCTGCTGTAAGGCGGCTAAATATAGCGGCAGGAAAATAAAGAATTCCCTCTGAAGCTGCACAGAAACTGGAACATTTGCACATCGAGGGCAGAAGTCCATACTACATACTAGAGCTGGGTTATTTACCTACAAAAAATTATATCCCAATATTTTTCAGCCTTTTGATTATATTTGATATATACAGTACCAAAAGTTTGGGGTTGGTAAGATTTTTTCATGTTTTTGAAAGAAGCCTCTTTTGCTCACCAAGGCTGTAATTATTTGATCAAAATTACAGTAAAAATATTAAAATAAGTGTTTTCTATTTGAATAATTTTAAAATGTAATTTATTCCTGTGATTCAAAGCTAATTTTTCAGCATCATCAGCGTTTTCAGTGTCACATGATGCTTCAGAAATCATTCTAATATGCTGATTTGCATATTATGCTCAAAAAACATTTATTATTATTATCAATAATGAAAACAGTTGTGCTGCCTAATATTTTTGTGAAAAATCGCAATTTAATTCTTTTTTTTCTTTGATAATTCAAAAAAAGACAGCCTTCATATAAATGTCTGTCATTTTTGATCAATTTAATGCATCCTTGCTGAATAAAAGAATTAATTTATTTAAAAAATATATATATATATATATTTACTGACTCCAAACTTTTGAACCGTAGTGTAGGTCAATCAGAGGAACCATAATTTCAACCAAATATTCATTGTTAAAAATAATCTAGTCATGCTTCCGACAACCAAATGAACACAAGCAAGAAATCAATTTCCGCATTTTCATTCACAGTATATTAATATTTATGCACATATAGTTTTGAAAATTAAGAGTGTAACATTATTACTTTACATTATTATTAACATTAAGATGTCTGCTAATTAGGGCTGTCAAACGATTAATCACATCCAAAATAAAAGTTTGTGTTTACATAATATATGTATAATTATTATGTATATTTGAATACACACACATACATGTAAATATTTAAGAAATATTTGCATATTTGTATAATATATATATATATATATATATATATATATATATATATACAAATATAAATATTTTATATATAAATATAACATATATTTTCTTAAATATACATGCATGTGTATTAATTTATATATGCATAATAATTATACTAGGGGTGTAACGATACACCAATGCCACAGTTCGGTTCATATCACGGTTTTGCAGCCACGGTTCGGTTCTGTTTGCTGTGGGGGCAGGGTTCTGTATTCAATTTTTTTTTTTAAACAAGCTAATTTATTTCACAAAAATGTATGACACACACACAAGTAATGTCCCACTTTAGCCTACTTAAACACATAATTTGTATGAATATGACTAATACTGATGAATAAATAGGCCTATAAGTTAAATTAAATAGTTTTTGTTAATACAATAAAATAACCACCACACTAATTTAAAAATATACAAAATAAAGTGAAAATAAAGTGTCATTTTGGGGTTATGGAAACAACAGTTACTATGGCGAATACACAATACCTACATAAACTGTTAATGACACATGAAAACTGCTCCTGATGAACAGAATGAACATCATACCTGCACGCAAATCCTTCCCAGCTAACACACATCGAACCAGTTACATGATTTATTGGTACTTTACTTTTATTTCATGACTTACGAATTGACAACGTAACATTGCATGCTCTTAGTTTCTCTTTATGAACTGATATACAGCGCGCCACCGCATTTGCATGTGTAATTGATGTGCACTACGAGTGCAGTATAATGGCTGACAGGACAGGACAGGAAAGTTTGGTTTTCTGAGGTGAGGGAGATTTTTTATTTTGTAACAAGCTATGAAAATGACACTGACATATAGCTTTACAACATATCATCTGACCGCAGATACTGAATCGGGACAACACGTTTTTCTCAGGCACTCCGCGACCCACTCAGAGGGGTCTTGAGACCCACCAGTTGAGAATCTCTTTGTCCTTCCACCATGCAACTTAAGCGATCACCCAAGTCACGTGACATGCACTTGGAAGACAAAAGTTAGTGTATATTTAGTAAAAATACAGCTCTTATTAGTTGTTAAAAGTGTACTAATTACTATTTAATCAAAAAATAGTTTTGTGACATAAGGTGAAGTGAGAGCTGGGCCGGGGCAGCAGGGGGCAGGGCGCGTTCGGTTCGACATGAGAGTATCGCGGTTCGTACCGTGGGTGGTGTATCACGGTTTTTCGGTTTGGTTTCAATATCGTTACACCCCTTAATTATACACAGTACACACACATATATCATGTAAACACAAACTTTTATTAATTGTTTGACAGCACTAGTGCTAATTAACAGTAACATTTGTGATTGTGATGAATAACTGAAACATAATATTGATTTGATTGACTGAAACGACTGAATGAATGAAACAGCATGTTTGCTACTGAAATTCAAAATCATAGATGAAAGACAAGAAATGATTGTGACACAATCTAATGACTTGCAAAATAAAATATTAAAATCAAGTGGAGCTGCAAGATGTTGTTAAATGTTTTGCATGAAAAGTGTGCGTGTGCTTTCTCTATTGCCTTTCTTTTTATGCAATAACATTCAAGTTTTTATTTAGATGTGTGCATCAGTATAAGGCATTTGTTGAGTGTAAATATGGAGTGTGTGTGTGTGTGTGTTTATCTTACTGCGCTTCTCCTTCTTCTTAAACTTGTTCTTCTTCTTGTTGTGCTCCTTCTCGTCATCGGACACCGCGTCGGGTGGCTCATGGTGGTGTCCGTCGTGAGGGGGTGAGGGGTCTCCCGTACGGTACAGACCTGGGAACTTAGTAGGGCTGATCTCTTCGGAACTTGGTGTACGAGCCACGCCCCCAGGATGCTCCGCCCTCCTCTGCTCCGCAGGGCTGCTACTGGGTGGCAGGAAGCACTCCGTCATCTCTGCGCTGGCCTGCTATTGGTTCCTCGCAGCACAATGCCCTGGGATTGGCTGTTCGCTCTGATGACGCATCACCTCTCCATGTCACCTGAAAGGGGGAAACATAGACAAGTTGTTTCAGATTCTCATACTTTAAATACAATTTCAAGATGGCATTTTCTTATGACACAAACTTTTCTTATGTAAGAACTGTCTGAGCAGTCCGTTTTGTAAACAGCAGTTTTCTTACATCAGATAAACAGATAACATTCAAATAACCAGGACGTCTTTCAAAACCCATTCTGTAAACTGTGTGAATTTATGTGTGACTAAATGTTTTTAACACTGATACCACCGCCCTCTAGTGGCCAAAATGCTTTTTGTGTCTTTAATGGTTTATGGGTCAAAAAGCCACCTTCTTCATAACTATAGCAATAAATACACTTGATCACTTATTGAATTATTACAATTATGATTCAAAAACTCATCCAACAACAGCACAAAAACAGAAATTAGTCTCATATTGTGAATATATAGTATAAACTAGCAGCACTTTGAGCTACAATCTTTCATCTATAAATGATTATCTTTACAGTTACATTATTAACTGTACAACAATATTTTGTAGGCCTACATCCAAAACAGTCCATTTTTATCCATAAATACCAACATAAGCTCAAACATATTTAATAAATAAAAAATAACCTACAAATTTAGATCTCACTGAAACAAAAAAACAGGGTGGAAAAACAGATGCAAAGTACAGTCATATAAGAAGCGGAGCGAGTTATTACATAATATAAAAATTACGAAGACAAAAGTATTTTTTTCTTTAGAAAAACATGCATTTATGAATGATCTCAATAAGACCTGAAACATTTATTTAAATAGGGTCACTTTTGAGTTCATGCCGACTTTAAAGAGTTCACAGATCACAAAAGTCTCTAAATCATGATAACATACATTTATATTAATAATATTCATATGTTAGTAGTTGACAAATAGCATAGACATGTATCTGTATGAGAGAAAGTTTTTTTGTTCATTTAAACAGTCCTGCTGTGTAACAAATGAGTACAAATATTAAGATAATTAAAAAGTGCATGTAAAATGATCATACGTATACAATAACATATCACATACAATATATACGTATACAAAATAATCAGACTTGTGTAATTCTATTAGATCAGTTTTATTAAGCCACACTGCTGAACTTTCAACAACCCGTACCGGTCAAAAGTTTGGAAACATTACTATTTTTGAAAGTCTCTTCTGCTCACCAAGCAGAAAAAAAAATACAGAAAAAAACAGTAATATTGTGAAATATTATTACAATTTAAGATAATGGTTTTCTATTTTAATATACTTTAAAATTTAATTTATTTCTGTGATCAAAGCTGAATGTTCAGCATCATTACTCCAGTCTTCAGTGTCACATGATCCTTCAGAAATCATTCAAATATGATGATTTGATACTCAGTTATTATCAATGTTGGAAACCGTTGTGCTGCCTAATATTTTTTGGCTAATATTGTAACCCGTGTAACTTTTTTCAGGATTTATTGATGAATAAAAAGTTAAAAGAACAGCATTTATTAAAAATAGAAATCACTTTTTATCACTTTAACACATCCATGCAGAATAAAAGTATTAATTTCTTTCAAAAAAAAGATGTGTGCATATTGTTACAAAAGAGTTCTAATTAAAGCTTTTTACTTTTTATTCATCAATGAATTGAATCCTGAAAAAAATATTAAGCAGCACAACTGTTTCCAACATTGATAATAAATCATCATATCAGAATGATTTCTGAAGACTGGAGTAATGATGCTGAAAATACAGCTTTGATCAGGAATAAATTACATTTTAAAGTATATTAAAATAGAAAACCATTATTTTAAATTGTAATAATATTTCAATATTAATGTTTTTGTCTGTATTTTAGATCAAATAAAAGCAGCCTCGATGAGCTTTTTTTTTTTTTCAAAAGTTTGGAAACATTACTATTTTTGAAAGTCTCTTCTGTTCACCAAGCAGAAAAAAAATACAGAAAAAAACAGTAATATTGTGAAATATTATTACAATTTAAGATAATGGTTTTCTATTTTAATATACTTTAAAATTTAATTTATTCCTGTGATCAAAGCTGAATTTTCAGCATCATTACTCCAGTCTTCAGTGTCACATGATCCTTCAGAAATCATTCTAATATGATGATTTGATACTCAGTTATTATCAATGTTGGAAACCGTTGTGCTGCCTAATATTTTTTGGCTAATATTGTAACCCGTGTAACTTTTTTCAGGATTTATTGATGAATAAAAAGTTAAAAGAACAGCATTTATTAAAAATAGAAATCACTTTTTATCACTTTAACACATCCATGCAGAATAAAAGTATTAATTTCTTTCAAAAAAAAGATGTGTGCATATTGTTACAAAAGATTTCTAATTAAAGCTTTTTACTTTTTATTCATCAATATTCATCCTGAAAAAAATATTAAGCAGCACAACTGTTTCCAACATTGATAATAAATCCTCATATCAGAATGATTTCTGAAGACTGGAGTAATGATGCTGAAAATACAGCTTTGATCACAGGAATAAATTACATTTTAAAGTATATTAAAATAGAAAACCATTATTTTAAATTGTAATAATATTTCGATATTAATGTTTTTGTCTGTATTTTAGATTAAATAAAAGCAGCCTCGATGAGCTTTTTTTTTTTCAAAATTTGGAAGTCTCTTTCTTATAAAAACATTAAAAATAGTAATATTTCCACATTTTTGACCGCTATATACGAGTCTGTCTTTATTTTATCTGCGGGCCCTGCCCTTGCCACATCCAAAAACCACCGTAAGAAATCACATTACATTCAAAACAGAGGTACACAGTTTTAACTCACATATTCATATTGATTTAAAGGCATTTCGACAGATTATGAAGAAAAGATTTTCCCTACTACGGTACTAAAGAACAGAATAAATCTCTCCTGACAGCCGCTGTTTCATTGAATAGGACACTAGCCAGACTATACGACAAACTATTTTAAAAACAATGAATGAACCGCACTTAAAAAATGCTTTTCCACCGAGAAAACGTGTAATAACAACAATGATAATAACTAAATATTCAAAAGTAAATAAAGGGAGATTCATAGCTTAGCATGTTTGCTAACGAACCTCGGATTTTATGGACAAAGTCAACATTTAAAATTATTAAAAGATAAATACGCGGTATAATCGAGAAAATAAGCCACAATGCTGATCAAATATTAGAGGATAAGTATAAATATATATAAAAAAATAATCCGTGCACAAACCTGCTATGATCAATGTAACAGCTGCACTTCCTGTAGCTTGTTTACGTCCCATCTGACACGCGCGCATGCGCAGTTGCAGCATTCTTGAATTATGGGAGATGTAGTTTAAGTTCTCTCTGCACTAAACTAGAATAGTTTAACTTTTTTGTTTTAATCTATTGTTTGGACAAATTTGAGGACATTGTTTCTCATTTATATGACAACAAAAAAATGTTGTTCTACATTTAGTTTTTCCACATTATTTTTAGCATGTTCTATGCGTCAATAGCCCAGCAGGTGGAGCTGTTGAGCAACAGACCAACAGTGCAGTGTTACGGATCAATGAATGTTAGGTGAGTTCATTCACATCTATGATGTGTGTGTGGGGGGGAACTGTTCCCTAGTAACAGAAAAAGAGACCTTACTAGTTGTTCTTCCTATTGTTAGGTAATTTAAGGGATTGCCATGAAATCCCATTAATGATTCAGGCATTATCAATTTGTTTATGGTTGTGAGAATCATTATCTGAGATGCCAGATAAGAGTTTGGACATATTTTATGGCGTCCATCATAAAAATGCAGTAAAACATGCTTAACTGTATGAGTCAGTGGTTACAGTGAAAACTGGTGGCAGTGTCATTTAACATAACTGAGATAATAATAGAGTTTTTATTTTATATGTAGCAACACATAATGTAAAAACTGCACATAAAGTAATAAGCATTACATTATTATTGTTATAAAATGTTCATAATATAATCATTTTCTCAAAATGTAATAAAATCTTGAGCTAATAACAATTTTTACATTATGAAAAATGTATTTATTATAAACTCACCAATAATAATAATAATGATAATAATAATAATAATAATAATAATAATTGTATAAATATTTCAATCTGTTGCATTTCGCAGGTATTTTAAAACTGAATTTATATTTTTAAAAATGTACTGTAAAGGAATACTAAAAGCTATTACAATTATGACAATATGGTGAGTTTATGATGTAATACATTTCTCATAATGTAAAAATTATTACATATGTTTTGAGAAAATTATTGCATTATGAACAGTTTATTACAATAATAATGTAATACTTATTACATTATGTGCAGTTTTTGCATTATGTGCAGTTATTACATAGAGTTGCTGCATTCATATTTTAAATTAGTGTTTATTTTTATATTTTCCATTTTTATTTTAGTTAAAGTTTCAGTCATTTTTGTTGTGCTTTCATCATTATTTTAAGTTACTGTCTTTTATATGTATATAGTTTTTTTCCCCTGTTTTTGTTATTTTAGTACATCAAGTTAAACTTAATTAAAATGTGAAATGTTGCCTTAGCAACTAGCTAACTTTCTTTAGCTAACTAACTTACATATATTAAGTATTTCATTGTTGAAATTGTTTTTGCACCTTGACCTTTGAACCTCCTTCCATCTTGATAAAACCACATGACAATAAAACGCTTTAAGAGCATCTGGCAGTAATGTCTGGTGTGTTTTGTTTGTTTGGACTCTGTGTATTATACCAAATACCTGGAAAATATATATATGCTGTTTAAATTGGTTTCTGTTCTAAAACCACAGAAATACACACACACACACACACACACACACACACACACACACACACACACACACACACACACACATTTTTCCCACTATATTAATGAGAGCATTGCATAGACTTCCATTGATTTTATATTGAATTAATGATTCTTTCTATGGCCCAACCCAAGCCCTACCATCACAGAAACATGCACAAAACACTAGATTTTAATAAAAACGTTTTTGCTGATTTATAAGCCTTTTAACCAGGACCAGTAAAATGTCCTCACTCGTCGGTTGTCATGATATTTCATTATATAAGAGAGGACATTTGGCCCTCACAAGTAAAGCCAAACCTGTACACACACACGCTGCGTTTTCATGTTTTATGGGGACTTTCCATTGACATAATGATTTTATATTGTACAAACTGTATATTCTCTCCCCGAACCCTAAACATACCCATCACACAAAACGTTCTGCATTTTTACATTTTCAAAAAACATCACTTAGTCTGATTTATAAGATGTTTTCCTCATGGGGACCAAAAAATGTCCCCACAAAGACAAGGATTTCGGATATTGCCATCTTAGGGTTTACCAGGCCACACTCACACACACACACTCACACACACCTGTTTTTCTATCATATTGAGGACATTTCTTTGACTTCTGTTGTTTTTTTATATTGAGCGTCATGTACCTTTTTTTGAGGGGGAACCGTTGGTTGTCCTGGACATCTTCAAAGGCGAAATATATAGCAAAAGTGCAACTTGATAGCCAGTTATCAGCATGCATTTTGTTGAGCAGCTTTGAGATTTTGATAATAATTTATTTCGTGTTTGAAAGAAAAAAGCCACGTGTGTTTGGAGTAACATGAAGGTGGATAGATGATGACATAATCTTATGGCTTGAGCCAACACATAACCATGCAACCAAGCATATAACATGATGATCCACGGCTGTTTTTTTTGTTTTGTGATGGTTGTTCTTGAGTTTCTTGTTTGTCCTGAGCAGTTAAACTGTCCAACAATCTTCAGAAAAATCCTCCAGGTTTCCGGGGGGTGAAAACTTTTTGAATTGGAAGATCAAGGTAAACTGTACTTAATTTGTCTTCCAGGAAACATGTAAGCATCTTCTGCTTCCGAAGGGCAGTACTGAAAAAAGAAAAGAAAAAGAAAAAAGATATTTAAACAAAATAAGAAATATTTGGACATCCTGTTCAAAAGTTTTCACCCCCGGCTCTTAATGCATCATGTTTCCTTCCGGAGCATCAGTGAATGTTTGAACCTTTTTTAATAGTTGTGTTTGAGTCCCTTAATCGTCCTCAGTGTAAAAAGATGGATCTCAAAATCATACAGTCAGAGGGTTCAAATATGCAAAAGATGCTGGAAAACAGAAGAATGTGCAGGACCTGGAGGATTTTCCTGAAGAACGTTGGTCAGTTTAACTGCTCAGGACAAACAAGGGATTCAAGGACAACCATCAGAAAACAAAAAAACAGCCGTGGATCATCAGGGAACAACACACAGTGTTAAGAATCAAGGGTTCATAAACTTTTGAACGGGTCATTTGAATAAATTCAGCTATTTTCTGTCTAGTGGACTATATGTAAATATCTTTTATGTAAAATATCTTATTCAGGACAGCACTAAATAAAAAAAATTTTATTTAGTAAAAAAAATTTTTTTTTTGGTAAAATTATTCACATTTTCACAGATTCTGCAAGCGGCTCACATACTGTTTGGGGTCAGTAAGAGTGTTGGTTTTTTTTGTTGTTTTTTTACAGTTTTTTCCAATTGCTAACACACACTTTTGCAAACTAGGCTGGTTTTATCAAAATACTTAACACAATTCACAAAACCACACATCCAAACTGCATAATACCTCATATATCTTGCAAAATGAAGCACTGCAACCAAAACTACATATAGCATTATCAAAATCAAACTTTTGCACGAAATGGCACACACTTCATTCATATTACCAGATTTTTGTCTAACCAACTACACAATGTTGGGCATAATGAAAAGCACTCTCATCTTTAGTATGCTTTGCCATAATACTAAAATATGTAGTTCAAATTGTAGAAAATTCTTCAGATTGTTCACATGCACAGAAATATTTGCAGATACACACACACGCTGTTCAAAACACTTACTTTTTAAAATTTTCACCAAACAAGTTAGTGCAACATATGCACAGCAGATATATTTACACTGGACTAAACAAAAATATGCTCACAAAAAACAGTAAATTGAAAATGAAAATTGCATCCTCCCTCTTCCTCTTCCTCTCTCTGCAACGTCTTCCATTGTTATTGTAAAAAAAAAAGTGCTCACCTGTGGTCTTTGCATAGTGCTTACATCCTGATTGAAGTGTTAACAATTAACCAATGAGGTGTTTGGCCAGGTGGCACATGTATTGGCCAATTAGCTCAGGTAGTGTAATTTTTGAATGGCAAACATGTGACTATGTCAGATTGTTGTGTCTTATGCAGAGAACCGTGTTCAGTGCATTTAAAAAGTGGCATTTTGAATTGCAAAATGTGTGTAAAGCAGAAAATGTGTTTAGACTTTAGGAGACTTGAGAAGAGGTTTTGCTCTCTGTGTGTCAGTTTAAATGATTGTGCTGTGCATGTCATGTTAGAACATTATATAGTGTGTGTTTAGTAATCGTTTTCCAGGGCTTACTATCCTCATGGGGACATTTGGTCATCAAAATGAAGGCAACACCTGACACACACAAACACATATACACTCACACAGATAAAATCTGAATCCCTTTTTTATCTTCCGAATTCCTCTTTTGTGCATCCAGCGAGTTAATTGGTTTTCTTGACCTTTTTTTGTGGTAGATTCTATCGGAACCATTTCCGTGAAAGAATTGTGCTGGTGTGAGACTGCTTAACTTGCAGACGTTCCACCTTTACCATTCACACACACACACAGAAGTCAATAATATCAAAGATCCTAATACCCTTCAGTCAGAGTTAACAAAAAGACAAGCCTCACTGTCTGTCTGACAGAGCCAATATGACCTTTGCCCTTGAATGTGAGTGGTTTGCTGAAAGAGTGTCCCGTCAGGCTTGTTTCCAGGCATGTCCGGGAAGCATAAAGAAATGTTGTGACCAGTGTTATTTTAGTTCTATTAATATTTTGAATTTGCTTTTATTTTATATTTTCAATTTTCATGTTCATTTTAAGTTATTTTATGTCATGTCATTTTATTTGTTTATTTATATTAAATATTGCTGTTTGAGGTTGAATTTAATTTAATTTAGTTTCATTTCAGTTTTAGTTTTTTACTTCCAAGTGCTTTAACTTAAACTTTTCTAAACATTTCAAATTTTTTATAATAGTTTTTCAACTAATATTTACATTTTATTTTATCTTAGCTTTATTTTAATTAACAGAAATATTTTAATATTTTTAGTTTTAGATTTAGTTAACGCTAATAACCCTGTTCTGACCTCCAGTGTAGCTTTACAGGAACTTTTTTGTTTGTTTTTTGTTTATTTTTAATGTATATTGGCAGTAAAAGGCTGACAATAAACATCCAGGGACAATGTTTACCCACAAAAGACTTGTAAATTCATTTCTGTAAACGCTTTTTCTTTGTTTTTACAACCTCTGGTAATTGTCACATAGAACTCCAGCTGTACTGAATATTCATTTCTGTTATGAATATTCAGTTGTTCTAACTAATATGTTGCTAAATGTGGTTACAAGTGGTTGTGAGGCTGTTGATATAGATATAGAAGTCTGCACAATAAAAGTATGCTGATTTTGTCAAGCCAACATAATTAACCGCTAAAACATGTCTGGAGTTTGTGCATGAGTTGTGTAACACTTTCCTCTTTTTTTCTGATGAGTATGTGCAGTTCCCAATATTAGCCTTATCCTCTGTGATAACAGCTGGGACAAATACAGGATAAGCGTGCACTGTGTGCACAGTTCTTATTTCATTTAAGGTTTCAGTTTCTGTGTGCCAAAATATACTAGAAACAGTATAGTATAGTAAAGTATGAGTTTGGAAAAAATGCTTCTGTTTTGAATTATTTATCATTTAATTTTAAATTGTAATTAATAAATAATATTTAAATAATATTTTTCCCCATTACTTTTACAATTCACCATAGTTCTTCAAATTATTAAAAATGCCTTTGCTGCCTGATACAGTAATTATAGTAAAAATACAGTAAAAACAGTAATATTGTAAATATTATTTTAAAATGTCATTTATGTCAGAAATCATTCTAATATGATGATTTGCTGCTCAAGAAACATTTCTTATTATATCCCAAAATTATTTGATGAATATGTAAACATTTTTTAATATTATAAATGCCTTTGTTGTCATTTTAATGCATCCTTGCTGAATAAAAGCATAAAATATATATATACACTATATTGCCAAAAGTTTTGTGACGTCTGCCTTTACATGCACGTGAACTTTAATGACATCCCATTCTTAAAGGGCATATTGCAGGTAAATTTTTTCCCCCAAATGAATATATAACCTTGTATGAAAATACCATATGAAAAGGTAATGCAGGATTTAAAATGTTTTTAAAAGACATAAGAGCACAAATTTAGTAGATAAAGTGGCCGTTTCCTTGGCTGTTTGTAGAAACAGCTTTTTTTCCAACATCGCGTCATATTACGTCACGAGAGGGAGTCGTTTGCCGGGCTCTGCGTTGGCTCAGTGCACAATCGGTTGGTATTCAGTACGAGTCTGTGTATTTTCGGTAGTTTTTCAATTTATCATTGTCAGGGTAAATTATTGTGTCCAGCCTGTCAGAACATCAAGTCCACAGGTTTCCTAAAAAAAACCTGCATGGTGACGTTTTGTGAAGGTGAAGAGACAGGACTTCACTTCTGCATCGAAACACGCGGTGGTGTGTATAGTGTTCACTTTAGACCGGAGGATTATCATCCCGGCGATATGATGGAGTCAAACATTGTAATACTCATGTAAAGGATGATATTACATGAATAAACATCCACACGTGATGCTTCTCCTAGATGACCAATACCAGCTTTGCTATTGCCTGATACATGATAATAATCTGTACAGTATTGTAATCTGAGCACAGTGTTCATATCTTTAGCTAGTGTATATATATCATTAGCTAACACTGGTCCCTCACCCAAACACCTGCTCTGTTCTTCACTGTTCTTTACTGGGGTCTCTAACCTGCAATATGCCCTTTAATCCATAGGGTTTAATATGGAGTTGGCCCACCTATAACAGCTTCAACTCTTCTGGGAAGGCTTTCCACAAGGCTTAGGAGTGTATTTATGGGATTATTTGACCATTCTTCTAGAAGCGCATTTGTGAGGTCAGGCACTGATGTTGGACGAGAAGGCCTGGCTCGCAGTCTCCGCTCTAATTCATCCCAAAGGTGTTCTATTGGGTTGAGGTCAGGACTCTGTGCAGGCCAGTCAAGTTCCTCCACACCAAACTCGCTCATCCATGTCTTTATGGACCTTGCTTTGTGCACTGGTGCGCAGTCATGTTGGAGCAGGAAGGGGCCATCCCCAAGCTGTTCCCACAAAGTTGGGAGCATGAAATTGTCCAAAATGTCTTGGTATGCTGAAGCATTAAGAGTTCCTTTCACTGGAACTAAAGGGCCAAGCCCAACCCCTGAAAAACAACCCCACACCATAATCCCCCCTCCACCAAACTTTACACTTGGCACAATGCAGTCAGAAAAGTACCATTCTCCTGGCAACCGCCAAACCCAGACTCGTCCATGGGATTGCCAGACAGAGAAGCGTGATTGGTCACTCCAGAGAACACGTCTCCACTGCTCTAGAGTCCAGTGGCGGCGTGCTTTACACCACTGCATCCGACACTTTGCATTGCACTTGGTGATGTAAGGCTTGGATGAGCTGCTCGGCCATGGAAACCCATTCCATGAAGCTCTCTACACACTGTTCTTGAGCTAATCTGAAGGCCACACAAAGTTTGGAGATCTGTAGCTATTGACTCTGCAGAAAGTTAGCGACTTCTGTGCACTGTGCGCCTCAGCGCTGACCCCGCTCTGTGATTTTACGTGGCCTACCACTTCGTGGCTGAGTTGTTGTTTCCAATTTGCTTCCACTTTGTTATAATACCACTAACAGTTGACCGTGTAATATTTAGTAGTGAGGAAATTTCACGAATGGACTTATTGCACAGGTGGCAACCTATCACGGTACCACGCTTGAATTCACTGAGCTCCTGAGAGCGACCCATTCTTTCACAAATGTTTGTAGAAGCGTCTACATTCATAGTGCTTGATTTTATACACCTGTGGCCATGGAAGTGATTGGAACACCTGAATTCAATGATTCGGAGGGGTGTGCTCAATGGTTCGGAGGGGTCTGATTTTTATCTGCTTACCCCCAGGGCATCCAAGATGTAGGTGTCTTTGTTTCTTTAGTAGAACACAAATGAAGATTTTTAACTCCAACCGTTGCAGTGTGCCAGTCGTATAATACATGTCAATGGGAACAGTTGAGAGTATGTGAGCTATGAGAGTAAAAAAAACATACATATATGAATCCATATTAAACCCTGCGGCTCGTGACGACACATTGATGTCTTAAGACACGAAACGGTCGGTGTGCGAGAAACCTCAAATACACCACTATGTACATCAGCGTTCACTGCACGATGACTTCCGGTAAGTAAGGTCAAAATACACAATATGGCGTAGAGATACGCACAAGAGATCACTTCCGCTGCTTGTATCCGATTGAGATACGCCATATCGTGTACATTTGACCTCACTAACCGGAAGTGATCGCATGCTCAAGGCTGTTGTACATAGATCGCATTCGAGGTAAAAAAATTATGTAAATACTGTTCGTTTTCTCGTACAAACCGATCGTTTCGTGTCTTAAGACATCAATGTGTCGTCACGAGCCACAGAGTTTAATATGGATTCATATGTGTATGATTTTTTTACTCTCATAGCTCTTATACTCTCAAATGTTCCCATTGACATGCATTATACGACTGGCACACTGCAACGGTTGGAGTTAAAAATCTTCATTTGTGCTCTACTGAAGAAACAAAGACACCTACGTCTTGGATGCCCTGGGGGTAAGCAGATAAACATCAAATTTTCAATTTTGGGTGAACTATCCCTTTAAGACATTTCTCCTTGTATAGAACCTTTTTGGGATATTAAAAATTGAGTCAAGAACCCACTGAACCTTTTATCTAAGAGTGGATGTTTCCACCTAATTTACATTTCATTTAGACAATGATGTCATCATGTTCATTTATTTTGATGAGATCATCATCATCATCTCCTCACTGATAAACAGAATGCAGATCCTTACATGTATGATATGACCTGTCAGTCAAAGCCCTCTGAACATTAACAATCCAATTGAATCATAGGCTCACTATCTGGTGTTTATCTGGAGTTTCAACTTTGTCCTAGAACAGAGAACACATTCAGAAACACAACTGTTCGGAGGACGGCACCACACGGACATACTATATTTTTCCTCTCTGGATTTTAATCATTTTCTTCTGTTTGCTTGTATATCTGTTGGGGATTCTAGTGCCTGGAGCATGGCACTTCTCTCAGACAAGGTGAAGTATTGCATTCCCTTTGGTTTTACTGTGATTTTCATTGTTTGTGTCATATATGGGTTCATTCTCAGGTAACAGTGCCATTTTTATGCTTGATTTGTTTTTAGAATAATTTCATTTGAAAAGGTTACTGTTGAACGGGCCCACCTCAGGCCCAAAGTAAGGCCCATAGACATTGTTGGACCACCATAACTGGGTGTGTCCTCCAAAATATTGTATGCTTAAAATTCATATATTTTGAAAAACTATCAGTCAGTTTTCGGTTTAAAAAAATGTATATAACAAATATACTGTTTATACACTATACCGGTCAAAAGTTTAGAATAATTATATTTTTGAAATAAGTCATTTATGCTATGCTCTTATGCTGTAAAAAATACAGTAAAAAATGAATTTACTCCTGTGATCAAAGCTGAACTTTCAGCAGCCATTACTGCACTCTTCAGTGTCACATAATCCTTTCAGTAATTAATTATTGATTATTTTTAATCAAATAAATGCAGCTTTGGTGAGCATAAGAGACATCTTTCAAAAACATAAAAAAATGTAAATGATTTACTTTTGATCAGTATAGTGTATACATATTTGTTATATAGTCTTTATAGTCTTTTTTTAAAAACATTAAAAAATGATTCCAAACTTTTGTAAACAGTATATATATATATATATATATATATATATATATATATATATATATATATATATACGGAGGGGTCTATTTATATATAGTATAAACAGTATACAGTAGGATATTATGTTATTTCTGAATCAACTTGGAAGTCATTTAAACTTAAATTACATTAAACTGACTAAAAATTAGTTGAATCTTGTACAGTATAACTTATAAAAAGCTGAAACATTTTAACTTATTTTGATGGTTAAAGCAATGTAAAAACATATGTTGTCATAACTTAATGATCATATAATTTTTTACAATGCAGAGTGATAGGGTCACATGGCCGAATGAATGTTGAGCTTGATGATCTGAAGATGAACAACCCAGAGACAAATGTTTGTCTGGGAAGAATTTGATTAAAAAATGTTGAGATCTCTGGCAGATCTTGGCAAATCTGAGACATTATTGAGATCTCTTATGAAACCCTAGTGAGATATCTGTGAGAAACATTTGAGAATAACATTTATATCTCATCAATCGAGAAAGATTTTGTTGTGTATTTGCTGTGCTTGAAATGACAATAACACAACCCCAGATGATAATTACCTTTTCCTAATTAGTCTAGTAAACAATACAACCCAAGGCTCCTCTCAGAGTTTTTCCATTAACAACAAGATGAGGCAGAGAAAGTTCAACAGATCTACACTTAGACTAAAATGTCGTAATTACCCACACGCACTCATCCATGAGAGATGTTTGTTGTGCCAGTGGATTACTTCCATCTATAATCTTGATTTACTACAGCAATTAGTTTATATAAAACCTCCTAAATGGAATTGGAGTTTAAAGATTTCTCTTTTGTTGTGCATGTTGATGTGTGTCTGTGTGCATGTATTAGTTTGAAGACAAAAACCCATCTGGCGTTGAGTCTCACTTCACAAATCTTTGCCGTGTCCTCAAAACCTCAAAAGACTATGAAATTGTCTCCTGCTCTTTAGAGGTTGACTCAGGTATGCCATGTTTTTGTGTGTATTAGCACAAGCCATATAAAATTTAGCTCAGATAGGCTTATCTTCACTGTAAAACCGCATGACCGCGGAGCAGGCTGAAGAATCCTGACAATGAAACACAAAAAAACTGATGGTTGAGAGAACATGGCCATCTGGGATGAAATACTAAGCTGAGGTTTAAAGATCCCAAGGGTTTGTGGTATTGGTTGGAGAAATTGATCTGCTTTGGTATTAGATACCCACTGTCACCTTCTCATTCTCACAGAATCACAGTTTTCAGTTTTCAATATGGCTTTGTCATACCACATGAAACCCTTCCTTTAGGAATCCGTCAATAAGCCACAGCCGACCATGCAAGGACAAAGGAAAAGAATAATTGCTCTTTTAATCAGTGGTGGACAATAACAAAGTATTTCATGTTTGTTACTGTACTTAAAGGCACCAATCGCACAATATGTAAGATTTTTGGAATAAAATATCCAAAAACCACTAGAAAAATAATATATATTTAGTTGACTTGTGTACTTACATTATCCCAAATGTTTCCAAGAATGTTTAAATCCAGAGAAATTAGCCATTTTAACCAGGACACGGACCGTGTCCGTGCGTCGCCTATCAATGACATCATACCCGCGTTA
Source organism: Rhinogobio ventralis (assembly GCA_039654625.1). NCBI lineage: Eukaryota > Metazoa > Chordata > Actinopteri > Cypriniformes > Gobionidae > Rhinogobio > Rhinogobio ventralis. The sequence continues at coordinate 4,288,508 of CM077200.1, read as the reverse complement.
CCCTCGATTTCAGGTTTTATTTTGTAGAAACCATGGAAACAGACGCTTTATTATGTGTTTTATTAGACAGTTGAGCAGCTGTTTGGAGACATTCATCGACAGAAGACGAATCATTGTTATATAGTTCAACACATTCTTATTGTTTAAACCATGGTACTTATTGGTAATATGGATCTAGCTCACTGCAGTGTGAACAAGTGTCTCATAGTAGCCGCTGAGTGAACGCACAGAGTAGCATTATAACATAACTTTCAACACACTCAAATGTATCTAATATGATAAAACAGCGCTGCATTATCCCACATACGCATGAGTGGAAAAAGCGGAAGCGTCCGTCTTCGGCAGAATAAAAGTTACACTGCTTTCGATCCGAGTGTCACGCTCATCTCTCATTAGCAATCGCTCCAGCGGCCTCGTTCAGCCCCACCCTGCTTCAAACTACAGTAACGTTAATAAATCTTTAATACATGTACTTAATTTTATGAAGTATACTTAAGTAATATTCAAGTATATTTTTAAGTATACTTTATGTAGTAAGTATACTAATATCAATGTGCACTAGTAGTAAACTTGTAAGTGTACTATTTCAAAACTGCTTGGGACTAAATTGGCCCAGTTTTAGTATATAAAAGTATACATTTAAGTGTACTATAAGTGTAACAGTAGTAAACTTTAAGTGCACAACTAGGTTTCTCATTTGTACTACAAGTATACTAGTAGTTTACTATTTTAATACAAGTTGTAAATTTTTTAGTTTATGAAAGTACACTTTGAAGTGTACTCTCAGTAAACTACTAGTTTAGTAGCTTATACTGCAAGTATACTTGTAAGTCTTCTTTAAGTGTACATACAATTATTATAGTTTACTATTTATGTATTATTTTTGCACTTTTAGTATACTACTATGTTCAAATGTAGATATTATTTTTTGTACTTGAAATATACCTATAACTGTACTTTAAGTAATTTTAAAAACATTTTATTATAGCTTCATGCATACTTTAAGTTTCATAAAGAAAGGCAACATTTAAAACAAAAAGTTGAGAAAATCTATTTTTGTCAAAGACTACGCCTTGATCAGATTCAGAACGATGATCAAAACACAGATGGAGTAGATCGAGTCCATCAACACCTCCAAAGCTTCACAGTCGTTTCTTCTTCATGGGTTCGACATTTCATTTGGTAATGTTAGACAGTTTTTGATTTATATGCTGTTTAATGTTCGATAATCGTGTTATTTTACATTCTTCTGTCACTTGTTTCAGCTTCTTCTTCTCCTGTATTTTGATCCGGAGATTCTGTACTAGAAGATATGTCATAGCGCCCCCTACCGTATAACAGTGACAACATTGATAGCTGGAAAATTCAGTCAATGGTGGGGAAAGAGTAAAAGAGATTTTAAGCAAATTCATATGTACACTACCATTAGGACCCACACAGACCACAGGGTGAGCACCCCCTGCTGGCCTCACTAACACCTCTACCAGCAGCAACCTAGTTTTTCCCAGGAGGTCTCCCATCCAGGTACTGACCAGGCTCAGCCCTGCTTAGCTTCAGTGGGAAACCAGTCTTGGGCTACAGGGTGATATGGCTGCTAACCTTTAAAAACACCCCCTATCATATAACAGTGAAAACACTGTCAATGGCGGGGAAAGAGTTAATACTTAACTAATAATTAAAACTGAAAATGAGTATGCTACACATACTTTTACTGGAGTAATATTTTAATAGGATATCTGTACTTTTACTTAAGTACTTGATTTGTGTACTTCATCCTCCACTGTCTTTCATAGCTCAGGAAACTTCTCACTTATGTTTCACTTAAGTATCAACTTTGTCTCAGATGTTTTTTTGTTTTGTTTTTTTAAGTAAAGTGGCATTGTTGAAACAGACGATGAGATGAGAGATGAGAGATCTGTTTCCTAGGAGAAGAAATCAGAGACTAAAGTCTTTATTTGATCAGTTTTATTGCAGTCTGGAAGAAACAATCATTTGGTCTTGGCAGAATTTAATGAGAGATGTTTGATTTCATATTGAAATGTTTGTCTGCTTGATATCATCTGTGCACACTTTGAAACATTTTGACATCTCAATGTCAAGATAAATATTGATGAGGCATGTTTTTCAGAGGATAAATGTGAGAGGGAGATTTACAGTAATCAAAAGTCTCTTATCTCCAACAAATCTAATTGCTGTCTGCAAAAAGCAGCTGAGATCAAATGAATAGATCAAATTAATGATTTTTCTTCCCAAAGGCATTCATAAAATTCATTGAAGACTTTGGTCTAACAAGATAGAGTGTTTTTCTGAAATCACCCTACACTGTAAACCGGAATAAGTATAAATAAAACTTAAATTTGAGGCAATCAGTTACATCAAAATTTCTAAGTTAAGAAATTCAAACTTTAAGCAAAACTAACATTTTTATGTTGTACTTGTGCATTTTAATTGCTCTTAACTTGAAATATTTAAGTAATCTAACATTTTACTTAAAATTATGTAACATCAACTTAAAGCTAGCCAAGTTTTCACTACTAAAAATATTTAACTAGCTAATTCAATAAATGCTAACTTACTAATTGGTAACAATGCTTTGATAGCATTAGCATAGCAATTGTTAAATGAGTACTGCATTCATTGTACTGCAGAACATTTGACATGCCTGTTCTCAAATTAAGTTCATGCTCCACTCGTCACCATGATGGTAACCCCCCCATAACAGAAACTCTTCTAAATTAGCATAGCTAAACATTAAACACTACTAAGTATCCAACTTAACATTAATCTTGCACATTATATAACACTCAGGGCCCTATTTTAAGGATCTAAGCGCATGGTCTAAAGTGCATGGCGCAAGTGCATGGCGTGTCCGAATCCACTTTTGCTAGTTTAATGACGGGAAAAACGGTTGCACCAGTTACACTTTTTCCGTAAGTTGAATACAGAAGGCAGTCTGGCGGAAGCTAGATATTTTACTTTATAAAGTTTTAAACATGGATATTTTTCTTACAAAACCCCATTGATTCGCTTCAGAAGGCCTTTATTAACCCCCCGGAGCCGTGGGGAGCACTTTTATAATGGATGGATGGATTTTTTTGAGCTTCAAACTCAATGGACCCCGTCAATGCCATTATAAAGCTTAGAAACATCAGGATATTTTTTTATATAACTCTAATTGTGTTCATCAAAAAGAAGAAAGTCATATACACCTAGGATGGCTTGAGGGTGAGTAAATCATAAGGGAACTAATCTTTTGCGGTATTTTGCTTCTCAAGTAAATATTTTGTTTTAAGAATGTTTAGAAGTTTCTTTCTTTTACAGAGAAAGAAAATCTTTTTTTTGCAGTCTAACAACCTAATTCAATTCTGCACAGATAGCTAATCTTAAACAGAAAACCAGTAGTGGCACTGATTCAAAGCCAATCTTTTCCGTTTCAATCCAGTGTGTGTGATGCTGAATCAGACTAACTGCTCTGGGATCGAGCTTACTTTCTCTGGCAGAGGGAATTTTAACTCACAGGCTTTAAACCCTAATACATCAAGAGCATGATGTTCTTTTTCTTTTGCATTTCTCTTCTTTTCTGAAGTCGAACTTGCAAGTCTTCATCACTCATCTTCAACATGTCAGATGTAAAGCACGATCTATTCTAGGTCATGGGTTTTTGTGTCCTCGTCCTCATTATATCAGGTGCATGGCCTGGTCACATGGATTCATTCATTTTGTCATCATTTCCTGACACATTTGATGCTATCCTGTTGCTTTATGGTGTAACCAGGCTTGAGGAGAGATGTTTCTGTCAGCTGTGTCACAAACAGCTAGCTGTGTTTCAAATGTTATATTCTTTAGCACTAACTATGGGTGTTCTCTGTGCTACTAATAATGACACTGCAGACTTTCAAATGAATACTTCATAGCAGCCCAAAGGAACTGGTTAAACTTTAACAGTCAGAGCAGCTTCCTGCCTCAATCTTTAATAAATTGTGGGCGGAAGACTTACATTCAGGACCTCAGACATGTGGAAGCGGTCACCACCCTGTTGCAGGGTGGTTTCTAGAAGGATGCTTATATCCTAAGTAAAAAAAAAGCCTTTCTCCCAAGAACAACCTAATCTCACATGTGTCTCCAGAGTTTCTCAACAAAGTCTCAAACTGTGCTCAGACTTGCCAAAGACTAAGATGTGTCAAGATGTCATTAATCCGGATAGGCTGACGTTAACTCTACATTTTGCCGTTCTGTCCACACTGAGATAGTGTTTTTGTCCTGTGAATACTGAGCTTGATGAATAAAAAATTGGGTTTTTATGTTTTTATTCAATTTATGAAGGTGCTGTAAACTGAATCATTAAATATTGTATTGTTATTGTACAATATGGTATTTTGTATATGCAATTTACCATTAATACAGACGCTGCATCCATTGCTTACGGCATGTTTTCTCACTGAGGCGACCTCAACTAAGGGCTTAAAGAAAATCCTGAGTTTCCCACTCGTAATTATGACTTTGTTGCGATGTTCAGTCTTTCAGACATGACTTGAATGCAACAAAAGACAGAACAACATTGCTTTTGTGAACAGTAAATTTTTCACCTGGTTCAGACGGTCAATTAGCCTGATCAGCTGATAACAACAAACCACATTTATTAGATGCTGTTTTTAGGATATTTCACCTGGTTTAGATGGTCGGCCAGCTTTACTCTAAATCTGACCAGCTGATAAAAGCCCAAAACCCCTTTAAAACCAGCAACCCAGACCAGCTTGGCCAGCTAAAACAAGCAAACTACATTTATTAGATGCTTAGGATATTTCACCTGGTTCAGATTAGACGGATCAGCTGATAACTGCCAAAAAACCCTTTAAAACCAGCAAACCAGATCAGCTTAGCCAGCTAAAATGCTATTGGTTGATCTCATGTGAGTGACAGGTTGCCCCGCCCTTAATACATCAAGAGAAGTTGCTGCAAAAATTTTTTTTAATTATAAATTATTTTTTTAAATAAATACATTTTTTAAATTTAAAATAAATTATTTTTATAAAGATTACAAGGCACATTAATTAAAAAAACATTATGTGCACAGATAAATCATCTATAAAAAAATTCCATAAAAAAAACAAAAAAACAAAACATTTCATGGTGACTTTCTTATGTGAAAGCACCTTAGGACATGACTTACATTTGTTTTTCTCCCACGTTTCCTCCTCTTTTCATCTTTCTTCTATATTTCAGGGTTATTCTGGGATTGAACTCCTAGACCTGCTCCTCGAGCCCCATAAGGACTCTCATATGGAGAGCGATGGTGACCATGACAACCCTGCGTGGTCAATCATAGGTCAAAATGTAAGTGAAATGCTATTTGATTTTTGTGAGTTTATTAGACAACCTTCTTACTGAGAGCACACAGAGAACATTCAACAAGTCAACACATTACATGTCTGACCCAGATTTGTCTGTCAACATCTGTGTGTGTTCGTATCTGATATGACACTGTTGTGTATTATTCCAAAACATAAAGTGAACCGTTCAGAAGATTTTAAAATATTTTTGAAAGAAGTCTCTTCTGCTCATCAAGGCTGCATTTATTTATTAAAAAATACAAAAACAGCAATATTGTAAAATATTATTACCATTTAAAATAACCATTTTCTATGGTAATATATATTAAAATGTAATTTATTCCTGTGATCAAAGCTGGATTTTCAGCATCATTACTCCAGTCTTCAGTGTCACATGATCCTTCAGAAATCATTCTGATAGCTGGAAAGCATTGCATGCTTTAATTTCCCTTGAAATGCGCTGTTACATGAGGGAAATTGATGGATTCATTTGTTAAAGCTGGCATTAGTACATACTAACAAGGGTACAAAGCAACATCCTATAGGAGTAGGCAGAAAACATGTACTACTATTGAGCAATGAAAAATTAGGACTTATTAACTCATCTAAATTCAATATTCAACATTCAGTTGTTACAATTTTGAAATATTATTTAAAAATTTCAAAATATTTCATTTGTTTATGACTAAAGAATAATTTTATTTAGCAAGATGACAGAACGCATCTACTGTAAAATTAACACAGGACAGAAATTGTAATGACAATATTTGTATCAAAATAAATACATAAAATTGCATATGATTTTAATATATATTAAAAATGTAAATATTTGTTTTCTTATTTAGTGTATTAAATATTTGGGCATCCTGACTGGTCTGTGGCTATGCAGCCCTATACGCAACAAATTGCGATTCTGTATTCTGACACCTTTCTATCAGAACCAGTATTAACTTCTTGAGCAATGTGAGCTACAGTAGCCCGTCTGTTTGATCGGACCACACGGGCCAGCCTTCGCTCCCCACGTGCATCAATGAGCCTTGGCCGCCCATGACCCTGACGCCGCTTCACCACTGTTCCTTCCTTGGAGCACTTTTGATAGACACTGACCACTGCAGACCGGGAACACCCCACAAGAGCTGCAGTTTTGGAGATGCTCTGACCCAGTCGTCTAGCCATCACAATTTGGCCCTTGTCAAACTCGCTCAAATCCTTACGCTTGCCCATTTTCCTGATTCTAACATCAACTTTGAGGACAAAATGTTCACCTGCTGCCTAATATATCCCACCCACTAACAGGTGCCGTGATGAAGAGATAATCAGTGTTATTCACTTCACCTGTCAGTGCTCATAATGTTATGCCTGATCAGTATATATATATTTATATACACACACACACACACACATTATATAAACACAAACTTTTAATTTAGATGCGATTAATCTATTTGACAGCACTATTTTTTATATGTCTAGACATAAAACTTAATTCTCTTAAATATTCTTAAAAATAAAGGTTTTTTTTTGGCATTGATGGTGCCACGAAGAACCTTCAGCATCCATTGAAACTTTCCATTCCACAAAAGATTCTTTATAGTGGAAAAAAGTATTTAGTATTTTTTTTTTTCTTCACCCTAAAAGAGGTTCTTTTAAAAACGGTTCACTGAAAGGTTTTTTGGGAACCAAAAATGGAAATGGTTCTTCTATGGCAATGGTTCTTCTATAGGAGCATTTTAAGTCCATGGTAAAGAAAATGTAACGAGATATTGTACTTTAGAGACACAGATGACCTATCAGCAATGTGTGTGCATCATGGTTGTGCACGTGTATTTATACTGTGTATAATTGTGTTTTCTGACTGTATCCCTGCAGAGTGTGTGTCATGGTGAAGGTGTTGATAACTTCCTGGACTCCCTGCTGCAACCGTCAGACGGCGTCCTGTCAGAGCCCTGCTCTCCTCTCTGGGTCCCCTCACCCTGTGACAGCGGAATCAGTGACGACACCCCGTCCGACCACCTGAACAGCCCGCCGCCGCCCACCAGCCCACTCTTTGACTCCATCTTCCTCCCTCAGCATCTTCATCTTCTTCCTCAGCATCTTCAGCAGCATGCCTCACATGCCACAAACACAGAGCCTGATATCTCCATCGATCTGGGTGAGATTTCACTCTTCAAACAGCAGTCCCACCAGAATCTCACAAGGCTCTTTTTGATTATTTGCAGTCAAAAAACATCAACAATCATTATGTATTGTAAATACAAAGTACAGTTAGGGTGACTTCATACTAGAGTTTATGCTGCAAAGTCTCAGCTTTTAAATTCTGTCCATTATCACAAAATTCAAACAATAAATGGTGTTTTATTGTGACATGACTGATTGCTGTAGTGCCTCAGTTCAAGTGGCAGCGCAGAGCGCTACATTTTCTTCCACTTTAATACAAGTTACAGCACAATAAAAACATGCATGAACATCAGAAGGAATGTTAAATTATACAGTAACAGTACAACTTACTGAAATTAATCATGCCTCATGTAATCACTTATTCAGTGTTTCAACCGCAGAAAGACCTCACAGCTTGTGAACAACATGTCATTTAAAGGGGTGGTTGATTATGATTTCACTTTTTTAACTTTAGTTAGTGTGTAATGTTGCTGTTTGAGCTGAAACAATATCCGCTCAAAGTTCAAAGCAAAGGGAGATATTTTCTTTTAAATAAATCACTTTTTAAGGACTACAATAAACGACTGGTTGGGACTACACAAGCTTCCTCCCGGGTTAGTGACATCACTAACCCTGAAATTCACATAAACCCGCCCCAAAGGGGGTGAGATTATCATGACAGAATATGCTAATCAATGACTTTAAGATAGTTAACTCACAAATTCATCAACTAACCATTCAGGAACATCTTGTCTCATTCTACATGTTGTCACTTGTTCTTGAGTCTCTCCATCATTGTCCGACTCCGGTTTGAACATAAAAAGCGGAACAGTTTCATTGCGTGTATGAGGTAATCAGAGCTGCTAACTGGAGTTCTTGAAGCTCCGCCCCGTGAGCAGCAGCTCATTTGCATTTAAAGGGACACACAAAATGGAACGTTTCTGCTCACCCTCAAAAAGTGACAATTTTAACATGCTATAAAAAATTATCTGTGGGGTATTTTGAGCTAAAACTTCTCATACACACTCTGGGGACACCAGAGACTTATTTTACATTGTTGCATTTACCACAGGATAGTTATCCAATGTTCACAGTTCGTTAGTTAGCTGTTTAAAAAAAACACTAAAAAGGAGCTTATTTACTGTTAATTATTTTGTCACTAAGTACAAATAGCAATAGATTCTATTTACACTATGTAAAATAGCAGTATTTTCTTTGCAATAAGTGTAAATAGTAGTTAGATGCTATTTGCACCTCAGTATTGTTGTACATTAAACAGTATGGAGTAATAACATTGAGTGTAAATGATTATATTTATTAAAATTATTATACCGCCTTATTACACCTACCGCCTTAAACACGTTAGACACTTTATTTCCACTTTTTGAGTATTTTCAGAATTTTTATTGAAAATAAATGCCTTTCCAGTCTGATATGTGATGGGGAAAAGGGAGTAGAGTGAGTTCGGCAGAAAAGGCGGATTCAAATTCGGGTCGATTTGCGTCAAAACTATCTACACTGTTGCTTCTGTTGACAATCCATCGTCTTCCATAATTTTGTCTGGCCCAACCAGACATCAGTGGGTGGAGTTAGTGTAAATAGCCTCTGCCAACAAGACGGGCTATTTGCACAGTGTAAATAGACACTCAGTTTATATATATGTATGCTTAAATAAATTTGTCATGAAGACAAGTGTTTATGAAAACTACCTTGCATACAAACATTTAAGTTTTAATTTGAGAAAATCAGGAAATCAACTCAACTCTGTAAGAAAACATATAATTTTGTTTTGTTAACATGATCACAGAGCTATTATTGTTCAAGTGTTCTGAGTTGTTCTGAGTAAGCCATATTAATGCTCATTTGCCGTAATACAGCTGCAGGACAGGTGAACATTTGTTGATCCATTTGATTAGCCTGGGATTTATGTATCTTGATTAGCTGATATTGACCTGCTTCAAATTTTTGAGTGAAAAATTGCAGAAATATGGCCAAATTTAAAGCTATCGCAATTAGTGTTGGGATTGGTTGCATTTTCAATTATTCTTTCAATCACAAAAACTTGTAGGGCCTGCAAAACCATCAGAACACACAACAGACTTTCAAAGCTTTCAGAGTTCAAAGCCTGAGTAAATGTAGTGAAGAATCACAAGCCAGAACAGAGTCAACCTGAATACACTTATTATCCTGAGCCAGGCAGGAGAAGCCTGTGATCTTCCTGAGGAAGCAAACCATAATAACAGACATAAGTTTTACATACTGCTTCAACGCAGTGGTGGTTTTCCTTCCCGAATGCAGGTCTGGGGTCACCCAAAAAACGGATATATTTCAGCTTCAACCAGAAAAGATACAAATGCCACACTGTTTAATCCTCTGCATTCAAATGTGATTTTCAAATGTCTTTCTGTACTACAATCACATTACAAACAGGATGAACTTTTTTTTTAGAACATCTTAGCAACCTAAGCAACCACCTTGAAAAACAACCCATTGAAAGGCCTTCGCAACTACATAGCAACACCCTAGCAACCACCTAGAAATGGGGTGATGACCCATTGGAACATCTTAGCACCTGCATACAAACACCCTAGCAACCACTTAGAAGTGGGGTAACGACCCCTTGGAACATCTTAGTGCTAACAACCATCAGAACACCTTGGCAACCATCAAGCAACACCCATAGCAACCACCTAGAACAATAGCAACCACCTAGAAATGTGCTAACAACCACTCAGAACACTTTGGAAACTGCATCACAACACTCTAGAACACCTTAGCAACTGCATAGCATCGCACTAGCAACCACCAAGAAATGGGGTAATGATCCATTGGAACATCTTAGCAACTACCTAGAAATGAGGTAACACCCCTTTAGGAACCTAGTGTTAACAGCCATTAGAACACATTCGCAACTGCACAGCAATGGCCTACTACCACCTAAAATGTGATAAACACTCAGAACATCTTAGCAACTGCATAGTGACAGCCTAGCAACCACCTAGAAATGTGGTACACTCTTTTGGAACCCCTTAGTGTTAACAACCATCAGAACACCTTGGTAACTGCAAAGCAATTGTATAGCAACCACCTAGAAATGTGGTAACAAACACACAGAACACCTTAGCAACAGCCTAGCAAAGTAAACTCTCAAAACAACCTAGCAACTATTTGCCAACGTCATAAAGACAGCTAAAACTCTATCTACCATATAGCAATGTAATAACAAAATATCTTCTTTGTCTGTTGGTCTTCAGACACAGCATGATGTAAAATATTCTGTGATGTAAAACAATCATATGTATGTGTGTGTGTGTGTGCAGCAGATTGGGAGGCCTGCCTGTTCTCTGACGGTCTGACAGACTCTCAGTGCACCCGAATTCAACCAACCCCCGATTACCAACTCACCGTAAAAGACCTGCTGCTCTCCAACATTGGAGAACCGGTGAGTACTGACAGAACATGAACAGACACCATGTTTTGTATGTGATTAAACAGTCCTGCAGTGACATTCAGTGTGACACATACAGCTGAGTGTGACATCCACACGGATTCTAATGACACCCAGGAGAGGAGAAAGAGAGATGTCAGATTTCGTGGAGATGTCAGATTTTGTACTGGAAAACAGGACACGTGGAGGAACTCAGCAAGAAATACATGACAGCAAAAGAGAGAAGCACACAATAGCTCTAAACCCTACCAAGTTACCTAGACAATATTTTAAGGCTTGTAAGTTGATTTTGGCTAAAATGTTAAAATTAAGAAGTAAATCCCAGAGTGTATTCCAACAAACAAGGTCAGATTTAAAAAAAAATAAATGTAATACTTCTATTCCACAAGAATGAAGAATCAAAAATCAGAAGAATCAAAGGACCAATTTATGTTAATAAAATTGATTTTTTGGACTATTATTTCATATGTCAGGCTTTACAGGGTTAAATAATAGTTTAACTCTTTCCCCACCAGCGTTTAAAAAAAGTGGACAGCCACCGCCAGAATATTTTGTTTTATGAATATCTGAACATGCAATATATCAAAAGAAAGAACAGAGCCTCTGCTTTTAAACAAAAAAACCTGTTTTATTCTAGCTTCATGCATTGAATGTGAATAAGTTTAATAAAAAAAACATTGCGAGAAAATTGCGTTATCATCAAAGACTAAACGTGCAAAAAATGACGGAAAATTCCATCAATGGCGTGGAAGAGTTATTTAAAAAAATGATGGAAAATTCCATCAATGGCGTGGAAGAGTTATTAAAAAAAATTATGGAAAATTCCATCAATGGCGTGGAAGAGTTATTAAAAAAAATGATGGAAAATTCCATCAATGGCGTGGAAGAGTTATTAAAAAAAATGACGGAAAATTCCATCAATGGCGTGGAAGAGTTATTAAAAAAAATGATGGAAAATTCCATCAATGGCGTGGAAGAGTTGTCTCATAAAATGACGGAAAATTCCATCAATGGTGAGGAAAAATTGTCTCATAAATTATGGAAAATTCTGTCTAAGGCGTGGAAGAGTTGTCTCAAAAAATGATGAAAAAATCTGTCAATGGCGTGGAAGCGTTGTCTAATAAATGACGGAAAATTCCGTCAAGTGCAGGGAAAAATTTTCTCATAAATGATGGAAAATTTAATCAATGGCGGGGAGAGTTTTCTCATAAATGACGGACAATTCTGTCAATGGCGGGGAAAGAGTTAAGAGTGCATTATGTAAGAAAGCCTCCTTAGAAAGCAGCTGCCTGTGTAGAAAGTAGACAGCGAGGCAGATTAGTATCGTCTTTTGAACAGATAAAAGCATAATCAGGATGGAGAGGGCAATGTGTTCAATCAAACATAGCGTAAACAGCTCATTCTTTAGCATACAGGTAATGACTTTGACCTGTAAACATTACTGGGCAACATAAAACACAATAGAGAGCTGGTAGTGCATTTAACAGTGCTTTAATAACTCCACAGATGCTGTTTCAGTGTTTGGGTTGATGCTGCATTGCTTATGATTTATGTATTGTGATGCATGCTGGATAAAAACAAACAAATGTATCTGTGCAGCAGTCTTGTTGTCATAATGCATAATGCAATGTATTGATACTTGGGCCAGATTTACTAACAACTGTTAGCACAAACTACTCTCAAGATTTACTAAAGACACGCAGTGAGAAATTAGCTCTGAAAAGGTGTGGACAGGGTTATTTTTATCTTATTGCATATGCATTTGTAGAAGTTTCCCTTTCAGACGCAAAATGTATGTGAGGAGAGTATTTAAATAAATCACGCGAGGTGATTTACTACTCTGTGTCTACTGGTATTCGCGGCATTATATAACACCCAAAAAAAGCATGTCTTAAACCAGACACTAATTTGCGCTGCTCTTGGTAGATTGTGTTGGCCATTATGGAAATGATCCGGCTGCGTCTGTGCTCTTTCATGTGTGTGTCGTCAGTAGATCACGCGCTGAACTTTCCACTCCCATCAGTGCTTTTTTGGAATTGCGCTCTCATGCTAATTTGCCCTGTTTAGTAAATCTGGCCCTAAGTAGAATGTCCTTAATCATAATCATAACACATGCAGTTCTTAAAGTTTTTGAACAAGAGCATGAAATGAAATGTGTTTCTGTGTCTAGACAATACCCTCCGCCCAGCAATCTCAGCAAGATCTGATTCTCAATGAAGATGAGAAGAAACTTTTAGCCAAGGAAGGAGTCAATCTTCCCAACCAACTGCCTCTTAACAAGGTACGTTGAACACATGCAGGTTCCACCTGAATTAGACCAAGGTCACATGGTCACTTGTAATAATCTATCCATGTCCTGCACATGTCATTGCTCCACATCTCTATATTTCCTGCTGAAAGCCAGATCAGACATCAGCAGGGCGGAAAGAGGCTTTTATAGAGGCTGAGATGAAGGAAGTCAGTGATGAAAGGCAGCTCTCATCGTAATAACACCTTTTCAGCCGCAGAGTCTCACGACTCGCGTGCCGCCTACTTCAGACCTTCTAATAAAATCTGTATTAAAATAAACGTTTAAAATGTAGACTCTTGTGTCATCTCAATTCAAGATGAATTCCTCTAAACATTTTGTTTGGCTTGTTCTCTCATGCTTTTATTAGTATGAAGAAAAGATTCTTAAGAAGATTCGAAGAAAAATCCGAAACAAGCAGTCGGCACAGGAGAGCCGCAAGAAAAAGAAAGAATATATAGATGGACTGGAGGGCAGGTGAAAACACATACACACACACACACACACACACACACACACACACACACACACACACACACACACACACACACACACACACACACACACAGTGTTTTCATGTTTTATGGGGACTTCCCATAGACATACTTACACTAACCCTACCTAAGAAAACTTTATGCATTTTTACTTTTTCAAAAAATTTCCCCACACGGACAGGGGTTTCGGATATTGGCATCTTTGTGAGGACATTTTGTCCTCATAACGTAGGGTTTATCTGGACACACACGCGCACACACACGCGTTCACACACACAATTTTTTTATCTCACATGTAGAATGAGAAAACATACACTACTGTTTAAAAATGTTGGGGTCAATGTTTTTCTTGTTTTAAAGAAAAATCTTTTCAAATAGAGTAAATGCTGTTCTATTGAGAAAATCATTATATTAGAATGATTTCTGAAGGATCATGTGACACTGAAGACTGGAGTAATGATGCTAAAAACTCAGCTTTGCATCACAGGAACAAATGACATTTTACAATATATTAAAAAAGAAGTAACAAATTGTAATAATATTGATCAAACGTTTGAACGGTAGTGTATATTGCAATCAAAGCATTCACCTCAGATGTCCTGTTTGTGGTACAAGTAGTCTGAATGAATGAATATGACATCAAAGAAAAACTCATTACGAAGTAAACTTGCAGTAAAGTTGAAATTGAGGTCGAAAGTCATTAAAAACCCAGGCTCGAACTTATCTTAACTTGGGATCAAAGGAATTGAATATCCTCCGAGAGGCTGGAGAAATTATTTAGAACACACTGCTGCACAAATTTCGGGCATGAAATTGGCCTTTAAGGAAGAGCCCGTGGGTTTATCTGTCCAAAGGACAAACTCGTTTCACAGCAGGTGATGCAGTCACTAAAAGCACCACAGCCATCTTGCTGTTTTTTATTCACACAGTCACAAATCAGTCGTGTGAACTGCTAACAGACACCTGTCCTCAAAGAAAACAGACAGTTATAATTCTCTATTGTTCGATAAAAACACAATTGAAATATATTAGCATTTTCTAATTGGATGCTGCAGCTCCACGCACACTATATAGGGAATGTATGTTTGTTTGTGTGTGTGTGTGTGTGTGTGTGTGTGTGTGTGTGTGTGTGTGTGTGTGTGTGTGTGTGTGTGTGTGTGTGTGTGTGTGTGTGTACGTACACATGCTGCAGTTACAGACAGAGGGTGTGTGGGGGTGTTTGTAGGTCAGATTTATCACTGTGAGTAATTGGCCAATATACTCTGTTCTAGGATGGCTGCCTACAGCGTTCAGAATATGGAATTACAGCGGAAAGTCCTCAAGCTGGAAAAGACTAACATGTAAGTCTTCTTTTACAACAATATCAGATCTGCTCCGCTCTGACAAGGCTATAAATCAGTGGTTCTCAACTGGTTTCGCTTTAGGATCCAGACTTTAGATTGGACACCAGTTGGGCACAAAGTACTGAAATTGCTTACCCTACAAAAGGAAACTACTTACAACTTTCACACTTGTTTCGATTGCCTTGGGGTGTACGGGCTGCCGAACACTGAGAGACGCACAGACTCAGGTCGTTCACATCTCTCTCTCTCTCTCTCTCTCTCTCTCTCTCTCTATAATAACTAATATAACTGCATTGCTAACTGCATTAGTCTGCTATCAGTGGCTCAAGCCTCCGTTACAAGCTCTAAAATGACGTTTTGAAATTAGCAACAGATGCTTGCGATTAGATGCGTAAGAAATTAGTCCTACACACAAGAGCATTTTAAAGACAGAAACCTGACAAATGTCTTGAAATACAACATCTGATCAATGTTTTAAGGTGTGGTAACTTTAGTACAAGTGGAATAATTGACTCCGGACCGTTGAATTATTTAAAAAAAGTAATGCACATACCACCTAATATTAATGCATTACCACCTCGGGTGTGCATTATCTTTCTACTAATTCATCAGCCTGTCGTCAATTATTCCTTACTTATGTGATCTCATTTCTGTTATTAAAAATAAGAAAAAGGGAAAAAAAATTACAGAAAAATAGGGCAAATAAATACAAGAAAATATTAAAGTTTGTTAGGTACAATAGGTTTATTTAACATGTAGTTAGAATTAATAGGCCTGCAAAAATGTTATAATCAAATGTAAAAATAAAATATTGCAAAGTCTTCACTGTATGAATTAAGCCAAAAAAAGTTATTCAGTCAAGAGCAGTTAGTTATTTTCTCTTTGCATGAATACTCCACACAATGGGCATTTTGACATAAATGCGTGTGTATTCAAGTGCAATAATCGTAAACGAGAACTGAATTGGTGATCGCAAGCTGAGAGACGCTGCTTTTTTCTGCTTTGACCACATTGAGCTCTCTTTCACTGCTTATTGTGCTTAATAACACTTTTTAACATTGAGCACGCCCCGCTCTTTATGTTCTCATTCATGCATTTCATCACTCTGAACTATAGCAAAATCTCTAACTATAGACATTGTATACCGTGGTAACAGTATCGTCATAGCCCTAGCCTGGTCCAAACCCAAGTTCGGTTGCTCCCTCTCTCCTTGCCCCCCCCTTGATTGTGTTCACATTATATCATTTGGGTCTGAACTGCAGTGAATTTGCATCATCAAAGCAACAGCTGTTTACCCCTGTTGCTTGGTAACAATGATGCAGGGGAAGAAGGCAAATGCATAGCGCTGCTCGCTTCAATTTTATACTTTTGTTTTGTAACCTTTGGTTTTGTTGTTTTCAAAGCTTCAGAACATAACAGCACTTGCGTCTGTCTGCCGTGAATGTACTGTAAATGTTCTAAAGAACATGGCAAGAGTGACTGACGCACTGTGGTTCATTTCTTTTGAAAGCAAGCCAAAAGTACATTAAATGAATAATACATTCTCTATGCTTGCAGTACGCCAGTCACTCTTGTCAAGAAAGTGCGTGAGACGCACACAAACACACAGTTTTATCAAATCATATGCCATCAATAGCGGTTCACTTCAATGATTTAGTATGATGGCATTCATATCATCAGAAAACCGGAGTTCACATGAGCCGTACCCCAGACCACCCATTTTATGCAGGCTCGGGTACAGTTCGCAGGTGCACACCTAAATTCGGAAAACAGCGTGAACATCATTCAAACAAACCGAATGCGCATCAGAAGTTCTAGTGTGAAAGCACCCTAAAATGTTCTTATAAATAAAGTCTAATTTATCCCTACAGTCTTCAAAGATAAGGGCATTTCACACAACCTTCCCAATCTACCTAAATGGGCCTGCTTCTACATTTACATTTATGCATTTAGCAGACGCTTTATTATTATTTGCAGCTTCTACCATTTTCTGATTCAAAATATCATACACTTTGAGGTAACACTTTACAATAAGGTCTCATTTGTTAATATTAGTTAAAGGGATAGTTCACCCAAAACTTTAAATTCTGTCATTAAATATATTAAATATACTCACCCTCATGTCGTTCCAAACCCGTAAGACTTTCCTTCATCTTCAGAACACAAATGAAGATCTTTTTAATGAAATCTGAGAGCTTTCTGTCCCTCCATTGACAGCTACGCAACTACCACTTTGACGCTTCAAAAAGTTCATAAAGTGATCGTAAAACTAATCCGCATGAACTGAGTGGAAGATTTCTGAAGAGACTTGATCGCTTTATATGATGAACAGATTTAATTTAGGCTTTAATTCACATATAAACATTCATCAACTCACACATCAGTTGTGGTAAACGGAAGCTCAAGCATGTTCGCTTAATGTGCGAGAACCAATGAGGTTCATTCTGGTGTTACACAGCACGTTTGAGCTTCAGCAAGAGGTTTTTTCCCGTGCGTCAAGCAGGTTCAACCTTTTCTATGTTCGCAGATCAATGTTTATATGTGAATAAAATCCTAAATTCAGTCTGTTCATCATATAAAGCGATTCAACATTTGTGTTCCGAAGATGAACGAAAGTCTTACGGGTTTGGAACGATATGAGAGTGAGTAATTAATTAAATAATTTTCATTTTTGGGTGAATTATCCCTTTAATGCAATCAATTAATATGATGATCAATTATTCTTTGTTAATGTTAGTTAATAAAATGTTCATGTTAGTTCACAGAGCATTAACTAATGCAAACAGATACAACTTTTGATCTGGTTGAGATTATGATTAATGCTGTAGAAGTATTGTTCATTGTGAGTTAACTAATGTTACAATGAAACCTTATTGTAAAGTGTTACTAAATTTGATTGTACAACCTGTGATGTATGCAACAGATTATGGGAAGCTCTTTTTCCTCCCTTTATAAAATTTGCTATTTGAACTATGCAAGATTATATACAGTAGTTATTTGCATGTTATTTTTTGCATTTATCATTATTTCCCCCTGCTCTCTGTGATCAGAACCCACCAGTTGAGATCCACTGCTGTAAAATATGTAGGTTTTATAACCTGCTCATGTAAACTAGCTCTTTAACTGTGCTATAAACCTGACCCTCCATTCTATTATGAGATTCATTTACACGGCATCTCTTCTTTCAGTCTTTTATTAGTTATTTTACAGGCTATTTAAAGTGCAATGAAATCAGCTATTAAATTTAATGGGGAAGTCTAGTGAAAACAGAGATAAAATACACTCACCTAAAGGATTATTAGGAACACCTGTTCAATTTCTCATTAATGCAATTATCTAATCAACCAATCACATGGCAGTTGCTTCAATGCATTTAGGGGTGTGGTCCTGGTCAAGACAATCTCCTGAACTCCAAACTGAATGTCAGAATGGGAAAGAAAGGTGATTTAAGCAATTTTGAGCGTGGCATGGTTGTTGGTGCCAGACGGGCCGGTCTGAGTATTTCACAATCTGCTCAGTTACTGGGATTTTCACGCACAACCATTTCTAGAGTTTACAAAGAATGGTGTGAAAAGGGAAAAACATCCAGTATGCGGCAGTCCTGTGGGCGAAAATGCCTTGTTGATGCTAGAGGTCAGAGGAGAATGGGCCGACTGATTCAAGCTGATAGAAGAGCAACTTTGACTGAAATAACCACTCGTTACAACCGAGGTATGCAGCAAAGCATTTGTGAAGCCACAACACGCACAACCTTGAGGCGGATGGGCTACAACAGCAGAAGACCCCACCGGGTACCACTCATCTCCACTACAAATAGGAAAAAGAGGCTACAATTTGCACGAGCTCACCAAAATTGGACAGTTGAAGACTGGAAAAATGTTGCCTGGTCTGATGAGTCTCGATTTCTGTTGAGACATTCAGATGGTAGAGTCAGAATTTGGCGTAAACAGAATGAGAACATGGATCCATCATGCCTTGTTACCACTGTGCAGGCTGGTGGTGGTGGTGTAATGGTGTGGGGGATGTTTTCTTGGCACACTTTAGGCCCCTTAGTGCCAATTGGGCATCGTTTAAATGCCACGGCCTACCTGAGCATTGTTTCTGACCATGTCCATCCCTTTATGACCACCATGTACCCATCCTCTGATGGCTACTTCCAGCAGGATAATGCACCATGTCACAAAGCTCCAATCATTTCAAATTGGTTTCTTGAACATGACAATGAGTTCACTATACTAAAATGGCCCCCACAGTCACCAGATCTCAACCCAATAGAGCATCTTTGGGATGTGGTGGAACGGGAGCTTCGTGCCCTGGATGTGCATCCCACAAATCTCCATCAACTGCAAGATGCTATCCTATCAATATGGGCCAACATTTCTAAAGAATGCTTTCAGCACCTTGTTGAATCAATGCCACGTAGAATTAAGGCAGTTCTGAAGGCGAAAGGGGGTCAAACACAGTATTAGTATGGTGTTCCTAATAATCCTTTAGGTGAGTGTAGATCAATAAAACATGAGAGGCTGTGCATTATGATGATTTTTTACCACAGTTAAAGGGTGGTGTTAGGCAAAACGCAAAGAAAATGTGTTTGTTACATGCATTCAAGACACCAGAATGTGTCATACTGAACCCATCAGCACTGTTAGAAAATGTTTCATGTAATTCACTTTTGATGCTTTTTGAAACGTTAACGCTATCGGCATTTTACTCAGAATTCAACATGAAAAATGTGTTCAGCCCCTTGTCAAATAATCCTTAATGATCCTTAATGAATCATAATTTGAAATCAATCCAAATGGAATCAAGCAAAAATACTTTAATAATATTATACACACAGTGCTGACCTGAATAAGATATTTTACATTAAAAAAATGTTTACATATAGTCAACAAGACAAAAAAAATAGCTGAATTTATTCTAATGACCCGTTCAAAAGTTTATGAACCCTTGATTCTTAATACTGTGTGTCGTTCCCTGATGATCCACGGCTGTTTTTTGTTTTGTTTTGTGATGGTTGTTCTTGAATCTCTTGTTTGTTGTCCTGAGCAGTTAAACTGCCCAACGATCTTCAGAAAAATCCTCAAAATCTTCTGTTTTCCAGCATCTTTTGTCAGTTGAACTGCTCAGGACAAACAAGGGACTCAACGACAACCATTACAAAACATAAAAGCAGACATGGATCATCAGGGAACGACAGTGTTAAGAATCAAGGTTCATAAACTTATGAACGGGTCAACTATTTTTTTGTCTTGTGGACTATATGTAAACATATTTAATGCAAGATATCTTATTCAGGACAGCACTAAATAAAAAATAACATGCATTTTATATGATCCCTATTATTTAGTTAAAATTATTCATATTTCACTGATTCTGCAGGCAGTTCACATATTTTTTCTTGCAACTGTATATATATATATACACACACACATTTATTTATTATAAATAATTCCAATATCTTATTTTATTGTTATAGTATTCTTGTTTATTTCCAATTGTATATGAAGTAAAAAAATATATATTTGTACTATTTATTATTTATTTATCAATCAGAAATACTTTGATCACTTTGAGAATTCTTGTTTGATTCTATTAGAATAGGCTTCAAATTGATAGTATTCAAAATAATATACTCAACTTCAAAGCTTATTTTATCCATCTTGACTTTTATTCAAAACACTTTGCAGCAATCCTCCCACTCTCTGCATATTTGTCATTAGATGAAGCCATTTACTTTTAAAGCAGGATTCGGTACTTTACACTTCCAAATTTCACAACAAATGGAGTTTTATTACTGCTTTCTACCTCTAAATCATAACGCACTCTCACCCTTTATCTGTCAGGTCTCTGATGGAGCAGTTACGTCGACTGCAGTCTCTGGTGATGAACGGCTCCAGTAAACCGGCTCAAACAGGAACCTGCATCCTGGTAAGCTGACAGAGGAGGAGGACGGAGAGAGGAAGGAAGGAAAGGGAAGGAAAGGAATTGAAGCTTGTTTCTGCCACATAATAAAAAAATTAAAAAGGTAATTGCGACTTTATATCTCGCATTTCTGACTTTATAACTTGTAATTCTGACTTTATATCACACAATTCTGACTTTATATCACACAATTCTGACTTTATATCTCACAATTCTGACTTTATATCTCACAATTCTGACTTTATATCACACAATTCTGACTTTATATCTCACAATTCTGACTTTATATCACACAATTCTGACTTTATATCACACAATTCTGACTTTATATCTCACAATTCTGACTTTATATCTCACAATTCTGACTTTATATCTCACAATTCCGACTTTATATCACACAATTCTGACTTTATATCACACAATTCTGACTTTATATCTCACAATTCTGACTTTATATCTCACAATTCTGACTTTATATCACACAATTCTGACTTTATATCACACAATTCTGACTTTATATCTCTCAATTCTGACTTTATATCTCGCAATTCTGACTTTATATCACACAATTCTGACTTTATATCTCACAATTCTGACTTTATATCTCACAATTCTGACTTTATATCTCACAATTCTGACTTTATATCACACAATTCTGACTTTATATCTCACAATTCTGACTTTATATCTCGCAATTCTGACTTTATATCACACAATTCTGACTTTATATCTCACAATTCTGACTTTATATCTCGCAATTCTGACTTTATATCTCACAATTCTGACTTTATATCTCACAATTCTGACTTTATATCACACAATTCTGACTTTATATCACACAATTCTGACTTTATATCTCACAATTCTGACTTTATATCTCGCAATTCTGACTTTATATCTCACAATTCTGACTTTATATCACACAATTCTGACTTTATAACTCGCAATTCTGACTTTATATCACACAATTCTGACTTTATAACTCGCAATTCTGACTTTATATCTCACAATTCTGACTTTATATCTCGCAATTATGACTTTATATCACACAATTCTGACTTTATATCACACAATTCTGACTTTATATCTCTCAATTCTGACTTTATATCTCACAATTCTGACTTTATATCTCGCAATTCTGACTTTATATCTCACAATTCTGACTTTATATCACACAATTCTGACTTTATATCACACAATTCTGACTTTATATCACACAATTCTGACTTTATAACTCGCAATTCTGACTTTATATCTCGCAATTCTGACTTTATATCTCACAATTCTGACTTTATATCTCGCAATTCTGACTTTATATCTCACAATTCTGACTTTATATCACACAATTCTGACTTTATATCACACAATTCTGACTTTATATCACACAATTCTGACTTTATATCTCTCAATTCTGACTTTATATCTCACAATTCTGACTTTATATCTCGCAATTCTGACTTTATATCACACAATTCTGACTTTATATCACACAATTCTGACTTTATATCACACAATTCTGACTTTATATCTCACAATTCTGACTTTATATCACACAATTCTGACTTTATAACTCGCAATTCTGACTTTATATCACACAATTCTGACTTTATATCACACAATTCTGACTTTATATCTCTCAATTCTGACTTTATATCTCGCAATTCTGACTTTATATCACACAATTCTGACTTTATATCACACAATTCTGACTTTATATCACACAATTCTGACTTTATAACTCGCAATTCTGACTTTATATCACACAATTCTGACTTTATATCACACAATTCTGACTTTATATCTCTCAATTCTGACTTTATATCTCACAATTCTGACTTTATATCTCACAATTCTGACTTTATATCACACAATTCTGACTTTATAACTCGCAATTCTGACTTTATATCACACAATTCTGACTTTATATCACACAATTCTGACTTTATATCTTGCAATTCTGACTTTATATCACACAATTCTGACTTTATATCTCACAATTCTGACTTTATATCTATCAATTCTGACTTTATATCACACAATTCTGACTTTATAACTCGCAATTCTGACTTTATATCTCACAATTCTGACTTTATAACTCGCAATTCTGACTTTATATCACACAATTCTGACTTTATAACTCGCAATTCTGACTTTATATCTCACAATTCTGACTTTATATCTCACAATTCTGACTTTATATCACACAATTCTGACTTTATAACTCGCAATTCTGACTTTATATCTCGCAATTCTGACTTTATATCTCACAATTCTGACTTTATATCTCACAATTCTGACTTTATATCTCGCAATTCTGACTTTATATCTCACAATTCTGACTTTATATCTCACAATTCTGACTTTATATCTCGCAATTCTGACTTTATATCTCACAATTCTGACTTTATATCTCACAATTCTGACTTTATATCTCGCAATTCTGACTTTATATCTCACAATTCTGACTTTATATCTCACAATTCTGACTTTATATCTCACAATTCTGACTTTATATCTCGCAATTCTGACTTTATATCACACAATTCTGACTTTATATCTCACAATTCTGACTTTATATCTCGCAATTCTGACTTTATATCTCACAATTCTGACTTTATATCTCACAATTCTGACTTTATATCACACAATTCTGACTTTATATCACACAATTCTGACTTTATATCTCACAATTCTGACTTTATATCTCGCAATTCTGACTTTATATCTCACAATTCTGACTTTATATCACACAATTCTGACTTTATAACTCGCAATTCTGACTTTATATCACACAATTCTGACTTTATAACTCGCAATTCTGACTTTATATCTCACAATTCTGACTTTATATCTCGCAATTATGACTTTATATCACACAATTCTGACTTTATATCACACAATTCTGACTTTATATCTCTCAATTCTGACTTTATATCTCACAATTCTGACTTTATATCTCACAATTCTGACTTTATATCTCACAATTCTGACTTTATATCTCACAATTCTGACTTTATATCACACAATTCTGACTTTATATCACACAATTCTGACTTTATATCTCACAATTCTGACTTTATATCTCGCAATTCTGACTTTATATCACACAATTCTGACTTTATATCACACAATTCTGACTTTATATCTCACAATTCTGACTTTATATCTCACAATTCTGACTTTATATCACACAATTCTGACTTTATATCACACAATTCTGACTTTATATCTCACAATTCTGACTTTATATCTCGCAATTCTGACTTTATATCACACAATTCTGACTTTATATCACACAATTCTGACTTTATATCACACAATTCTGACTTTATAACTCGCAATTCTGACTTTATATCACACAATTCTGACTTTATATCACACAATTCTGACTTTATATCTCTCAATTCTGACTTTATATCTCGCAATTCTGACTTTATATCACACAATTCTGACTTTATATCACACAATTCTGACTTTATATCACACAATTCTGACTTTATAACTCGCAATTCTGACTTTATATCACACAATTCTGACTTTATATCACACAATTCTGACTTTATATCTCTCAATTCTGACTTTATATCTCACAATTCTGACTTTATATCTCGCAATTATGACTTTATATCACACAATTCTGACTTTATATCACACAATTCTGACTTTATAACTCGCAATTCTGACTTTATATCACACAATTCTGACTTTATATCACACAATTCTGACTTTATATCTCACAATTCTGACTTTATATCACGCAATTC
Organism: Rhinogobio ventralis; assembly: GCA_039654625.1. Taxonomy (NCBI): domain Eukaryota; kingdom Metazoa; phylum Chordata; class Actinopteri; order Cypriniformes; family Gobionidae; genus Rhinogobio; species Rhinogobio ventralis. The sequence goes on along the minus strand of CM077200.1, from coordinate 4,263,760 downwards.
TGACTTTATATCACACAATTCTGACTTTATATCACACAATTCTGACTTTATATCACACAATTCTGACTTTATAACTCGCAATTCTGACTTTATATCACACAATTCTGACTTTATATCACACAATTCTGACTTTATATCTCTCAATTCTGACTTTATATCTCACAATTCTGACTTTATATCTCGCAATTATGACTTTATATCACACAATTCTGACTTTATATCTCACAATTCTGACTTTATATCTCACAATTCTGACTTTATATCTCGCAATTATGACTTTATATCACACAATTCTGACTTTATATCACACAATTCTGACTTTATATCTCACAATTCTGACTTTATATCTCGCAATTCTGACTTTATATCTCACAATTCTGACTTTATATCACACAATTCTGACTTTATAACTCGCAATTCTGACTTTATATCTCACAATTCTGACTTTATATCTCGCAATTATGACTTTATATCACACAATTCTGACTTTATAACTCGCAATTCTGACTTTATATCACACAATTCTGACTTTATATCTCGCAATTATGACTTTATATCACACAATTCTGACTTTATAACTCGCAATTCTGACTTTATATCTCACAATTCTGACTTTATATCACACAATTCTGACTTTATATCTCACAATTCTGACTTTATATCTCGCAATTATGACTTTATATCACACAATTCTGACTTTATATCACACAATTCTGACTTTATAACTCCCAATTCTGACTTTATATCTCACAATTCTGACTTTATATCACACAATTCTGACTTTATATCACACAATTCTGACTTTATAACTCCCAATTCTGACTTTATATCTCACAATTCTGACTTTATATCACACAATTCTGACTTTATATCACACAATTCTGACTTTATATCACACAATTCTGACTTTATATCTCACAATTCTGACTTTATATCACACAATTCTGACTTTATATCACACAATTCTGACTTTATATCTCACAATTCTGACTTTATATCTCACAATTCTGACTTTATATCTCACAATTCTGACTTTATATCTCGCAATTCTGACTTTATATCTCACAATTCTGACTTTATATCACACAATTCTGACTTTATATCTCACAATTCTGACTTTATATCTCACAATTCTGACTTTATATCTCACAATTATGACTTTATATCTCGCAATTCTGACTTTATATCTCGCAATTCTGACTTTATATCACGCAATTCTGACTTTATATCTCACAATTCTGACTTTATATCACACAATTCTGACTTTATATCACACAATTCTGACTTTATATCTTGCAATTCTGACTTTATATCACACAATTCTGACTTTATATCTCACAATTCTGACTTTATAACTCATAATTCTGACTTTATATCTCACAATTCTGACTTTATAACTCGTAATTCTGACTTTATATCTCGTAATTCTGACTTTATATCACACAATTCTGACTTTATATCTCACAATTTTGACTTTATATCTCACAATTCTGACTTTATATCACACAATTCTGACTTTATATCACACAATTCTGACTTTATATCTCTCAATTCTGACTTTATATCTCTCAATTCTGACTTTATATCTCTCAATTCTGACTTTATATCTATCAATTCTGACTTTATATCTATCAATTCTGACTTTATATCACACAATTCTGACTTTATATCACACAATTCTGACTTTATATCTTGCAATTCTGACTTTATATCACACAATTCTGACTTTATATCTCACAATTCTGACTTTATAACTCATAATTCTGACTTTATATCTCACAATTCTGACTTTATAACTCGTAATTCTGACTTTATATCTCGTAATTCTGACTTTATATCACACAATTCTGACTTTATATCTCACAATTTTGACTTTATATCTCACAATTCTGACTTTATATCACACAATTCTGACTTTATATCACACAATTCTGACTTTATATCTCTCAATTCTGACTTTATATCTCTCAATTCTGACTTTATATCTCTCAATTCTGACTTTATATCTATCAATTCTGACTTTATATCTATCAATTCTGACTTTATATCACACAATTCTGACTTTATATCACACAATTCTGACTTTATATCACACAATTCTGACTTTATATCTCACAATTTTGACTTTATATCTCACAATTCTGACTTTATATCACACAATTCTGACTTTATATCACACAATTCTGACTTTATATCTCTCAATTCTGACTTTATATCTCTCAATTCTGACTTTATATCTATCAATTCTGACTTTATATCTATCAATTCTGACTTTATATCACACAATTCTGACTTTATAACTCGCAATTCTGACTTTATATCTCACAATTCTGACTTTATAACTCGCAATTCTGACTTTATATCACACAATTCTGACTTTATATCTCTCAATTCTGACTTTATATCTCACAATTTTGACTTTATATCTCACAATTCTGACTTTATATCACACAATTCTGACTTTATATCACACAATTCTGACTTTATATCTCTCAATTCTGACTTTATATCACACAATTCTGACTTTATATCTCTCAATTCTGACTTTATATCTATCAATTCTGACTTTATATCACGCAATTCTGACTTTATATCTCGCAATTCTGACTTTATATCACACAATTCTGACTTTATATCTCGCAATTCTGACTTTATATCACACAATTCTGACTTTATATCACACAATTCTGACTTTATATCTCACAATTCTGACTTTATATCTCGCAATTCTGACTTTATATCACACAATTCTGACTTTATATCACACAATTCTGACTTTATATCTCGCAATTCTGACTTTATATCACACAATTCTGACTTTATATCACACAATTCTGACTTTATATCTCACAATTCTGACTTTATATCTCGCAATTCTGACTTTATATCTCACAATTCTGACTTTATATCTCGCAATTCTGACTTTGTATCTCGCAATTCTGACTTTATATCTCACAATTCTGACTTTATAACTCGCAATTCTGACTTTATATCTCACAATTCTGACTTTATATCTCGCAATTCTGACTTTATATCACACAATTCTGACTTTATATCACACAATTCTGACTTTATATCACACAATTCTGACTTTATATCTCTCAATTCTGACTTTATATCACACAATTCTGACTTTATAACTCGCAATTCTGACTTTATATCTCGCAATTCTGACTTTATAACTCGCAATTCTGACTTTATATCACACAATTCTGACTTTATAACTCGCAATTCTGACTTTATATCTCACAATTCTGACTTTATATCTCACAATTCTGACTTTATATCACACAATTCTGACTTTATAACTCGCAATTCTGACTTTATATCTCACAATTCTGACTTTATATCTCGCAATTCTGACTTTATATCTCACAATTCTGACTTTATATCTCACAATTCTGACTTTATATCTCGCAATTCTGACTTTATATCACACAATTCTGACTTTATATCTCACAATTCTGACTTTATATCTCGCAATTCTGACTTTATATCTCACAATTCTGACTTTATATCTCACAATTCTGACTTTATATCACACAATTCTGACTTTATATCACACAATTCTGACTTTATATCTCGCAATTCTGACTTTATATCTCACAATTCTGACTTTATATCACACAATTCTGACTTTATATCTCACAATTCTGACTTTATATCTCGCAATTCTGACTTTATATCTCACAATTCTGACTTTATATCACACAATTCTGACTTTATAACTCGCAATTCTGACTTTATATCACACAATTCTGACTTTATAACTCGCAATTCTGACTTTATATCTCACAATTCTGACTTTATAACTCGCAATTATGACTTTATATCACACAATTCTGACTTTATAACTCGCAATTCTGACTTTATATCACACAATTCTGACTTTATAACTCACAATTCTGACTTTATATCTCACAATTCTGACTTTATATCACACAATTCTGACTTTATATCTCTCAATTCTGACTTTATATCTCACAATTCTGACTTTATATCACACAATTCTGACTTTATATCACACAATTCTGACTTTATATCACACAATTCTGACTTTATATCTCACAATTCTGACTTTATATCACACAATTCTGACTTTATATCACACAATTCTGACTTTATATCACACAATTCTGACTTTATATCTCACAATTCTGACTTTATATCACACAATTCTGACTTTATATCACACAATTCTGACTTTATATCTCACAATTCTGACTTTATATCTCACAATTCTGACTTTATATCACACAATTCTGACTTTATATCACACAATTCTGACTTTATATCACACAATTCTGACTTTATATCTCACAATTCTGACTTTATATCACACAATTCTGACTTTATATCACACAATTCTGACTTTATATCACACAATTCTGACTTTATATCTCACAATTCTGACTTTATATCACACAATTCTGACTTTATATCACACAATTCTGACTTTATATCTCACAATTCTGACTTTATAACTCGCAATTCTGACTTTATATCTCACAATTCTGACTTTATATCTCGCAATTCTGACTTTATATCACACAATTCTGACTTTATATCACACAATTCTGACTTTATATCACACAATTCTGACTTTATATCTCGCAATTCTGACTTTATATCACACAATTCTGACTTTATATCACACAATTCTGACTTTATATCTCGCAATTCTGACTTTATATCTCGCAATTCTGACTTTATATCACACAATTCTGACTTTATATCACACAATTCTGACTTTATATCTCACAATTCTGACTTTATATCTCGCAATTCTGACTTTATATCTCACAATTCTGACTTTATATCTCGCAATTCTGACTTTATATCACACAATTCTGACTTTATATCTCACAATTCTGACTTTATATCTCGCAATTCTGACTTTATATCTCACAATTCTGACTTTATATCACACAATTCTGACTTTATATCTCGCAATTCTGACTTTGTATCACGCAATTCTGACTTTATATCTCACAATTCTGACTTTATATCTCGCAATTCTGACTTTATATCTCGCAATTCTGACTTTATAACTCTTAATTACGACTATATATCTTGCAATTCTGACTTTAATTGTGAGATAAAATGTCCCAATTTTCTTTTAAAATGTTTTATTCTGTGGCGGAAACAAGCTTCCATGGAAAGGAAAGGACAGGAAAGGAAAGGAAAGGATAGGAAAGGAAAGGAAAGGAGAAAGGTAGCTCTGTGCTTTGAAGGAATCCGCTTCAGGCACTTTTAGAACTGAAGCACAATCAAAGTAAAGCTTCAAAGTGAACATTTGCAGAAGAGGTAGAAAAAAGAAGAAAATAAATCTTCAGTGGCAGAGCAGAGAGATTTCAGCTGTGTCGTCATCGTCACTTAATTAAGTCACTTTTTTTCTTCATTACAACTGATTACATCATTGACTGATCATGAAGACTGTCACCTTCCATAAGAGCTCAACAATGTCTCAAACTGTGCTCAGATTTGCCAAGATACCAAAGTCTGCAGTCAGAAATATCAAACATTCTTCCACATACTCCCAGCTGTATTCTTCAAATACTCCTCTGAATGAGCATTAAAGATGACCTATTCTACTTTTTTTTTTTTTTTTTTTTTACATTTTCAGCTTTCTTTAGTGTGTAATGTTGCTGTTTGAGCATGGAAAAGCTCTGCAAAGTTACAAAGTCCCTCCAGTGGCAGTTATTCTCTATATCAGTGTCACTGTTTCTGAACTCCCTGAAACGCCTCCATTCATAGAGACAGGAACTAAACAGACTGACACACTGGGAAGAGAGGAGCTCTTTTTTAACATTCAAGCATGAAAACCTATTCTAGTAGAGCCCAAAAACAAAATCAAGACTGTAAAAGATCATAATAAGTCCTCTTAAAATCCAATGACAGTGAAAGAAAATAAACCAACATAAATAACAATCACAGTTTGTGTTGTGTTTTCGCTCTGCTTTTGTGCTCATTGCTGTCCGTGCTCTGTTGAGATGTGCCGATCGAACTTTATTAATAAATCCAAGCATCAATCTCTCCCTTAAGCAGATAAATGAATAATTTCGAAAGTGACTCGGGAGGCACCGGTTGGGTGTTTGATTCCAAATGAACACAGATGCCATGAAGATAAATGAAGTGAACGGTCTGCATAATACAATATGGCTGACTGTTGTAAAGAGCAGACTTCATGATTTACAGCATCTCAAAAACATGCTTAGAAAGGAAAGGGATGAAAAAGAAGGAAGGGGGAAAAATAAGTTAAGGCCAGGAGAATAAAAGGATGGAATGTTATTATGATACACTATAATTTATTACTGTACATTACAATTCAAAAGTTTGGGGTCAGTATTTTTTTAAGTAAAACTAATACTTTTATTCAGCAAGGATGCATTAAATTGATTAAAAGTGACAGTATAATGTTATAAACGTTTTCTATTTCACATTAATACTCTTATTTTGTACTTCCTATTCTTTCGAAAATGGGTTTGAAGCAACACAACTGTGCTTAACATTGATAATAATAACCATAAATGTTGCAGCAAATCATCATATTAGAAAGATTTCTGAGGGATCATGTGACACTGAAGCCTGGAGTAATGATGCTGGAAATTCAGGAATAAATTACATTTTTCAAATAGAAAACACTTATATTGCAATAATATTTTACAATATTAAGGTTTTTACTGCATTTCTGATTAAATAATTGCAGCCATGAGCAGAATAGACTTCTTTTAAAAAACAGCCAAAAAAATTACAGCCCCAAAACTTTTAAAGAGCAGTACATATAATAATTATTTGTATTATAAGTATATCAGCAATATTGCAATATTGCTGATTATAGTATATAAAATGATTTTTATTTTTCCTGTGTATGTGGCAGATAGAGAACGAGAATGAGGTGATGTTATAATGAGTGTTGATAATGCAAGCCTGTTGAGCAGATGTAGGTCATAAGCAGACCCATATAGCAGACTTGTTTATTTACTTCCTCTCGTTTAATATTCCTTCTTTTCCTAGGTGCTGGTCATCTCTTTCTCTCTGATTCTCATCCCGAGCCTCCAGCCCATCTCACACAGGAGGGCTGCTGATCCCGGGGACTTCAGCACTGCGAAAGGTTCGTCAACATGAACATGATGCCACATGAAAAGCACTGCAGACAGCATTATGAAACTGTGACTTTTACTTCACTTACATCATGATATGCTTTTGAATGCATTTCAGAAAACTCTGTGTATCCAATGACATCTGAGGCGTGTAGTGAACCACGTTTACTGACTTAAGATGTCAATATAAACATATCTGCTGATTTAAAGGTGCAGTAAGCAATTTCTGAGAAAAGCTGTGGATTGGACCGGGGGGTTGGGGGGGGGGGGGTGGGTACGTGTCCACTTATTATAGGGGAGGAGAGCGAGTAAGCCATTCAGCAGTAGGGGGTGTGTGCACACATGATGGGGAAGGAGAGAGAGTGAGCCAACCAGCAGTAGGGGGGCGTGTCGACTCATGATTGGGAAGGAGAGAAAGTGAGCCAATCAGCAGTAGGGGGTGTGTCCACTCATGATGGGGAAGGAGAGAGAGTGAGCCAACCAGCAGTAGGGGGCGTGTCGACTCATGATGGGGAGGAGAGTGAGCCAACCAGCAGTAGTGGACGTGTCGACTCATGATGGGGAGGAGAGAGAGTGAGCCAACCAGCAGTAGGGGGCGTGTCCACCCATGATGGGGAGGAGAGAGAGTGAGCCAACCAGCAGTAGGGGGCGTGTCCACTTATGATGGGGAGGAGAGAGTGAGCCAGTCAGTGGTAGAGGGTGTGTCCACTCATGATGGGGGAGGAGAGAGAGTGAGCCAATCAGCAGTAGGGGGAGTGTCCACTCATGATGGGAGAGGAGAGAGAGTGAGCCAACCAGCAGTAGGGGGTGTGTCCACTCATGATAGGAGAGGAGAGAGAGTGAACAAGAGGGGGATTTTTTAAAAAATTGTAGAAAGAGAGAACGCTGAGAGACATTACAAAAGAGAAAAGATCAGAGGAATATCACTGGAAAACGAGGGTTATGATCAGGCAAGAGCTTTAGTACCCGTGTTAATATTAGAAAAGCTTTCCAGCGCTGGAGAGACCCAAGCAGGAAAGCTTGAAAACAGACGTAGAGGTTGCGTGAGTAACATTGGTTTTGCTGTTTCACAGAACTAAAATATGCTGTTGTTGTAATGTTAGCTTTAGTAACAGGACAGTTTTGAGTGTCTTTGTTTTTCTGGAGCTGGTGTGCTGCGGGCGAATAACAACAAACTCTTGCTTGTATATACTCTTGTATGTACTTGTCATTCCTTGGTTCGTCATCTTCACTTTATCTTTCATGAAGTATTATCTTGCTTTGCTTCTGCTATGATAAAAGAGACACTCTTGCATTCCGTGCTCATGATTTGGGGGCGATGCAATGTAGAGAGGGGTGCATTTGTTTGTTTTGTTCAAAAATGATTTTGAGAAATCACATACTGCAGCTTTAAAGAGACTGTATAGTACAGACACAGAAGCACTAGGGCTCTATACATCAAGGCGTAACCTGATTTATATACAGGTTTTCTTGAACAGGTCAAAGTGGGAGGCTGCAGCATTGACACAAACAGACAGCTCATATTTGAGCGTCGTCAGGCGCTTCTGTACTTTTAGAGCAGTGACAGCAATCAGAATACAATGGGGTTACAGCTTTAGACGTTATACAATGTGTGTGTGCTTTTCACAATCACAGAGGTTCAGAACACTCACCTGCATTCATTTTTCATGTGACACAACTTTTCTTCTCAACTCGTGTTTGACCTTTCTCATACTCTGCTTGGTTTAATCTCTGACAGTATTCGTTTCACTGTCTACTTGCACTCAACAAAACAATGTTACACACAATAGTAGGAGAAGCTGAAAACAAAGTATCTCTAGTACATTTTATTCTCTACATCTAGAAACCATCTGCCGTTTTAAAGTAGGGGTTTTCAAACTGGGCTTCGGAAGAGAGTTTTAAGGCAAAGTTCATACTGTCAGTCCAAATTCGATTATTTGTGTATCCGATTGGAATCCGATCTAAAATGATTGCCTGTCCACATTGTGTATCGCAATTGTTCATGTGTGGCTTCATTCCGAGCTGTCATCTCCGCCGGTTTCAAAACACGTCTCCTATATTTTCATTTTCTGCTCGTCCGGCACTTTGCAACAACACAACCTTGTTTCTGCAGCAACTTTTAGCATGTGTCCTATTAGGGCTGTGCGATATGACAATATATATCAGATGGACTAAATAAAAAGTCTATTGTTTCATATTATGCTCTATCGTTTATTTCATGGTGTTGCAAAATACATTGTTTACGGCAATACTTTTTTAATCATTTGGATGACTGCAATCCTACAAAGATGCAGGCAGAAACGTGAGTAACAGCATGGCGAGTGAAGGGGAGACAGAACCGGGTGGCTCGAGCAGGAGTGTGTGTTTGTGTGTCACAACACATCAGCCCAAATATAATGATACACATCCGATGGTCTAAAATCGCTTGAATGCCCAAACTGGCAAGCCTTAAAAAGACAGTGAAGACGCAAGTCAAAGTGATCTGGCTTCAGGGCTTGCGCGTTGTCAGAGACATGACGTGGCTCGGTTCTGTCACAGAAAACAGCTTGTGAGCACTGAAGTGCCATGTTTTCTATATTGATGTTATTGAATAGTGTAAAATCGCTTGAATGTTCAAACTGGCAAGCCTTTAAACACATACAATTGACAAACTTTTGTGAGGATGCTGTCTGCGTGCGTTGACGGTGTTTGAGTTTGCCTCCGTGTTGCTTCCATGACGCTGAATGGACGGGGCGGAGTCACGTGACTACACGTGCTGTATGTTTTTAAGGGAAAAGTAGTAACAGGATTAAAAACCAAAATAACCAACAATGGGGAAAATTACGTTGGTTAGAGGTTCTGAATTTCGGTATTGCTTACTTTACGATTAATCGTCCAGCCCTACGTCAGGTGCTAAAAATAAACCACAGAGTAAAACGTTAGAGCAGGCTTTTCCCCACGCACTCCATATAACAGAGACTCATGAAGATGGAATAATTTGAATGAAGTCAATGGCTGAATCCGAAATCGCCCCCTATACCCTAAAATAGGGCATTATTTGAGGGGACAGCCATTTGTAGTGGTGTCCGAAACCATAGTGGACGTTATCGAGTGCACTCATTCAATCCCACATTGCACCGCAATAACGAGTGTACAGCCGATGTACATAAACCAGCTGTCCGAATTCACTCACTCGTTTTCATTCACTCCTTCAAGTGTATTAGTCGACTAACGTAGAGAATAGTGAATGAGGGTTTAGGGGGCGATTTCGGATTCAGCCAATGTCTCATTAATTACAACTTGTTTCGTAATTGGATGAATCAGCGTTTGTGAATAAATCTTTTAAATGAATGATTCAATGACAAACACTTCTAAATAAAGGGATAAAAATAATCACATATGAATGAGTACATTTTAGAGTACATTCAAATGTAAAAAAAGAAATAGTCCTTTCCATGTGGTCAATATATACACTCACCTAAAGGATTATTAGGAACACCATACTAATACTGTGTTTGACCCCCTTTCGCCTTCAGAACTGCCTTAATTCTACGTGGCATTGATTCAACAAGGTGCTGAAAGCATTCTTTAGAAATGTTGGCCCATATCGATAGGATAGCATCTTGCAGTTAATGGAGATTTGTGGGATGCACATCCAGGGCACGAAGCTCCCGTTCCACCACATCCCAAAGATGCTCTATTGGGTTGAGATCTGGTGACTGTGGGGGCCATTTTAGTACAGTGAACTCATTGTCATGTTCAAGAAACCAATTTGAAATGATTCGAGCTTTGTGACATGGTGCATTATCCTGCTGGAAGTAGCCATCAGAGGATGGGTACATGGTGGTCATAAAGGGATGGACATGGTCAGAAACAATGCTCAGGTAGGCCGTGGCATTTAAACGATGCCCAATTGGCACTAAGGGGCCTACAGTGTGCCAAGAAAACATCCCCCACACCATTACACCACCATCACCAGCCTGCACAGTGGTAACAAGGATATGATGGATCCATGTTCTCATTCTGTTTACGCCAAATTCTGACTCTACCATCTGAATGTCTCAACAGAAATCGAGACTCATCAGACCAGGCAACATTTTTCCAGTCTTCAACTGTCCAATTTTGATGAGCTCGTGCAAATTGTAGCCTCTTTTTCCTATTTGTAGTGGAGATGAGTGGTACCCGGTGGGGTCTTCTGCTGTTGTAGCCCATCCGCCTCAAGGTTGTGCGTGTTGTGGCTTCACAAATGCTTTGCTGCATACCTCGGTTGTAACGAGTGGTTATTTCAGTCAAAGTTGCTCTTCTATCAGCTTGAATCAGTCGGCCCATTCTCCTCTGACCTCTAGCATCAACAAGGCATTTTCGTCCACAGGACTGCCGCATACTGGATGTTTTTCCCTTTTCACACCATTCTTTGTAAACTCTAGAAATGGTTGTGCGTGAAAATCCCAGTAACTGAGCAGATTGTGAAATACTCAGACCGGCCCGTCTGGCACCAACAACCATGCCACGCTCAAAATTGCTTAAATCACCTTTCTTTCCCATTCTGACATTCAGTTTGGAGTTCAGGAGATTGTCTTGACCAGGACCACACCCCTAAATGCATTGAAGCAACTGCCATGTGATTGGTTGATTAGATAATTGCATTAATGAGAAATTGAACAGGTGTTCCTAATAATCCTTTAGGTGAGAGTATATCGTTATCGGATATGAGATGACTTATATCATGATATGAGATTTTATTGCCCAGCCCTATTTCCTATTACAGCGTCTGACGTTTACATTTTACGTGCCGTGAGAAAGTCACATAAACCATGAGAAATCCAAACAGATTTCCACAAGTGCAATTTGAATAGGATTTCAAATCTCATATGAATGTAGCTTGAAATGCATTTCATGCGATTTTTTTGCCGTTCACACTTGCTAAATCTGATCTGAGCCTAAGAATTCTGTGGAAAATTTGACATGGAAAATGTTTTTACAAATTTTACAAAATTACTGCAAGATTTGATTTAGTGTGCACTATACAAATACATTTTAATTGAATTAAAAAAAAAAAACATATGAAAGGGAAAAAGATAAATTCAAAATATATATTTTTTTTAATAATACAAACTATACATTTAAATGAAGGCATTTCAATAATTGACTAATACCCTTTCCATTGCCATTAAAGTGAAATGAATGAACCTAAACATTGGAGCCTGATAAAAATGCTAATTTAAAAGAAAAATGTCAGGTTTTTGCATCTGAAGTCTTCATAAATATTCTGCCATTATATTTGAGGGTCAAATGTCATCAAAAACTTTGAAACCCCTTCTTTAAGAAACCAAAACACTGATCTGAAGAACCTATAATGTCGCAATCTAGAACTTATATTAATCTCCAGAGAACTGTATAGCTCAACTCCAGAGCACAATACAGCCAAAAAAAACTAAAATTCCTTGAACCTAAAAGTACTGAAAAGAACTACTGAAAAAACATATTTTTAAAGTTCATCCAAAAGTCATTTACTCACCTTTGTACACTCTCAGAAAAAAAGGTACAACCTTGTACACTTTTGTACCTTAAGATGCCAATATGCAACCTTTAAGGTACACATGAGTACCTATAAGGAACAAAATTGTACCTTTTGAAAAGGTACCGCCACAGTGACAGCTTTTGTACCTTTTTTTTGAGAGTGTATTGATGGAATGATGACAGAATCAACCCAAAAGTACCATCAACACTTATGATGGTGCATACTGTTCATTTTCTTAAATCTACTATGGCAAGATCCAGTTTTTATTCGTATGTATGATTAAACTGCTGTTGGGAGAATGTGTAATTTTATGTACATACAAATGAAAAAATTCACTGACTTTGAAAACTTCCGGAGACAGAACACACTGAATATGGAGTGACTCAAGGCAAGGTCTGTTTTACTTTTCCCCTCTCTCCTGCAGTTCAGTCCAGGTCACTGCGCTCGGTGATGGAGGTGTACAGCATTCAGCCTGGCTACTCAGTCAACAGGGACGTGGATGTGTCCTCGTCCCCTCGCGGCAAGCTTGAACTCAAGGCCGAGTACGCCGACATGGACTCTCTACATCACAACCATAGCTACAGAGGCCACGAGCATCACCACAGCGACCCAATCACCGGCCACGCCGCCTCACTGAGCTGGCTAACACATCATGAGAAAGACAGGAAGTGATGAAACTGACTGGTGCACATTACACCAGACTTTTGACTATGGAAACGCTGCTCATTCCGTCTGACTGACATGCAAAGCCACCAACCAGTTTTGCTTTCATGTGGTATTTAGTTATGGGTTTATCTGGATAGATTTCACCACAATAACAGACTGGAATGGAAAAAAATATTTAAAAAAAGGATGCAGCAGCCTATACACAAAATGTACAGAAAACACACACATTTTTTAAAAATGGTATTCAATTTTGCAGGTTTATCGGATTTTGCAGGTATAAATACTTTATAGCAGCCTATGCAAAATGCACAGAAAACAAAAAAAGTACATATTTCAAAGACGCTTAAGCTGACTTGGGAATAACGTGCCTTAAAACACGTTGTGACAATTGCATCTTCAAGCATTCCTTGCGTCAACATTTTCTAAACATGACTTTGTTCTCATTTCTATTACTCCCTTAAATTGCATAAAACCAGCCAATCGATTGGATCGAGGAAGTCTCTGTGCAATATGCATTAGTGAGCCAGCATACGCATCCACAAATATGCAGGAAAGTCAGATGCAGGCCTGTGTTTTTAACGTTGCCATTGGGGAAGAAATTAATCATTCTGAATTGGCTTAAACGGTACAGCACATCAAAAGTGAAAGCTCCTGCCAAGCGGTGTGTGCGGATCGCCGTGCCAAGATCACCTTCGCTTTGGCTGTTGATCAGCTCAGATTGATGCGCAGACAGCTCATCTCATTTGTGCAGAATCACAATGTACCAACATCCAAACGTTAGTTAATGTGAATTTATGCCCAGCAATATTTTTTCTGTTAGGGCCATATTTTCTAACAGCTTGCACCAGCGCAAACCCTCTTTTGCGTTAAAAAACAACTGTCAGGATTTAATAAAGACACACAGTGATAAATTAGCGCTGAAAAGGTGTGGACAGGGTTATTTTTGCGGCTGAACCAGGGGCGTAAATTTCATCTAACAGTTGGGGGACAATAAACATAAAATTTCTCAAGAGCAATTTTTGAAGAGGACACAAATAATACAGCCAAAATCTTACTTTTCAGGATATGTGTACCACAAAGAACATTTTGTACTTGGCGTTTTGGTGCACTGAAAAATTATCTAATGTCCGTGTTTCTTTTCGCTGTCATTTTATCTGACCAACAACACAAAGCAATAGTTGTTTAAATATGAGTAAGGTTCACCACGCAGTCATATTATAATTATTAAATTATCTTGCATCCTCCACATAGTATTTTATACTTTGATATTCAGGTATTTAGATATTCAACTGCAGCAAGCCCTCTGATCTGCCACTTATCATATTGAGCAAAATTAGAATTGTGGGTTCATTAGCCTATTTTTCTTAATGAAATACACAACAAGAAAACAATACAATGACAAACTCCCTTAAATAGGCGCTTTTACATTTCGCTTTGAAACCAGATCTTCTGTGATCATCTCGTCTGTCAGCTCTTCGCTCTCGTGATGAATGAGATCTGACTCCTGCTGAGTTTGTGCTGTGACTCTCGTTCGGCTCACACTGTATTGAGCAGACACGTTCAGTTTTTAATTGTTGTGTCTGTTCTCTAACTGAACTAAATGACTTTATTACTATAAAAATGAAAACCACGGTGGGGGCGGTGCCGCTGTGGACAAGTGATGTTACCGGTGTTTTAACAATGAACAGACAATCGCAGTGAGCCTAATCTAACCTAACCCATTGCAATTTGCAATAGACGCAAATGATAATACAAGCTTTGACGTACGACTCGCATTTTTGCACTTCTTATGAATGAGCCCTGAAACCGATCTGAGATTATCAGAATCCATGTGCTTTTTTCCTGCTTACACATTCATGGGTCATATCCGATCTGTGCCACATGGGAGGGAAAAAAAATCAAAATTGGGTATGTAACGTAATGTAAATGCAGTCCAACTCATTTGGTGCACAGATCTCCTGTGAGTGCTCTGACTTGTGGTCAAACGCAGTTCCTGAATGCTAAATTACACTTTTGCTTTTTGTTGCTACATGGATGCACAAGCAGATGTTTGCACTTTCTTGCTTCACCTCTGTGAACCTCCAGGCAGCTGTTGCCTGACAATCAGAATATGTGTATAATTGGACCCATGGAGTATTGCACATCCTGAGACAGAAGCAGTCATCAATGCATGGTCAAGGCTATTTGTTAAAAAGCACCTTTTGCAACATGCACGAGAGTTTCAGGTGCTGAGCTGAATGTGCTACTGATGCTGTGTGCTTTAGAGGTGAAGGAAAGGCAGAGATGAATAACAATTACCCGTTATACTCGAGGTCAGTCCTTTTGCATCAAAACTGCGCTTCTGGCACACAGTCTGCTCATGTGGAGCTCCAGGAAATGCAGTGCAACCTTGGACAGAATAAGCAGCTTTGTTTTCTTTCTGCACAGTTCTCCTCTCCCTTCTCTGGGTTTTTGTTCTTTGAATTCTTGTTCTACCTTTTGGTGTTTTTTTTATTTTTATGTTTTATACTGCATAATTGAAGCAGTGAGTCTTTAGAATAGTACTGATCAATTGGTAACAACAGTATTATGAGTACATGGCATTATATTTTCCAAGATAAATTTGGAAGCTTTCAAGGTTTTGCAATGTGTAAAAGACCACATTAAATTGGATGTATTTATTCCCTTCTGCTTTGTATTTTTTAGAAAATATTCAGATTTGATGGCATCCAGTAAATAAATGACTTCAGGTGTTGCTATGTGTGGGAAGTTTCTTTGAGATTTGGAAATCCTCTGATTGACAGTGGTATACTTAAGTTGTTAATTTCACAGGCTCAATGTATTTGTATCCAGCATTATCTCAGCTTTAAACACTAGGATATCTATCTTTACGTCAGTGGATGTAGTTCATCTGCAGAATTAATCTCCTTTCATAAAGACACCAAGAACCGTTCTCTCTTAATTAAAGCTCCCAGTCACACGGCATTTTAATCAGGTATACATTTTACAGTGTATCATAATTCAGAAAGTTTTGAATAGGACTTTTCTTCAAAAGCTGGATTTTTCAGACGATAGTTACCAATAGGACTATTATAATTATAAATATAGCCTAATAAATATCTTAAATCTAAATGAATAATAAATCTTGTTTAAATATTTGTTAAGTCCACTTTTAACTTTGGGTTAAGTAATGTTTCACACTGTATTTTTAAAGAGTTCGTTTCGGAAACTTAGGCTTAAAAACGACCCACTTTATGCGTGATGCATCGTTTTATAGCAGGGATCGCATTATTGATTTTTTTTTTGGGGGGGGGGGGCAGTAGTCTACCAGCAATATGAAGCTTTACCTGTAAATATGAAGATACATTTCTAGCTCCAATTTGAAAGTGCCCCTATTATGTTTTTTTAATGACCTTTCATGTAGTGTGTAACATAGTTCTAAGTGAATGAAAACATCCTGCAAGTTTTAAATCTGAAAGTGCAGCGTATATAAAGTTATTGTCTCTCAAAAGTAAGAGTCGACTCCGAGTCAATTAAACAAATCGTTTTTTAAATGAATCCCAAGCCACTTCATTGTGACGTCAAGACGAACATTAGCATATTGCCCGTCCACTTATTGCGCACATACTGTAGGACTCTGGCTTAGCGGCTAACTCACGTTATTACTGTCTTACTGAAATACTACTGTAAATCAGCTGTGGGCTGCAGTATTACCTAAAACTGAGTCTATTAATGCAGACTGTCTGTAATTCTTACTACTTTGAGTAAAGATAAAGGATGGAGCAAGATTTGTTTTGCAAACTTTAATGTTCCATCAGTCATTCACATTAGTGTTGGGCTAACGTATGTGCTGTTATTGATACAGTTCCCGCATTTGCACCGCAATAAATTAGAAACACACACACACGGGTTTGTTGATGGACGCGTATCACTGAGAAATGTTCTGGTTGAATAACTAGTTCTTCCAATGTTTCATCATCGTTTCGGACTTGCGCTGGGATTGGTATAAAATCGACGTCACCGTTACTCGTCTTTACAGTATGTGCAATCACTGAGCTTAAGCCTCTAGATGGAGCTGGAGTTCAGTTATGGTAATGGACGTTTTTTTCCGAAATACGTGTTGTACACGATAGACCAATCACAACAGACTGGGTCATCTGACCAATCAGAGTAGAGTAGGCTTGTGGGAAAGGAGGGATTTAGAGAGACTGATTCATCCATCGAGTCGTTTGAGAATCATTGAATATTGTGGTGATGTGCAAAGTATATTATGAGAAAATTTAATTTTTTTGACCTTTGATGCATGTAAACCTGTTGTTTGAGACCTCCAAAAATAAATTAGGAAACTTTAACCCTTAAATGCATGACTGTTTAGCCAACCATTCTTACATATTTGGGTCTTTAGCGACCCGGATCTATATCTAACACGGATGGATCTCTACTAGGGGTGTAACGGTTCAGATTGCTCATGGTTCGGTTTGTATCACGGTTTTAGGTTCAAGGTTTCGGTACGGTTCAGTATTTGCTATGTTCAGGGAAAAAAGGACTACTGTCAAATAAAAATAAAGAAAATAAGAACAAATAATTTAAAAACAAGCAATATTTAATTGCGATGGGTCGTTGCCCTGATCATGCCTCTTGTGGTCTGATTGGTTGAAGGACTATCCAATTGCGTACAGAGTCATTTGAATTATGCTTGTTTATCACGCCTCTTGTGCAGTAGAAAATACACAGCAAACTCCCCAGACTAATGTTCAATCTTAAATTGAGCTTGGTCTGGTGATAGCTAGGCAACATCTCAAACCTATTCTCAAAACTATCATTTTCAACATTTTCAACATATTCAAAATCAATATTTTGATCACTGACAGTTTCTTTACCAGATCCACCATCAAGTGACAGTGACACTGATATTTGATTGAGTTCAGTTCTTGCTCTGCAGTAAATCGCTGAGCCATTTCAAGTTTTGCAGATTATACTTATTATTATTTCATTTTCAGTCTGCGGTAAGTATGAGTGAAACGTCACTTCAGCATTGTGTATCAGGAATAAAGGTGAATTGCACTTATTCCGTCATTGAAGATTCAATTATTGTTGTGCAGAAAAAAATATACGTACACTCTTACACACCTCGGGCCGTTAGCAACCCTATACAATTTTTTTCAAAAAATGAATGGAAAAACAGGCATTCTTTTATAATTAGATTTTTATTTTCTTGTTATATTGTTTATAATGAATTGATTGAGGAATACTAAGAAGGTTGATGTCTAACTTTAAAAAATGAATGAGGAGGAGGGTAGTGAATGACGTCCCGGGTCGCTAAAGACCTGAGGTATGCATTTAAGGGTTAAAATAGCACACAATCTTAATTTTGGCCACCCCTGAAATGGGTCACACAAATAACTACCCGAGCAGTTTAAATAAATAGGCTATGCTATAAAACGGCTCTCATTCAGGGACGTGCATTTATTGCATGGAAACATAATGTGTTTCAAATGCATATACACAGTTCAGTTAAATGATAACATTTGCCCTCTTTAATGCTGAATGCACAAACTATTTGCTGAAATCCAGTGATTACAATTTATAAAGTTATAAATATGGATATTTTTCTAACAAAAACCATCACTTCTCTTCAGAAGGCCTTTATTAACCCCCTGGAGCCATTTAATATAACTCCAATTGTGTTTTGCTGAAAGAAGAAAGTTATAGGCTAAACACGTAAGATGGCTTGAGGGTGAATACATTTTTGGTGAACTAACCCTTTAACAAGGCCATTTTTGCTTGTTTGTGCACCATGCCTTTAACGGAGTGTCTATTTACACCAAGTGCAAATAGCATGCCTTGTTGGCAAGTGCTATTCGCACTAGCTCATCCTAACAATGCCTGTTTTGGAAAAACAAGATAAAAAAAAAAACAGGCCTATTTCAACATTTTCAGGGGCGCAGTCAGTAAAGTGTAAGGCTTAAAGATCTACGTTTTGCCGGGTTCGAATCCACCTTTTGCAGAGCTCGCTCTCCTCTCTTTTCCCATCACATATCACATCGGAAAGGCATTTACTTTCAATAAAAATTAAGAAAATGTTCTAAAAATGGAAATAAAGTGCCTAACGGAATGTTTAATAATAATAATAATAAGCATTTATTGGGTAGGGTTAGGGACAGGTGTAGGGAGGGCTTTTATTGTCCTATTAAGGCAGCATCCATTTAATAATTTTAATAAATATAATAATTTACACTATGTTTTTATTGCATCCTGTTTATGTACAATACTGAGGCGCAAATAGTATGTATCTGTCAAAATAAAGTATAAATAGCATCTAATTACTATGTACACATATTGCACATAACTACTTTTACATGGTGTGAATAGAATATATCACTATTTTCACTTAGTATGCTATTTCACTGAGTAAATAGCATCTACAGCTATTTGCACTTAGTGTAAATAGCAATTATCGCTAAGAAAATATGTTATTTTCATTTAGTGTAAACAGAATCTAGTTGCTATTTACACGGTGTAAATAGCATCTATCGCTATTTGCTATTCGCTATTTGCACTTCCAAACTGTGTTTTTGCCTTACCCTAAACCACTATGGTAACTTAAAGGGGTGATGAATTGAGAAATCAACTTTCCCTTGAGCTTTTGATATATTAAAGGTCATGATAATATAAGAATATCCTGTAAGTTTCAGAGCTGAAAACTTCCTTGTTAGTCAAAGAAAAGCTTTTATAGACACCAGGCCCAGCAAACGACAGGTTGGGGATCTATGACGTCAAAGGAAGGCAAGCACCGCCCATAGACTGTAAGAAATATGGACGTAGTGTCCGTGACGTCACCCATAGGATTCTGAAGAGCAGTTTCGAAGCGTAAAGTAGGGACGAGCTGGCCGTTGCCATCTTAGCAGCGCGTCACTCCCGGATAACAGAAAATGGGCAAAGAGGCGGCACGTGGGCGGAGCTGAGGTGACGCGATGTCTAACAGACAGCAGATAAATGGCTGTTCACCTGTCACTCAAAGTGGCCACGCCCTTAATTATGCAGAACTTTAAGGCTTTATATAATGTAAACAATGACCCCCCCTCACAGTTGTCATGAAGGGCAAAATTAGCTATATAGACCAAAACCACAATTTGTACCAGGCTGTAAACATGTTTTTTTCTGCTGTAAAGTTGGCCATTTTAATATGGGGCTCAATGAGATTCTGCTCCCTTCTGGAACCTGTCCCTAGCGGCCAGTCGATGAATTGCAGTTTAAGTCACTTCCGCATTGGCTTCAAGAGAAACTGCGGGAGGTTGCCGTTTGGCACTGCCTCAGCAGAAGAATATCAACGCCTACTTCATCACTGCCTGTTTAGCCCCGCCCACCAATTTGCCCATGTAACATAGGCCTAGTGTTAAACCATAGAGCTACAAAGCAATAAACATGCCGTTGAGGATTACAAATTATTGTGCAGTGACTGGGTTCAACAGTAATGCAACATGTAAGTAAGTGTGTTCATTCTAATGCCTGATCTGAAATGTGATGATTCATGTAGTCAGATGTTCTTTGACTGTGTCAGTAAATCAGGCCAGTGACTAAACATCAACTTGCGTTGTTTCTCTTAGTAGGATGAAAATAATCTGTTATTTAACAGTGATTAAATTCTATAAAGAAAGCGATCAAAAAAAGCTCCCTTTGCAATCGTTTGAGCAGCACGCGCTGCAGCTGTCAATCAAACAGAGAGCTTATCAGTGACTCCCAGTTTATTCAACGAATCTCTTAACTATATCACGTTTGCACTGTTAGTGAAGATGAAAGCATTCGTTAGTGTACAGAAACTGAGTTGCAATGACGAGATCGCTGCTTTCATGCGCTCAGCATGTGTGTGATCGGCTACAATGCTCATCACTGCAACCTTTCATGCCACAATCTTAATATAAAGCCATAGATCTAAATGTAATGCAACACTTTTCACGATTAGTTAACCATGAGAGCTGTAATAGTAAAAACGCGCTAAGAGAGAGAGTAATACTATTTCAAATGCAAAGACGTTAGCCAATCACAGCAGTGGGTGTTTACACTGAAGTCTCCCAGAGGACACGCCCCTTAAAACGGAGCATTCAGAGCAGAAGGCTAAAATCAGGGTAGTTAAAATGCCTTTTATTTATAAATTATGACAATTTTTGATGTAAAAAGCATTCTAACATTATAAGTGCACCCCAGGAAACATCATAAAACGATAAAAAAAAAATCACAGTTCATGACCCCTTTAAGCTTAATAATTTCCATGGAAACTGCATACTTTCGTCATTTGTCTCTGCGTGTTTACGCATATCCGTAAATAAAGTAAAGAAGGTCAGGGTCAAGCTACTACTTTTTGCATTTAAAGTAGCTTGAACAACAACTGAACCTCGAACCAAAAAGGGAAAGCGACAGTATGAATGTCTATCCCTCACAGCCTCGCTTTCAGTCCCGTAAAAAATAAAAGATGGCGCTGCTGTGTATAGGGTCGTAATAAGCGTTGGCAAACATTTTATAACGTTATTTTAAAATTGTTAATTTCAACAAGTGTAAACAACAACAGCATATAAGCTACATACCAGCAAAACATTTTTTCAGATATCCCTCTTTCGTTATTGGGAGAGTTTTGATCTGGTCGCAGTGAATAGGCAATCATCTGTAACCATGAGCACAGCAGCGCGCCTCAGGACATCAGATTCATGCGCAGGGCCGAAGCACAACTCACGTCATTACCAAAACAATGTTCCTCCGCATGTAACTTGTAGTTTTATGCTTCAACCCCTAGAGTGCCAATAGCTATGGTGTAGCTTTTATAAAAAACAAAAATGTTTTCAGTTATCATATTTTTGGGACTAAAGGCACATTCACACCAAGGACAAAAACTATAAAGATAACAATAAAGATATAGTTCTAAAAATCGTTTTTAATATTAAAGAATAGCATTGTTCAATCCACAGCTATAACGATAACGGCAAGGAGGGAATCACTTTCAGAACGATTTTATCCAGCTGACGATACAAAATATTGACAGCCAATCAGAATCTATCCTGCTATATCGAGCATTTAATGTGACTGACAAGCTTGCGCATAAAACAAACAGAACTTGGCCTATATCGTCCGCTTGTGTGGACCTAAGATAGTTATCTTTATAGTTATCTTTGTTGGTGTGAACGGGCCTTAATGCTCATTGATTAGTGTGAAAAGTATTAATTATCCATGTTCTTATTTGATTCTTTGAGGATTCATGTTTGGTCCCATTAGAATGATTTGGGATTGATTATTAATTATGATACTATGCATATTCCTCATTATATCTTGACTGGTTCTATGCACATCCGGGTTTATCGGACTTAAATGTTCGAGAAGAGACTCCTAAAGGATTTGTTCACTTCAAAATGGAAATTCCTTGATACTTTATTCACCACCATGTCATCCAAGATGTTCATGTGTTTCTTTCTTCAGTTGAAAAGAAATTAAGTTTCTTGAGGAAAACATTCCAGGATTTTTCTTCATATAATGGTCCTCAACGGCAAACAACGGGTTGAAGGTCCAGCTTTAAAGGGCTCTGCACGATCCCAGCCAAGGAATAGTGTCATCTAGTAAAAACGATCTGTCATTTTCTTAAAAACATTTTTTTATATACATTTATATACTTTTTAACCACAAATGCTCAACTTCGGTGTTCTGCATTTGCACGACGTATGACGTCATCACATTGGAAAGGTCACACCCATGACGTAGGTGGAAGTACTGTCCCAGTGTTAAAACAAACGTGCAAAGACTAAATCAAACACCCTTTACAAAAAATAAAGGTAAAAACGATGTTGGATGATTTTGAAGTTGGAGGAAAACATGAGAAGGAGTTTTTCGGCACTGGGTAGGTACTTCCACCTACGTCACGGGTGTGACCTTTCCGACGTGATGGCGTCATATGTCGTGAAGAAGCAGAACACAGAAGTTGAGCATTTGTGGCATATCAATTTTAATTTTTTTAAAGAAAATGACAGATCGTTTTGCTAGATAAGACCCTATTCCTCGGCTGGGATCGTGCAGAGCCTCTGAAGCCCTTTGAAACTGCATTGATTTGGACCTTCAACCCGTTGGTTGCCGTTGAAGACCAGAAAAATCCTGGAATGTTTTCCTCAAAAAACTTAATTTCTTTTTGACTGAAGAAAGAAAGATGACATGGGGGGTCATTTTGAAGTGAACTAATCCTTTAAACAATCCCCGACTGAATTTCTCAGAATCTGCACAGTCAAAGTTGTCCTGGAATGAACTCTATTAATGCATCAGCCGCTTTGAGGAAAAGTCAATTGACACTCCACCTCTAACATGATCAATCACTGTCTCCGAGTAGTTTGTTCTGAATTACAGGAATCTTCTCAAAGAGCCTGGTTGAGCAGGAAGGATGGAAAGAACCGCTGAATGTGTGTGGAGAATCACTGACTGCTCTGATCTCTCTCTCTCTCTCTCTAATACTACATTCCCTTTGCATTCCAGTAACACTTCTGACAGGATATGAAGTCTGAATACTGACCCATTTCTACAGGCAAATGTTGAAGGTCATCAAACTCAACAAAATTCAACAAAATTCAACCTCAACTTTCGGTTCCAAAAACAGAGGTAACTTTGAGGGTATGTAAGTAGCCATAGCAACTCACTCTCTGAACATCCGGAGCAGGTTATGTTCCAGGTTTAGTTTGCTTAAGAGGTATTCAGATGTGTGTTATATTAATATAGTTATATTAATATAACTACATTTGTTATATAGCTACAGTTATATAATATACAATATTATATTAATTCTAAAGCACTATTACAACAAGGTAATGTTTAAATGTTAATTCAATTTAAATATATTTATTTTTTATTTTATTGTCATCTCACACATGGACCTGCATTCAATTAATTAGCATCAAACAAACAATATAATCCTTACTCTCAGTGAATAAATATTACTTATTAAACGAAAAGTAGTTATTATTCAACTATTAAACAAATAGTTGGCGATGTGCACTAAGATAGTTATGTAAATCGCCATTAAACAAAAGAAGAAGAGGAAGTAGAATGGCGCGCTTTTTCTTAGCATCTGTTTCCATGGTGAATCATCGATTCGTTGTTCTGTTGAGAATGTCTTGTGTGTTAACCGTGAACATACTCTGGGCTGACTGACTGAACTTACTTCCGGACTCGTTTTTGGAACCAGCATACCTCGAGTAAGTAAGGTTTGGGTTAATCAACCAAGAGTTAAAGGTATATGTGGCGGTAAGTTAACCTTGCCTTCTGGAATACCCCCCAGGGGCCCGTTTCAATAAGGAGGTTCAACCAACTCTTGAGTTTAAACTTGAACTCTGAGTTGACTTACCCTGAGATGGGAAACTCTGAGTTTTGGGTTTCAGAACAGCTGAATTGAGGTAGTTCAATCAACTCTGAGTAGACTGACTCTGAGTTAAGTGAGTGCACCACGACTATGAAAAGCCACGATCAATGGAGCTCCGAAATTATGATTCGCCATGGCAACAGCAAGACGAAAAAAGACGTCCGCACACTTCTGGGTCAAACGTAAGTTTAATTCTTTATCACTGTTATAATATAAGAGGTGAAAACTGGCAGAACAGTAAGTTATTGAACTAATATTCATTTGCATGGTATCCCACGGGCAAACAAGAAGAAAAAAGAATGTGGTAGCAGCTAAAAATGAAGTATAAAAATATAATTTAATCATAAAAGGTTCATGGGTGTAGGATTCATGACTTTACAAACATTTGACATTAAATACCATTCAGTGTCTTTTTCAATGTACAGCAGCTTTTTCCTCATAGTCTAATGCTCTTTTCACATAATGTTCTCTAATCCAACCTGTTACATTTGTGAATTAGGGTAATGAAATTAACATTTAACTTCTACTCAGCCAACAGCAAGAAGGCAGAGGCTCCAGCTGCTCCACCACCACTGACAGGAGAAGAGGAGATGGAGGAAGAATATTAACATAGAATATTAAAACAGGGGGAAAAAAGAACTGTTGCTTTTGTATTTAGCAAATAAAGATGACCAAATAAATTGTTAATAATTTGTGTTTATTTAACACCTGTGGTGTATGGCATATATTTCAGACTACCCTTCCTTCTGGTATCCTTCCATTCCAGATAGTAATCTGTTTCATTTTCGGAAGGTGCGATGATGGGAATATGCATATCAATGCATCCAACCTCAGTGGAAATCCTAAAAGAAATTCTAATTATTAGGTTTCTTCCAGAGGTTGCTAAAATATATCAAGTGAACATCATTTAACCTGATTTCTACCCCACTGACCTGCAATCCTGTGAAACTCCTCTTTGATGCTCTCATGGGCTTGTGCCCAGGAAACAACACAAACATATTCAGAAAGAGCTCACGTGAGAGTGAGGCAAACTTTCCTTACCTCTCTGCATACAGCGGCCTTATTAATATGCTCTGCATCCCTGATATTATATAGAAAACTATCATTAAAAAATGGTACTGTTCAAATAAATATGCATGTGGATATAGCAAGCAAAACAATCCTCTCCTGACATGAATGTAACTCCCAACAAATTACTGCAGCCTCCTCATCTACAGAATGCTATTTTTGTCATTTTGACGGTGTCCTCTTGATGAAAATATTCGCAGTGAATGAATGTACCTGCACTGCAAAAAATGTTTGTTTTTTTTGTCTTGTAATTTCCAGTCAAAATATCTAAAGATTCTTAAATCAATGTGCATTTTCCTACATAAGAAAAATTACATAAGTATTTAGTCTTGTTTCCTGGGGGATAAAAAAAAAGCTAATTTAAGTGCATTTTTCTTATTTTGCAAATTATCTGCCAATAGGGTAAGAAAAAATACTCCGTATGAAATGCATTTGTGCAGCATGAATGAGTGAAGTATTTAAACACCGCGGGCGCTTTACAAAGGGGGAGGAGACCGAAAGAAACTCTGGGTTTAGCGAAGAAAACCTGCTCCCGAGCAGGTTAGGTTCACAGAGTAAGTTACCATGGTAACTGACTCTGAGTATAAGTTACCTCTCTTTCAGAAACAGGCTTGACTTACCCTGCTTTCTCTGGTTTAACAGAGTTTTCACTTAACCTCCTTTCTGAAACAGGCCCCTGGTGTTTTGTTTGTTTGTTGTTGAGAAATATGCCTTGAAAGAACATTTTCAGATTTTTTTTTTATGTGGAACTATAAAAAAAAAAAAAATGCAATAAAATATCTGTGTTTAAAATGTATTGTAACAGACAATTAATTAATATTACAGAATAGAACGTCTGGGTATAGAACAATTTTTAACCCCAATAAACAAACAAACAAATAAATGATGTTATGTTTTGCTTAAAGATACACTATTTAATCATTAAAATCCAATTGTGATATTTTAATGACAATTAAGCATTTCCCCATCAGTGCTGAAAAATGAAAGAAAAAATGGCATTCGAGAATTTAATTTATACATTTACTCAAAACATTTTTTTTTTCATTATTTACGCATTACAATTGTGAAATTCCATCAAACTGAATTGAATAATCCTTACATATTATTCAAATGATGAATTAAGCTTCATAAAACATTATTTATAAATCTCAATGGAACAATGGAATATACCGTTTTGTTTATGTGATTCATATTCATAAATAAAAAGAAAAAAAAGAAAATGTAAGTTTAAGATTTATACAAAATGTTTTAAGCTCTATTTTTTACTCATTTAAAATGATTAATTATTCATAAGAATATATGGAAGGATTATTCACTTCAATTTTATGGAATTTTACTATTAATTGAAATGTGTAAATCTTGAAAGTAATATAATTTAGATTCTCGAATGCCATTTTTTGCATTACAGTAATGAAAACTGATGGGGAAATGTGCTTAATTGTCATTAAAATATCACAATTAGATTACAGTATTTGTGGAGTTTCAGTCTATATACATTTATTGATTTAGCAGATGTTTTTATCCATACTCAAATGTCTGATAAGTGATATAATAATAATAAAAAAAACAACTATATTTATGGTCTCTTTTTGTAACGCTATAAGTGACAACTTCCCCATGTGACAGTCTCCCTTATAAAAGCTCAGTGATGCTCCTCGAGCTCATTCAGGTGCGGAGAGTCTGAGGAGAGAAAACCAGCGCAGATTCACGCAGCAGTTTCTCAATCTTGGAATAAAGAGTTTACCCACATTAGGATCGCATGATACACCTGTAGGATGATTTTTAGGGCAACATTTGTGTAGCACATGGAATGTTATAGAAATCGTATGAGCGCGTAAAAGCCGTGCCATGCAGGGGAACAGCAGCGCGTTGGCACCGGGTTTAGCGGCGTGCGGTCCGGCACTGGACGAGGGCGATGCGCTGTCGAACCGGACTCTCCAGAACCTGTCGCTTCGCTGCTGGCTGCAGCTGCTCTCCAAAGAGTCCGCGCCGGAGCTTTACGGCGACAGCTCGAGCATGGCCATGCGCGTCGTGATAGCGCTCGTCTACCTGATCGTGTGCGCGCTGGGGCTCGTCGGGAACCTGTTGGCACTTTACCTGCTCCAGTCGCGCCACAGACTCAAGCAGTCGTCCATCAACTGCTTCGTCATGAGTTTGGCCGTGACAGACCTGCAGTTCGTGCTGACCCTTCCCTTCTGGGCCGTGGACACCGCTTTGGACTTCAGATGGCCGTTTGGAAAGGTGATGTGCAAGATCATCAGCTCGGTGACCACCATGAACATGTACGCGAGCGTGTTCTTCTTGACGGCCATGAGCGTGGCGCGCTACTGCTCTCTGTCCTCTTCTCTACGGATGCAAAGTCCCAAAACGGCCTCGGCAGAGGTCAAGTGGGCCAGCTTGGGGATCTGGCTCGTGTCCGTGGTGGCCACCATCCCTCACGCGGTGTACTCGACCACGGCGCAGGTGTCCGACGACGAGCTATGCCTCGTGCGCTTCTCGGACTCCGGTAGCTGGGACCCGCAGCTGCTGCTCGGTCTCTATCAGACCCAGAAAGTGCTTTTGGGCTTCGTGATTCCGCTGGTAATCATCTGCGTTTGTTACCTCCTCCTGCTGCGCTTCGTTCTGCGGCGTCGCGTCAGCGGCATTCCCGGCTCGGAGAGTGAGAGAGGGCGGCACAAGCGCCGCTCCAAAGTTACCAGATCCGTCACCATCGTGGTTCTATCGTTCTTTCTGTGCTGGCTGCCCAACCAGGCGCTGACCCTTTGGGGAGTGCTCATCAAATTCGACCTGGTGCCGTTCAGTAACGCGTTTTACAACGCGCAGGCTTACGCGTTCCCCATCACTGTGTGCCTGGCGCACACCAACAGCTGCCTGAACCCGGTGCTGTACTGTCTGATCCGACAGGAGTACCGCACCGGCCTCAAGAAACTGCTGTTTAGAGCCACCCCGTCCATCCGGAACCTGGCCAAGCTGGTCTACAGGAGGAAGAAAGTGGCTGAGGCTCCGCCTGGAGTTGCCGTGGTGCAGATGGAGATCGGGATGTGACTTTTCCAATAAGGAAAAAGTCACTGATACTTGTTTGAATTTTTAAATGCATCATCGTATACCTCTGCAACATGGATTTATCAGACATTACTAATTGGAAATAGCATTATCTATTTCATATATCTCTACATTACCAGTTATACATTTGGACACACTTTTATATGTTTTTTTTCTACTGCAAGTTTAAGGAAATCTATCTATCTATCTATCTATCTATGTTTATTTATTTATGTTTATCTAATGAGTGAATTAAAGCAGATGTAAAAGCATTCACAAGTGTCCAGCATATGGGAACACAAAAATGCTATCTGTTGTAGTTTCCGTTCACAACTATAGAAGTTTATCCAACTACAAAGATTTCGGCATTTGAAAATCTTGGAAATGTGCAAACACTCCATTATTCTAAAGTATCAATAATAGTGAAATGAGAAGGTGTGTTCAACCTCCTGACTGGTAATGTGATATATGAGACCATGATAATTATGTTTTCCTGCCATCTCAAACAACCAATGTTTCCATAAATAAGCAGCGTTTCCCAAAGCTTCAGGACTACTCACTGAGACAGAGTTTATTCTCTCCCACTGGGGGGGTGGGGGGGGGGGGGGGGGAGGACAGAATATTGACTGAACCTTTTGGACCTTTAGAGGAAAAAGCCATGAGGAGAGAAACTGTCCTCAAGCATTTTGAATAGTTCAGTCCATCTCTAAACATTTTCAATGGACGATACAAGCCAAATGCAATGCATCTTCACATCATCTACGCTGTCTTTCTGATGGAGTTTCAAAGCAATGAGTAATTTTCGAGGAAAAAACCTTTGAATGTGTTTCCACTTCTGATGCATCTTCTGATAACACGAGTCAATTGCAATAGTTCGCTTTGCTGAATTGTACATGGCTCAGTGTAAATAAAAAAGTTTCAAGCAGATCCTCCACTTTTGGTTGATTATTGCCTTTTGTTCAAATAATCAATGAAATGAAATTGAGGAAAATTAGAGTTTGTTATTCAAGGTGCAAAATGTTTTGTCAGGTACTCTAAAAATGTGCTTTATGTCATAACATCTAAATCCAGTTGTTGCTCTTTTTTAAAATGAAAATCATTATTTGTTAATTTTAAACAATTCTGCATTTTGCATTAATATTCAAGATGCATGGATGCATCATATAAATTCTGCAGGGTTTGCTGTAATGTGTGTCAGATTCATATATACACTCTAAATAATTAAAGCTCTTTATTGGCATCCATGACCATTACGTCCACAAACGATTCTTTATAGTTGAAAATGGTTCTTCAGATTTATAAAATGGTCTTCACACTAAGAAAAAAACCCTGATATTTTATTTTTTGTGTCGTATACACAAAATATTTGCAGGTCTATAACGTTGCACAAAATACTGTATTCTACAATGTGAAGCACTTGACTTGAACCTTTTAAAACCAGTTTTATTTAGTCACAATTTTAACATTTTACTGACTCCTGATTATTCGAACAACAACATAAAAAAATGGAAATAGGCGCAATACAGTATATGATGCACAGTATTGTGTAAATAGCTATTAATAGTAATACAAACAGCTACTGTGAGAGAAAGTAAGCATTTGAATCATAATTAGAAAAAATGATTTTTGCTGCTTGCTTAATTAAAATGAGCTAATGTGACAGTTCAATTCATGCAATCCACTTAAATGTGTCAAATGCAAGTTTACTTAATTCATTTGCATTACACAAATAATATCCGTTGCTGTTAATGCAGCATTGCTGAAATTAGGCCATTAATTTCCAGTTCCCAGCAAGCGCAGAGAGCCTTAATGCACTTCTGTACTAATGCTGATTATCATCAAAAAGCACTATTACTACTGCTCACATAAGTTTTAGTAGAGCGTAAATCTAAAAATTCTCCAAAATATCTCTTTTTTTTGTTTCAAAGTAACTCATACAGGATTGGAACGACATTTTCATTTTGAGCAAACTACCCCTTTGAAAGAAAAATCCATTTCCAGTGTGTGAAACCTCTGCCCTCAACCAAATTAAGTTTAGCCAAAGATTTATTATTATTATTTTGAGTATTAGCCTGGCTTGTAAACAGGTCAGTGGCAAGAATGGGAATATGATGATGGGGTTTCTATGACATGCGTCTTGCTTGATGAAAGCTATAAAGCTTCTTGCACACAGAATAATAATGCAATGAAACTGAATACTGTTCACTTTGGAGAAAAATTTCACTGCTATATGCATGATCGTGACCCCTCATCTGACGCTCATCATTGTGAGCTGTCAGTATTGGTTAAGTCTTCTCGTCTCTCCACATGCTCAAATAGATTTCATGTGAGATACACAAACTCAGGCCATGAAGTGCTCTTCATTAATCATGTCTGTCAACTGACAAAACAATTCTTCACTCTTGCATCTGTTTCTGTAAATCAGTTTCAGATTTTACAGCTGTGACTGAAAAGTTCAATAATGGTGGAGGTTGAGGAGACCCCCCTTCTATGTAAAGCACCTTGAGTTCTGAGAAAAGCACTATATATGTAACGAATTATCATTATTATAATAAAACTAACCCCAATAACTGGATCCTATTTATATTTTTAATTTTAAATGATTATATGCATTTAAATCTAAATATTCAGATTTAGATTATGCCTATGAATTTTAAACGAATGGCATTGCTTTATAGCAGAGCTGACAGTTGATTTATTTTGGGGTTCTGTGGTGAATCTTAAATTTGTTTGCCTGTTACCAGGCGCTCTGGACGAAATTGCTGAACACTCCGTGCTGGAAGCTTAACCTAGATTTTTCATGGACTTCAGAAATAAAGCAGCATAGCAAATGCATGAGCTTTAGTTTGATTCAGTCAAACCAAAATGCAGCACAGCTAATGTAGTGTAAATATCTTAATAATCAGTGCCATTATAATCATAATTCTGTATGACTAGCCTCTTTGTTTGTCATTGTGTCATCTTGAATAAAAATGTAATGGGCAGGTATGTGACCTTTTCAAATCATTCTGAGAACTAAAAAACATTGGGGATAAGTAAAGTTGTGTTTTGAAGTAGAAAGAAACTGTAACATTTATGTCTTCCTTGTCATGTGACCCAGTTTGTAGTTTACTCCTTTGATTGTTGTATTCATTAGTCATTCAGTTCACATGGTGTTAATTAATTATCTCGTTAGTTCCCTTTGTTTGGTCAATGCATTCAAACCTTGAGATCTCCCTTAGTCTCTGTCCGTCTTCATTTACGAACGAGTTTGGTTGTGTTTGGA
The DNA here is from genome assembly GCA_039654625.1 of Rhinogobio ventralis. Classification (NCBI taxonomy): domain Eukaryota; kingdom Metazoa; phylum Chordata; class Actinopteri; order Cypriniformes; family Gobionidae; genus Rhinogobio; species Rhinogobio ventralis. The sequence continues at coordinate 4,231,754 of CM077200.1, read as the reverse complement.
GACCAACCTGCCGCGGTTGAGGATCCCGAGCCCACAGAGAGGATGGGTGGAGACATCGCCCCGGAGCCTGACACCCTTGAAGCGTCTGACGAGGTGCATGAGCCAGCAACACTGTGGATTGTTTAGGGAGTATTAGTGGAGTTTGAAGGGATAGAAGGAAGCCCCGCCCACTACCCCGCTGCTGTGGATATGATGGTTAAGGCCTTTGGAAGCCATGTAGAGGATTTAATAGACTGGTTTGAGGAGGTAATACCTGTGAATCTCTCGTTTCCAATGTTCCTTCCCAGTTCTTATTTTCCTGTATCTCCTGAGTTTCCTGATTCTCCAGAGTGCCCATCCAACCTCCCACTCCCGCCTCCTCTAACTGCCAGTTCCTCAGCCCCACCTCCACTGTTTCCCTCTAGCCTCTCTGCATCTCCTACATCATCTTGTGTGGATATGCCTCAGTGCTCCAGGTCACCAGCTCTGCCTAGCCCAAAGGATCCCCTGGCTCCGCCTCCAGCCTCTGTGCCCATCGCTCCACCTCTGCCTGTAGACACATCGCTTCCACCAGAAACCATCGCCCTTACAGCTCCACTCGCCGTGGTCAGGCATTGTCCTGCCTGTGCCTTCGGTTCCATCTGGCTCCACCTGTCCCCCAGCTCTGCCTTTATCCTCGGTCCGCCTCAGTCCTCTGGCTCCCTGGTTACTCCTCGGACGCTCATCGCATTCAATTGGCAATTGGATGGTTGGATGAATTTCTTGCTCTCTCTCGTGTACATTTTTTTTTTTTTGGAAAATGGAGGAAATGTTTATCGCGAGATCTGGCAACAATCTCTATTAACTTTTAAAGTCGCTCGTTGCCAGTAATCATGTCTCAGTAGGGCTAGTTGCCATCTAGCGGTTGAGAATTGTAATTACATTTTTATTGAACTTAAAATGAAAGACAGTCAAATAATATCGTAGAATGTGTATGAATGTTATGTGTGACAACAAAAATTATGCTAATTCAAATATTTACTTGCGTTTGATGACAAGCTGCGTGGGCGAAAACTACATGTAATTTTAACACTCTTTTGGCTATACTCCTCCCTTGTCTGAATCAGGGCTGTAGCCAAGCCGTTAAAATTAGACTATAGATTGCCTCAATTTTGCCGGTTGGACAAAAAGCAGATTCAGCCCATCCAATTCAGAGCTAAATCGTGACAATTTGACCATGTCATGAAATAACACTTGTAGACATCTTTGACATTGTGAACATGATGGGATATAACCATCTCATCTGCTGCCTTGCCAAAAACTACAATGAATCAGTTTTGACTATAAGTGGACTACAAATAGCCGGTCTGTATAGGAGCTAAATCGTGGCTATGCACAGCCTACACATAGAACATGTGAAAGAAAATAAACTAAACACCTTGTAATCACTGTTGACTTTGCTTACATGATGGAATATCATACATCTTGCAAGTTATTTTGGCCAAAATGACATGTATCCAAATTCAAGTTTATTTTGGCTAAAAGTGGGTTATGCATAGCCGGACTATATCGGGTCTAAAGTTAACTGAGACGGCGAAATGACGACTATTGCTTGCTGGGGTCCGGTCTCCCATCGTCGTAGGCTTTGAAGCATGTCAAAATCCAATAAAAACTCATAAAAAGCTAATGAAAAAACATCCGCTGTCAGTTGTCACACATGGCGATAACATTCCCATGCCCAACGCGTCTGTGTATGATGCCAAAGGGTTCTCATTGAAATCAATGGAGTACCTTGCACATCGGAAAATGACGCTAAATGGGTACCCTGTGCGCTAAAAAGTGATGCCGAGGGGTCCTGACCAAGCGTCAATATGTGACGAGTTGGGAGTGAGAATGTGTTGCAATGGTCCGTTTTGGCCATGATTCCGCTACTTTTGATTAGCGATTGGAAGGGTTTTGTTGTGCAGACCTGGCAACCCTGTCCCTCGGTTCGGTACACTTTGAAGGCCCATTTGTGCACTTAAAAGGTCTGGCCTTCAAAGCGCGCAGCCTTCACATTGGGACACAGCTTCTATCAGTAAACCACTGAATTAATGAACCGACTCATTCATTCAAAAACAAAAGTAACTGGCTCCATCCAAAATCACATACTTCCTTACTATATAGTAGGCGAAAACAGTATGTGAGCATGATAGTATGTCTGTATTCACAGTATTCACAGTAGCCAAAATGTAGCCTACTACTTACAGCGATTTTCTGAAGTGTGCATCCAACAGACATTTTCCTATCCTGTGAGGGATGACAGGTGACAACATGAAGTCATACAACACAAATACATATTATAAACTATAGAACACATTTTTCTAACGGTCACAAAGTAATTATGTGTTCAAAAGTACCTACTTAAGAGAGTAGGCCTGCGATTTCTGTGTTTGTCAATCTTTTTGAAGCATTTGGCACTGCTGACAGTGACATGCATTACTCACCTCATCTCTCGCTGCCAGAAGAAAATCAGTTTCAGAAGCTGTCGAAGTGACAGATGCTGGGAAGATAGAGAACATTTTGACAAGCTTGCTTGAAAAACCAGAGTGCCAAAAGGTTCAGTTCCTCTGATTCCTGCTGTTTTCAACCAAATGCTGTAATGGAGGATAATTCACTGCAATTAAATGTGCATAATCTGCTGTGCTGCTTCCGCTTTGATGGATGGTCTCATTTGCTTATTGTTAAGTAGCCTAATACAGTTTGTGGAATCATTCATAAAATAGGCTATAAACACTCTTAAAACAAAAGTTTTCACACACACAAAAAAAAAATTGTGAGAATGTGATGAATGAAGATTTTTTATTCTCATCTTGACCAAAGTGTCTCACACAACTAAAATATTTAACTTTGCACTATAAACAAATGCAGGTGCATCCTCAAGAAGGCTGTGCTGCGACACATTGATCCAACACTAAAATGCATGTTTGAGCTGTTTTAACTGTCAGTGTCATTGTTTTGTCTCAAGATGCACACCAGTAATTCTTTTCATAAGCCACATTTATAAAAGCTACTTAGATGTCCTAATTGAACTAAGGCCTAATCCTGTCTGTGAAACCAGGCCTTAATGTTTTAATGTCTTTGAAAGGATTTTTACGCTTAACCACGAGTGCTATTTTGTCGATTCAAGTGTCTACATTTTTCATAAAAATATTTCATGCAGATAATAATTTTACAATAAATCTAAACCTTTCGAATAAAATTTCTTAAATGGAATGCAATTTAAAAAAAGTCTGTCTATTTTTAATAATACATTTAATTTTTGGTATGCTTTAACCATAATACACACACATATGACATTTTTTGTACACCATATATACACTGGCAACTGGCACCAAGAACTATGCCACATTCAAAGTCACTTTGTCCTTTGTCATTCATAAATCCTCTCCCATGGCCTCATGGGATAGTAAAGTGTCCATTGTATTTGTCCATCGGCAGAAGTTGTAGATCATCCGGGTACTTTTTGCCTACTCTTTTATAAGTACCGTGAATTCGGACATACTTCTTTTGTCACATTGGGCCCTATTTTAAAGATCTGAGCGCATGGTCTGAAGCGCATGGCGCAGGTGCACTTAGGGCGGGTTTTGCACCAGCCTATAGGCACATATTACTAACGTGCCCTTTAAATAACACAAAAAATAGTTCATTTGGGCTCAAGGGCATCGCTGGACAATCCACATAATTGAACAATTCACAGTAGGTGTGTATGATCTCCATTCCTCTGAGAGCTCCACAGGAGTGAATCCTCTCATATCCAGATCAAAACATGTCATTGCATGAAAGCACTGGTTTTAATTTAGACGGGGTCAAGACAGTTTAATTTGTTTGGTGTGTTAGTGTCATCGTTGTCTGTTAAGTTTAGCATGGCTGTCAGAGCTGACTTGCCAAAGAAAATGAAATCTCATGTGACGACCCTTCTTGAATAAAGGTTAAATGAAAAATTAACTGATGTGTTTACTGCAGGAGCGTAAGAGAGAAGAGATGATCCGCTTTACAATTCTGAAGTGGATTTGCCATGTCGTTCTTAAGGGTGTTGTGCAGTGATACACAGAACCGTTGGGTAAAGCGGTCATAGCTGTGTTTTATCATGAATAGAACACAGCTATTGACCAATCAGAGTCAAGGACTGGAACGAACTGTTTAATAATAATTTATAAATAAAAGGGGTCATATGATGCGTTTTCATGTTTTCCTTTTTCTTTAGTGTGTTGTAGCTGTTTGTGAATGTATAAGATCTGCAAAGTTACAAAGCTCAAAGCCTCCCACAAAAAGATTTATTCTATCCAGTATTGAGAATCAAACCCGCAATCTTCAGGTGACCAGTCTTGACTCTCTAACCATTTGGCCACAACTGCCCCTCGTATGTAAACAATAAGTACACTATATCTAACTTTGAGTAGTACATATTAGTTAAAGACATCTAATATAAAGTGGGTATTGGCCAATCAGCATGCAGGACAGGGCTGTTTTATAAGCTGCATCATAGATCTACAATGTTGCACAGAAAACGAAGACATCTGAATCCTGAATAAAATCTGAGCTGTTTACATACACACAACATAATACACAACATGTGTTGGAGAATTTCACTGGTTTATATGAAGTAGAACTAGGCTGTATATTAATATAATTAAAAACTGGGGCTATTGTATTAAGAGTGCCCATTACAGCATAGAAAGTACTGGACATTAAAAACACTTGATGTATGGGGCACAGGTGTGGAGCGCTGAGAAACTGCTATGTAAGATGTTTTTTAAAAAAGGTAGAACTGGGGATTTTCCACCAATAAATCCAAAAAGATGTAAGAGTTTGCATATAATTGTGGCGAAACTGTAAGGTGGAGCCAAAAGAAAAGATAGGTAGAAGGATGCTCATTGGATGTAGAATGATCAGAAAACAGTATAAGAAATTAAGTTTTACCATAGAGGATTCAGATGATCAGCTGGCATCTCACTTTGTTGTTTCTACAATAAAGTTAACATCTTTTGAGACCTGGAACTTCGACTCTGAGAGATTTTCTTCAACTGGAGACATTGGGACTATACCTTCAGGCTGAAAATCCTCCTAAAATGCCTTTAAAATGGTTTAATTTGAAGAGGGATCAACATTACAGCAGCTTCAGTTCAATAGCACCAGTAATATGCAAAACAAGCAAACAAGAAGACAAATGACCTGTCTTATAATTACCCAGGATTCCCTGTGCGATGTGATCCCTCGCTGTTGCTAATTAACCAGTCTGTGCTTTAAAATGAGCACTTAACCTTCAACACACACCTTGTATAAAGAACCATGAAGTAGTTCCTACCACTCGCTCTCAAACATGTGCTCTTATTATGCGGGAAGCAGAAAAACTATAATTGCAAATCATCGAGAAGTCTTAAAGAACATAGTGACATTTGCTCATTGTACGTGGGCTGAGATTATATAGGTGAATACTCCAGAGCTTGTAGACCTGAGGAAAGCTGTTAGCATTCACATTCATCTCAATGACAGCTGCTCCCGAAAGATCAGCCAACGCTAAACATTTACACTAACAAAGTACTTGCAATATGTTTCATGGACCATTTCGAAAGCTAAATAACACACAAAACCTAGTGAGATTTAATTATTTTTAGTTTTGTAAAAAAATTCATACAATGGTCTACAACAGTGTTATTTTAGTTACTGATTAGCTACCTCATTCAACTGAGCGCTATTACTTTCGATTTCGCTATTTCAGAGTTTCTTGTTAGTTAATAGTAGTTACTAAAATGTTAAACCTATGCCACTTTTCACAAGATGTAATATACACTCACCTAAAGGATTATTAGGAACACCATACTAATACTGTGTTTGACCCCCTTTTGCCTTCAGAACTGCCTTAATTCTACGTGGCATTGATTCAACAAGGTGCTGAAAGCATTCTTTAGAAATGTTGGCCCATATTGATAGGATAGCATCTTGCAGTTGATGGAGATTTGTGGGATGCACATCCAGGGCACGAAGCTCCCGTTCCACCACATCCCAAAGATGCTCTATTGGGTTGAGATCTGGTGACTGTGGGGGCCATTTTAGTACAGTGAACTCATTGTCATGTTCAAGAAACCAATTTGAAATGATTCAAGCTTTGTGACATGGTGCATTATCCTGCTGGAAGTAGCCATCAGAGGATGGGTACATGGTGGTCATAAAGGGATGGACATGGTCAGAAACAATGCTCAGGTAGGCCGTGGCATTTAAACGATGCCCAATTGGCACTAAGGGGCCTAAAGTGTGCCAAGAAAACATCCCCCACACCATTACACCACCACCACCAGCCTGCACAGTGGTAACAAGGCATGATGGATCCATGTTCTCATTCTGTTTACGCCAAATTCTGACTCTACCATCTGAATGTCTCAACAGAAATCGAGACTCATCAGACCAGGCAACATTTTTCCAGTCTTCAACTGTCCAATTTTGGTGAGCTCGTGCAAATTGTAGCCTCTTTTTCCTATTTGTAGTGGAGATGAGTGGTACCCAGTGGGGTCTTCTGCTGTTGTAGCCCATCCGCCTCAAGGTTGTGCGTGTTGTGGCTACACAAATGCTTTGCTGCATACCTCGGTTGTAACGAGTGGTTATTTCAGTCAAAGTTGCTCTTCTATCAGCTTGAATCAGTCGGCCCATTCTCCTCTGACCTCTAGCATCAACAAGGCATTTTCTCCCACAGGACTGCCGCATACTGGATGTTTTTCCCTTTTCACACCATTCTTTGTAAACTCTAGAAATGGTTGTGCGTGAAAATCCCAGTAACTGAGCAGATTGTGAAATACTCAGACCGGCCCGTCTGGCACCAACAACCATGCCACGCTCAAAATTGCTTAAATCACCTTTCTTTCCCATTCTGACATTCAGTTTGGAGTTCAGGAGATTGTCTTGACCAGGACCACACCCCTAAATGCATTGAAGCAACTGCCATGTGATTGGTTGATTAGATAACTGCATTAATGAGAAATTCAACAGGTGTTCCTAATAATCCTTTAGGTGAGTGTAAGTTGGACACTGATGGAGAGACTCAGGAAGAAGTTACAACTTTTCGAATGCAACTGGATGTTTCTGAATGGTTAGTGGATACATTTCTGTAGTTGTTGTGGAGTTAAGTTGATTCAACTCATCAATGTACCGTCATGTTAATCTAAAAATCTTCCAAAAAATTTTTTTTTGCAAATCCAGCTTTGAACTGTCCTTCGTTTGTGAAGTTTAACTATTTATTTTCATAAATTAAATGAATCTACAGTGTCCTCAGTGGCTCAGATGCCGGGAGTTTATGGAGACTCTTATGTTTGTTGATACATCCAATAACAGAACATTTGTAATGTTTTTTGGCACAGACATTGCAAATCTCCAGCTGCTACAGCAAGGAAACAGAAATGGTGTGAGCCACTGCTGTGGCTCACATGAAAAAACACATGAATTTCACATGTGAAACACATGAGATCTCATGGGTTTCACATGGGAATTTATCATGTGTTTCATATGGGAATGTACATGTGTCCCCCATGTGATAATTACATTGTCCTGTAAGGGACTCAGGGTGGGATTTATGCTAATAGGACAGATTGTCACCAGTCATGGGCAGGGCTTCTGGAAATCTGGAACTGCTCATTTGGAGAGACTCTTTATGAATTATGGGGATTATAAAAAAAAGTGAGTGAATTTTTACCATTGTATGCTGGTTGTTTACACACACTGTAGACACACATCTGTGTTCAAACACCTTATAAAAGTGAATTTTGCATAATAGGTCCCCTTTAATATTGTGTTACTCATTTGTTCCTGTGTAGTTACTCATTAATGACTGAACTATTCTAAGTACCCATGTTTCCATTATGTGGAACCACTGTCTATAATTGAATTGAGTTAGTTTAAAGTATAATTTTCTTTTATTGTATGCACCACTGTAAACAAACAAAAATAAAACTAAGAAACAGTTGCAAATATTTTTTTGTGTATAACTCAAAGATGACCTCAAAGATTTACTTGTATTAATTCCTTTGAGTCTCAGCTTTGTGTTATGGAGTGAATTGAAACACATCGCTGTGTTTGCCTCTGTAAAACCACTGAGGAAAAGAAGCATGGCCTCTCATTAAAGTATAAAGAGTAAAGGTGGTATGGCATAGCTAGAGGACATGACCAAACTGTTGATTTTATTTCAGAATTTAAAGAGTTGGCGTTCAGATTGGTCACTCAGAATTAGAAGCTGAATGCTGAAGAGAGAGTACAAGGTTCTGAAAAATTGAAAAATCCTGCCAAACATTTCTTTGACCAGTTTCTGACCACCAATCAACCTCACTGCAACCTTGAGAAGCTTTCATAAAGCAAACTCAAGCAAACGTTTCCGTTCCCAGCAGGCACTGCTGGCTGTCTCTGAAGACCTTCAGCTCTGGTCTGCTGGTAATTGGGGCAGAGGCGAGCGGTAAGAACTCTATGCTGAGGCAAAACATCCTTCACTCTGATGTGAAAGCAAATGCACAGAACATCCAAATGATGATTCGATACTCTCAGATCAGATCACTGCTATATAATTTTTTATGCATTGTCATTGCATCACTTACTCACATATTGAAAAGGGGGGGGGGATAACAGCGTGTAATTTTCTCACTCAAACCACTGCCGCCTGCTGCTTCTGCTACTGATTGCTTTTAGAGGGAAAAGCTGCCCATAACTGCTGGTCAAGGATCGGTTTCCTTCGTTATAATAGCATATTATTAGTGAAAAAGAGTTGTCAAAAGATCCAGTGTGTATGTGTATTTGTGCTCATCAAATGATTTCATTTCCAATGTGGTTTCACTTCGGTGAGTAATGTAGCCAATCACAGACATGTTTGTTGATTTCTACAACACAATGGCCAATCACAGGTGTTGTTAGAATCCACTCACCGCTTGAGTTTTTGTCCAGAGTTCTGCACGTGCGCTAATCCTATCTAATGGTGTGTGCACACCAAAATTGAAGCGAACATCCGCATCGCGTTACTCACTCTAGTTTACTCGTGGGATAACTTGTTTTTCACGTCACTCGCGTGAATAAAAACATTGCGCAATGAGGAGTGTTTTCACGACCATCATCATCAACATTACTTTCTGCCATTTTTTCCGTCATCAAACATGTTGGAGATAACAACTACTTGCTGCTGTGTATCTGTCCTGAATACGCAGAAAAAGCCAAACGCGATGTGTCTGGGTTCACAGCAACATCCTGAGGCGCACAGCCGCACACAACTCTGAATTTCACCGTCTTCTCGAGGAGGAACTGAGCCTGGATGACGCGATCGAGGCGATTATCACACGTTCGTGGCAAAAGCGTCGCCCACTTTGCGTCATTCGCGTCGCTCGGTGCGAATTCGCGTCTATTCGCGTCTTTGCATTTACTTTGTATGCAATCTACTCACGAAAATAATTGAATTCGCGTTTGGTGTGAACAGACCATAAGTGTAGACATTATGTAAATAGCTTCACTGATTAATATAACAGAACTTTGTGAGATCACGTTCATTGAATGAGTGACAGCTTTTAGTGATTATAAAGGGAGCGCTCTTTGCGCGCTGTCTAGGCGATATAAGAAAAATAATCAGTAGGCCCATAATATATTCAGAATTTAAATAAAACTATTGTTTTCCATTCTTGACAAGCAGCCACATACACGCTTCAAAACAAAGGCCCATCCGCATATACATGCGGGATTCACTCTCGAAATTGTGATGATTGACAGTGATAAATATTTATGCATCGAAATCAGGCTCATATAAATGTCAGGGAAAACACGATTCCTGGCTGCATGTCAATATCCATGGATCACTGGATCTTTGGTAAGTTGTAAGGAACACAATATCGAGTCCAACCTTTAGTTTAAACTGATAATCGTTTTACTAGTGTTTTCTCCTATTAACTCCAGTCATGCAGCAGCTCTTCTGCCACTCGGCCATGTTCCAGCGGGAAAGTGACGGCGATGCATACCCTCTATACCAGCAGCACTCTCACCACACTTCATTGTCTGGTCTCGTCTCTACAATGACAAGCTATAGACTCCCTTCTACCTTTAACTACCTGTGAACTTACCTGATCATCTGCCATCCGTTATCCGTCTCATGTGATCGTCTGCCGCTCACCAATCTGCATACCAGAGAAAGGACTGTTCATCTCCAAAAAGACTGTTCATCACTGCACCAACCTCCAGCATCTCCTCAATAAACATTGTGAACTACATTCCTTGTCAGTTTCCTTCTGTTGTCTGACATCTAAGTTGTTATCACAACTTTTTATCTTTTGTCAAATTAACTTAGATAATGTGGTTCAGATAACATGTTATTTTGAGTTTCTATTTGTTAAACCAATCTCCATTGCATTAACTAAAATGTTTAACTTTTAATTTTAAGGCAACCAGGTAACTTAATTTAAGTTATACCAACAATACTTTTTTTTTTTTACTGGATATTGGCTCATTTTGAGTCAGAGTGACTGTCACACACGTCTGTTTTGATTGAGTAACCTGTAGATCTGTGCTGACTCGAGCCACAAACTGTTTCAGACGGTTAAATCCGATTTGGTGGACTCATTCAAACAGTTTACTAAAAAAGTTGTGAGTTTCACACAGGTCACGTGACGTCACATGCCTTCAAACACCCCAACGCCTCTGCTCTCCCTCTCTGAAACTGACACATGAAATACACAAGTAATTGCATTCAAAAGATTATCGTAATTGCTTCCATGTCTCATCGCACCGGTCAGGCCATGACCTTTCCATCTGGCCTGGCTGGATAATAGTGATCTGGTTAGAGCGAGTAGTTTAGCTCAGCATTGAGATCACGACACGGATCACGACACGGTTGCGCTCTTGTCTCCCTGCAGACGTCAGATGATATCAACACGCCTCCGGCCACGGGTAGCACAGCAGTCAAAGAAGAAGCCTGTCTGCTGAAAAACACGCCTGCAGCGCTCGATGCTGAAGAAATGTTTGTTTAAAGTAAAAAGATTGTGCTGCTTTTGCAAAGAAATAATCCTGAATATATTCTGATAACGTGCTTAGTTGGGTTGTGGTAGGATGGCATTATTGTGTTAGTAGAGTCCAGAGGCAATTCCATGAATCTAATCTGAAATATGCCCAATATTTGCATCCTGTGATGATTAATGTACTCAAAAGCAAAATATCAACTAATACATCATCATCACCATTGAGTCTCTCAAAATTGTTCACTTCTGAAAAATTGGACTATTGCTCCTAACAAAGTCCTCCGAGTTGTGACAGTCTAATGGTGAATCTCATTGTTCTGTGTCACTGTCTGTATGAAGTCTGAATCTTGAAGACAGCTGTGGTTCTCTCGCAGGAGCTCAAAAGGTTCCAGCCAAGAAACTCTGTTATGTGCATCCGTTCATCCTTCAATATGTCCGCTTCCTCTGGACCTCCTGCCAATTATAGATTTTGTTCAAGGATGTCATGCTCATGCTTCAAACCTAAGAAGAAGAAATACTGTTAAAGTGATATGGTCTGGAAAGTTTGTTGCTCTATGTCAAAGCTCGGGAGGTTTTATAGAGCCATCAATATGTGGTTGTTTCAATGTCAACTTTTTGTTTCTCTTAAAATCTTTGAATAGGCACAAATGCTATGAAATGAATGTGGAAAGCAGCTCAGATCATTTAATCGTGAATAATTACTGAATGATATTAGCCTAATTAATAACTATTTACTAACTGACAAATTATTATGAACATTATTGTGTGTCTGAGATGTAATCAGTCATCTTTTTTACTCTGAATAAAGTCATAAAATGCATCACTAATCAAGTGTTACCTAGTCACTCTGCAGGAACTACTAGTGACCTGGGCCATTATTTTAAAGTGGAAAATAGTTCCTGCATAGTGACTAGGTAACACTTGAGTAATTAGTGCTGCATTTTATGTTAATGTTGTGATTAATTAGTAATTCTTTATAATTTGTCATAGTTACCTATTAGTGATGCCAATCTCCTTCAGTAATTAAAGATTACCTAATAAGGAACTATCTTAGTCCTAAATATTACTTACTGATTAGTTAAGCTTGTTTCTTTATTAGTTAATAGTAGTAGCTGAAGTGTTAATGTAATACTACTCATTAGTCCTGCATTACTTCCTGCATAGTTACTTGTTAATGACGGACTATTATTCTAAAAATGTGTTACTGAAAATGTTTCTATTAAATGATTTAATAAAGACACGCAGTGAAAAATTATCTCTGAAAAGGCGTGGACAGGGTTATTTTTGCGGCTGACCTTATTGCATTTACATTTGTAGGAGTTTCCCTTTGTAAAAAAATGTATGTGAGGAGAGTATTTAAATGAATCACGCGAGGTGATTTACTAAGGTTTGCGCTCGTCAATTTACTGGAATTTGTGCCATTATTTACCGCTCAAAATAAGCACGTCTTAAACCAGACGCTGATTTGTGCTGCTCTTGGTAGATTGTGTTGGTCATTATGGAAATGATCCGGCTGCGTCTGTGTTCTTTCATTTGTGTGTGTCGTTATCACGTGCAAACTTTCCACGCTCATCAATGCTTTTTGGAATTGTGCTCTCACACTAATTTGCCCTGTTTAGTAAATCTGGCCCTTAATATGCGGTAATACTGCATTACTGATTTGACTGCACCAACACTATTTGATAAGAAAAACTTGAACTGAATCAAGCTGAATAATGACACTATTGTCTTCTTTACAGCTGCTTATACTGAACTCATTTTATACTTGATGAACTACTGAGCTGAATAATGACATTATTGCCTTTTCAGAATTTCAAATTTTGTCACATATTTACATATTTTATGAATTTTTCATCAATGACACTGTTATTGTCCTGTTTATTACTGTGAAGCTGCTTTGAAACAATCTGTATTGTATAAAGCGTTATATAAATAAATGTGACTTGACTATCCTGGCAAATCGGAGCACAGTTTGAGACATTGTTGAGATCTCTTCTAAATAGGGTTGGGTATCGTTTGAATTTTTAAGATTCCAGTTCCGATTCTTATCGATTCTTTATTCGATTCCAATAAGGTAAAAAAATCCTTAAATATCATTCACATTTATTCTAAGTCTTATTGCAAAACGTTTCATTGTAGCTGAATACCATGAAGAAAAATCAACAGGCTAAAGAACACTTACACAAGGAACTTTTGCCTTTAAACATAAATTTCAAGCATTATTAAAGTCAACTAAACACTCAGTAATTAAAAAAGAACAAATATCACACAAATAAATACAACTGAACAAAGATACGATTGAAATAAACAGTTTTAGGATTTTCAGGTACAGAAACTGTAATCAAATGTAAAATTTTATGAATAATTACAAATATAGTTACAAAAGTTATTCAGTCAAGAACGAGTACATTTTATCCTTGTCTTTTGTTGTTTGATTAGTGTTATTATAGGGGCAGCAGCAGGAAAATTTGGCTGCTGTCACTTTAAGAGCTGCACAGATTTTGACTCCCAACAGTTTATGTAACGTAGGCTAGTAAGAGTTGTGCATGTAAACCTCACTCCCCTGATCTCAAGAGGCCGCGGTCTTTAGCGTCCTTGTTAGCGCGGCCGCCTCCCATGCTAGACACCCCGGTTCGATTCCTGCTCAGAGCATCGAGTAGGGCCGGTTACAAACACAATTTGTTAATTCAAAGTGAATATAAAATTCATTTATATATCATTTTTATCCCCAAGTGTATATAGCTGATTTTCCGCTGTACACAGATCATGAACTTTACACACCAACTTGTTGATTTCCCCATCAAACTTTTCTTGCTATTTTTGATAACACTTTGTGAAATCTCTCAATCTTTCTTAGCAATCTCATCATTCGTTTTCCCCTCTGTAGAAAGGTCTCCTGACCCTGGTTCAGGCTCTCTTCTTTTCTTCTTTTTTTACAGATTTTTTTGTCGTGCTGCTTCTGGAAGGCTTGAACATACAAGTCACTCATATCAACTATAATTTCTGACATGAATTTATCATTAGAAGTCACTATATCATTAGGGTCATTTGACACTTCAGTTTCAAAGTGCAAGTTTTTGAAAACGATAGCATTGTTGTTTGTATAAATGACAAAAAAAAAAACAAAGAATTTGTGAAAACTACGTGTATGTGTTTCTGGCACGACCAACTACTGGCCTGGCATGAATAATACAGCGTTTTTAGTCGTTTTCACAGATCCGTGTGAATGGGTATCGAGATGATAATGTTTTGATAATGCTGTTGTCTGTATGCGAAAAAAACAAAACACAATGGAAAAACGTTTCCGTTTTTAGTCAGTGTTGAGGGAAAGTTACTTTGTATAAAAGCCCCTTAAAAAGTAACTAATTGTGTTAGTTACTTTTTAAGAAAAGTAATGCGTTGTTACTTTTGCGCTACTTTTTCTCACCTGGGCTGGGTTTGTTCTACTGGAAAAAAGTTCTATTTTGGGGCAAATGTAACCACACCACACCAAAACTGAAATAATAAGGCTGAAGGAAACATGAACAGTAGATGGCGCAGCTCAAACAAACCTTTCAGCTGTGCTGCCATTCTGGATTGCATACAAATAGGACCCAGGAGAAGAAAGTTTAACACTTACAATAAATAAAAACAAAAGATCTAAAGTCATTTTTGCTTATGGTTTACCTGAATCAGTACATTGGTCAATAAAAATATTTGTTTTATTGAACATATTTAATTATTGGAGGTTTGCGTAGTATTCTTAGAAGTTCCAAAAATTCTAGGATTCTGATTTTGCATTTCACTGATATTATTCATTTTGAGGAATCCTGAATCTGAAAATTAGTTAGAACTACAATAACCATCATGTTTACACAACGTCTCTGCACTTACTGAGAAGTGTATTTTCTAAATCAGAATAATTGGAATACGTGACTGATGGCCGTCCGTGGGTCTGTCATAATTGGTTTTGTCTTCTGCTCTTCATCCATGAATACATTTTATTCAGCATCAGTTTAGAATAATAAGCAGTTTACCTGTAGTCAAAGCACATCATTATAATTTTAATGAATCCACTGTGGTTTTCCTCAAATATAATAACGTTTATCACTTAATATGTTGACACACTGTTCCTCTAATACTAATGCTATTCTTAAAAAGGAATCATTAAAATAGTCGTTAAGCTGTCTCTCTCTTAGAATGGAATCAAACGGCGAGTGCATGTTGAGCAGAAGGTGAGCCATCACCTGTGCACTGCAGGATCAATGCTCATTTAAGTGTAGCGAATGAAACGGGATGTGTCAGGTGTACAGTGGTTTTATAGTAATTTACTGGGACAGTCTGTATCTGCTGACAGTGAAGGTCTTGGAGGCTCAGCTAGTTAAGACGCTGAATTCTAATAAGATCACCAGCAGTGCCAAGTCTTCTGACAATATGGATTAAAATCAAGGTGCCTATAAAGGATCAGAGAACGGCACAAAAAAGTGGCATCCTCTTTAGAAGGACTTGTGTTTGTTAGCCTTCTGAACCATGTGAGAGAACACTGAATTCTCCCATGATTCAGTGTGCTAAACCCACCAAAGGGAAAAGAAAGCGAGGTCTCTTTGGGGTTGGTTTCGACTTTTGGGCGTTTATTTGTACGAGAACTGAGTTTTGGGGGCCTGAAAACGCAAGCTTTTGAAACCAGGTTTCAAAGTGCAAGTTTTTGAAAAATCTGTTATCATCTCCGTGTAAACTACAAAAATGCGAATTTGTAAAAATGGTGATGTCATGCTCATGCGTATTACATGTTCAGTCTATAGGTGTGTAGTGTTTCTTTACAAAATGGAATGACATCGCCAACTACTGGCCTGGCAGCAGAATACAGCAGTTTTAGTTGCTTTTGCACATCCGTGTGGACAGGGATCGTTTTGACAACATTGTCGTCTGTACGCAAAAAACGCAAGGGAAAAACTTTTCCGTTTTTAGTACATCGTTGTCGTGTAAACGTACCCTGAAACATCTCAATTGGCTTTATGTTGGACATCATATGTACAAACAGGTTTCATTGCATCCACTTGTGGGAGAATGCGTTAACGGCAGTACGAACTGACGCTGATATCTATGGACTTTTAATGTAATCAGCTAACCTAGCTAGTTCTTTTTATTGTTGCCGCTTTATTCAATTTAAATATCTAAATGTTAGTGGGAAAAAATAAAATACTTTTAGATAATCTGCATATGCGATGAACATTGGTTCCCATTCAGTCGGTCACTCTCGACGCCACGTCGGAGTACCGACGAATAGGAATCTCGCTAGCGAGAGCCAATCTACTTCGAGTGTAACTAAACGAGCCAATGCACATTGGCATGCAATGATTGCACCAGCTGCTCATGCCACTCCGTGTGGGTATAAATGAGGCACAGGTGCTTGCATCAAATTAGCTTTTTGTTTCGGAGCCGAGTGGTGGATGGTTTGTCCTGAAATCACTCTCTACAAAGCATGTGTTAACATTTTAACGAGTCAAGCTCTTCGGATGGATCTCTCCTCGTTTGGTGTTGGAGTGACGGCACTGCAGCGGGGTCGATTTTCTCTCTTTTTCTATTTTGTTTTATTGAGCAAAAACAAAAGGCTGTTCTCACAGCTGGTTCGGTGCGCTGTAAAGAGCGCTGAAAAGCCGTTTTCATGGCTGGTAAGAGATCGCCTTCTATGAGAGCGAGAGCGCGCATGACAGGCTGCACTTTTTCCCTGTCTGTGTCGCCGCGACTATTCCCCTGTGTGCTTCAGCACCGCGGAGTGCAGTTTCCCTAGAAGAGCTACACAGATAGAGCTTGCGTCTTTTTAAAGATGACATTCTACCTGTGTGTTTCTGGTTGCGGTTGTTTCCTGTCCTCACTGACGGCCACGAGCACTGTTTCACATGTCTGGGCGTATGCATGCTGAGACGGTGTTCGTGGGTGGTTCACGTTTTCTAATGAGAACATGACCACGTCGGCACGCCGGTCGCGACTCTTCTTTCTCCGGGAAGCTTGAGTCCCCTTTGTTGTTGGCCAGCCGCCGCTCGTGTGTAAAAGCACAGCCGCGGGTCTGCTCGACACTCTGGGAGACCGCGGAGATCAGCGAGAGCTGCCCGCCGGGGAAACCCGGTGGGACCTCACGCTTCTCTACGTGTCGTGTGCCGTCGAGTGCCGGGCTGCAGCGCGGGTTGTCACGGCAACCTAGCGCTCACTCGCCACTCTAGGTGCGCTGTCCCCTTGCCTATTTCCCGTTGTAGCGCCCTCCCTGGTGGCCAACAGGAGAGGTCTACTTCAGTGAAATCGCTGGGGTGACCTGAGGAGTGGAGGGCTTCTCCTTCGGGGAACCAACCCCCTAGGGCCCCTCCCCCTCTAGCGCACTGCAAGCTGTGCAGCTTCTGGATGGAACTGCTGGTCCTTCTTATGGAGGAACCTAGCATTTCATTCGGGGCTCCAGCTGAGGATCAGATGTCAATCGCTGCATCGGAGAGAGGGCTGTTGTGCTCTGGAAATGAGGATGATGCTGAGCCCACTGTAATGGTGTGTGCTTTGCTGAATCAGATTCAGAGTTAATAGCCATGCTTTCCCGGGATCTTTCCCGGATGTGCATGGAAAACTTGGCAGTATGGAACGCCAGGGGGGCCAAAACTGCATAAGTTTTCCTCTCTCACTACCCTCAACGGTGGGGTGGCTGTGCGCAGACCACCTCCGCCCTGCACTTTAATGCACGAGGGTAGTTCAAGGCAGGATGGCGGTTCCACTGAAACAGTTTCAGAGGCTCCTGGGGCATATGGCAGCCGCAGCGGCAGTAACACCGCTCGGCTTGCTTCATATGAGACCGCTTCAGCATTGGCTACACGGCCGAGTCCCGAGATGGGCGTGGCAACGCGGCACTCACCGGGTGAGCATCACACCGGCCTGCCGCCAATCCTTCAGCCCATGGTCAGACCCCTCGTTCCTTCGGGCCGGAGTGCCTCTGGAACAGGTGTCCAGGCATGCTGTGGTCTTCACAGATGCCTCTGCCATGGGCTGGGGAGCCACGTACAACGGGCATGCAGTGTCAGGGGTTTGGACGGACCCGCACCTGCATTGGCACATCAACTGCCTCGAGTTGCTAGCAGTGCATCTCGCTCTGAGCCGCCTCAAAAGGCTGCTACGGGGCAAAGATGTACTGGTCCGCACGGACAACACCGCGACCGTTGCGTATATCAACCGACAAGGTGGTCTACGCTCCCGTCGCATGTTGCAACTCGCCCGCCATCTCCTCCTCTGGAGTCAGAAGTGTCTGAGGTCGCTTCGGGCCATTCATGTCCCTGGTGTGAGCAACCGTGTGGCCAGCGAGCTTTCACAAGCTGCGCTCCCAGGGGAATGGCGACTCCACCCCCCAGGTGGTTCAGCTGATTTCGAGACAGTTCGGGCGGCACAGGTCGACCTGTTTGCCTCCCCAGAAACGTCCCACTGCCAGTGGTTCTATTCGCTACAGCTGGCCCCAGGGGCTGCGCAAATATGCGTTTTCCCCAGTGAGCCTACTTGCACAGACACTGTGCAAGGTCAGGGAGGACGAGGAGCAGGTCCTGTTGGTGGCGCCTTACTGGCCCAACCGGTCCTAGTTCTCAGAACTTATGCTCCTGGCGACAGCCCCTCCTTGGCCGATTCCTCTGAGGAAGGACCTTCTGACTCAGAGACGGGGCACCCTGTGGCACCCGCGTCCAGATCTGTGGAAGCTTCATGTCTGGCCCCTGGACGGGACGCGGAGGTTCTAGGTGACTTACCCCAAGAGGTAGTTAACACCATCACTTTGGCACGTGCACCGTCTACAAGACAGGCTTATGCTTGAAGTGGAACCTGTTCGTCGAGTGGTGTTCTTCTCGCCGAGAAGACCCCCGAAGATGTTCGATCGCGTCTGTGCTTTCCTTCCTGCAACGAGGGTTGGAGCGTAGGTTGTCCCCTCCACCCTCAAGGTCTATGTTGCTGCAATATCTGCCTATCACGACCACGTAGAAGGTAAGACAGTTGGGAAGCACGACCTGGTCGTCAGGTTCCTCAGGGGGGCGAGACGGTTAAATCCTCCTCGACCCCCCTCCATACCCTCTTGGGATCTTGCTCTGGTGCTCCAAGCACTTCAGAATGCCCCATTTGAGCCCTTGCGGTCAGCAGAGCTTAAGATTCTGCCTATGAAGACTTTGCTGTTGGCCGCACTGGCCTCCATCAAGAGGGTAGGGGACCTGCAGGCATTTTCGGTCGACGAATCGTGCCTAGAGTTCGAGCCGGGTGACACCCACGTGGTATTGAGACCCCGGCCTGGCAATGTGCCCAAGGTTCCTACCACTCCCTTCAGGGACCAGGTGGTGAACCTGCAAGCGCTGCCCCTGGAGGAGGCAGACCCAGCCCTAGCTTTGCTCTGTCCCGTCCGCGCTCTGCGGATCTACGTGGATAGAACTCAAAGCTTCAGGACCTCAGATCAGCTCTTTGTCTGTCACGGAGGCCAGCAGAAGGGAAAGGCTGTCTCCAAGCAGAGGATGGCAGGCACACTCAGTTTAAACCTAGACTGAAAACAGTGAAAACCTAGAATTTCTTTAACCTGGCATACACATAACACATTTTCAATTGTATTATTTAAATCAGTTAAATGATTGTTAGGCTGCATAAATTAGGTCAACCGGCACTAGGAGCACTTCCTATAACACCCAATGTACGTTTTAGATCGTAAAATGAAAGACATCTACACTAATATTAGTCTGTCTGTCTCATCCTTATCCCGAGGTTACCGTAGTCAGCTGGATCCGGTCCATATCCGGATCAGATGGTTGACCTGTAGCTAGACATGACCACAACGCAACCCTGAATGTCAGTGGAGACAATCCTTTGTGAAGGCCTCGTCTACATGACCGTCATCGGCACAGATCCTAAGCAAAGACCAGAAGAACCAGACAGGTCCTCGCACAGATCCTATGGCCAGCTTCATCCCCATACTGCCATGATGAATCCGATTTTCAAGCAAAAGGAACTGGATGAATATTTCAATGCTACCGATCCTAATCTGAATTCGGACTTGAGATGCAGCCTGAATCATAAATCACACCGTGTTCGTTGACCAGAGGAGAACCCCCACCTTTACAACAGAACTGACTTCAGCTGAATGCATCTTTTTCCTGTTATCACTGTAAAGCTGCTTTGAAACAATCTGTATTATATAAAGCGTTATATAAATAAACGTGACTTTATTTATTGACTTCTCATGAGAAAACAATCCCAGTAATCCTACATTAGTCTACTCCGACGACATCCCTGTTCTTAGCTCATTTTGATCAGATTCAGTGAGTTCCCAGATAGCAACATTGTGTCTGCCCAGATCCGGCCCACATCTGGCACATGTGGAATGATGATCTGGCCCACATGCCGCATGGAATGACAGCCCTTGGGTGGCCCACTCCTGTTTGCCAGATCTGGGCCACAAGCAGACCACAGCAATGCCACATAAATAAATAAACCTAAACTGGACCTTATCTGAGCCACAAAATCTGTGTATGTTAAATATGGAGTCATCTCAGCTTTAATAAGCCTGTTAACAAACAGAATCACTGAAGGAAAGAACAGAAAAAGAGATGAGCAGAAACACATGAAATACAACTGACTTCAGCCACAGCCTTAGATGAAATCAACTTAAGATAAAAATCTCAGCAGAGGAAGATTAAATAACTCCACAAACAGCATTATCAGCTTAAAAAAATTTACTTAAGTACAGTATCCAAGTACACTCTAAAAAAATGCTGAGTTGTTTCAACCCATGTTTGGGTCAAATATGGACCAAAACCAACCGTTGGTGAGTTTGGTTGAGTTTGTCCATATTTGACCCAAACATGGGTTGAAATAACTCAGCATTTTAAGTGTAAAATACTGTTACTGTCCACCATTGCCAAATGGTTTAATTGATCATTTTATGACACAAGTGAAGAGGCCTCTGAAGTGGACTTAACAGGCAGAATGTACAGCAAGTATCTGTGGACGTGATTAATAATGTGTTTGATATTCTGGACATTTGGCGGTCACTAACCTCTTGTGATAAATCAACCTAGCAGGAACAGTTGTTATTGGTACACTCTCTCCAGAAATAACTGACGCAAATTGAGGTGTTCCCAGTAGAAGACAGACCTGCCAGAGAATTAATTTAAGTGTTTTGGCAAATTAACCACTGATAATGGAAGCACTAGAAGCCATTTTATAGCGCGCTGTCACACAGGTGGCCAGTGAATGCTCTGTCTTTGCTTACCATGGTAACGACCTGCAGGTTGTTCATCTCTACACACTTAGAAATAAAGGTTTTTCAAAGGTTATTTGCAGCAACTCAAGCGAAGAGAGCTATTCTGTGATCTTCGGTTGTATTGGGACACATCAGGTGTTCCAATCACTTCCATGGCCACAGGTGTATAAAATCAAGCACCTAGGAATGCAGACGCTTCTACAAACATTTGTGAAAGAATGGGTCGCTCTCAGGAGCTCAGTGAATTCAAGCGTGGTACCGTGATAGGTTGCCACCTGTTCAATAATTCCCTTCATGAAGTTTCCTCATTACTAAATATTCCACGGTCAGCTGTTAGGGGTATTATAACAAAGTGGAAGCAATTGGGAACAACAGCAACAGCAAATCACAGAGTGGGGTCAACGCA
This sequence comes from Rhinogobio ventralis, assembly GCA_039654625.1. Classification (NCBI taxonomy): domain Eukaryota; kingdom Metazoa; phylum Chordata; class Actinopteri; order Cypriniformes; family Gobionidae; genus Rhinogobio; species Rhinogobio ventralis. The sequence goes on along the minus strand of CM077200.1, from coordinate 4,210,150 downwards.
TGCTGAAGCACACAGTGCGCAGAAGTCGTCAACTTTCTGCAGAGTCAATAGCTACAGACCTCCAAACTTCGTGTGGCCTTCAGATTAGCTAAAGAACAGTGTTTACAGAGCTTCATGGAATGGGTTTCCATGGCCGAGCAGCTCATCTAAGCCTTACATCACCAAGTGCAATGCAAAGTGTCGGATGCAGTGTGGTAAAGCACGCCGCCACTGGACTCTAGAACAGTGGAGACGTGTTCTCTGGAGTGACCAATCACGCTTCTCTGTCTGGCAATCCCATGGACGATTCTGGGTTAGGCGGTTGCCAGGAGAACAGTACTTGCTTGACTGCATTGTGCCAAATTTGGTGTGGGGTTGTTTTTCAGGGGTTGGGCTTGGCCCCTTAGTTCCAGTGAAAGGAACTCTTAATGCTTCAGCATACCAAGACATTTTGGACAATTACATGCTCCCAACTTTGTGGGAACCGTTTGGGGATGGCCCCTTTCTGTTCCAACATGACTGCGCACCAGTGCACAAAGCGTTGGTCCATAAAGACATGGATGAGCGAGTTTGGTGTGGAGGAACTTGACTGGCCTGCACAGAGTCCTGACCTCAACCCGATAGAACACCTTTGGGATGAATTAGATCGGAGACTGCGAGCCAGGCCTTCTCGTCCAACATCAGTGCCTGACCTCACAAATGCGCTTCTAGAAGAATGGTCAAATTCCCATAAACACACTCCTAAACCTTGTGGAAAGCCTTCCCAGAAGAGTTGAAGCTGTTATAGCCGCAAAGGGTGGGCCAACTCCATATTAACTCTCTGAAGTCGGCAGAGGTGCCCGCGCCTCCACCTCGTTTTCTTTCTTATCAGTGAGAAAGAGACTCAAAATACTCTGTCGATTTTGGTCATATAGGCAAGTGTTATAGATTATTATAATCTGTTAAGTTTCTACTTTTATTTGTGTATACTCACAAAAAAAAACTAAATGTTGTGCTTTTTGCAAAATAAAGAAAACAAACATGATGCACAATCTGCAGCCTCTCTCTCAATGATGTTCATTCAGATAGTCTTCAGAAAATGAACTGTAACTTAGTGAATACTTGTCACACCAACATGAGACATGTCTAAAGAAACGTTGAAATGTCAGGTTTTGAATAATGTAAATTAAATCGAAAACAAATATTCTGTGTTTATGTAATCTGTTTGAAAAGAGAGAGATGTCAGTCGTTCGCAAGCCTCTTCATTAGTGTTAATGCGGCCACGCCCACGGAGCACGCATTCTTTTGAAAGTCAAATACTGCGATCCATGCAAAATGAGTCAACGCCCACATCAACTCAAATAAACACATCAAGATTAGAGCAAGTACTTTACATCGTTTTGAGATGCGGTGAGGAATAATCCTGGAATAATTTACCTCAGAAGAAAAGCTGTTTAATTTCAAATAGCAACGGATCTAGCCGATGATTGTAAGGTCAATTTATTCTGTTAGTGTCTGTGAATATTAAACCGCAAAAAGACTGTTTAAATATGAATCCTGCTGCAACATAAAATGTCATAGACGTAAGACTGTTTAGACAAGATTTCTTTGGCCTGTTTTGGACAGATTATGAAGTGTTTATTGTAAAATAGCCTAGTGTCACATCAATAAAGTTTTTGTTCACAAATTTCTGCTCAGATGCTATAAATATAGTACCAGTCAAATGTTTTGTGTTCAATAGGCTACTTGTTGTAGCCATTAAAACGTATTTTGTCAGAAAAAAAACAAACATTTAAAATAACGGTTTTCTATTTTAATATACTGTAAAATATAATTTATTTCTGTGATGCAAAGCTTAATTTTCATCAGCCATTACTTAATTTATTCATCCAAAAATTCTGAAAAAAGTATCACAGGTTATAAAAAATATTAAGAAGCACAGCAGTTTCCAACATTGATAATAAATCAGCATATAAGAATGATTTCTGAAGGATCATGTGACACTGAAGACTGGAGTAATGATGCTGAAAATTCAGCTTTACATCACCAAAATAAATTAGATTTTAAAGTATATTCAAATAGAAAAACATTATTTTAAATTGTAATAATATTTCACAATATTAATGTTTTTTCTGTATTTTTGATCAAATAAATGCAGGCTTGATGACCATGAGACTTCTTTCAAAAACATTAAAAATAGCAATGTGTCCAATCTTTTGACCGGTGGCCTATACAAAATTATGTTCACATGCTGTGCAATATCAGCAATCATGTTTTCTGTTACGAGTGGACATTACATTAAGGTTAATACAATAGTTGATCCTGTTATCAGTATCCTCACAGATTAACCGTTTTTTTCTTCTTTTATCTCACAGATTTGAGAATCACAGTGACCTGATACTGGCCCACAAAGGACATTGTGCCTTTGGCTCTCACTTTATTTTGTTGACTATATTCTAAATAAACTACAAAAAAAAAATATTTCCTTTGTCCTGTTCCTTAGCTCCCTCTCACATAGCCTACCTGACTGAAAGGCTCAATCATTATGCGGCTCATTATGCATTCTTTAGTTCTCTCAGGTGTGAATCCCAGCATTATTCATGATCATTCACACCCCTGCGCATACGGCCTTTGTAGTGTCTTACAAAATTTAAATCAATATATTGTTTTATGTGAATGAGTAGGCACAATGATTCAGTTTGAAGCAAAAACTCTAGGCAACAACACCCATTAGTCAAAAGTCTTGTGGACACATATCTACTGTGTGTTTTGTGGCATTAATTCAGTAACTTACATTTTTTGTTTTTTTCAAAAACCATGCATAAACGTTATTCTCTCAAAAATACAAGCATGTACATACATGTTGCTCACATATTATGGTAGCCCAGTTTGTACTGAATACAGTGTAATGACACTTTTGTCATTAATGTGTTTATAAGCAACTGAAAAAAGCACAAATGTCAGAGCATGTCAAAACTTGTGCAGACCTGTAAGAGTTAAAAATGGGATGTCATTAAAGTTAATGTGCATGTAAAGGCAGGCGTCCCAAAAACTTTTGGCAACACAGTGTATGTCATTCCATATTGTTTGCATCAGTATTTTGGTTTGTGGGTTCTAAAGCACTGATATGTAAATGTGGATTGAACTTGATGCAACTGGATTTTATTAAATGCATTATGTAATTATTATTTACAAAAACAGTGAAATCTGAGGTTGCTCCTATGGCAACAGGCTGTAAAGAAAAAACAAACAATGAATGATATGGCATGCAAAAACAACATCTCTGAAACAACTTTCCTGTTCAGCTGATGTCACCTATCACTATTATTTTCTTACTCCTCCAATATTATTGATTTGAATGGATCTCACACGCTCTCTGATGTCCTAAACATTTTTTTTGGCTTCTCTGCCCTGCCTATCTATATTTAATGTCAGAAATTACTCGGCTGCTTTCATGACAAAGCTGTTCAAAACAGACTAAGTTTAGAGCCATTACCATTTAACGACTGACCTTTACAGCGATTTCTCAGAACCTTCTGTACTCGATGCATAAAAATGAATGAACCCGAAAGCAAAGAATGAAAACAGGTGAAGTGTAGGGGCCATTCTGTGTTCAGATGAGTTGGGAAACATTACTGTGTGTCTCTGCTGGAGGACATGCAAACATGCAAAAACAGTCAAGTATATTATACATATTCTAAATGTATTATTATATTATATATACGTAATTTATAGTGCCTTATCAGCATAAAAAGTATAGTAACCTTAATTAGAGACAAGCATCAATAATATATCAGTATTTGATTTGCATTAAAAAATAAACACATGCATTATATTTATTTATCACTACACTTTTAATTTATGAATATACTGAATACATGTTTTATAATGCATATAATTAAAACATGATTATACTATGGGCCATTCTCAGTAAATGGAGTCAAATTTCATACACTATATGTGACCCTGGACCACAAAACCAGTCATAAGTCGCACGGGTATATTTGTGGCAAAAGCCAACAATACATTGTATGGGTCAAAATTACAGATTTTTCTTTTATGCCAAAAATCATTAAGATATTAAGTAAAGATCATGTTCCATGAAGATATTTTGTGAATGTCCTACCGTTAATATATCAAAAATATATTAGTAGTAGTAATATGCATTGCTAAGGACAACTTTAAAGGTGATTTTCTCAATATTTAGATTTTTTTGCACCCTCAGATTCCAGATTTTCAAATAGTTGTATCTCAGCCAAATATCAAACTTTGACCCTTATGACTGGTTTTGTGGTCCAGGGTCACATATATTAAACAGAGCATTTGAACACTGCAATATATAATTGCAATGCTGAAATGCAAGACAAAAAGTATTAGGATGTGTTGTTCATAATGTAGGAAAATTCAGGTTTGTACTGCAGAAGAAAGGTGGAGGGACCCCCCAGATAGATTAAAAGTAAGAAACGGGAGACTCGCGGTTTACGTGACCTAATTGAACATATTTTCGACTTTGTTTCTTCTGTCTGTTATGTTTTCCCTTTTGCGCTCCGGTTCGCTGCTTCCTCTGACAGACGAATCAATGCGACTGTTTTAACTCTCTGATTCAGTGACGTGATTAATCTGACCTGCCAAGAACCACCTGAAACAAACCGCGTTAGTTTTAATCGTTTAGTTTTCTGTCTGGTCTGTAAATCAGAGAGGTGTTACAGCTAGACACTTTCGTCACGTGACTTCATCACTTGTTCTAATAAACCTTTTATTTACGCTTGGCTTCATTTCAACATTTTCAACCCTCCAACATGTTGTCGAAGAAGATAGCACGGGATAATCTTTTAAGACCACTGTCATGGCTTCCTTCCACCCTGTCACAGTGCTATCGCTCATAACACCACATTACAACAGGCCGACAGTTCCCGTCAATAAAACTCAGTAAGAGGAGCAACAAACCTACATGTTTTCTACCTTGCTTTGTTTGTGAACTCCTTCTCAAAAAAAGAAAAGTTGAGCCACGGTACCATCACCTTATGTATCAAAAGCAACAGAAAACCATTGTTCAATTAAATGTATTTTAAAACATTTCAGTAACCACAAAAGTAAGATTAAAATTAGAGTTTGCGAGCCATAACCTTGTGGGCTGAGTGAGGAGGTATCCATAGCAACAGAAGGAGGTATCCATAGCAACAGAACAACATTTTCGTCCACAACGAAAGTTTGGTCATCAGATTGCATTGCAGTTACGTGACAGTCAACGTTTCTCAATATGCGTTCTTGTCTGTACTGGTGTTCTTTTGAAACGTCATCAGTTGCTGCCCAAGTACTGTTCCAATTTAAAGTTCACATCAAGTACAGTTCAAATCCCCATCAAAATGTATTCAAAAAATGTATTCTTGCTTAGCCCCCTTTATGTAGGATTGAAACAGCCGCACTGTAAAATTTACAGTATCTTACTGGCAATTTAGATTTCCATTAAGACTGTAAATTTATACTGTAAATCATAAAAAACTAAAATGCAAACTAAAAGTCCAATAAACAAAACACACAAAACACAAAGCCAGGGAATATGTAACACTACCAAAAACGGATATTTTGGGCCAATTTTTGTTGTCAGCATTTTGTTTTCATTTGTTAAGCATCTCCTAACAACGAGGTGCATTTCTGTGTGAGTTTGTTGTGTCTGGAATGACTTGAAAGTAGTGTGTGATCCTCAGTTTCTCCTCTGTAACCCTTAGACGCATTACTGGGTCAACATAGTTTGTTGATCCTGGAACAACATTTCTGGCTGAAAATTTAATCCTAACCATATCCCTACCCCTGAACCTAGCCCTACCCTACCATAAGTTATCCCTAAAATCAGAGGGAAATAATAGGTGAATTACACTGATGTAGAAGCACCAAATCCTGGTTGTAAGCCTAAACTTGACATAAACTGTAAACTTGTCTCTCAAATCTGATTGGAATGTTGTTCCAGGGTTAACAAAGATGCTGATCCAGAAACATGTTGTACTTGGTGAAATCAGGTTCTGCGTAACCATTGTTTTAAAAGTTGTGTTGTATTCCAGCCTTTAGTTGAGTCAAAGGACTTAGATAAACCTCAACCAAATGAAACCCCAAAAATGACTGACAGAAATGTCTTTAAACACACTGTGCCATTCAGTGGATGGACGAACAAAGAATTATAATTTAATGCAATCCGAAATTCAGTCCCAGACAGGTGTTTACGATCTCGCAAAACAGAACATGAGATTTCATCACAACAAAGCTCAAAAATGACTTGATTTTCTCAGATGAGAGATCTGAACCCTGTGGTTTCCTCTGTCTTCTTCTGGTGGTTGTGGATGATTTGTCTGATCTGTCTGTATCCACACCGCAGTAGTTGGTCTTTTGTCTATTCAATCCCAGGCACACGGTAAACGCCTCTTTTTTTGTGGCTCCCAGCTGTCAGAAAGATTGTTCATATTTTTCAGTACTGATCAATGGACTCCCGCCCTCGTGAAAAACACACAACATTACTAAAGAGTGTAAAAGTATAGAATCAAGCTGCCAAGAAAAGGAAAACAGCATGAGGTGATTACAGCTTCTAGTTTATTTGTAAGAAAAGCATTTTCATCTCCCAGTCTGGCAACTTGTTTGAATAAAGAGGAGGAGAAAATTTTATTTAATGGCTCGTCTTTCACATCTTTTATCACAAAGACTATCAGACCTTTAATCATGTTGTTATGGCGATGACCTATATTTGCAGACCCTGACATACGTCTGGAGTCACATTAACATTAACTTAAAGGGATAGTTCACCCAAAAATGAAATTAGCCCATGATTTACTCACCCTCAAGTCATCCTAGGTGTATATGACATTCTTCTTTCAGACAAATAAATTTGGAGTTGTATTAAAAAAGTCCTGGCTAATCCAAGCTTTATAATTTTTGCTCTGTTTTTGAAGTCCATAAAAAATGCATCTGTCCGTCAAATAACGTGCTCCACACGGCTCCGGTGTTGAAAGTGCCTCTGCAGTTCTAGATGCTTACGCTACGTCTGACGAGCGTACCTGGTAGCGTAAGCCTTTTGAACTGCAGAGGCACTTTCAACACTTTTTCCATAAATTGAATTTCTTACACAATGCATCGATTCGCTTCAGAGGGCCTTTATTAACCCCCTGGAGCCGTGTGGAGCACGTTATTTGACGGACAGATGCACTTTTATGGACTTCAAAAACAGAGCAACAATTACTGCTATTATAAAGCTTGGATTAGCCAGGATTTTTTTAATATAACTCCGATTTTATTCGTCTGAAAGAAGAATGTCATATACACCTAGGATGACTTGAGGGTGAGTAAATCAGGGGATAACTTTCATTTTTGGGTGAACTAACCCTTTAACATTCATCATCTGCATCATTCATGCAGAAATCTGTGTTTCAGAAATCAGTTGTCTCTCATTTAAGTGTCAACTTTGTCTCGGATGTTTCTAAAATTTCATTGGAGAAATACAACTGACAGAAAAACACACACAACTATGAACTTTATAAGTATGGTTCTTGTCATTTCGTCTTGTACGAGTTTGGAGAGAAATATTATAGTTCATTTTGGGTTCACAAAACTACAATAACAACATTAACAGAGCAAAAATAAGCCTGGGGAAAAATTTTATTCATGAAAGGTTGCTCTTTAATTTCTCAGAAGACTTAAAGGGGTCATGAACTAAGAAATACAATTTCCCTTGAACTTTTGACATAAGACATCATCATAAGAATATCCTGTAAGTTTTAGAACCTTGTTGAAACCTGTTAGTCCAAAAACAGCTTTTATTGTAACCAAGCCCAGAGAATGACTCATTGTGGAATGTGCCTATAGATGGCGAAAGACCGCCTCTGTAGAAGAAGATCAACGCCTACTTCATCATCACAGCTTTGGCCCCGCCCACTGGCGTGTTAGTGAGATGACGAGGAGAGAAGAGCGATACAGGATCACTGGACTACAAATAACATTACCTTCCACAGGATCCTAATGCTAGGAATGTGCTTATTTATTTTCAACAATGTGAATGTCTCAGCTGAGCATTATTTATTTGTATTCGGTACATTTCACTGTGGATTCTTTGGTCAATCAGTCGCAAATTCGGTGCAGGCTTTACAAACAGACTTTTATGATATGGACTCAACAGTAATGCCACAACATGTAAGTAATTCTAATGCCTGATCTGTGATCAGTGATTTCTTATGTAATGGTTCATGTACAGTCAGATGTTCTTTATCTATGTGTCAGTAAATCAAACCAGTGACTAAACGGTCAACTTCACGTTGTTTCTCTTAGAAGGATGACGTTATTTAGGACGTTATTTAAACTGTGAAGGACGTTATTTAAACTGTGATTAAATTATAGAAAGCGATCAAAGACGCTCCCTTTGCAATTGCAGAAATCGAGTTGCAATAACGAGATCACTGCATTCATGCGCTCAACATGTCTGTGATCAGCTACAATGCTCATTGCTGCAACCTTTCATGTGACAAACTAAATATAATGCTATAATCAAGACTTTTCACGATTAGTAAACCTCAATAACTACAAAGTGCTAAAAGTTTTTGAGAGCGTTCCCACATTTCATAGCTATTTCATATGCAAAGATGTCAGCCAATCACAGAAGTGGGCGTTTACACTGAAGTCTCACAGCAGCCAATCACAGCAGTGGGCGTTTACACTGAAGTCTCACAGCAGCCAATCACAGCAGTGAGCATTTACACTGAAGTCTCACAGCAGCCAATCACAGCAGTGGGCATTTACACGGAAGACTCACAGCAGCCAATCACAGCAGTGGGCGTTTACACTGAAGTCTCACAGCAGCCAATCACAGCAGTGGGCGTTTACACTGAAGTCTCACAGCAGCCAATCACAGCAGTGGGCGTTTACACTGAAGTCTCACAGCAGCCAATCACAGCAGTGAGCATTTACACTGAAGTCTCACAGCAGCCAATCACAGCAGTGGGCATTTACACGGAAGACTCACAGCAGCCAATCACAGCAGTGGGCGTTTACACTGAAGTCTCACAGCAGCCAATCACAGCAGTGGGCGTTTACACTGAAGTCTCACAGCAGCCAATCACAGCAGTGGGCGTTTACACTGAAGTCTCACAGCAGCCAATCACAGCAGTGGGCGTTTACACTGAAGTCTCACAGCAGCCAATCACAGCAGTGGGCGTTTACACTGAAGTGTCACAGCAGCCAATCACAGCAGTGGGCGTTTACACTGAAGTCTCACAGCAGCCAATCACAGCAGTGGGCGTTTACACTGAAGTCTCACAGCAGCCAATCACAGCAGTGGGCGTTTACACTGCACCCCAGGAAACAAAACAATAAAACAATGCAGTTCATGACCTCTTTAATTGAGTTTTCTGTTAGGTCTCATTTTAATACAAACTTTGTCTCTCCTTCGGGCAAACAAAAATAGACACAAAAGAGTCAATATTTGACATACAGAGAGCTAATCAGATCATTTGATTTTCTAAGAATTTCATGAGAAATGTTTGAGTTCATATTTAAATCTCTGACTTTTGTTTGAGACTTTAGTATCTTAGCAAACCTGCAACGTTGCTGAGATCTGTTCTGAAACTCTAGAGGAGACACCTGTGAAATTACTGGGATTGTTATCAAAGGAGAAACATCTGAGAAGCAGGAGAATATTTGTACTCCACATAATCTCATTACACTGTTGGAGAAATAATTGAGATTGAACATGAAATTGAAACTGACATTTTACTTTATATTCCCAATGAATATAAAGTCCTTCCCCATTACATATATCTAATTTTAATTGGAAAAGAGCCAGAAGGGAAATGGGTTGCAAACATTCATGTTGACTTTAGCTAGATCTCATTTGTGATTTTTCTTCCCTAAGAGTTACGAGCAAACTTACACAGGCAGATAAACTAGCCGTGCATTGCGTCTGTTTGCTGACAGTCTGCGGCGGTGACCTAGAGAAGCTGGCCACGCATTGATTTTTCATCAGGGCCTTCAAGGTTCAGGCTCCAGGAAGAAGAGAACAAGAAAACATTTACAGACACAATCCATCAGACACGAGTAAAGGCTGACGCACACACCAACACCAAGCAACACCACATGAATGCCAGCCATATCACAAGAGGAAAGGGCAAATTCACAGCTGTTTGTGAGTGTAAAAGGTCTGTTTTAAAGATCAAAGTACATGACAAAGAAAGTTATTGTCTCCTAAAAGAAAAACGACTCTGAATCTGTTAACATTTACTCATCCTCACTTCTGTAATGTGATTGAAACTGGATATATATTTATCGGGAAAGGACTTTATATTCATTGGGAATTAGTAAAAAATAGTGCACTGGCACTATTGGATGAGAACAAAACTTGAACTGAGTTGAGCTAAATAATGTTACTATTGTCTTTTGCAGATCTGCTTTATAGCTGAATCGACTGTTTTATAATTGATGAATTTTGAAACCAACACTTATTGAACTAAACTGAATCAACATTGAACCAACTCGAGCTGAATAACGAAACTTATCTTCTGTAGAACTGCTTTACAGCTGAATTGAAATAATTTCATAATTGATGAACTTGCAGTTATTGAACAGAACTGAATTAACACTGAACTGACTTGAGTTGAATAATGACACTGTCTTTATTGAGCTGCTGTACAGAAGAATTTGAATTTGTCTCATATTTGATGATGTTTGCATCATTGATTGTTATTTTCATGTTTACTACTGTGAAGCTGCTGTGAAATGATCTGTCTAATGTATAAAGTGCTATATAAATAAAGGTGACTTAATAGTGACCCAATCTTCAAAAAACAAATGCCACAACAGTAGTCCATATGACTTATGCTATATTCTGAGTCATATGACAGCTACACCAAAATGTAAGGTACTATTAATTTGCAATCTTCCCCTCCAGTGAGCTGGTAACTGGAGAAGCACAGGACCAGATCACTCAATCGGCGTGTTGCACTAAGTACCAATTCCATTTTGTACCTGAATGACAGGCTGCTTTTGAATGCAATATGTGGACATGAACACATGCTCCTGTGCACATGAGGTCAAATGCAAGGAAAATAGTCTTTGCAAGGTACAGCAGCATTAATGTAAACACACCTGGTTCATGTCAAGTAAATGCAAAAATCGAGATTAAAATTCCACGTGTGCCACTAACCTCTGTGCATGTTGTTTGATATCCTATTGAAATGGGTATTGAAAATCGTGATTTTACTGGTTCAGTATTGACTTAAGTCATTTTGGCATTGTAAACCCAGTTATTATTCTGGAGTTACCTGTCCTTTAATCATGTTCTCAAAACCTTAGCAAAAAAAAAAACATTATACATCATTCATGCAACTTTTTTCTGAAACATTTCAGTTGGACATTCGTCTAACATTTTTTAAATGTTGCTACTTGTTTCAGAATGTTCAAAAAATGAAATGTTCCCTTAATCAGTGTTGGGGAAAGTTACTTTTTGTATTGTAACTAATGCATTACAATATTGCGTTACTCTCTAAAAACAAAAAACTAAGTCCACCAAAGCGTTTTTAGCTAGCTGAATGCCTAGCTATGAGCGCTTGCAAGTGTTTTGGCAGCGCAGCAGGGGGGGGGGGGTTCAGTTGAGACGCTTTGCTTGCTATGACACGAAATATCCACGAAAGTGTTACTAGTATCTCATTTTACAGATAGTTGGTTTCTGTATTGTTTCTATAAAAATGCGGTAAAAAGTGACGTGATGTTTTACTCAAAGTTGAACATTCTTCAACTCTCGGCGACCGGTAAAAAATGCTGATCGCTCAGCGCTTGAGCATGAAATAGACGCCCAGCACCTCATTACGCTCATGGCATTTTAAAAGCGTGGCGCTCCCATTGAAAACAATTTAGCCGTGTGAAAAAAGGCTTTGGTGGACACATGGCCTAATTGTGTTACTTAGTTACTTTTTATGGAAAGTAATGTGTTTTTTGCATTACTTTTTGTCACCTGGGCTGGGCTTGCTTGTTTGTTTATTAACAACAAAAATAAAAATAGTTCTATTTTTGGCAAATGTAAAGGTCCTTTTACACCAAAACTGAAATGAATAAGCCTCAGGCTATAGGAAATTCAAAATCTCTCCTGTACAGTAGAGGACGCAGCTCAAACAAACCTTTCAGCTATGCTGCAATTCCGGATTGCAGAAGAATTAGATGCAGAAAAGAACACTCTTACTTCAGGAATAATAACAAAAAATTTCAACATAAATGTGATGTTTATCTAAAGTAATTTTGCTTATTTGTATGGTTTGATTGGATCATCAAAGGTCAGCAGCAAAAATATTGGTTATACATTTATTTGTATTATTTAACATATTTAATTATTGCAGGTTTGCGTAATATTCTGAGTTTGCGTTTCACTGATCTGTTTTTGTGCAAGTGAGATGAGTAAATGCATGCTCACATTTAGTCTAGAACTACAATAATCATGTTTATACAAAGCACACAACGACGTTACTAGCAACTTAAAATTGTAATCTGTTTACGTAACTCGCGGTACCCCCAATACTACCCTTAATGTCTGCATAACCAAGAAAAAAGATTTTAAAACATTTAAAAAACTGGACGTTTTGAATGTTCATACAACATAATTTGCATAACCTAATGGGAATGTTGGCAAAACATTCTTAGAACATATTTTTGTTAGCTGGGAAAACTCTCATGCATGGTACACCAGTTCCTGTACATTCATTGATGCCCAATAAATGGGAGTCATAATGATGCAGAGATGTGTATGACCTTGTCAGATGCAATCATTCCTACATTCATCTGCTTAATAGTGAGAAAGCCATGGATACACATTTCATCTCGGCACTGTAATTAAACACAAAGGCTTCTCATTATTCATTGAAAGTCAGCACGGCCTGTCTGCTTGCATAATGAATCTATATTTAAAAAAAGTGAAGATGGTTGTTTTATCCTGAAACTTTGTAGTTTTTTGTATAAACTCTTTGTAAAATGAGGAAATTACATAAGCTAAATGTAAATGCTTCTATGCACATGCAAACAATATTAATTTGTTCCTTGTGTCTTTGACCAATGTGCTCACGTGTGCAATGTGAATACTTTTCCTGTTAATATGGCCACCAAATTAAAAACATGCATCTTTGTGATTGCTTTGTGATCATTGCCTTGATGTTACTGTCCAATATTCTGCACTGGAGGAAAAACAAATCACAGTTTAAGTAGAATTACAGAGAGCCAAGCAGACGAACTGATCGAGACACTAACAAAAGACAGAAAGTGAGAAATGGATAGCGACTCTGAAAGAGCAGGATATGGACTGACAGATGAAAAGAAGCAGAGGTGAGATCAACCAACTGTGACATATGGAGCTTTTTAAGAAAGAACGAACAGAGGAAATGAAAGATGCAAAGAGAGGAAAGGACAGAAAATACAGAGAGAGAGAGAGAGAGAGAGAGAGAGAGAGAGAGAGAGAGAGACTTTTAAACACACTTTAATACCAAAAATAATAAGTCATTCCACTGACAGAAAAATCATAAAGAGAAACTTAATTTCACATTTCAGGACATCACATTATCACAAAAAAAATTCTAAACAAATAAGTAAATAAATGAGGAAGGGGAAAGAGAGGGAGAACCCCCCCCCCCTCCCCCCCCCAAAAAAACCCCCAACAACAACTTAAAATAAAGTTTTCAAATTTCCATCAAAGTCAACATCACAAGATTTACACCCCATTTATGTTTAAAAGTTTCAAGGCCATTAACCAATTTGTAATAAGTGTACTCAATTTTTATTTGTGATCTTAATAAACCCCGGAGGACTGATTCCACTTCACAAAAATCATTACCGCACAGTTTTTCAAATGGCCATTTTAACTTGTCCTAATAAAAAAAATTAATAAAACATGAGAATCTTTTTTTATTCTTTTTGTATTTAGGTCCATATATGAAAACCATAGGTGAAAAGACTTCCCCCAAGGTCTGACACCATCCATCTAAACAACAGCTGTAATCTAGCACAATTTAAAAATAAATGAAAAACAGTTTCTTGTATACCACAGAATGGGCATCCTTCCCTCACCTGCGGATCAAGACGTGCTCTGTGTCTGTTAGTAGCTATTATACCACGCACTAACCTCCACTGAAGATCACCAGTTCTTTTTTCAATAGGAGGCTTGTACAAGGTCCTCCAGCTGCCCTTTAGAGAAGCACCTAATCCAAACACCTCTTGCCATTTAGATTCCTTTACATTTGCAAGATCATAAAGATGCAGTCTCTCTGTATTATTTGTGCCCCCTTAAAAAATTGCCCTTGAGATATTTTTTATTTACTGTCCCCCCCAACGTTTAGATGAAATTTACGCCCATGCTTCTGCCACAAATGCTTTGGGCATTGTTTGACTCCCGTGAAAACTTGAAAAGTGTCCATGCTTTCAAGAGTAATCTATAAAATTATGTTAATCCTGCAAGATCCATCTGGTTTACATCCATCAGGAACAGGTGGCAATTTAGTCCCATGTTGCCTGCTTTCCTTAATAAGGTACAAGCTATGCCAGCCCAGCTCACATCCTTCCCATAGAGGAGTCTCTGAGCCACTTGAAGTGTGAAGATCTTTACTCTAGATCTGATATCCACTAGGCCTTGTCCTACTTCCTGTCTTGGCAGATATAGCACTGGTGCCTTTAACCAATGCTGACCCGACCAGAAAAAAATCCACCAGACATCTCTGAATTTGTCTCACAAGGTCTTCTGGCGGTTCAAGCATCATCATTCTGTGCCAAAGGGAAGAGGCTACGAGGTTATTACATATCAGCACCCTTCCCCTGTAGGACAGCTGGGGCAGCAACCATTTCCAATGAGATAACCGCGCACATACTTTCTCCAGCAGGACCTCCCAATTTTGTTTTTTGTACTCATTTGTTCCCAAAAAAACTCCTAGATATCTAAAACCAGCCTTTCCCCAGGAAGTGATGGACTTTTCATAACTTGACCACACCACACAGCATCACTTTTACATCAGTTAACTTTGGCTGATGATGATCCGTAACACTCTAAAGCATGCTTTACCACTTAAACATCACCATCTCCTCTGATTAAAACTGTAACATCATCCGCATATGCAGATAATTTGACAGATTGCTGGTAATTTAGAAAATTAATTTGAAGACCTGCTAGTTCTTTCCTTAGTTTACATAGCAAGGGCTCTATACTATACTATACTATAAAGTTGGCCCGAAAGGGGACAACCCTGTCTAATTCCCCTCTGAACTTTTACAGGAGTACTTAAGCCACCAGCCATCTTTATCATACATGTGACTTCAGTGTATAATAATCTTATCATTGAAATAAAAGTATCACCAAAACCAAACGCCTTTAGAGCATCAAAGAGAAAAATGTGATCCACCCGATCAAAAGCTTTCTCTTGATCTAATGATAAAATTGGGATGTTTATCAGCCGATTTTTGATTAATTTAAAACCATCAGCATATCGGCAAAAGCATGAAAACGACCGATACCAATAGTTTATTAATTAACAGCTTGAAGGCGATGAGTTGCATGTCTGTTGCATATTCAACGTTTTTCTCTGGGTAAAATAATGAAATACTTAGCAAAACAAAATGAAATCTGTACAAAATAAAATATAGTTTGTCAGATGTGGATCGGGGGGTGGGGAAGTTCACGTGAGAAATGCGTGCGTCAATTTTTCTTTCTTCTTTCAATTTTTCATTTCAGCTCAGCAGGTCATTTGCAGTCATACTTTGTTCAATACCAATAATTTCTTTTTCAAGACATTCCAATTATTTTTTTATACAAAACGAAGAATGTGATAAATATTGTTGACAAAAGTTCCTTATTTGTACCTTCCCTATTTCCCACCATTGAATGCAATTTACATAGCAATTCTTCTCACTCTTCCAAGACTCCCAAAATAACTTGAAAATCTCACAAAAATATTTATCTTCTCATAATTTAGCATTAAAATGCCAATAATGATGCATTCTTTTATGCCTTTATGCATTCTTTTTAGTAAGGTACACTCAAAAGTGACAAATTTATGATCAGACATTGAGGTGGGAAAATTAGTTGAATTATTATGAGACGTATAGTGTCTATCCAACTGTGCAGCAGAAGCCTTCTCATTAGAAATCTTTACCCATGTATACTGCCGTGTAAACAGATTGTGTTCTCTCCAAAAAACAGATTTTTAATCACATTAGCTAAGCACAAGGCACCCTGTGCATGAGGTTCCTCAACATTCCTGTCTTGTGTAAAGTCCAAGGTACAATTGACCTATCGGTAAGCCCCACCCTCCTTAGTTACTGTTGCTAACTCGGACAAACAGTGTTGCTATGTCTTACAATGACAGCTGTCAGTGTGAAAACCTTATCCCAAGATGGTTTTGGACACAGAATGTAGAACCCTGTCCGAATGATATCCAAACTTTACTGATGGTTTATTAAGTTTATTAAGTCCTTTTTTACTCCAAAAATATCACGTAAGAGCTGAACAAAGCATAAGAAGTGTGATTTGCTGTTGTTCCCAATTGCTTCCACTTTGTTATAATACCACTAACAGTTGAACGTGGAATATTTAGTAGTGAGGAAATTTCACGAATGGATTTATTGAACAGGTGGCAACCTATCACGGTACCAAGCTTGAGTTCAATACTTTGGAGGTGTGTCCCAATACTTTTGGCAATATAGTGTATGTCTTCTTATATTGAATGAAATATTAAAAACTATTTTTAAACCTTCAAAATCAAATTAGGTTATTACAAGTTATGTATACATAACACAAGTTAACATACATTTTTTGTCATGTCCAATTTAATGTTTCAAACTAAACATTTTCTTTGGAATATTGTTTAAATTGGTATACTATATGACTGACACATTATTATCCCATGAGATCACGGAACTAAAGAGCTGTCAAATAATAGAATAAAATTTCAAAAGATGATTAAAAAGATGAAAATGTGCTTCAAGTCGGCATCCTCATGTAAACCACCTTTCAATTCCTTACTCTTTATGAACATCCTGTAAATATTTTCTTGCCAGTGTATTGAAACTTATAATTAATAAAGTGTCTGAGCTTGAGCATATTTCTCAAAGTCTGACATACTGTAGCTTTTTTAATAGAAACATTTCCGTAAAGTGATGATTCACTCAAAAATTAAAATACTGACACCACTTATTCACCCTCATCTTGTACTAAACCTGTAAGAACACAAGATGTAAAAATGTTGGTAGCCAAACAGTTTTGGTGGTCATTCACTTCCATTAAAGGTGGGGTAAGTGCTTTCTGGTAATCGATGTTGATATTTCAAATCACCTAAACAAACACGCCCCTACCCCAAAAGGGTCTCGCCCCTATTTTGATAACTCCGCCCCACACATACGTAGGCAACGACTATGGCGGAATCTGCTGTGCCAGCTGGCCGAGGGTACGATGTCATCAATAAGTGAAAGCAATGTGTGTTACTATGGTAATCCAGGTCGAATGTTCAATGAAAAAGTCATCCCTTACATCCCCAAAACACAAGCACAGTTCTCATGAACAACTCAATAGCTCGAGCACGACAGTCCAACTAACGAATATATTACAACTGTGACAAGATTAGAGGGTTATATCGATCACTAAAAGAGGAACCAAAGGAAACAAACATATATTAGGAGTTTATTATCGTACTTTTCGGACACACTGCGAGCTGACGCTTGAAACAGACAGTGGTTTATAGGATGTGGAAATGAATGGGTCTTTATCATAGCTGAAGTGAACGACGATACGACTGCAAATGGACAAACAAGCGAACATGACACACGAGTAGGGCTGGGCAAAAAAAAATCGATTTTCCAATTAATCGTTTTTTCAAAATAGGGTCGATTCAAAATCGATTCTCAAAGGCCACGAATCGATTTTTTCCATATTTATTTCTGCAAACATTAAACATAAGATTAACATAAATCTAATTACTAGTCTTCTCCACTAGATGTCACCCACTTATTTGCCTTGCGCGATGTTACAAAGAGCGAGAGGCGCGCATGTCATTCATTCAGTGCTTAAAATGGCGGCTTCCGGTGCGTTGTCGACGTTTGTAATTCTGAGGTGAAATGCTGTAGTAATACTATAAATCTGTGGAACCATTTGATGAGACATCACCCAAACGTTGCAACACCCCCACAGCCGAGCACACAACCGCTAAAAATCACATCCAGATCACATACACTCACCTAAAGGATTATTAGGAACACCATACTAATACTGTGTTTGACCCCCTTTCGCCTTCAGAACTGCCTTAATTCTACGTGGCATTGATTCAACAAGGTGCTGAAAGCATTCTTTAGAAATGTTGGCCCATATTGATAGGATAGCATCTTGCAGTTGATGGAGATTTGTGGGATGCACATCCAGGGCACGAAGCTCCCGTTCCACCACATCCCAAAGATGCTCTATTGGGTTGAGATCTGGTGACTGTGGGGGCCATTTTAGTACAGTGAACTCATTGTCATGTTCAAGAAACCAATTTGAAATGATTGGAGCTTTGTGACATGGTGCATTATCCTGCTGGAAGTAGCCATCAGAGGATGGGTACATGGTGGTCATAAAGGGATGGACATGGTCAGAAACAATGCTCAGGTAGGCTGTGGCATTTAAACGATGCCCAATTGGCACTAAGGGGCCTAAAGTGTGCCAAGAAAACATCCCCCACACCATTACACCACCACCACCAGCCTGCACAGTGGTAACAAGGCATGATGGATCCATGTTCTCATTCTGTTTACGCCAAATTCTGACTCTACCATCTGAATGTCTCAACAGAAATCGAGACTCATCAGACCAGGCAACATTTTTCCAGTCTTCAACTGTCCAATTCTGGTGAGCTCGTGCAAATTGTAGCCTCTTTTTCCTATTTGTAGTGGAGATGAGTGGTACCCGGTGGGGTCTTCTGCTGTTGTAGCCCATCCGCCTCAAGGTTGTGCGTGTTGTGGCTTCACAAATGCTTTGCTGCATACCTCGGTTGTAACGAGTGGTTATTTCAGTCAAAGTTGCTCTTCTATCAGCTTGAATCAGTCGGCCCATTCTCCTCTGACCTCTAGCATCAACAAGGCATTTTCGCCCACAGGACTGCCGCATAATGGATGTTTTTCCCTTTTCACACCATTCTTTGTAAACTCTAGAAATGGTTGTGCGTGAAAATCCCAGTAACTGAGCAGATTGTGAAATACTCAGACCGGCCCGTCTGGCACCAACAACCATGCCACGCTCAAAATTGCTTAAATCACCTTTCTTTCCCATTCTGACATTCAGTTTGGAGTTCAGGAGATTGTCTTGACCAGGACCACACCCCTAAATGCATTGAAGCAACTGCCATGTTATTGGTTGATTAGATAATTGCATTAATGAGAAATTGAACAGGTGTTCCTAATAATCCCTTAGGTGAGTGTACATTCGAATGCTTGCCTTGCATTATGATCATTGTAATAAACTTGAGCGTTCACTTAAGCACATACGTTAGCCATTATAGACATATTCAAATCAACTGAGTCAATAGGCAGTGCAGGACCAATAATTCAAACCTAATATAGCCTATATTATAAACATTTCCTCAAATAAAAGTTAGTCAGCACATTAAGGTATTGTTGTTTGTTGCTGTGGTACAATGTGTGCCGTGGTGCACACACGACGGGCGGCAAAATCGCAAGAAAAGCTTGTGTACTGAAAATTGCTGAAAATCATCCAATAGCCTTTATATCAAAATATCCATAAAAAATAAATTGTATAAAATACCTCTCAGATCATTTTTTTTAGAATAAAGTTGCATCAAAATTGTATTGTATTTAACATAATTGTATGCATTTGAAATATAAAGATGGGTTCTGTTTTAATGTACCCAAGTGTACCTAAAATAAAAAGAGTTTAATATACAGGTTTGTGGCTCTTAATTTTTTTTTAATTACCCACTTGTAAACTTATGTTCTTTTTTATAAATATAGTATTTGTAATAAATCTATATTCATTGAGTTGAATCGAAAATCGAATCGGGAATCGAAATCGAAACGATTTGAGAGCTTGCGAATCGAATTGGAACATCTGAAACGATACCCAGCCCTACACACGAGCATATTCAAGCAAAAGCTAGCATATATTAGTTCTGTGAAACAAAACAAAACCAATGCAAATAAAGCAACCTCGGCGTCCGATTGCAGGCCGTTGCGCTCTTTGAGTTCTCTCCAGCGCTGGAAAGCTGATACTTCTTGCCTGATCGTAAGCCTTCTTTTGTTCCATAGACATTTTCCACATTTGTTTTTTATCTGCCATCTCTCTCTTTCTGTCGTCGCTCGGTTAATGTCCGTCCTGTGTGTCATGTCTTTTGAATAATGACGTGCACTGAGCGCTTTCTTCTCACCATCATTAGTAGACACGCCCCTTACTGCTGATTGGCTGCAAGTTTGTTTTGATACTCGGCCCGAGACACTTTTATAAAGCAGTTTTGAAACAACACTAAAGTATCTTCTTTTATGTTTCAAGTCGGCATGAAATGGTAGTTGTGATTGTCTTTACTTCCCTATTGTGACGTGAAACAGCGCCTTGAACAAGAAAAAAAATGCAGGGCGGGGCTTGATTTTGTCTATGGGGAATTGATTGGATGGTTGTGGTTTGCTATTGGTCGATCTCATGTGAGTGACAGGTTGTCCCGCCCTCATCATCAGAGAAGAGAGTTGATTTCGCTGCAAGAGAAAGTTATTCGCTGAAAAAGTTATTTTGATTAAAGATTACAAGACACATGAACTAAAAAAAAAAATGATGGTGACTTTGAAACACAAGCATATTCATTTCTTCAGCAGTCCTTCAGAAAAGGAATGACGTGTTAACAGTCACACATCATGCTGTAATAATGTTACAGCTCACTGAATCACACTAAACCAGAGGAGATGAATGGAGAAGAGTGGAGTGGAAAATATTGTGAAATGGCTGTAAAGCTGAGGAGGGTTTTTGTTGCACAGTGATAATATAGACTGAATGAAAAAGAGATAAAAGCTGGGAGGTGAGACATTTACTGGGGCTAATCTGGTTCAGCATTAGTCATCCATTATTCTGATGCATTTCAGATGTTCTTTAACACGTCACAAGGATATTTTTATCTCAGATGTTTTTCCTACAATTCAGTTAAGAAAAAAAAGACATAATGAGTAAATCGTTTACATATGGTAAGAGTACAGAGCTATACAATTATCATTCATTCTTGGAAGAGTGTAATGAGAAACATTTGAGTTTATGTTGAGATATATTTAATCTCATTCCTGTCTAGAAGTAATTGAGATAAATGGATCTCATTCGTGTGAAAACTGCCACGAGTGCTGTCTCAGAGGTACAGTACAAATGAGGTAATGAGGACATGGCATTTTATAATTTTCTGTAATTCATTCTGAAGGTGACCAGTGCATAATTGCTCAGAATCTTCTTGAAGCTAATTAGCTAAAGCTAATCTGGAGCGCAGCGGTTGGTGCTGAGAGCTCTTTATTGCTCCGTGAATGTGGAACGGCAGGGAGGAATAGTCCCAGATAGGAGGGGACATTCTCACGACCTTGTGCGACGTTCCCTAAAGGTTCTCTAAAGGTGACGAAAAGAACATTAGGAACGTTCCTAAGACGCCCTCTTTTGGTTATGAAAGTGCTGCAGTTCATTTTGGTTATTTTATGGTCAAGCAGCAACATTACAAAGAGTACACTTGGGTCATTAACAGAACATTCCCACATGGTCCTATGTTGGTCATATAATAACGTTTCTTATATGACTTTAGGGGGATGTTTCATTTTGCTTATTCTATGGTCACATAGCAGCGTTTAAAAGAGGATATTTGGGACGTTAACTAGGGCTGTGTATCACCAACAATGTCACGATACGATACGCATCACGATACTAAAGTCAAGATACGATACGTATCACGATATGGATCAATTTGGAATTTAAAATTCTTTTGAGCAGAGTTTAGTAACAGTAATATTTGTTTATTGAATAACCAGCGTTATAACAGTTGTGATAACTGAAAAACTATTTTGTTCTTTGTTTGTGTCATTAAAATGAAATAAATAAATTGTCACACAAAAAAAGCTCAGAATGGCTCTTCCTTTTGCTTTTAATGTCTCTGCCTCAATAACTGAAATGACAATTATAGTAGGGCTGGGTATTGACACAAATTTCACAATTCGATTTCGATTCAATATCGATTATTTTGGATATGTATCAGAACAATACATGGCAAATTTTCTCGGGGAAAACAAATCTCTTAGCTAATCCTGTAAACTATGGGAGTCGGTACATTAGCCTACTATAATATTGAAAGTAAAAATGAACTGATTTGTACAAACACTTAAATTACACTCAATGAGGTTTTTTTTTATAATAGTAAAGTTTTAATATTAACTTTGCAATTACATTAGGGCTGCACGATTATGACAAAAATCATAATTGTCGATTATTCCCTTGAAATTGTAATTGCCATTATTATCTACGATTATCACACTTTACATTGAATGTTTTAAATAGCTTTATGCCAACTGCATGCCATATTTTTTTATCAAAATAAACAAGCTTAAAACACTCTTCCAGAAAAACTTTTATTGCTTTTCTATAGCATTAAGCCTCAAATGTCAAATATAATTTTTTTGTTTTATTTAAAGAAACCAAACTAAAGTAAAAATATGCATGGTATTATAATGTTTTTGTAATTGTGCCTTTGAACGATTACATAATTGTGGCATCCGTAATTGTAATCCCGATTACAAATTCGATTAATTGTGCAGCCCTAAATTACATAATCATGTTTCTACTCCAATTCGTTTTTTAAAATATAAACATTTAAATGGCGGCTCTCATAAAAACTTGTGAAATGTATTCAAATTAAATATTGAATACTGCATATATTTAGCAAAATGCTCCTCTCTGGAGTTAATTTTTCTAGCTGACTAACGAGTTTATGAACACTGGATGGGGTTTTTCTGAGATAAATGTGACATAACGTGACATTGTTTACAAGCTGTTTTACTGACGTCTTTCCGTGGTTGAAACATTGATTGAGCGATTTCATGTGACATGATACTTATTTCAGTAAGTTTTACTCCATCTTTTAACACACTTTCAGATGCTCATTTATGTTTATTTTGCGCTATAACTGGTACTAAGGCGGAAGAGAAGATCAGTTCATGTGCGCTCATGCTTCTCTTGAGCTGAGCTGAGCCAGATCACTCTCACATCACAGCGCCAAAACGGTATTTATGTTTTTGGATTTCGTAATAAAAATGGACGTCATTTGAAATCTTAGACTTTATTTCATAGCAATAGTAACAAAGTTACTTTTAATTTAAGAATAGATATCGGTTCGTAAAAATGAGAAACGATTAAAATCGAGAAATCGATATTTTTTTACCCAGCCCTAAATTATAGTGTCAATTATAGTGACACTGAAGCGCGTCAACAATGCTCAATGACTAAACAAAACTTAAAACCTATAAAAGTAAAAACTGTAACAACTTAAAATCTCGCACTGCTGCTCGCGTTGCTTAAATTGGCACCACTTGACGTCACGTGATAATTGGTTACATTCAAAAGCACACAGAATCGATACAGCAGCTGCCGATGTATCGTTGTATCGATACTCTGAAGACAGCACTAACGATAACAGAACGTTCTCATACGGTTCCCTGTTAGTCAGATGGGGATGTTCAATTCGGGACTACGCTGCAACATATCTTGTTCAGTGCAGTGGTCTCTACACTACATTTCCATAACGTTTGCAGGACCTTTAGGGGACCAACCTAGAATGTTATTTTTTGGTCCTATGCAGGTCCTTCCATCATGTTTACTGAATGCTTTCAGAACATGTTTGTGTGTATCAATGTACACTGGGCTGCTTTGCAAATGAGGGTCAGTAAAATAAAAAATCCTGCGTTTTACTGACCCTCATTTGAAAAGCACCCAGTGTACATAGATTCACACATACATGTGATGGAAGGCCCTAAACAGGACCAAAAACGTTATGGGAATGTAGTGTAGAGGGAACTGCAACACCAGCTTAAAAAATGTCTGCTGTTTTTGAGGTCACAGGTCCGGATAGCCGCAAAGGGGTTGACACTGTTCAGAATAACATTAGCATAATATTTCTGTCTAAAATAGTAAGTATGATATTATGCTCAGCCTTTGTGCATTCTTCCATTAGCTAATCAATTAATGTAATTTCCTGCTGCTTCAGAGTCATTAGTCACATAGCATTTAAGGCTCAGCTGACTGGTTCAAATAAGCAAAGATGGCTGATTTCAAATTCTGTGCTTTGATGCATAAATACTGAATGAGAACTGAGACATAAAAAAACAAGCAAAAGGGCATTCATCAATAAAGATGCAAGGAAGCTTCCATGTTCCTTCAGACAAAAGCAAACCCCTGCTGCCTCTGTGGAAGATTCCACATCCGTAAGAGCAAAGTATGGATTTCAATGAGGCAGGAGGTGCAAGAGCAAGAGAATATGACTTTACAGATCAAAGAAGCTCTCCTGCAAAGAGCAACTCGTTCAAAGAGCTCAAGCATCGACATGACTTAAAATACCTGCCCACTGAACAAATCTGCTCTAATGAACAGCGGATTTTACCTGAAACGCTGTCAGAAAATCCCTAATCCCATCGATTTCTGATGTGCTGAACTCCATGTGAGATTTCATAATGCCACTGCTTTAATTTCACTTACAGTGTCATATGTGCAGTTATATGGATCTATATAAACTATCTAGAGAGCCTCATTTTGTACTGAGTGTGCTCTATATATTTATTCGTGGAACAACAAACTTAAATTATTCAATACATGTTGTACTCTATTTTGTACTTTTGTAAACCCTTGTGTCTTTAAATGCAAAAAGAAAATAATTGTACTTATATTTTTCACAGAGCCGCTGATAATGCTCGCATGAATCTCACTAATTAAACACCTAACACCTACACTTAAGGCAGAGTGAAAGAGGTGTGTCCTGTACATTGTAGCGTAAAGAGACATACTTGGTGAGAGTGAAGTTCACTTGAGGATTACAGCATGAGTATTAGTGTCATTCTTTATGAGCTTTCTTCTGGAGAAAATCTACACATTCTGAATTATTAAAATAGAAGATAAGATTATTAATAACACTGCATCAGTGGAAATTGCAGATGGGTGGATAGTTATCCAGCAGCTCATATAGTATAATGACATTCATATCCTGAAGAAAAGAACCCAAGATATTCTGTTTGGATTCTTGTCCAACTGGCCTCCATTGGTCCATCTGCTCTGAAGGGTAATTTAATTAATTTGGTCCTGGTCCACTTTAAGGATATGACTATTTGACCATTTTATTTTAGACCATAGCAAATATAATGCTGATGCTTCAAGGTAACTGCATTTTAAAAAGTGCAAGGTCATTTAATCATTTCATTTAATCATTAGCAGACGTTTTTATCCAAAGCGACTTACAAATGAGGAGAGCAATAAAAGCAATCAGACCAACAATGGGAAACAGTATGCAAGTGCTGTAACAAGTCTCAGTTAGTCTATTGCAGTACACATAGCAAGTTTTTTTTGGTTTTTTGTTTTTTAAAGAAAAATGAATAGAATAGGTCAGGTGCTGCTGGAAAATATGTGTCTTTAGACGTTTTTTGAAAATGGCTACAGACTCAGCTGCTCGAATTGAGATCGGCAGGTCTTTCCACCAGGTGGGAACGTTCCAGGAATAGGATCCGTGAGAGTGATTTCATGCCTCTTTGGGATGGCACCATGTGGCGTCGTTCACTTGCAGAATGCAAGCTTTGTGAGGGCGCATAAGTCTGACCTAGCGAGTTTAGGTATATTGGTACAGAGCCAGTGGTTGTCTTGTAGGCAAACACCAGTGCCTTGAATTTGATGCGAGCAGCTATTGGTAGCCAGTGCAAACTGATGAAGAGAGGTGTGACGTGGGCTTTCTTAAGCTCGTTGAAGACCACCCTCGCTGCTGCATTCTGGATCAGTTGCAAAGGTTTGATGCCAAGCATGCCAGAAGGCCCGCTAAGAGAGCATTACAATAGTCCAGTCTGGAGAGAACAAGAGCTTGGACCAGGAGTTGTGTGGCCTGCTCTGATAGGTAGGGTCTAATCTTCCTAATGTTGTATAACGCAAATCTGCAGGACCGGGCCGTTGTAGTAATATGGTCAGTGAAGTTTAACTGATCATCAGTCACAACTCCAAGGTTCCTGGCTATCCTGGAAGGAGTTATGGTTGATGAACCTAGCTGAATGGAGAAGTTGTGATGAAGTGCTGGGTTGGCTGAGACCACAATTAGTTCTGTCTTAGCAAGGTTGAGTTGAAGGTTATGGTCCTTCATCCAGCCAGAAATGTCTGTCAGACAGGCTGCAATACGAACAGCAACCATTGGATCATCTGGTTGAAATGAGAAGTAGAGTTGAGTGTCATCAGCATAGCAGTGATAGGGAAAGCCATGTTTCTGAATGACAGATCCTAATGATGACATGTAGATGGAGAAGAGAAGTGGTCTAAGCACTGAGCACTGAGCCCTGAGGATGCGAGCAGGATAATTCGCCCTGCCACAAAGCAAAAATGGTTCAGGAATCTCAATTCAATCGAGCATCTGTGGGATGTACTGAACAAGTCCGATCCATGGAGGCCCCACCTCGCAACTTACAGGACTTAAAGGATCTGCTGCTAACATCTTGGTGCCAGATACAATAGCACACCTTCAGGGATCTAATGGAATCCATGCCTTAACGGGTCAGGGCTGTTTTGGCAGCAAAAGAGGGACCAACACGATATGTTATGCCTGATCGGTGTGTGTATATATATATATATATATATACATATAAACACAATATATTTTAAGTTCACTGCAAAATATGCATATGCTAGTAGACTCGATTACATCATTCTCGGTGCTTCATGGGAGTGGGAGGAGCTAACATGATCTTTTGGTGTGTTTTGACTTCTTTCGACTCTGATAGGTGGAATTTTCTGTACAGCATCATGGGTAATGTAGTTTTTCACCACAAATTTTGTTGTCAAACACAGTTATTTTAAAAATGAGTTGATATAATGCAGACTGATGGCTTAAACAGAAGCAAAAAGCATCAATTAACAACCTCATAGTTCACAGTAGGGCTGACTTTAAAGGTTTATAAGTTATTGTAAAAAATCAATTTCCCTATGGAGAAAATGAATGGAGTTTTTTTACTTCTGGAACCAGCCTGTTGCGCTCTATTGTATCTGTATCATCACCCTACAGAACGCCTGCAGGCCAGAGTGAGTTTCTGGAACATCCAGTCCTCTACGCAGATTCAGACATGTCAAGAGGGCCACTGTCCACATCAAGGCCATCATCAGTTAATGGGCAGTTGGCTTGTTTTGAGACAGAACAAGTTGAGCTTTTTGTCCCAGCGGTGGCAAAACTGGCATTTCATTTCTGTAATGGGAGTTTGAAATGTCTACCACTGAGACATTTGCTGATCTCATGGACAGCACTCGCGGTCTCCTCCTCCTTAATATATTACATGTTTTATTTAAACAGGTGAGCAACTGTTTGGAGACATTCATCGACAGAAAACTAAAGAGCGCATTCAAAATGTGAGTTTCCCTTTTAAACCATAGCCTGTAAAAACTAGCACGGCCAAGTTCACGTGCGCATTCGCGTCCTTTTGTGCTGATGTACCCAAGTTGTAATAGGTACATATCTGCTTAATCTCATATAGGATGCGTTTGGTTGAGTTTATTAACCCGCTAGCAAAGCTCTGCAGGGTGGTGTTTATTCAGAGTTTCAGCTCAAATACAATGCCCGATATTATTGACTGGGTTATTTGAGACGGTTATTTTGTTTTTAGATGTTTCTTTTTCAAAAACATTTATGCATCATAATCTAGCAGTTATTTTTTCTAGCCATGTGTTCATGTTTTCATAGACATGTCATGTTTGTATTTATCAACATACATTTTCAGAACAGTCTTAAAATAGTTTCATATCTCCATGACGGAGACGCCCCACCCCCCGCACAAGCCCTGCCCCCGAGTATTTATTTATGATCGAAATGAGAAATTGACAAAAATTCCCATCCCTAAGCTCAACACAGTTAGTCATTGCAGTGTGAACAAGTGTCTCATAGTAGCCGCTGAGTGAACGCACAGAGTAGCATTATAACATAACTTTCAACACACTCAAATGTATCTAATATGATAAAACAGCGCTGCATTATCCCACATACGCATGAGCGGAAGCGCATAATAAAAGCTCCACTGCTCTTGAGCCGTGTGTAACGTTAATAAATCTTTAATACATTAGCTCATCCATGAATATGATTTCTACCCGAGTCCCATCAGATTCTTTTCCACCGGCTGTAATGGCCGCAAAATCAAGGCGTCATCAAGCTACGCCTTTGTTTTGAATAAGCGACTTCTAGCGGCGAAACTTACATATTGTGCCTTTAATCTATGAATCAAACAGTGACATCTATGGAAGCCATTTCTGCCACACAAAAAAACAAAATCATGCTTTGGTAAATCATAATTATGTCATATTAAATCATAATTATTTCAATTATGACATTAATTTCAAGTATGACATAAAGAGTCATAATTATGATTATAATTTTAAATATTTATGTCCCAATTTTTAATCATAATTAATATGTCATAATTATGACTAATAAATAATCCATATGCCACTGACAAATATATGCAATATAGGCCTACTTATACGATACTTACACTCAGTGGTGGAAATGGGCGAAATCACTAGGCGGACTCTAGTTTTTTTTTGTGGGGGGGGATGTTAATATCACATGCTTTATTAATGTTTTTACTGTAAAGTTTTGCATTTTAAGGGGGATTTATGGTATTTTTTTTTTAAATCTAAATATATGCATTTATATAAAATGGCAACATTTTATGTAAAATCCACTACTTTTTATCCAATGTAGATAAAAAGATCTACATTTCTCATTTTCATGCGCTCTATTTTCACTGCCGTTATCAATCTCACTCTATTTTTTCCCTCTTTTTGAAAGTTGTGAAATTACTGTTGTTGCGTTTTTCTTTTGCTATTTGAGCAAATGGGGACACAAAAAATATATTTAATGTATTCTCTCATTCACCGCTATAAAAATTAACCCAACTATGACGACTTCCGCTCTGAGAAACCCGGGAAATGTGAAAAGGGTCTATTTTTAGATGATAATTTATTTATTATTATTATTATTATTATTATTTGTAAACCGGATAATTTCAGGTACGTTTACACAGCTTTATCCATTTCAAAATGTATGGTATGCCATCTGTTAAAGTAACGGTTTCTATTCAGATTTTAGGTCAAAAACACAGGTTATCATGATCATTATGTTATGATCATTATTATATGATCATTATTATGATCATTAAATCATTCCAGATAATTTACCTCAAGCGGTCTGGTTTGAAGTTCTGTGAGGAATGCGCACCAATGGAGAAGCATTTCCATTGGCTGCAGTCTGCCGGTATTGGCCAATCACAAAGGTCGACATTGCACAGCCAATATCATAGAATATCCCGCTACGGCGCTACGTTTTTATTATTATATATTACGCTACGTTTATGTGGCTATTATATTGTAGACTATTGAGTGGATCAAATATAAAAATCCTTTTAATTAATAAAAAAAAAAAAATCCCCACCCCGCCCCCCAACTGGAACGCCGTCTCCCCTCGAAATTCACTCCCCGGACTCCGAAATTTTGTTTTCTGCTCCAGACAAAATAATGTTATTCTAAACTGTGACATTAACATGACAGTAATTTAAACATAGCCTTTGTAAACAATAATGTAGCCTAGGCTAAAACGATTGGTATTTCCATTGTCAACTAGCAGTAGTAGCATCTTTAGTCAACTGTTCTCACACATCCCTACCCACTAACCACTTTAAATATGAACCTTTGGCTTTGGTAGCATATTCATATTCAGCCATGCTAAACGCTTCCACAGTATCAGCTCTCGCAGCCTGACAAGTGCCTGACATTTCTCACCTTCAAACATCATTTTTCTAACCATTTGCATAATTACATATGATAATGCATGTGGAGCTTTGAAAAGAAGGAAATTGGGTTCATTGTTGGTGGATCAATTGTCATAAGTTGAAAAGAATTACACTTCAATATGAGCCATAAATGCGCTTTACGGCATGATTCACAATTGTACCTATAAGTACAAAATAATCACACATAAAGTTTCACTTTAGCAGCTAAAGTGAATATTAAACATATGACATGAATCACATGGATGGCTTATGAATCATGTACCTTTAAAATGTTGATATAACTGGATGATATAATCTATCCTTTTTTACTCCAAATACGACAGACTATAGAAAAAGAATGGGTTGCAACAGAGACTGGTGTCAGAAGTTCACAAAATTCTAAAATATTCAAAATGTCAAACATAACTGAACATTAAATACACTGAAAAAGCACATAAAATAACATTTAATATCTAAATGTACTTATTATTGCAAAGCATGCTGGGAACTACAGATCAACTGTTCAGTTAGCCATGTCAACAAAAGTGATTTATATAGGCCCACACAAATGGATTAAGTAAACTCCAGTTTTAAATACACTCACCTAAAGGATTATTAGGAACACCATACTAATACTGTGTTTGACCCCCTTTCGCCTTCAGAACTGCCTTAATTCTACGTGGCATTGATTCAACAAGGTGCTGAAAGCATTCTTTAGAAATGTTGGCCCATATTGATAGGATAGCATCTTGCAGTTGATGGAGATTTGTGGGATGCACATCCAGGGCACGAAGCTCCCGTTCCACCACATCCCAAAGATGCTCTATTGGGTTGAGATCTGGTGACTGTGGGGGCCATTTTAGTACAGTGAACTCATTGTCATGTTCAAGAAACCAATTTGAAATGATTGGAGCTTTGTGACATGGTGCATTATCCTGCTGGAAGTAGCCATCAGAGGATGGGTACATGGTGGTCATAAAGGGATGGACATGGTCAGAAACAATGCTCAGGTAGGCCGTGGCATTTAAACGATGCCCAATTGGCACTAAGGGGCCTAAAGTGTGCCAAGAAAACATCCCCCACACCATTACACCACCACCACCAGCCTGCACAGTGGTAACAAGGCATGATGGATCCATGTTCCCATTCAGTCGGTCACTCTCGACGCCACGTCGGAGTACCGACGAATAGGAATCTCGCTCGCGAGAGCCAATCTACTTCGAGTAAAACTAAACGAGCCAATGCACATTGGCATGCAATGATTGCACCAGGTGCTCATGCCACGCAGCGCGGGTATAAATGAGACACAGGTGTTTGCATCAAGTTAGCTTTTTGCTTCGGAGCCGAGTGGTAGATGGTTCAGCCAGATATCACTCTCTACTTCGCAGTCCTGACTGGAAAGAAGCCTGCCCTTTTGGAAGCGATCTCTTCAGTCGGTGTTGGTGTGACGGCACTGCAGCGGGTCGTGTGGTTCTGTGATCATCTCTCTTCCTCTTTTCTGAGCAAAGAGGTGGTGGCGCTAGGTGGAGAGCGCTGAAAAGCCGCTCTTACGGCTGGTAAGAGAGCGCCTTCGTGTGAGAGAGAGCGCGCACGTCAGGCTGCACTATCCCCTGACTGTGTCGCCGCGACCCCTCCCCCTGCGTGCTTCAGCACCAAGGAGAGCGTCCTTCTATTAGAGCAACACAGATAGAGCTTGCGTCCTTTTCAGGATGACATTCTATCTGTGTGTTTCTGGATGCGGTGGTTATCTGTCACCGAGGGATGGTCACAAGCGCTGTATCTCGTGTTTGGGCGTTCAGCACGCTGAGGCAGCGCTCGTGGATGACTCATGTTCTCACTGCGGGAACATGACCATCTCGGAGTTGCGGTCGAGACTCCATCTCGTAAGGGGTGGAGTCCCCGTGCCTCTGCCTTGATCTAATCCTCCACAGAGGGTTACTTCAGGCAGTAGCACGGGTGATCTGAGGGTTACGGTGAGCGCGCTTCCCCCAGGGAACCAACCCCCGGGGAACCCTCACTCCTCCCGCACTTCGCAGCCAGTAGAGCTGCCGTTGGAACGCGGTGGGCCACCCACGAGGTGTGTACCATCCGTATCCTTCGGGGCTCCTCTTGACGATCGGATGTCCATCGCTGCATCGGAGGGTGGGTCAGAAGTTTCTGGAGATGACGTGTCGGCGCAGGGGGCTCCTTCGGGAAGATCCGCTGTGCCCGATACGGATCCAGAAATGATGGCCATGCTTTCCCGGGCCGCTGAGAGAGTCGGGCTCGTGTGGAACCCTCCACCGTGTCCCGAACCCTCAAGGCTGGACGATTGGTTTCTCGGGGTGGCCCGTGCTGGTTCTCAGCGCCCCACCCCGGTTCCTTTCTTTCCGGAGGTGCATGACGAGCTCACTAGGTCATGGACGGCACCTTTCACTGCCCGAAACCGGCCCAGTGGCTCCTCCTCCCTCACCACCCTCGATGGGGGAGAGCAGAAGGGTTACACGCAGGTTCCTCCCGTGGAACGGGCCGTTGCCATGCAACTGTGCCCTAACTCCACTTCCAGGGGGAACCCGTGTCTCCCCTCCCGGGCCTGTAGGTACTCGTCCGATCTGATCGGTAAGGCCTACCAGGCTTGTGGGGATGCTGCCTCCTCCTTACACGCTATGGCGTTGTTGCAGGTCCATCAGGCCCAGGCACTGAGGACCTTGCACGAGGGTGGTCACGATCCCGCAGTTCTCCAGGAACTGAGAACCGCAACGGACCTCGCGCTTCGTGCGACGAAGGTTACGGCGCGGGCAGTGGGTCGTGCGATGTCCACTATGGTGGTCCAGGAACGCCATCTCTGGCTGTGTCTGGCTGACATGAGGGAAACCGACAAGATCAGGTTCCTTAATTCCCCCGTGTCCCAGACCGGCCTCTTCGGCGACGCGGTCCAGAACTTCGCCCAGCAGTTCACGGCCGCACAGAAGCAGACTGAGGCGATCAGTCACATCCTGCCACGGCGGTCAGCTGCTGTCTCCACCCCGCCGCCGGCAGCGCCTCAGCCTGCTCGTCGCCGAGGGCGGCCGCCTGCGTCTGCCTCCGCTCCCGCGTCGCAGCAGCAGCCTCCACCCAAGCGACGTCGTGGAGCCGGGCGTAAGCAGGCCGCCCCGCCCGTCCAGGCCGCTGCCAAGAGGGGTGGCAAGAGCAAGGGCAAGCGGCCCTGAGACGGGCGACCTGGAGATGGGGAGGACTGCTCTTCTGGAGACGGTGACCGCACCGCTCCATCCCCCGGAGGAGGGCCGGGTGGAGAATCTTGTGTTCCGTTTTGTTTCTGTTCCCAAATTCTCAATAAAAGCGGCGGAACAGAAACAAAACGGAACACAAGATTCTCCACCCGGCCCTCCTCCGGGGGATGGAGCGGTGCGGTCACCGTCTCCAGAAGAGCAGTCCTCCCCATCTCCAGGTCGCCCGTCTCAGGGCCGCTTGCCCTTGCTCTTGCCACCCCAGGTACCCAAATTCTCAATAAAAGAGCAGTTTCCCCTATCTCCGGGTCCCCAGGGGGCTCGGAGGGTTGTGGCCGGTCAAACCCCGGACCACACTCATCCTCCCCCTTCGCCAGCGGGCAGCAGTGGACGATCCCCTCACGGTCCTTCTGCCCTCCTGTGGAATCAGGTAAGTGTTGCAATGCACACTCACACCCCGCTGCGGGCCGCCTCCACGAGACAGCCGCCTCAGCCCGGTACCTGCATTCCACCTCGCTGCCCCACGGTGGGTACGCCGGTGGTCCCTTTGGTCCCGCTTGCTCGGTCTCTGCGAGCCTGGCTAGCGCTCCCCAGTCCGTCTCGCTGGCTCATTCGGACCATCAGGCTCGGCTATGCGATTCAGTTCGCCCGGCGTCCCCCCAGGTTCAAGGGCGTCCGCTTCACTTCGGTGAACGCCGCAGACGCCCATGTCCTGCGTGCGGAGATCGCAGTCCTACTGGCGAAGGACACGATAGAGCCGGTCCCTCCAGCCGATATGAAGACAGGCTTCTACAGCCCGTACTTCATTGTACCCAAGAAGACCGGTGGGTTACGGCCAATCTTGGACCTGCGAGTCTTGAATCGGAGCCTTCACAAGCTACCGTTCAAGATGCTCACGCAGAAACGCATCTTCGAATGCATCCGTCCCCAAGATTGGTTTGCAGCGATCGACCTGAAGGACGCGTACTTTCATGTTTCGATTCTTCCTCGACACAGGCCGTTTCTGCGCTTTGCGTTCGAGGGTCGAGCATATCAGTACAAAGTCCTGCCCTTCGGGCTGTCCCTGTCCCCCCGTGTCTTCACGAAAGTCACGGAGGGGGCCCTTGTGCCCATGAGAGAACAGGGCGTTCGCATCCTCAACTATCTCGACGACTGGCTCATTCTAGCACAGTCCAGGGATCAGTTGTGCGAACACAGGGACCGGGTGCTCAGACACCTCAGCCAGTTGGGTCTTCGGGTCAACTGGGAGAAGAGCAAACTCGCCCCCGTGCAGAGGATCTCTTTTCTCGGTATGGAGTTAGATTCGGTCGGACGGACAGCGCGCCTCACAGAGGAGCGCGTCCAGTCGATGCTGAACTGCCTGAACACGTTTCAAGGCAGGATGGCGGTTCCACTGAAACAATTTCAGAGGCTCCTGGGGCATATGGCAGCCGCAGCGGCAGTAACACCGCTAGGCTTGCTTCATATGAGACCGCTTCAGCATTGGCTACACGGCCGAGTCCCGAGATGGGCGTGGCAACGCGGCACTCACCGGGTGAGCATCACACCGGCCTGCCGCCAATCCTTCAGCCCATGGTCAGACCCCTCGTTCCTTCGGGCCGGAGTGCCTCTGGAACAGGTGTCCAGGCATGCTGTGGTCTTCACGGATGCCTCTGCCATGGGCTGGGGAGCCACGTACAACGGGCATGCAGTGTCAGGGGTTTGGACGGGCCCGCACCTGCATTGGCACATCAACTGCCTCGAGTTGCTAGCGGTGCATCTCGCTCTGAGCCGCCTCAAAAGGCTGCTACGGGGCAAAGATGTACTGGTCCGCACGGACAACACCGCGACCGTTGCGTATATCAACCGACAAGGTGGTCTACGCTCCCGTCGCATGTCGCAACTCGCCCGCCATCTCCTCCTCTGGAGTCAGAAGTGTCTGAGGTCGCTTCGGGCCATTCATGTCCCTGGTGTGTACAACCGTGTGGCCGACGAGCTTTCACGAGCTGCGCTCCCAGGGGAATGGCGACTCCACCCCCAGGTGGTTCAGCTGATTTGGAGACAGTTCGGGGCGGCACAGGTCGACCTGTTTGCCTCCCCAGAAACGTCCCACTGCCAGTGGTTCTATTCGCTGACCGAGGGTACACTCGGCACGGATGCACTTGCGCACAGCTGGCCCCAGGGGCTGCGCAAATATGCGTTTCCCCCAGTGAGCCTACTTGCACAGACACTGTGCAAGGTCAGGGAGGACGAGGAGCAGGTCCTGTTGGTGGCGCCTTACTGGCCCAACCGGTCCTGGTTCCCAGAACTTATGCTCCTGGCGACAGCCCCTCCTTGGCCGATTCCTCTGAGGAAGGACCTTCTGACTCAGAGACGGGGCACCCTGTGGCACCCGCGTCCAGATCTGTGGAAGCTTCATGTTTGGCCCCTGGACGGGACGCGGAGGTTCTAGGTGACTTACCCCAAGAGGTAGTTAACACCATCACTTCGGCACGTGCACCGTCTACAAGACAGGCTTATGCTTTGAAGTGGAACCTGTTCGTCGAGTGGTGTTCTTCTCGCCGAGAAGACCCCCGAAGATGTTCGATCGCGTCTGTGCTTTCCTTCCTGCAACGAGGGTTGGAGCGTAGGCTGTCGCCCTCCACCCTCAAGGTCTATGTTGCTGCAATATCTGCCTATCACGACCACGTAGAAGGTAAGACAGTTGGGAAGCACGACCTGGTCGTCAGGTTCCTCAGGGGGGCGAGACGGTTAAATCCTCCTCGACCCCCCTCCATACCCTCTTGGGATCTTGCTCTGGTGCTCCGAGCACTTCAGAATGCCCCATTTGAGCCCTTGCGGTCAGCAGAGCTTAAGATTCTGTCTATGAAGACTTTGCTGTTGGCCGCACTGGCCTCCATCAAGAGGGTAGGGGACCTGCAGGCATTTTCGGTCGACGAATCGTGCCTAGAGTTCGGGCCGGGTGACACCCACGTGGTACTGAGACCCCGGCCTGGCTATGTGCCCAAGGTTCCTACCACTCCCTTCAGGGACCAGGTGGTGAACCTGCAAGCGCTGCCCCTGGAGGAGGCAGACCCAGCCCTAGCTTTGCTCTGTCCCGTCCGCGCTCTGCGGATCTACGTGGATAGAACTCAAAGCTTCAGAACCTCAGATCAGCTCTTTGTCTGTCACGGAGGCCAGCAGAAGGGAAAGGCTGTCTCCAAGCAGAGGATGGCCCACTGGATAGTGGATGCCATCACCTTGGCTTACCAAGCACAAGGTGTGCCCTGTCCGCTCAGGGTGCGAGCACACTCTACTAGAAGTGTTGCATCCTCCTGGGCGCTGGCACGTGGCGCCTCGCTGTCAGACATCTGTAGAGCTGCGGGCTGGGCGACACCCAACACGTTCGCTAGATTCTATAGCCTACGTGTAGAGCCAGTGTCCTCCTGTGTTCTCACCTCAAACGGGTAGAAGCACTGAGAGGCCCTGGCTCTTGTCGGCTTGCTGCGCCCCGGCGCTTTTTTCTCCAGAAGCAAACTCTGTCGAGTCCTCCATCTCCCTCGGTGCCGGACGTGGCGGAACGTCTGGCATCAGGCCCCTTACCGCTGAATCCTTGAGAACCGGTACTGGGCTGGGGATATATGAGTGACCCTGCGGGGATCCCATATATTTTTCCACGGTCGCTCCTACGGGAAGCCCGTGTCTTTCCCTTGGGAGAGCCTTCCCGTCACTGGGACTGAGCCCCCTCTCTCCTTTGCGGGCTACGGCTCAGCATTGTACTCCACATAACTCCTTCGGGGTACGATGTGGGCTCCGCAGCGTTCCCCTCACTAGGGCACGCTTTCCCAGTGTTATCCAATAGTCACTGAACGGGTCATGCGGAACAGCAGTGATGGACTTCTCTGTGTGAGCCCCGTCTCATCAGGTAAGAGAGCTCAGGAGGCTCACACAGGGCACTGGACGGGGGCCAGAGGCCATGGCGCTTTGGTAGGGATTCCTATTCGTCGGTACTCCGACGTGGCGTCGAGAGTGACCGACTGAATGGGAACGTCTCGGTTACGTATGTAACCCTCGTTCCCTGAAGGAGGGAACGGAGACGCCACGTCCCGTCGCCATGCCCTCTGCACCCTGCTGGGGTGCCGTCTACCTACTCGGCTCCTCAGCAAAAAGCTAACTTGATGCAAACACCTGTGTCTCATTTATACCCGCGCTGCGTGGCATGAGCACCTGGTGCAATCATTGCATGCCAATGTGCATTGGCTCGTTTAGTTTTACTCGAAGTAGATTGGCTCTCGCGAGCGAGATTCCTATTCGTCGGTACTCCGACGTGGCGTCTCCGTTCCCTCCTTCAGGGAACGAGGGTTACATACGTAACCGAGACGTTCTCATTCGGTTTACGCCAAATTCTGACTCTACCATCTGAATGTCTCAACAGAAATCGAGACTCATCAGACCAGGCAACATTTTTCCAGTCTTCAACTGTCCAATTTTGGTGAGCTCGTGCAAATTGT
Source organism: Rhinogobio ventralis (assembly GCA_039654625.1). Taxonomy (NCBI): domain Eukaryota; kingdom Metazoa; phylum Chordata; class Actinopteri; order Cypriniformes; family Gobionidae; genus Rhinogobio; species Rhinogobio ventralis. Next base: position 4,172,490 of record CM077200.1, on the reverse strand, counting down.
AGCCTCTTTTTCCTATTTGTAGTGGAGATGAGTGGTACCCGGTGGGGTCTTCTGCTGTTGTAGCCCATCCGCCTCAAGGTTGTGGGTGTTGTGGCTTCACAAATGCTTTGCTGCATACCTCGGTTGTAACGAGTGGTTATTTCAGTCAAAGTTGCTCTTCTATCAGCTTGAATCAGTCGGCCCATTCTCCTCTGACCTCTAGCATCAACAAGGCATTTTCTCCCACAGGACTGCCGCATACTGGATGTTTTTCCCTTTTCACACCATTCTCTGTAAACTCTAGAAATGGTTGTGCGTGAAAATCCCAGTAACTGAGCAGATTGTGAAATACTCAGACCGGCCCGTCTGGCACCAACAACCATGCCACGCTCAAAATTGCTTAAATCACCTTTCTTTCCCATTCTGACATTCAGTTTGGAGTTCAGGAGATTGTCTTGACCAGGACCACACCCCTAAATGCATTGAAGCAACTGCCATGTGATTGGTTGATTAGATACTTGCATTAATGAGAAATTGAACAGGTGTTCCTAATAATCCTTTAGGTGAGTGTATATCAGAACACAGTGAGATTAGGTTGTGACAAAATGCAAAAATCATGTTGCTTTCATGTACCTACCAACGTTTGTGCTGTTGTTTCCCCTCCAAAATGATGTCACTTCCTGGAGGATGATGCCATAGACTTCTTTTACTGTCTATGCCATAGACCTTTCTCACAAAAAACGGAAATACGTAATCGTTGCGGAACCGGAGTTCCTGTCAAGCGTCAACACATCAGAAAAGCATACCCGGGCAAGAGAAAATGGATCAGAGAGTCTACACAACTTCGCTAACGGATTTGCCAAATATTACATTTGATGGAAATTAACAATTAGGCCTATTTACACAAGTCTCAGATTACGTAGCTATAAAGAATCAGCGTTACATGACACGTCTTCCTTGAACAACATGATATCTTGTTTGTCAGGACTTTGGATACTGTTCAAAATAGTTTAAACATCACGCAGTGTGCACAATTCTATTTTTTTTAACATACAACATAATGCTTTTAATAAAATTATAGATATATTTTTATTTTAAAAGACAATCTATAATAATTATATATGTTTACAATATAATAAAAAATAATGTTGATTAACATCTCGGTTATATGTTTTAAAACAAAATATATTCACAATATGTATGGAGGCATTTTGCAAAAATGTATTTTATATATATTCAATAGCCTCATTATTAAATCAAATATCATACATTTTGAAAAAAATATACACGAGGCAACATCGATTTAAGCATGCGTGTTTATTTTAGTAGTTCCGTCAGTGAAACAATACTACAGTCTGTAAAACATTTAAATAGATATCAGTAAATAATGGTAATATATATATATAATACAAGTTAAATATTACTTTAAAAAATATATTTTTTTTATATTTTATATAAAATAGCCCGAATCCATTTCCGTCAAACTTCACCATCAACAGGGAAGGAATGAAACGACATATGGCTGCTTTTGGGAATAACAAGAACAGCCCGGTAAGCTACAATCACTCTTGCTCGTTGCTTGCGCCATTTGTTTACCTGTTTCCCTGACTGGTGAGGAAGAAGATTACCACGACGATTGCGTATTTCCGGTCACAAATGCGGAAGTTGTGAGAAAGGTCTATTAGGAAGAGGCCTGAGAACACAGGAAAAAACTGTTAAACAATATCCCCAAGAAAATATGAATTCTTATTTGAAGCATTTCAGCTAGAGCGAGGAAAAATGAATAAACTTTTTTTTTAAGTGAATTCCTTTAAAATGCACTGTTTACTTAATTGTGATGATTATGATAAAAGAAACCTAACTCATATTATTTCATCTTTGAAACGTTTTTGGCCAATTGTATTATAATTATATCAAGACAAGGCTGCATTTATAAAAAATAGAATAAAACAGCAATATTGTGAAATATTATTGCAATTTAAAATAACTGTTTTCTATGTGAATATATTGTAAAATATAGTTTATTCCTGTGATCAAAGCTGAATTTTCAGCAACATTACTCCAGTCTTCAGTGTCACATGATCCTTCAGAAATCATTCTAATATGATGATTTATCAATGTTGGAAACAGTTGTGCTGCTTCATCATTTTTGGAAACCATGATATATTTTTTTCCAAGATTCTTGAATAAATAGAACATTAAAAAAACAGCTTTAATTTCAAACATAAATCGTTTGTAATAATATAAGTAAGGGATAATCAATGGCAAGCTGTGCATTAAAGGTGCACTGTGTAAATTTTAGCGGCATCTAGTGGTGAGGTTGTGAATTGCAACTGCCCACTGCTCACCCCTCCCTTTCGAAGCACATAGAGAAGCTATGGTAGCTAGCGCTCTATAGAGAAGTTTGTCCGTTTAGAGCTACTTTAGAAACATGACGACGCAAAATGGTGACTTCATTGTAAGGGGACCCGCGGTGTAGTGATGGGCAGACCGAGGCTTTGTGAAACACTGAAATGTAGATAGAAATGGCTCGTTCTAAGGTAATAAAAACATAACGGTTCATTATGTAAGGTCTTTATACACCACTGAAAATATAGTTATGTATATTATATTGCATTTCTGTCAATAGATCCTCATAAATATTACACACTGCACCTTTAAACAATTTTAATGCACTTTGTGGAGGCAACCACCCTCAGCTTCGAAGTCGGGCGGTTCTTTGCCTCCAGTCCACGTCCACATCCTGCATTAAAATCGTTTAATGCAGGGGAGGTTCTAGACCCTTTTTAGGGGGGCTTTAGCCCCCCTGTCTGTCATGACAGCCCCTATAAAACTATCAACTACGTATCATGTTATCAAAATTTATTGAAAGTGTAATTTTTACTTTTTAAAATAAAAATGACAATAAGAAATGCAGGGCATGTCGATTAAATAAAGACTTTGATTCAAGTTTTTTTAATTTAATTTTTTTATTCTCGTTGCTTTTTTCTGCGCATGCGTGTCGTGATAGCTCTTCGTCAGAAGTGCAACGCTTGTGCTGCATGTCAGCCGGAGGCGGGAGACGATGTAAAATAAATGACTTTCATGACGTCTCGCTGCACATAGGACGTTATAGAAAGTATTTTCTGTGATTTTTTAAAATTGATTAGCCTGCATTAATGCATTAAATGTATACAATGTCTATGGTAATGTGCCATCCCAAATTAGCTTTCCATAGTATGGAGCCCAGCACATGATATGCAGACAAAATATAAGTTTGCTGTAGGCAAACTAGCCACTAGTTAAGAATTCATATTGTTTTCATTTAGTTAAATCGTGGAGGTGATTTACTGAAACAAGGTAATAAATGGTGAGAATGAATTCGTACTGTAGTTAATCATCATCATCCAGTTTATTTCAGCATTGCTTGGTCACGCTATTCAAACCAAAGCAATCGAGTTTTTTGTTGACAATTTTTTCTTCATTTACCTAGCTAACAACAGTATGATAATAATGAGATCTCAGGTGAAATAATGTACTTAAAGTGCTCCATTTCGAGCACTATTTTTTATATGCTAAAATTCTTCTTTAGTACGTCTTAAGATAATCTCAAAGGAGAAGTTCACTTTCAAATTAAAACCAGCCCATGACTTCCCCTCAAGCCATCCTAGGTGTATATGACTTCCTTCATCTAGGATGGCTTGAGGGTGAGTAAATCATGGGCTGGTTTTAATTTGACTTTAACTTCTCCGTTAAGAACATCTCAGTGTACTCAACTGTAAGTACACTTGAACCCATCTTTTAAACACTTTATTTTCGTACAAAGGTTCAAGTGTACTACAAGTGGTAACTTAATAATTTTTTTAATACATAGTATGTTAAAAGCACATTTTAGTTCAGTTTTGTCATTTGTGTTTATATTTGCTGCTTATAATTGTTTGCAAGTTTGTGTTTTGAGGATGTATTTTATGTTTGTCCCTCAAGTAAACAGTTGTTGGAGGTAATAAAAAAATTAACACCTTGCAGTAAAATCTTTGCATGTTAACTTTTCATAGTGTTGTGTGAGCATTTTCATGATTAGATATTGCATGTTTCTGCCACCGAGTTGACATTAATGTGTGGTTGTGTTGGTTTAATATAGTATAGACTATATACTGTGCTCTCACAATACTACAGTGCAATACGTCATACCAATGCTAATGAAATTTCATGCTTCTCAAAACCAATTTTGGTACTACAGAAAAAAAGATTCATGAATTAATTAATTAATGATAAAAACAATGGCATTGTTTAAAGAAAAAGTAAATATGAGTGAAAAGATTAAAAGTAACACTTCATAAGCAATAAAACAAAGACTGTAAAATTTGTAATTTTAGGTTTATTTAAACTAATGTAATTCAGCTATGAGCACATTTGTGCTATCGACATTCTGCAATACACAGCCATAACACTCAGTAGTTAAATATATATACATTAAATATATTTTTTGTGTCCCCATTTGCTCAAATAGCAAAAGAAAATAGTGATTTCACAACTTTCAAAAAGAGGCAAAAAATAGAGTGAGATTGATTACGGCAGTGAAAAGAGAGAAAGAGGTTATTTTCACCATCACTCCCATAGACGCTGTATTAGAAAAGTTGTTTTTTTGTAATTTGATGCAAAAGTAATATAATACGAACTATTAGTGTTATAAATGTACACACAATTTTTTAAAAATGAAAATACCAAAAACGCTGCAGGATTTACGATATTGATGACCGTTAAAACGCGTCATCACAGTCTGTGAAAAGGGTCCATATTTGACCGGGAGGGTTAAAATGACGGTTATTTTCGCTAGATCTAGCATTACGCCTGCTTTAAATCAGAAACCGAGATAAAGTAGTGCGTAAGATTATTACATTTATTTGAATGCTTTATTTGAATTAATTAATCGAGAGAGAGAGAGAGAGAGAGAGAGAGAGAGAGCGACGTCTGTTCAGCATCACTCTCTCTAACAATGAAGCTGTGAGTTTAATCATTTCAAACCCCATCGTTGCTGAGAAATATGATGTAGAGATTCAGTATTGAAGCTATTTTATTACTGAAAGTTGCGGGGCAGCGTTGAGAAGTTTCTGTGTTTGCAACGCGATCTCCGCTGTGCGATTGACGTATGTGTGTGCGCGCGCTCCAATGAAAACAGCGCATTAATATACACTCACCTAAAGGATTATTAGGAACACCTGTTCAATTTCTCATTAATGCAAGTATCTAATCAACCAATCACATGGCAGTTGCTTCAATGCATTTAGGGGTGTGGTCCTGGCCAAGACAATCTCCTGAACTCCAAACTGAATGTCAGAATGGGAAAGAAAGGTGATTTAAGCTATTTTGAGCGTGGCATGGTTGTTGGTGCCAGACGGGCCGGTCTGAGTATTTCACAATCTGCTCAGTTACTGGGATTTTCACGCACAACCATTTCTAGAGTTTACAAAGAATGGTGTGAAAAGGGAAAAACATCCAGTATGCGGCAGTCCTGTGGGCGAAAATGCCTTGTTGATGCTAGAGGTCAGAGGAGAATGGGCCGACTGATTCAAGCTGATAGAAGAGCAACTTTGACTGAAATAACCACTCGTTACAACCGAGGTATGCAGCAAAGCATTTGTGAAGCCACAACACGCACAACCTTGAGGCGGATGGGCTACAACAGCAGAAGACCCCACCGGGTACCACTCATCTCCACTACAAATTGGAAAAAGAGGCTACAATTTGCACGAGCTCACCAAAATTGGACAGTTGAAGACTGGAAAAATGTTGCCTGGTCTGATGAGTCTCGATTTCTGTTGAGACATTCAGATGGTAGAGTCAGAATTTGGCGTAAACAGAATGAGAACATGGATCCATCATGTCTTGTTACCACTGTGCAGGCTGGTGGTGGTGGTGTAATGGTGTGGGGGATGTTTTCTTGGCACACTTTAGGCCCCTTAGTGCCAATTGGGCATCGTTTAAATGCCACGGCCTACCTGAGCATTGTTTCTAACCATGTCCATCCCTTTATGACCACCATGTACCCATCCTCTGATGGCTACTTCCAGCAGGATAATGCACCATGTCACAAAGCTCCAATCATTTCAAATTGGTTTCTTGAACATGACAATGAGTTCACTGTACTAAAATGGCCCCCACAGTCACCAGATCTCAACCCAATAGAGCATCTTTGGGATGTGGTGGAACGGGAGCTTCGTGCCCTGGATGTGCATCCCACAAATCTCCATCAACTGCAAGATGCTATCCTATCAATATGGGCCAACATTTCTAAAGAATGCTTTCAGCACCTTGTTGAATCAATGCCACGTAGAATTAAGGCAGTTCTGAAGGCGAAAGGGGGTCAAACACAGTATTAGTATGGTGTTCCTAATAATCCTTTAGGTGAGTGTAGAACAGTGATTAAACTGACTTGGTACCTGTGCATTATGCTGCCTTCACGTGCTATCGGAATTATCGCAAATACGAGTTTCCTAAATACTTTTGATACCCAAATTTCCGAGATGGTCGTGCAATAAACTTTAAATATGGTGGCAGGGGGAACTAATGCTGTGACAGGATTGATTAGTTTTTCCCCCAAAACAGCTAGATCGTTTGTCATTAATGTAATTTACATATACAAGTAATCATTTGAAGCATAATGTATTGTTTATACACAGCTATTTTTTTTAAATAGCCTGCATTTCAACGAAATTACAGAATTGGCAGAAAGCGGACTGGATAGCATGGTAAATGTTTATATGGTTGTCAGTGCATGTGACACTACATATAATTTTGGTTTTAATAAGATTTTTCCAATAAATAGGCAAGAATAAACATTGTTTCCTCCATGATTCCTGTTCTTTCCGACAACTAAGCACTTGAATGCAACAAGCTCGTAATCGTGATTTCTGAAGTGGAAATTATGAAATTTCCTATAGCATGTGAAGGCAGCATTAGGCCTAAAATGGTTTTATTACACACCTTCCATCCAATCAGAATCGAGTATACAGACAGACAATGATATAAAATGTCACTTTCATCAATTTAATGCATCCTTGCTGAATAGAATAGATTTTTTTTCCATAATAATAACAATAAAAATCAACTGACACAAAACTTTATTACAGCATAGGAATGATGAAGGACGGAATGTTAAAGATACAATTGAACTAAATGTAAACAGCTAAATCTAATTTTAATAGAGGAGATAAGAAAAATGCTGCTGTTGTGATGAGTCAATAAGATCTTAAAGTGTCTGATAAACAGCTGAACAGATGAATGAAGCAACTTTGCTGAAATGGTTACAAAATGTTGTGAATTTCAACAAAACCATAGTACCTCCGTAATCAGTGTTCATTAATGTCTTCCTGACCAACTTGCAATCTCACAGCATGCAGACACCTACCCGACGAGAACACAAGAGTCCCTAAAGAGGTCCCTTCTGCTGAAGAGGTTATTCAATTTAAAACGGCCCAAGAGGCCATTTCCTTTTTTAACCAGCTTTGTATTATTTTGATTTGCTATGCAAACTGCAGTGAACCTTTTCAATTAAATTTGAATTGGCCGGAGGGCTGTGTGTCAGACGGAGCAACTCCTGGTGATGCAAAAGAAGGGTGTTTCGCTGTGAGATAAAGCAACACTTTTGGCTCACGGCATCTCTGCGACAACGGAATTGTGGTTTCCAAATTGGTTTGAGGTATTTTGAGACTTTCTATCGCTGAGGGCAAATGGCTGTGACTGCATCTGAGCCAAGGATCATGGGATATGCCAGGGAGGTGTCCGAGATTTGCAGAAGCCTGTGCTGCTGTTATATTTTCAGACTATTTATTTGGTGTTTTTTTTATACTGCTCCTAGAGGCCACCTTTATGCACATTTGATGTGTTTCTCTAATCGAATCGGCTCATTAGTGCAGTGATATGCTGTGCTTTGACTCAAAGACTGCATTTCATTTGTTCAAAAGTGAATGCTTATCACTTCTATGCACATCTCCCTGGGCGCTGCAATGTTCTTGTGACGTCACACACACCCACATCGTTGTGAAATTGGAAGTGTTCACTGCTCCCTACACACTCAGCAGGGGTCTAACATCATCAAATACAGATGGCACTTGAGCTAAGTTTTCAAAATTAGGGGTTTGGGTATGATGACATGAAATACATGTATAAATACTTGCATTAACATAAATACATATGATTAGTAAATTATATAATATTATATTGGTAATTAAATTAATTTAAATGTATTAAAATATTTAATTAGTACAATAATTTAAATGAACAGAATTGATCAAATTCAGTTAAATTTATTGACAACTATCTGTTGGTGTGTTTAAAGGCACAATATGTAAGATTTTTGGATTAAAATATCCAAACACCACTAGAACAGTGTTATATATTTTGTTGACTTGTGTACTTACATTATCCCAAATGTTTCCAAGAATGTTTAAATCCAGAGAAATAAGTAATTTTAACCAGGACACGGACCGTGTCTGTACAGTAATACAGCATTTTCTCCATCATAACGACGATCCACTGGAGGCGAGCTTGGTTTACTGAATTCCAATAGTGAACAGATACATAATAAACAAAGACTTGGCTTGACTAAACTTGACTTGACACAACATGAACTAAACTTGAGCAGAAACTCACCAACAGCAATTTACAGGGAACAACACTCAAGAGACAGTGGAAACATGAGGGCTATTTATACAGAGACTAGGGGAACACACGACTATGACAACCAGTGAACAACCAGAACTCAACCACATGACAAGACAATAAACCAATGAGAACAATAGACACATGACTAGACCAAACAATAGGGGTGCGTTCCATACGTGCCTGTCCAATAGTCCTGTGCCACAACAAGTAAAGTCATAACATAATGATACCTATGCAAATCGTTAGTTAATGATTAATTAAATCAGACAACTGAAAGTTGAAATGCATGGCTTTGACCCATTGTTGTAATTAATTAACGCATTAATTTACATTATTAGTTAATATAATATGTTATTAGGAAATTAATACATGATGTCATATTTAATTAATAGCAATTCATATATTACTTAATCTATTAATCATATAGAATCTTCATTAGTTGCTGATGCAGTAATCATTAATAAATGGTTTAGTTCTTCATGAGTCATACATTAACTCATGATTATCTGTGCATTAGTTAAGCATGAATTAATTTATATTAGTGCACCCGTATTGTAAAATTTTACCACTAATTCTGATGAATCAATTTGGAATGCAATTTTGTTCGCTCACGCTGTGTTTGCATACTTTATCACAGCTGAAGTGAAATAAATGCAATATAATGCATTTAACCCATCCAAATTAGTGCACACTCATTAGAGGAGCAGTGAGTAGTGAACAGACACACACACTGCAAACCGCGGACGCAGGGATTGGGCGTTACGTGCCTTGCTCAAAGGCCCCTATTTCCTGCCAATATTGAGAATTGAACCCGCCAATACCACCAATTACCAGTCTGACTCTCTAACCATTAGCCCACGACTGCCCCCAATATAGCCTACCGAATAAATTTGCAGAAACGCTGGCTAAAAATCCTAAAAGCAATCATCGAACCAATTGCTCTGTATGAGATATTGGGACCCCTAAAAACTAAATGGGAAAAAGAGGAAACTGCATACGCAAATTTGTAAAAGCATCCTAAAAGAGCAACACCAAACAACTCATGCAGAGCTGAATTAAGATAATGCCCCTTTTTAATAAGTGTCCAAAAGAGCTCTTAAATTCTATCAGCACCTAAAATGCAGTGAGCCAAGCTCATACCAGGCTGAAGCCCTGCAGTGCCAGGAGCACAGGAGCGCCCTTTCACAGCTGGTGCCAAATTACAAAATCAAAATGACATTGCCTATTGGAAAAATGCCACTAAATTACAAAATAAGATGGAACTCTATTTACACTTGAAAAGAGATGACAAACAAACAGAATACCTGAGCTGTGTGAAAGAGCTCAAACTGAAAAAGACACTAAGCAAATAAAGACTGAGTGATCACCGTCTGGCTATAGAGAGAGGATGACACAGCCGCAAGACTGCTCTCAAAAAGAAGTGCTAGATTGCGATTACTCACACAACATTAGATCTGCTTATTTCACACAAATTTCAACAACTAGCACCAAATTGTATGGCATTAATAAATTCAGAAAATTTAAGTCTTGGGAGAAAACAGCAGCAAAATATGTAACAGCTTGCCACAAACTAAGAGAGTCAGTCAGCGGACAAAACTAAAGTCAGAAAAAAAATTTTCTTTAAATTGTCTTAATTATTTTCTTGTTATTTTTTGTTTAAAAAATGTATTAATGTATTTATTTACTTACTGATTTATTGACTTTTTATTATTTGTTTATTATTGTTTATTGCTGTAAAGGATTTTTAGAAATCTTGGCCAACTGAAAAGTATGAACATGAAAAGTATGAGCATGTACAGCACTCAATACTTAGTTGGGGCACCTTTTGCCTGAATTACTGCAGCAATGCGGCGTGGCATGGAGTCGATCAGTCTGTGGCACTGCTCAGGTGTTATGAGAGCCCAGGTTGCTCTGATAGTGGCCTTCAGCTCTTCTGCAGTGTTGGGTCTGGCATATCGCATCTTCCTCTTCACAATACCCCATAGATTTTCTATGGGGTTAAGGTCAGGCGAGTTTGCTGGCCAATTAAGAACAGGGATACCATGGTCCTTAAACCAGGTACTGGTTGCTTTGGCACTGTGTGCAGGTGCCAAGTCCTGTTGGAAAATGAAATCTGCATCTCCAAAAAGTTGGTCAGCAGCAGGAAGCATGAAGTGCTCTAAAACTTCCTGGTATACGGCTGTGTTGACCTTGGATCTCAGAAAACACAGTGGACCAACACCAGCAGATGACATGGCACCCCAAACCATCACTGACTGTGGAAACTTTACACTGGACCTCAAGCAACGTGGATTGTGTGCCTCTCCTCTCTTCCTCCAGACTCTGGGACCCTGATTTCCAAAGGAAATGCAAAATTTACTTTCATCAGAGAACATAACTTTGGACCACTCAGCAGCAGTCCAGTCCTTTTTGTCTTTAGCCCAGGCGAGACGCTTCTGACGCTGTCTGTTGTTCAAGAGTGGCTTGACACAAGAAATGCGACAGCTGAAAACCCATGTCTTGCATACGTCTGTGCGTAGTGGTTCTTGAAGCACTGACTCCAGCTCCAGTCTACTCTTTGTGAATCTCCCCCACATTTTTGAATGGGTTTTGTTTCAAAATCCTCTGCAGGGTGCGGTTATCCCTATTGCTTGTACACTTTTTTTTCTACCACATCTTTCCTTCCCTTCGCCTCTCTATTAATGTGCTTGGACACAGAGCTCTGTGAACAGCCAGCCTCTTTTGTAATGACCTTTTGTGTCTTGCCCTCCTTGTGCAAGGTGTCAATGGTCGTCTTTTGGACAACTGTCAAGTCAGCAGTCTTCCCCATGATTGTGTAGCCTACAGAACTAGACTGAGAGACCATTTAAAGGCCTTTGCAGGTGTTTTGAGTTAATTAGCTGATTAGAGTGTGGCACCAGGTGTCTTCAATATTGAACCTTTTCACAATATTCTAATTTTCTGAGATAATGAATTTGGGATTTTCCTTAGTTGTCAGTTATAATCATCAAAATTAAAAGACATAAACATTTGAAATATATCAGTCTGTGTGTAATGAATGAATATAATATACAAGTTTCACTTTTTGAATGGAATTAGTAAAATAAATCAACTTTTTGATGATATTATATAATGCATTATATAATTATATGACCAGCACCTGTATATATCAGTGTATGCATCCTGGTGCCATGTGTTCCACACGGGCCAGCCTTTGCTCCCCACGTGCATCAATGAGCCTTGGCCGTCCATGACCCTGTCGTCGGTTCACCACTGTTCCTTCCTTGGAGCACTTTTGATAGATACTGACCACTGCAGACCGGGAACACCCCACAAGAGCTGCAGTTTCGGAGATGCTCTGACCCAGTCGTCTAGCCATCACAATTTGGCCCTTGTCAAACTCGCTCAAATCCTTACGCTTGCCCATTTTTCCTGCTTCTAACACATCAACTTTGAGGACAAAATGTTCACTTGCTGCCTAATATATCCCACCCACTAACAGGTGCCGTGATGAAGAGATAATCAGTGTTATATATATATATATATATATATATATATATATATATATATATATACATACATACATACATACATATACTTTTATAGCTTATATAGTGAGAATATGGAGCATATACTGAACAAGGAAAAAATCATTGTCTAGTTTTATTTAGAGGACCAAACTGAGCAAAATATCTTATTTGTACAGACAAAATTAATATAAACAACAGCAACTCTACGGGAATACAAATTAAGTACAAAGATTTCCCAGAGATGTGAATTTCCATCCCAATTTTATCGAGCAGGTTTCAGAGGCATTAGTCTATGAGGTGTTTTCTGCTGATAGTCATGACAGCCCTTGACAAGGTGGTTGGGTAACAAAGCAGGAAGATGTTAGTATGCTGCGGAGGCAACAGGGCTGTTGAACAGCCCGGAGGGGGTGCTGAGGTGTCCATACTGAGATGGGCTGGATGTGGAGGCCGGGAATGATTGGAAAATTATCCAAGTGTTCAACAGCAGACGGTCTGAGCTTGCAACATGGTAGTTCAGGCGTCTGCCAACCAATAACACTTGCCTTCCATTAAAGCAATTTCTACAGTGTCATTTTCTGTCACACTGTACAAAATGCTGCAAAAGAGCTGTATTAGCTGTAAAATGCTGATTAGATGTACCACCTAATACATCTCTTTTGCAGCATTTTGTACAGTCTGACAGAAAATGACACTGCAGAAATTGCTTAAATTTTTACCCTTAAAGTCAGGATGAAACAGAAGTTGTAATAGTCTTTTCTTCCTGAAACCCCTTCTGGAACCAGAACAAATATAGGGCGGGGCTTGATTTTGTCAATGGGGAATTGATTGGATGTTTGTGGTTTGCTATTGGTCAATCTTATGTGAGTGACAGGTTGCCCCGCCCTCATCATCAGAGAAGAGATGTCGCTGCAAGAGGGAGGGGAACTTATTTTGGATTAAAGATTAAGAGGGAAAAAAAAAAGATTTTCTAAAATACATAAGAAATAATGCAATATTCCATAAAAAAATATGAATTTAGAGATGAACAAATAAAAGATGTTGTATATTGGATGGATTATATTTGATACTCACATTTTAATGTCATTTTTCAACAACAAAAAAATATGCATGATAATCAAGTAAACCTAAGTTGTTCATCTTGAAATATTATTAACAATATAAAAGTAATTTTTACGTTTACTTAATAAAACTCTGTAAAGATTTCCCATCACTAAAAGGCTTTTGCTATAAAAACTATAAACTATCAATCAGATGACAGAAGGCATGTAGTATTGTGTGCAACAGGTTTATCAATTTTGATCATGCTGATCATTTAGAGGCAAAATACAAGGGTGAAAGGCTGAGAGATTAAGAGTTTATTGAGAGTTTGACGGATTGACAGATGACAGACCTTTTCGTTTACCTTATCGTAGACTTTCTCCAGCACACTATCACAAGTTGAGGGAGACACTTGATGAAATGGAACAGAAGGAGATCATCAGAAAATCGTCCACTGAATTTGCGTCACCGTTAGTGTTAGTTTGGAAAAAGAACGGTGATTTGCGGTTGTGCACTGACTTTCGGTGGCTGAATGCTCGTACGGTGAAGGACGCACATCCTCTTCCTCATCAGGCAGATGCGCTAGCAGCTTTGGGAGGGAATGCTTTGTTTAGTACCATGGATTCAACATTCCTTTATATGAGGAGGAAAAGAGATTTACAGCCTTCAGCTCTCCTCTTGGGTTGCACGAGTACAACCGTTTATCGCAGGGTCTTTGCAACAGTCCTGCTACGTTCATGAGAATGATGCTAACTATTTTCGGCGATCAAAACTTCATGAGTCTGCTCTGTTACCTGGATGATCTGTTAGTTTTTGGTAAGACAGAGGAAGAAAGCTTGCAGAGACTGGAAATGGTGTTTCAACGTCTCAAGGATCACAATTTGAAACTGTCACCTTCTAAGTGTATGTTTTTGCGGAGGTCAGTTAAATTTTTGGGCCACATTGTTTCACAGGAGGGTGTGGCTATTGATCCAATGAAGGTAGAGGCTATCGTGAATGTGTCAGAGAAAGATTTGATGGAAGCTGATGGTGTTACGCCATCTGTGAGTAAAATCAGGTCATTTTTGGGCATGGTTGTATATTATCAGCACTTCATTGAGAATTGTTCCATGATGGCAAGGTCTCTTTTTCAACTGATGACTGGTCAAAAGAGACCTAGAAAGGTGAGAGGTGTAGGAAAGAAGTTGGTTGGCCGAAAGCTTACTCCTGATGATTGGACGGAGGAATGTCTAGGGGCATTTGAGAATTTGAAAGCTGCGCTGGTAAAGCAAGTTTTGCTTGCCCATCCTGACTTTTCAAAACCATTTATACTATCTGTTGATGCCTCAACGAGCGGGCTTGGGGCCGTGCTCTCCCAAGTTCAGGAGGGTTATGCGGTTGCAAGGCCAATCGTTTTTGCATCAAAGTCTCTTAATCATGCTCAGTCTAAGTATCCAGCACACAGGCTTGAATTTTTGGCAATAAAGTGGGCAATATGCGATAAATTCAGCCACTGGCTTCGTGGGCACAGGTTTACGGTTTGGACAGATAACAACCCGCTCAAGTATATTTTGATCAAACCGAAACTCGATGCCTGTGAGCAGAGGTGGGTTGTGAAGTTAGCTCCTTTTGACTTTGACATACAATACATACCTGGCCTGAAAAACGTGGTGGCTGATGCCTTGAGCCGCGAACCTTTTGCTACTTCCAAGATCTTGCACAGAATTACCAGAACACCATATGACACCCTGAAGCATGAAGCAGAGGCACTTGAGGTTGAGCAGGTACAGGGAATGTTTCATTTGTCCTGTGACTTTACAGAAAGGGAGACTGTAGAGGATATATCTGGGGCACAGACGTGTCATGAGGTCACTCACCTGGTTCAGAGTTCTGCTGGGTGTCAAGTATCCTGTGAGGAGAAGTCAGCTGTGCTTCGTTCACACTGTCTTTGGGAGGAAGGTGCAGCTGTTCGAGCAGTCGCTTATGTACAGCATTTGAGGGGTTTGGAGGATGCAGTGCAGTGTCCACTCGGTAAACTTACCCATGCAGATTTGCTTGACAAGCAATGTCATGACCCAATCATTAGTAGGGTGAGGTTCTTTGTAGAGCGAGGTAGATGGCCTTCTAGGAGAGAAAAAAGTAATGAGTTAAAAGAAACTGTACGAACACTCAGACAATGGGGCAAATTTACAATCAGGCTAGGTATACTTTACTGTGTGTCTAAGAATCCAACAACCAAGAAAAGGACTTTTCAGTATGTTGTGCCGGCAGCTTTAAGAGGCTTGTTCCTGAAAGGGGTGCATGATGACGCAGGTCATCAGGGCCAACACCGCACCCTTTGGCTAGCAAGGCAAAGATTTTACTGGAATTCTATGGAGAAAGACACAGACTCCTGAGCCTGAGGCCAGAGCGTCACTTGTTTCGATAACCACAACGGCACCGCTTGAGTTGGTTTGTATCGATTTCTGGTTGGCTGAGGATGTCAACAACAAGTCAGTTGATGTGTTGGTAGTAACCGACCACTTCACAAAACTTGCATGCGCGTATATTTGTCCGAATCAAACTACAAAGTCTGTTGCCCGTGTTCTGTGGAACAATTTCTTTTGTATATATGGATTCCCAGAACGGATCCATTCAGACAAGGGTGCAAATTTTGAAAGATCTCTGATTGCGGAAATGTTGAAATTGTCAAGTGTTGCCAAATCTCATACCACACCCTATCACCCTATGGGTAACGGTCAAACTGAAAGGTTTAATCGTACGCTTGGTGACATGATAAGGTCCTTGCCTCCGAGGTCTAAAGCTAATTGGCCTCAGATGCTGAACACACTGACTTTCTCATACAACTGCACTAGGCATGAGACAACTGGCTACCCACCATTCTTTTTGATGTTTGGCCGTACCCCAAGATTGCCAGTGGATGTTTTGTTTGAGAGTGTCATTTTGGATGGGGGGACTGTTGACGTGAGTAAATATGTCCAGACTCTTGGAAAGGAGTTAAGGGAGGCAATGTCACTTGCACAACGAAATGCACGTCAGCAGCAGAACAAACAGGCTGAACATTACAATCGCAAGTGCAAGGGTCATTCATTGGAGTTGGGAGATAGAGTTCTACTTGCGAACAAAGGGGAGAAGGGAAAAAGGAAATTAGCAGATCGTTGGGAAAGCACAGTGTATATTGTGGTCAGTAAGAACTGTTCTTTGAACACATACAAGATCCGCCACCCTGTAAATGGTTGTGACAAAACTGTTCATCGAAATCTGTTAATGCATGTAAACTTTTTACCATTGCCTGCTTGGGATGATTCTGTGACTTCAGAGTGTGACTGGAGTTCAAATTGTGATTCATCACTTACTGACTGTCAAAGAAGTGATGCTGCAGACCAAACCCCTCAATGGATTGCTGATTTAGACGAAGTTGCAGGGATGGGTAATGGTGAACTCAAAAATGATGTGATTAACTGTGGTGAGCATGAGATTTATGATCATGAGGTGGGGCAACAAACTGAGCAGGTGGAAGGCATGGAGTGTCAAGACCTCTCTGAAAGAATGTCCAATCCTTCGGGGTCCTTGTGCCCTACATCAAATGCTGAGATTACTCTTGTATCAGATGTTCAGAATGAAGACTCTGTATCTCAAATTGGCATGCCTGCTGCTGATCAGGATTGTGATGTGTCAACAGTAGTGCAGGAGATACTTGTGGGTTTGATTCAACATGGTGCAGATTCTTGTCATGCTGCAAAAGAATCTGATGAGCAGCAGAGAATACGCACAAGATACAGACAATGTCAACTCAAAGAGTGTATCCAGTACTGGAAGTTTGAACTTGTTTCTTATGTTTTTTTGTTGTTTTGTTTTGTTTTTGTTTCAAAGTGTATTTGACTGAATGTACACCTGTCAATTAGTAATGGGTGGAACGATCTTTTAAGATACATGAGTTTGCTTGAGATAATAAGCATAGAGAGTGATTGTGTATGCCATAATTGAGACTATGTATATGGCATGGTTTGTCAAATGGTAGATTGGGGATTAGCTACCCTTGATTTATCTGAATCTTTAACAAGATAGCTTTAAAGCTGTATAACCTAAGGTGGTTTATGTGAAATGACATCACTGATATGTCAAGTGGTTGGCCTGTCCAATAATCTAGTGTAAAACAGTGGGGGTGGATGTAACGAGTGTATGTTGTTACACTAGATTATTGAAATAAGAAGTAATTAACTGTATTAATTTTGAACTTTGTGTTGGAAGAAAAGTATGATCTATAGTCATGTGATCATAAGCATAATATGCTTATAATTTACGAAGTATTTTCATTTCTTTATATTTGGAAATCTGTATTTCTGTTTTTTGTTTTACTGACTTATTATTTTGTTAAATTGTAAAAAGTTAAGAAAGCACTATACGTAAGTGAAGTCATGCGCAAGTGTGAGGGGAAGCCGATGTAATTTCTGTGCGCGCGCTCTCTTTCGCTGGATGTCATGGAGAGAGGTATGTTTTTACCAGCTCCTTGAAAAAGTTCTTGAATTGTGTTAAGTAATTGCTGTTTAGGGATTCTCTGTGTAAAAATGGTTGTTTAATAACTTTTCTTTAATCAGAGATTGTTAATCTGAAGTGTGAACATTATAAGAGTACATTTAATCGATTTATGAAGTTTAGTAATGGCCGCTGTTGCACGTGCGATATGCTGATCACGGTTCGTTATAGAACTATGCATTCTATGAAGTTAGTTTCATTCGTGTTACCGGAGCATGAGTTATGAGTAACACTTGTGAGTAACACTAAATGTGTGTTGTAATTGTTTATCTTTTATGATCCATGCGATGTTTAAATGCATTTTCTTTTATATGGATTTATATTGAGACATTTATGTGATGATTGACAGGCACAGCTAGACCAGAGATGTTGATGGATTGTGTCTGATGGTGTCTGTTTTGTTTTGACACAGGTATGTAAATGGATCATTAGTATTTTTATTTTATTCTTCTGTACTTTTTATTTTTCTGTGTTTTCCTTTTCTCTTATTATTGTATTTGTTTCTATAATTGTTATTGTATGTTATAATGCTCTCTTTCGCTGGATGTCATGGAGAGAGGCACAGCTAGACCAGAGATGTTGATGGATTGTGTCTGATGGTGTCTGTTTTGACACAGAAACCGTGACTTCAAAGTAATAAAAAGAAAAAGACTGTTTCAACTGCATCATCTTGTGGGCTTTTTTTAAAATTTATTACCCATAAAAATAAACACAACGCAGAAGAAAACCCACTACACTCAGACTAGAGGAGTTTTTAAATCCTAAATGATTATGAAATCTGGTGGCGTCACTCACATCATGAGAACTTTCACAGATTTTTCTCTCTCTCAAATCTCAAACATGCACACACTACAAGATTTTAACATTTTTGCTCATCACACACAAGATATTACGATTATCATGCCAGGACGAGCACCTCACGTGATCTCTAGTAGTGGGAAGTTCGAATCATTTTACTGACTCGGATCTTTGAATCTCGTTCAGCAAAATGAACGAATCTTTTTTCAAGTCATTGTTCATTTCGTTCCTTTCAGCAGAATATAATTAAAATGTTACATGTTAAATTTTCCAACACATTTAGTACTTAAGTTAATGCAGCCATGGCCAAACTTTGAGAAAGAAATGATTAATTAGTTGCTTAGCTGGGTCTTCAGGCTATGCAGTGTGTTAGTTCACCTCACCTCCCGATCCAAATCGTTCTTTCTTTTGTCACTTAACATTTAATCACGTCTGTTCCCTGGAAAGATTAGTTCACCTCTCGTGTCTTCGGGTTCGAGCCGTTAGTTCCGTCATCATGTCTGATCTGGGCTGTGACAGCCTCATATGCAAGGCATGCAGTCCAGAAACAGAACTGATTAGTTCATCTCTCGAGTCTTCGGGTTCGAGTCATTTGTTCATCAAGTCCCAGCCCCACAGGCAAGGCTATGCAGTCACCGGAAACAGAAAAGATTAGTTCATCTATCGAGTCTTCGGGTTTGAGTCATTCGTTCAAGTCCCCATAGACTGAATGCAGAAACAGAAATTATTAGTTCACCTCTCGAGTCTTCGGGAACGAGTCTCGTTCTTTTGTGACCGCTTCCCGGTTCAATGTTTCGCATTACATTCGTATTATTGACTGCATGTTGTAATATATTTATTATTATAAAATTATCAGAAGATATGTGCAATAAACATGTATGTTATGCCTATCCATTCTAACCAACCCAATGTGTCCAGTCTTAATGGGAAAATCAATTATTATACTAGCTAAAAAACTGAACTAAACAAACAAAAAAAAAACTACGCACTTGCTTGTAAGGAAGGTTGTGAATGAACTCATTTCAGTATCCAACACAGCCGTCACGTGACAAAAGAACGAACGACTCGAACCCAAAGACTCGATAGATGAACTAATCAGTTCTGTTTCCTGTACAGAACATATGGGATGTTGCGCATGCGCGGTCAACACAAAATTAACGAATTGTTCATGAACGACACATCACTAGTGATCTCATGGGGAGCAGGTGTAAACGTGTATCGTAATTGATGTCTCAACAGGTGATGTTTACATATGCTAGCAGTTTTCAACACTCACCCGGTATGTTCAAAACCAAGGCGATTTCTCCTCGGCTCTTCTCTTTGTCCATACGGTTGTGTCATGTTTTCGAAGACACTTTCTGGACGTGCTTTTGCAACACTTCCACACACCATTCCGCCACCTCAGCGTTTCAACGGACCCGCACACAGCAGCTTGTTTTCGCGGTCGCAATTTTAAAAGTGCTCCCATTCACTTCACTATGGAGCCCCGCACATGACATGCAGGAAAAAATAGTAGGCTAAATTGTGCGCACGATTTATAAATCGAGGGAACGAATTAGTAAATCGTGTGGACGGTTTAGCAAGTCGAGTGAACGAATTAGTAAATTGTGTGCACAATTAACTTTTTTTTCTTCTTGCACGTCATGTGCGGTGTGGGGCTCCGTACTTCTCTCATTGGCTATTGTGAAAGAGCTGATATTATCGTGTTTGATATGATCGGGGCGGCCCCGATTTGTGCGAGAGCAGATCTAGAAGTGCAAGATTCGATCTATGAACGCTTCACATTACCAGATAATCTCCACTGAAGATCAGAAACGATCGAGGTCCTCGACAAGATTTTTTCTCTGACTCTCGGGAGGGGAAAATCGGGGACAAATCGGCCTAAAACTTCTGTAGTGTGAGCCTGGCTTTAGTCTATGAACTATAATAATTTGCTTCCTGCAACACACAAGATTGTAATAGTTCACAAAGATTGATCTGTTGACAAGCACTTCAGTGATGCAGCTGTGAACATAATAAACTCATTCATCTTAAGTGGATAAACTAGAGGACGCTTCTTCTGAGACATCATGTCCTACTTTTCAAGGTCTCTGTGGGGATTTTGTCAGCGCTATTGCTGACTAAAGGCTTTGTGCTGTTGAAAGTATCTCTGCAGACTTTTAAGGGTTAATGTGGTGAACGTACAAAAGAGGTTTCTGGAAGGAATCCAGGCAGTGCAGCCTGCATGAGGACTTTGTTCTTTGGATTGTCAGAGTTCTCGGTCCGGCTTTTATTCATCTTTGATCATGAGAGAAGCGTCTGCTGACTTCACCAGAACAGCTTTGGTCCCTAGTGCGATCTGAACATGAGTTCTGTGTGTATCTGGCTTGTCCTGAAGCACGCTTTCCCCGTGCCTCTGTTGTTTCATTGGGGGTTTCTGCATGATCGCTTTTTGAACTGGCAAAAACACAAGAGGGTTAGAAAGGCTTTCAATTTTTTTTCAGAAGTGGCTGGATCACTAGAGGACTGTCAAAACAGTCTTGAAGGCACCTCGGGGACATGCTAATAGTCTCTGCGGCAGCTAGATGGATGTTGACTTCTACTATCCCCACGCATCAGCCGGACGGTCACCATCCATCACGAACACCCTCAGTTTAATGCAGCACTTTCGAAGGCTCGTCTGGAGAATTCGGTTGTTTGCTGCTATGCTATTTTCTCCATCCTGTGAGATAATAAGTTTGCAAATAGCTACCTTCTAAGGGAGTGTCGCAATCAAAATGAAATGACACAAGTGACTGACCTGTGTGTAAAAGCATCTATCAAATGCTTAAATGTAAATGTGTTTGGAAGGCTCTGAATAGGCAGCAAGTTAATAGGCTACACAAATTACTTCCAATGGAGTTTGAAGCTAACAACTCAAATACATGCACATTTTGACTAAATTAGTCTAATTTAATTAGATATAAATAGCTTACTCAATTATTTATCAATACTCTCTGGTATTGAATGAAATATACATTTTCCTTTCCCTCTATCCAGCATCCCACACACACTCTCTCTGGCCACTTCATTAGGTAGATCTGTTCAACTCTAACATCAAATATCAATGCATTTATGCACGTAGACATGGGCTGCATCTGAAATCGCATACTTCCCTACTATATAGTAGGTGAAAAACAGCATGTGACAAAAGAAGCATGTTTGAATTCACAGTACTCATAAAAGAGTAGGCAAAAAGAACCCTGATGACCTACGACTTCCGGTGTGATTCTGAAGTGTGCATATGATGGACACTTTATTATCCCATGAGGCCATAGGGGACAATTTGTGAATGGACGTGAATAGGTAAGTCACATGATGATGACAACATGGCGAATGTAGTATGTCCGGATTACATTCATACTATATAGAACATACTTTTTAGTGGTTGTGAAGTAATTACTCATTCAAAATAAGTACCTCCTCAAGAGAGTATGCGATTTAGGATGCAGACATGGTGAAGATGATCTGCTGAGGTTCAAACTTAGCATCAGCATGGGGAAGAAAGGTGATTTAAGTGACTTTGAACGTGGCATGGTTGTTGGTGCCAGACAGGCTGGTCTGAGAAACTGCAGATCTACTGGGATATTTACACACAACCATCTCTAGGGTTTACAGAGAATGGTCACAAAAAGAGAAAAAGTGTATATATATATATATATATATATATATATATACACACACAAGTGCTGGTCATATAATTAGAATATCATCAAAAAGTTGATTTATTTCACTAATTCCATTCAAAAAGTGAAACTTGTATATTATATTCATTCATTACACACAGACTGATATATTTCAAATGTTTATTTCTTTTAATTTTGATGATTATAACTGACAACTAAGGAAAATCCCAAATTCAGTATCTCAGAGCTCTGTGTCCAAGCACATTAATAGAGAGGTGAAGGGAAGGAAAAGATGTGGTAGAAAAAAAAGTGTACAAGCAATAGGGATAACCGCACCCTGGAGAGGATTGTGAAACAAAACCCATTCAAAAATGTGGGGGAGATTCACAAAGAGTGGACTGCAGCTGGAGTCAGTGCTTCAAGAACCACTACGCACAGACGTATGCAAGACATGGTTTTCAGCTGTCGCATTCCTTGTCAAGCCACTCTTGAACAACAGACAGCGTCAGAAGCGTCTCGCCTGGGCTAAAGACAAAAAGGACTGGACTGCTGCTGAGTGGTCCAAAGTTATGTTCTCTGATGAAAGTAAATTTTGCATTTCCTTTGGAAATCAGGGTCCCAGAGTCTGGAGGAAGAGAGGAGAGGCACACAATCCACGTTGCTTGAGGTCCAGTGTAAAGTTTCCACAGTCAGTGATGGTTTGGGGTGCCATGTCATCTGCTGGTGTTGGTCCACTGTGTTTTCTGAGGTCCAAGGTCAACGCAGCCGTATACCAGGAAGTTTTAGAGCACTTCATGCTTCCTGCTGCTGACCAACTTTATGGAGATGCAGATTTCATTTTCCAACAGGACTTGGCACCTGCACACAAGCAAAAGCAACCAGTACTTGGTTTAAGGACCATGGTATCCCTGTTCTTAATTGGCCAGCAAACTCGCCTGACCTTAACCCCATAGAAAATCTATGGGGTATTGTGAAGAGGAAGATGCGATATGCCAGACCCAACAATGCAGAAGAGCTGAAGGCCACTATCAGAGCAACCTGGGCTCTCATAACACCTGAGCAGTGCCACAGACTGATCGACTCCATGCCACGCCGCATTGCTGCAGTAATTCAGGCAAAAGGAGCCCCAACTAAGTATTGAGTGCTGTACATGCTCATACTTTTCATGTTCATACTTTTCAGTTGGCCAAGATTTCTAAAAATCCTTTCTTTGTATTGGTCTTAAGTGATATTCTAATTTTCTGAGATACTGAATTTGGGATTTTCCTTAGTTGTCAGTTATAATCATCAAAATTAAAAGAAATAAACATTTGAAATATATCCGTCTGTGTGTAATGAATGAATATAATATACAAGTTTCACTTTTTGAATGGAATTAGTGAAATAAATCAACTTTTTGATGATATTCTAATGAAATAAATAAATACATAAAGCCTATGTCCTAAAATAACTCAGCACTAGTCTGGTGATAGTTTCAGCATCTTTTTTCATTTTATTTTATTTTTTATAAAAAACTTCACTTCTTCACAAAAAAGTACAAAAACAATGAACTTACACAGCATGTCTCTGAAGACAGAAACAAAGTAATCAATAAATGTCTCATCAGTGTAGGGAAAATAATAAAGAAAAGGACGTTATGAAGCATTACAAGTTATGAGTAGCTCAAGTAAACGCTCATTCTCTCCAAACACACACAAACGTACAAATGTGTTTAGCAAACCTATTAAATCGCATGGTAAAGCATTTGACTTTTTTTTCCTTAAAGGTTGAATTCCACAGAGCTTTTCTGGTTCACCCCATGTTTTTTGCATTGTGGCATGACAATTAAGCATATTCCCCATGTGACAAATGTATCATTCTCATTGTTAAAATAATTACATATACATATTCATAGAGTATAGTTGTATGTGTTGTACAATCATAAAATCATAAATGCATTGTATTATGAGAATCTAATGAAAATCATTGAGAATATAGAGAATTATAAACTAATAATACTATGCAAAATAAGGCTGCACTGTGGGAAAATGCGCTTAATTGTCATTAAAAATCTTTTCTTTCTTTCTTTTAATATTGGGGTGAAATATAAAAGACATGTTTCATGCTGTGAACCTTATTTTTACAAACCTGACTTATTTGAGGTTAGAAAAGATCACATTATTTTAACAGTACAAAACCATGATTCACCATAACCTCCATCCAGGATAACTGCAGAGATCAGCTGGCAAATAGAAATCATACCGAGCTAAATTACCCACTAACTAGCTGAGCACACTCATGGCTCTATGACATCACTTCCTTCTGCTCAGTGTGCAAGAAATACAACAGGTTTGAGTAAACACAGGGCATATGGTGACCACACTTCCTGAGATGGGTCATTCAGTTTCTGTCTGATCATGATACGGCTCTAAGAAGAGGATTGTTCAGTGTCCGTCTGTGCTTTGATTGGTCGTGAGTCACTAAATGCTGTTTCCTTTCCCCCTTCTTTTGTCTCTTCTTCTACTTTAACATCTTTCTTGCAGTTTATCTCGCCACCCTGCTCTTTCTTCTTTCGTTTTTTTGGGACAGCGTGTTTATTTTCCTCTATCTTCAGCTCGATCTTTACTTCCTTTTTCCAGGATCCAAAGGGGAGGATGTCCAGGTCTCCACCTGAGATTTCACACAGCGTCGGTCCTGCCCACTCAGGAACCTCCAATCCCAGCAGCTTCATCAACTGACCCATGACCTCATCTACATAGCCATGGATAAGCAGGTGGCCGTGCTTGTCCTACAAAAAGGGAAATTTTGAACAAAACAAACTATATCAAACCATGTAAGGTGTTTTTAATGATAACACCTTATATGTATTTGTTAAATATAAGGGGAATTCTAGTTTTCTGTAGTAAACACAATTTTGTTTGATAACCTTTGATATTTTTCTCAATAGAACTAGTGTGTTCGTTGTCTGTAGCCTTGAACAAGTTCTCGGAAACTTCAAGGTGGGACAGCTGCAGAGAACACAACTAAAGAGTTTGTTATTGTGTTTTTGTGTTATTGGCCCTCACCCATTGAAATGAGAGTATAAAAGAACGAGTGAGGGGCTTGGGTTTTTGTCTTTTCTGACTGCACTGTCTGAATTGACCTTCTTGGCAAGAATAAAAGCTTTTAAAGACACTTTGCTTGTGTTTTTCAATTTCAGCTTCCCCATGATAATTATTAGCTTCTTTTTTCCACGACACACTATTAAGTGAAGTTTTAAAGGAATAGTTTACAAAAAATTGAATTCTGTCATTATTTACTCAAATCCAAAGACTTTCTTTTTCATACAATGAACATAAATGATAATGAACCATGTTATAAATAAAACATACCATAAAAATTGTCAATTAGACTTATGATCTCATACAATAGCTTTTTGTGTATGACAATTTAAGCCATTAAATCACCATCACATATAGCTATTGTATGAGATCATAAGTTGTATGAGCCAATCAGTGGTAGGGGGTGTGTCGACTCATGATGGGGGAGGAGAGAGAGTCAATCAGCAGTAGGGGATGTGTCCACTCATGGTGGGGATGAAAGGGAGTGAGCCAATCAGCAGTAGGGGGTGTGTCCACTCATGATGGGGGAGGAGGGGAGATAGTTAGCCAATCAGTGGTAAGGGGTGTGTCCACTCATGGTGGGGATGAACGGGAGTGAGCCAATCAGCAGTAGGGGGTGTGTCCACTCATGATGGGGGAGGAGAGAGAGTGAGCCAATCAGTGGTAGAGGGTGTGTCGACTCATGATGGGGAGGAAAGGGAGTGAGCCAATCATGATGAGAGAGAGAGTAAGCAAGAGGGCGATTTTTAGAAAAACTGTAGAAAGAGAGATGGCTGAGACATTACAAAAGAGAAAAGATCAGAGGAATATCACTGGAAATAAAGGGTTATGATCAGGCAAGAGCTTTAGGACCCGTGTTAATATTAGAAACGCTTTCCAGCGCTGGAGAGACCTAAGCAGGAAACACTGAAAACAGACGCTGAGGTTGCGTTGTTTCTGCTCTAGGGATGGGACGGTATGAAAATTTCATATCACGATTATAGTGACCAAAATTATCACGATTATCAATATTATCACGGTTTTGTTCAAATGAGATAAAAGTGAGTCGTCAATAGGAACGCATTATAACACACAGGGCACATCCATGCATCACAATGGACACGCGCTCTCGTTTCATTCAAATGCAACTTGCTGTCTTGCATCTCTGTTTTTGATTGTATTGAAAATGAAATTAGTGGACTTTATTATTAATACAGCTATAATATTGTTGTGATCATCTTGTCTGGACGATTGTTTTGTACGCTGTACAAAATGGATTTATAAATCGATACGATTTAAAACACTCCTGCTGCTGCTGCTACTACTGATTGGCTCATTTCCTCTCCTCCCCCATCATGAGTGGACACACCCCCTCCTCCTGCTGCTGATTGGCTCATTCTCTCTCCTCGCCCATCATGAGTGGACCTGCCCCCTACAGCTGATTAACTCACTCTCTATCCCCCATCATGAGTGGACCTGCCCCCTACAGCTGATTAGCTCACTCTCTATCCCCCATCATGAGTGGACCTGCCCCCTACAGCTGATTAACTCACTCTCTATCCCCCATCATAAGTGGACACGCCCCCTACTGCTGATTAGCTCACTCTCTATCCCCCATCATAAGTGGACACGCCCCCTACTGCTGATTAGCTCACTCTCTATCCCCCATCATGAGTGGACCTGCCCCCTACAGCTGATTAGCTCACTCTCTATCCCCCATCATAAGTGGACACGCCCCCTACTGCTGATTGGCTCACTCTCTATCCCCCATCATAAGTGGACACGCCCCCTACTACTGATTGGCTCATTTCCTCTCCTCCCCTATCATGAGTGGACACACCCCCTCCTCCTGCTGCTGATTGGCTCATTCTCTCTCCTCCCCCATCATGAGTGGACCTGCCCCCTACAGCTGAGTAGCTCACTCTCTATCCCACATCATAAGTGGACACGCCCCCTACTGCTGATTGGATCTCTCTCTCTCCCCGATCATAAGTGGACATGCCCACTACTGCTGATTGGCCACAAGTGTGTTGTGCTGCTTGGTCCGATACACTTTCAACAGAAACATTTCTCAGAAATCACTTACTACACCTTTAAGAGTGTGATTCAATTGAAATGCGAAATTCCCTGAATAAAAAGAACTGTTTTTAATAAATCTGAAAAATCATATACATTATTGTTCAAAAGTTTGGGGGTCACTGAGATATTTTTTTAAAGAAATTAGTACTTTTACTCAGCAAGGACACATTCAATTGATCAAAAGTGATAGTAAAGACCTGTATAATGTTACAAAAGTTTTCTAATTCAAATAAATGCTCTTTTATACTTTGTATTCATCAAAATATCCTGAAAAAAATGTATCACATTTCTACAAAAATATGAAGCAGCACAACTGTTTTCAACATTAATAATAATAATCAGAAATGTTTCTTGAGCAGCAAATCATCATATTAGACTGATTTCTGAAAGGATCATGTGACACTGAAGACTGGAGTAATGATGCTGAAAATTCAGCTTTGATCACAGGAATAAATTACATTTTAAAACATTAAAATAGAAAATGGTTATTTTAAATTGTAATAATATTTCAATCTTTTTACTGTATTTTTTATCAAATAAATGGAGCCTTGGTGAGCAAGAGAGACTTCTTTCAAAATAAAAATCTTTACACCCCCAAACTTTTGAACAGTAGTATATATGCATCACACAGCCAATCTCTGTGCAATACTATTTACTTTGAATAAACACACACTTTAATCAAACACGGCACAGACAGATTACCGACATTACAAAACTGCCCAGAAAAATGTCAAATTCTATTCCTTTACATGTTAAGCAGTTATAATACCATAGACTCGCCCACCCAAAAATCTGACATGTGGAATAACACGTTGTATATATGTCAGACTTTGAATTTCAAACAAGATTTATAAAAAATAAATCCAATTTGTGAACTGAGATGTTGACAGGAATTGGAAGCAATGAGGTAAGTCTGCAAAAATAACCTCAAACATGACTCAAACATGGGCTGGTAACAACACGTCTTAAATTAATAGGATTAATCCATTAAAAATATTTGATGATGATGAGATCAGAAAGGGAATGACAGACTGATGATACGAGCTTAAGAGAAAATCCATCCGACTCTACAACGAAGCTGCAAAGCTTCCTCATCAAAATTGTTTTAATAATGAGAACGAATGGTCAGAAAGGGTTTAGCGCAGCTGTGCTTTTGAAGGACACTAATCTGAGCGTGCATGATGTTGAGTGCTCAGAGCTCACACGTGCTGACAGATTTCAAACTACCGTGTGTTTGTGTAAGCGTGCGTACTTTTGTGTGGGTGAGGACTAAGATAAAGACTGTTTTAAAACCTAATGAACTGCTCTGATGTCTGCATAGTCAGAATATTAACAGAAATTGATCCTTATACACTACCATTCAAAAGTTTGGGATTGGTTAGATTCTCTTCTGCTCACCAAAGCTGCATTTATTTGATCAAAAATACAGTAAAAATAGTGATTGTGAAATAGTATTACAATTTAAAATAAGCATTTTCTATGTGAATATATTTTAAATTTTTTAGCATGTCACATGATCCTTCAGAAATCATTCTAATATGATGATTTGCTGCTCAAGAAACATTTATTATTATTATCAATGTTGAAAACAGTTGCTGCTTCATATTTTTTGTGGAAACGATACATGTTGTTCAAAACGAGCAGCAATTATTTGAATTAGAAATCTTTTGTAACATTATAAATGTCTTTTGAGCAATGTAATGCATCCTTGCTGAATAAATGTAGTCTTTAAAATTCTTACTGACTTCAAACTTTTGAACAGTAATGTAAGTAACTATTAAATTAACAATTAATTTCAAAAGACATCATATGCTAAAAACATCATGTAGGTATAGTGTTGGTGAGACGTACATGTTTTGTAGGCTGAAGATTGACTATAGCCAGCTTCCCTCCCGTACGTTTGGTTAGAAGAGGAAGGTCTCCGCTAGGTTTAATTTGAAGAGATGTACCCAACGTCAAGGCCAAGTCAGCTCGCCTGTGAAGAGACACACAATATCAGCCGCTGGGGTCTGTTGTTTTTTTCTCAGAATTGGTGAATAGGTAGCATTCACATTTGTCTCAGCCTCAGTTGGTACACCCACAGGCCATGTGAGTCATAATGAACACACAAATGTCACGCTTCTGGAAGTGTGATTGTTCTTTTAATGGTCTGTTCCTGCTTCATTTAAGACCAAAAAAAAAGGCTTAATTCACAACTCAATAACCTTCAAGTGTTCATTATACCACAAATGAACTATTTATAACAAACAATCCACTGATTCTATACAGTTTCTTTGATTTCATTAATCATTATTTATTATGTAATATGCAAAACATGTAAAGAACATGTCTTGGTCACACACAAAGGCAAAAGAAAAAATAAGAAATTATATTTCACATAAAGAAAGAATTAAGATGTTTTGGACTGTTGTCAAGAAAATTAAGAACCAAATTCACATTACTGTAATGTTGATTATAGTTTTTATTAATATTATACATTTTCTTTTATTTGTATATTTTCAGTTTTTTAATGTTAGTTAAAATGTTCTATTTATCTAAATTTATTTTTAGTTCAGTTTTTAATAATTGTAGTGCTTGAAATGAAAATTTAAAATGTTATAACTGAAATTAAAAAAAAGTTTTCATCTAATATTTATATTTATTTCAGTTTCATTTCAATTAATAAAAAAAGTTAACAGTTTTAGTTAAAAAATAACATCACTACTGCCATTATGTTGTTTTGAATGATTTTTTTTTTTATCACAGTATATAACTGAAGTGTATATAAACAGTAAAACATTATATTACTTTAAATGAAACACACATTTTGGCAATGAGAATTAGACGAAGACATGCTAATCAAAAATGTCAATGCAAAAAATCTTAAATTTAAGTATAAGCTGCATTTTCTTCATGAAATATAGTATTTAAATACAATACAGAAAATTGGAATGGGTCAAACTGGTTGACTAGCCAGTTGTTGGATGGCTAGTGGACCATTTTGCCAGCGTCACAAGTCTTTTTGTGATACTGACATTTTAGAAAATATTGAATTACAAACAAAAATAGCAAAATGCAACAGTAGTGAGGAAAAGGCTGTAAGATTTTCACAGACCTGACCTGAACTGTAACATGAGCAAAGCTCTAATAGATAAAGAACCTTGTGCCTTTTATCATTGCTGAAATCTCTTTTTATCTGAACGTCATT
Organism: Rhinogobio ventralis; assembly: GCA_039654625.1. NCBI lineage: Eukaryota > Metazoa > Chordata > Actinopteri > Cypriniformes > Gobionidae > Rhinogobio > Rhinogobio ventralis. The sequence continues at coordinate 4,142,039 of CM077200.1, read as the reverse complement.
AACTTAATGAAGTACAAGCTTCAAAAGAAACAGAACAATACTTATATTTAATTAAATATTCATAAAAGAGCTGATTATCCTGCATACAAGATAATGAATACTGGCTGACTAAAAGCTCCATTAATTTTCTATTAAGAAGAAGTTTCTATGCATGACAAAGGAGATTGGATGAAAAAAAATATAATCCGGACAACTTTCAAAGTGAATTATTGCAGTAGGCTAAGAAAATACAAGTTTTCTTCTAAAGAAACCACAAGTGACCTCAGACCATGAGAGAGAAAAAGAGTGAAAGTGAGAATTACGATTCTCCTTTAAGTCTGAACAGGAGTTTGATTGGTTTTCTTCATGGGGTCGGAGGAAACTCATCGGCACCTGAACACACCATCAATCCCAGAATACCGTGCATCCACTGTGAAACTGACATGCTTAAACATACTTTTACCTAAAACGCATTTGAAAGACAACTCTATAAAGGTGTGGTCAAATTTCAAATAAATTTTGCATGCAAAAAAGTTCCATTGTCAATATTGTAGTGATGTATGAAGCACAGCTCACACATTACTCACTTTCAAACCAAGCAGCCTGTCGGTCAGTGAATCTGACCAACTTGAACTCGCTGCGAAATCTGCGAATAGTCTTTCGCCCTCAATGCGAAATTCCCGATTGCGTGGACTCCTATCAAAATGCCTCTATTTTTCGGCCCACAATAATCCCAGAATAACGGTACATATGAACGCATCTTAAGACTGTATCTACCTGACCTGCAGTAGAAAACATCAGCTGTCAATCAGCTGCATCACATTATGAAATATAAAAACAAAGACAAACCAATCGATCAGTAAAACAAAAACAAAATATACAATTTTAATCTAAACTAGACTTCACATTTATGCAAAGTTCACTAATTCCAAGTATGAGTAATAGTATGCACTACTTACAGTAGCAAGCACCATTAATAACACACATTCCAATGTTTTGACAGTGCATCCGGAAAGTATTCACAGCGTTTCACTTTTTCCACATTTTGTTATGTTACAGCCTAATGCCAAAATGTATTAAATTCATTATTTTCCTCAAAATTCTACAAACATAATGACAACGTGAAATAAGTTTGTTTGAAATCTTTGCATATTTATTAAAGGGGTCATGAAGAAATCAACTTTTCATTCAGCCTTTGATATATATAAAAGTTCATTATGATATAAGAATATCCTATAAGTTTCAGGGCTGAAAACTTCCTTGTTAGTCAAAGAAAAGCTTTTATTGACACCAGGCCCAACAAACGATCGGTCTCGGAATATGCCACACCTTGATGTCATCGTGTGGTGAAATGCCGCCTCAGAAGAATAAGCATGCCTAATTCTGTAGCCCCGCCCACCAACTCATGGAGCTATTCGGATCGCGCTAGCGAGCAATAAACATGCTGAAGATAGCAAGATATTGCGCTGTGCCTGGTTGTGGAAGAACACAGTCGCTGCAAAAGCTTCCTTCGGATTCTAATATTAGGAATGTGTGGACAAATTTATTTGTCGTTGGTTCATTGTCTGTTCAGACTCGGACATGTATGGGCCAGGGCTCGCAAAGCCCAACGTCCCGGGGCTAACTTATGTGTTTTCCAGACAGGCTACCAAAACGTAAGCCCATTGGCAGGCCGGTGAATCTTAAATAGTGAAATAACATTCCTTTCTTGATGTGCGTTGTTCACTCTCGACTTGATATTTGAAGGAAAAATACAATTGCAGAAGTTGTGATCATGCTGATTTGATTGTGTATGTGTGTGATGCACGGTTCGCGGTTATATCCACCGATCAGGCGGGCCAAGTAATAAAAAATAACATTCCAATTAATTGTGGGTGGATGAGAGATAAATCATTGTGTTTGTTTGAAAAAGATATATTGCAAGCCCTGTGGGTGAATCATCATTCCGGTTGCCGTTTTCCCACACGCTTTCAATACAATTCCTCACGTGTACTCACGGGGGAGATGGAGCTCATTGTAATATGCAAAGCTTATCCAATCATAGCAACATGTGCCACAAGTTCAGTGTGGCACGCCCATAAAAACTGAGCGTTCCATGAGAGGCTTAAAACCAGGGTAGAAAATAGCCTATTACTTATTATGATGTTTTTGAATGTAAAAACCATGCGAACGTCATAAGTTGACCTCAGACAACAGTATAAAAAAAATAAAAAAGCCAGTTCATGACCCCTTTAAAGTACATAAGTATTCACAGCCTTTGCTCGATACTTTGTTGAAGCACCTTTGGCACCAATTACAGCCTCCAAAGTCTTTTTAAGTATGATGCAACAAGCTTGGCACACCTGTTTTTGGGCAGTTTATCCCATTCTTCTTTGCATGACCTCTCAAGCTCCATCAGGTTGGGCAGGGAGCGTCAGTGTACAGCCATTTTTTAAGATCTCTCCAGAGATGTTCAATCGGGTTCAAGTCTGGGCTCTGGCTGGGCCACTCAAGGACATTCAGAGTTGTCCCGTAGCCACTCCTTGGTTAACTTGACTGTGTGATTAGGGTCATTGTCCTGTTGGGAAGATGAACCTTCACCCCAGCCTGAGGTCCAGAGCGCTCTGGAGCAGGTTTTCATCAAGGATGTCTCTGTACATTGCTGCATTCATCTTTCCCTCGATCCTGACAAGTCTCCCAGTTCCTGCCGCTGAAAAACATCCCCACAGCATGATGCTGCCACCACCATGCTTCACTGTAGGGATGGTATTGACCAGGTGATGAGCGGTGCCTGGTTTCCTCGAGACATGACACTTGCCATTCAGGCCAAAGAGATCAATCTTTGCTTCATCAGACCAGAGAATTTTGTTTCTCGTGGTCTGAGAGTCGATCTCATGTGGTCTTCTCCCCTGATCGCTCAGTGTGGCTGGGCAGCCAGCTCTAGGAAGAGTCCTGGTGATTCCAAACTTCTTCCATTTACGGATGATGGAGGCCACTGTGCTCATTGGGACCTTCAATGCTGCAAAAATTCTGTACCCTTCCCCAGATCTATGCCTCGATACAATCCTGTCTCAGAGGTCTACAGAAAATTCTTTGGACTTCATGGCTTGGTTTGTGCTCTGACATGCACTGTTAACTGTGGGACCTTATACAGACAGGTGTGTGCCTTTCCAAATCATGTCCAATCAACTGAATTTACCACAGGTGGAATCCAATCAAGTTGTAGAAACATCTCAAGGATGATCAGTGGAAACAGGATGCACCTGAGCTCAATTTTGAGTGTCATGGCAAAGTCTGTGAATACTTATGTACATGTGATTTTTTTCGTTTTTTATTTTTAATACATTTGCAAAGATTTCAAACAAACTTCATTCATGTTGTCATTATGGGGTATTGTTTGTAGAATTTTGAGGAAAATAATGAATTTAATACATTTTGGAATAAGGCTGTAACATAACAAAATGTGGAAAAAGTGAAACGCTGTGAATACTTTCCGGATGCACTGTATATGAAGGATCTCACTCTTAAATCATGCAATAGAGTGATCTTGTAAACTAGGAAACAAAGTTATATTACAGGAAGGCACATGCAGCTTTGTAGTACTTTGGCGGTTTCTCAATATGCGTTCTTAAGCAATCTTGCGTCCTTGTGTTCTCGCACTACGTCATCATCAAACGTCGAAGTTCAATTCCAATACTCGAGAATGCAAGTACAGAGGACGCATGAAAGTACCCAGATGTGTTCTTGATATCCAGGACGCAACGAATGCAGACTTGAGAGAATCGAACCGTTAAAAATGACGCTACGGGCAGTCGATGTATGGAAGCCGGTTAGCTTTAAACTTCTCAAAGTAAGCTTGAAAGCTTGTCAAAAGCTTGTCAAATAAACGTTTGTCGTTTTGTTTTGCCTAAGTTTAATAAAGTGATATTAAAAAGAATCTTTACATTGACAAAGCGCAAGTAACATTACCTGTACTCAATTTCACAAATACACACGATAAATTAAAAAGAGACAAAATGCTATGAAAAAAAATTGGTCTCATTCACTAATAATTGCATTAATATTTATATGCACATTTCAACTTCACACGAAAACTTTCCACCTAATTCATAACACGGGTGTACGCACATGAATTTGTTCGTAACCTTGATCTAATGTTGATGAATTCGGAGTATTCTAAATGAGCGACCACCTGCCCGAGGTAAGTCATTTACATAACACACACCTAAACCATATCCATTTAAGGGTATTTCACACACACCCTTTTCTTTCGTCACTCTCAGCAAACATGATGCTCTCTACAGGCACGTTCTCCCCAACGCACACATACAGCAAGATGCAATGCCAAGAGTGCCAAGTTCAAACACAATAAACACCTTTTATACAGACATTACACTCTTCTGATTACCCAGCTGTACATACACGTATCTGCATCTTTATGCAGAGCTACCTCACAGCTTGAGCTAATGCACCTTTTCTTACTCTTTTACTAAGACGCTACTTATATGCTGGGGCGGCCAGTTGAGCAACAAGATCGCAGCACATCTCAATTCTCACAAGAATGTGTTCCTCGCGTCCTTCCAAGTTTTTTCAAGGTAGTATGGCAAGACTGGTCTCCACGAGAACGCAAGTCCGTTCTTTGTGTTCTTAGAATTGAGAAACAGCCTATGCCCTAAAGCAAACTCTTTATAGCCTAAACAAATGAACCAACGAATAACATTCAATTAATCACTTGAGGAACTCAAATTGTAACTATTGTGCATCACAAAAAAGAAAGGGAAAAAACATATTCAAGGTCAAGTTTATTTTCCATCCAGTGGATTTTAAAAGCATGAGGAAGCCCAGAGGACAGTTGCGGGTCAGATGTGCAGCAGGTGTTGTGGGATGTTTTGTATCCGTGTGTGTCTGTGTGTCCAGACTGCAGTACGTTCACCGTAATACCAATTAAGCTGGATCTGCTGCTGTTGATACAATAATGAAGATTGACTTCATAAGGAATTCTGATTCCAAGTTTAATACTTTTAATACTTGTAAGGTAGCACTTTCAGATACATTTAATCTAATAATTCCAACTGAAAATGAAATCCTTAAAAGTAATTAAAAGCATAAAACATTTGCATGCGACACTCCAAAAAATGTTGATGGTCGAGGGCGTTGTATAGGAAGTGAGGTCAAGTTTACAATGCATCACTGCCAGAACACACTGTAGCATTTTGGCTATATAAATTAATGTATAAATGAAGTCCAAAATTCATGTTAGTTTTGCAATACCTTAACCTAAATCAAGTTTCTGGTAGTCAATAAAAATTGCTGTACAATGGCGGATCCATCATGACAGAGAAAATTAGATTGCAGGTTAGAATTCGAATCCCTGATCTGTTAATCTGTGCTTAACATGAAATGGTGCAACACAACTCGATTTAAAATAAAACCCAGATCAACAAATCCTTGATTAACACTAAACTTTGCTTAATTTATCCATATTGGTGCAACCCACCCAATGATGTGCATGGATAAATCATTCATAATAAACACAATGTTCCATAACATAAATATAACAAATCATCTGCAGTCCAATCATCACAAAATCAAGAAATGTGCATATTGTTGTGAAAACATTGCAAGTATCACGGTCACAATTCCCAGAGAATACCCCATAAATTGGGTTAAAGCGCCACCAAACAACAAATTTTAGTATCATTGAGATACTACTACTACAGTTTTTATTAGTATTTTTAATTAGTTGTTTTGTCTTTTTTTATTATTATTATTTTTTTTTTATATGCCTTTTACTTCAGTTTAAGTACATTACTAAATTCACCTGTCAATCACCAAACGAATGTGCTGAACTTTACTTTGGTCTCGTAAGCACTGCTTGCCTTGTTCTCAATGAACACCGCTCTTGATTCCCTAAATATAATGGCTTTTTTCTGTAATGTTAGAGCACACCTTCCTCATTCATTCTCAGTCTCTAGATATTTATCTTCCTTACCTACATGCCTCGTCAGCTCTATTCAGGTCTCTGTCAGGTAGTGAGTCCTCCCAGTCCAATATAGTGCTGATCAACTTCCCTCTGCAGAGAAAACACACACACACATAGTGATGAGACAGAACAAATAGCTCATGACAAGCACAGAAACATGAGGGGGTGTGTGCGCAGGACGCGTTCTTGTCATTTTAAAATTGTCAGATGGATGTCTTTGTGCGCATTTTTTATTGTTTTAGTGTGGCAAAATGTGCCACAAACATTTTTAAGACGGCACGTCAAGTTAAGAAAGCAGCGCATCAATGTCAGTATCAAACTCTGTTACCTTTACTCTCTGTTACATGTTTTGACTAGTGACTTTGTGACTCATTTGTTATTAGGCCTATAATCATTAAACTAAAACATAAAAATAAATTTTTGTTACTTTAAATGAAATAAACATTAACTGAAATAAAATATAATATGAAAAAAAATTATTCAATTTAAGCTTATTTTATTTCAGTTCATTGCCAAGTAAACATTCCTAATTGTATTAGTTACATTTACTTATTAACCCTTTATAAAGTTTAGTTTGTTGAAGTACTAAAATAACAAAGTAAAACTGAAATAAAAATGAATAAAAACTATATAGACATTAAAAAAAGTATATATACAGGTGCTGGTCATATAATTAGAATATCATCAAAAAGTTGATTTATTTTACTAATTCCATTCAAAAAGTGAAACTTGTATATTAGATTCATTCATTACACACAGACTGATATATTTCAAATGTTTATTTATTTTAATTTTGATGATTATAACTGACAACAAAGAAAAATCCCAAATTCAGTATCTCAGAAAATTAGAATATTGTGAAAAGGTTCAATATTGAAGACACCTGGTGCCACACTCTAATCAGCTAATTAACTCAAAACACCTGCAAAGGCCTTTAAATGGTCTCTCAGTCTAGTTCTGTAGGCTACACAATCATGGGGAAGACTGCTGACTTGACAGTTGTCCGAAAGACGACCATTGACACCTTGCACAAGGAGGGCAAGACACAAAAGGTCATTGCAAAAGAGGCTGGCTGTTCACAGAGCTCTGTGTCCAAGCACATTAATAGAGAGGCGAAGGGAAGGAAAAGATGTGGTAGAAAAAAAGTGTACAAGCAATAGGGATAACCGCACCCTGGAGAGGATTGTGAAACAAAACACATTCAAAAATGTGGGGGAGATTCACAAAGAGTAGACTGGAGCTGGAGTCAGTGCTTCAAGAACCACTACGCACAGACGTATGCAAGACATGGTTTTCAGCTGTCGCATTCCTTGTGTCAAGCCACTCTTGAACAACAGACCGCGCCAGAAGCGTCTCGCCTGGGCTAAAGACAAAAAGGACTGGACTGCTGCTGAGTGGTCCAAAGTTATGTTCTCTGATGAAAGTAAATTTTGCATTTCCTTTGGAAATCAGGGTCCCAGAGTCTGGAGGAAGAGAGGAGAGGCACACAATCCACGTTGCTTGAGGTCCAGTGTAAAGTTTCCACAGTCATGGTTTGGGGTGCCATGTCATCTGCTGGTGTTGGTCCACTGTGTTTTCTGAGGTCCAAGGTCAACGCAGCCGTATACCAGAAAGTTTTAGAGCACTTCATGTTTCCTGCTGCTGACCAACTTTATGGAGATGCAGATTTCATTTTCCAACAGGACTTGGCACCTGCACACAGTGCCAAAGCAACCAGTACCTGGTTTAAGGACCATGGTATCCCTGTTCTTAATTGGCCAGCAAACTCGCCTGACCTTAACCCCATAGAAAATCTATGGGGTATTGTGAAGAGGAAGATGCGATATGCCAGACCCAACAATGCAGAAGAGCTGAAGGCCACTATCAGAGCAACCTGGGCTCTCATAACACCTGAGCAGTGCCACAGACTGATCGACTCCATGCCACGCCGCATTGCTGCAGTAATTCAGGCAAAAGGAGCCCCAACTAAGTATTGAGTGCTGTACATGCTCATACTTTTCATGTTCATACTTTTCAGTTGGCCAAGATTTCTAAAAATCCTTTCTTTGTATTGGTCTTAAGTAATAATCTAATTTTCTGAGATACTGAATTTGGGATTTTTCTTAGTTGTCAGTTATAATCATCAAAATTAAAAGAAATAAACATTTGAAATATATCAGTCTGTGTGTAATGAATGAATATAATATACAAGTTTCACTTTTTGAATGGAATTTGTGAAATAAATCAACTTTTTGATGATATTCTAATTATATGACCAGCACCTGTATAGATTTATTTATATAGCACATTTCATACACAATGGTATTTCAAAGTGCTTTGCATAGAAAATGTATTAAAATAATGATAAAATAATCACAACATATGCATAAGAAATAAAAATACCATCCATAATAAATAAAAATAACAATCGTTTTTACCTAAATGCTAAAATACTATTCCTGACTAAATTCAGGGCTCCCCTGTCTGAATAGAAGAATCATAGATCTTCAGTTGTAATTGTATTAATTCTATTTACTTATTAACTATATTTTCTAAGTTTAGTTTAGATTGAAGTATTAAAATAATTAAAATTGAAATAAAAAAATAATAAAAACTACATAGACATATTTAAAAAATAAAAACTAATACAAAATGATAAACAACTAAAAAAACTAATTTTAAATAATAAATGCTACAATAGAATACAAATTATACTAAAATAACAGAACAGAACAGACATTTTAAAAACCATGTAACTGAAATATTTTAAATTTGAGCAACTGAAGTCACACATCACATTTGTCTGCTGCAATATTAGAGGATGCTCAGGGCTGGATTATGAAGCGGTGGGGCCGGTGCCCGAGGACCTCAGGCTGCCAGGGGCCTTTAAAGTCACAGGCGCACAGAGACTGGCAATGAAAACTGACCAGCTCCCTTGGAGCAAACTGTGTGAGCTGACCACTAAGGCCCCTGAGGCCCCTCAGTACAAACTAGGGCTGGGCAATATGGCCAAAAAAACAACAACATATCTCTGTACTTTTTGGCTGAATGCCAAAATACAGTATACACCTCTGTACTTTCTACTTTTTTCTATTTGAAGAATAAAAAAAAAAAAAAAAAAAAAAAAATTTCTTTTCCCCCACCAGCGTTTTTGAAAAAAGTTGCCAGCCATCGCCAGCCTTTTTGATCATTTTCACCAAAGTTTCATGGCCCCAGAAAGAACAGACCCTCTGCTTTCAAACAAAAAACTTTGTTCATGCATTCATGCATTTGCCAAAAGTTTGGGGACATCTGTCTTTACATGCACATGAACTTTCTTAATCCATAGGGTTTAATATGGAGTTGGCCCACCCTTTGCAGCTATAACAGCTTCAACTCTTCTGGGAAGGCTTTCCACAAGGTTTCGGAGTGTGTTTATGGGAATTTTTGTCCATTCTTCTAGAAGCGCATTTGTAAGGTCAGGCACTGATGTTGGACGAGAAGGCCTGGCAGTCTCCGCTCGAATTCATCCCAAAGGTGTTCTATCGGGTTGAGGTCAGGCCAGTCAAGTTCCTCCACACCAAACTCGCTCATCCATGTCTTTATGGACCAAAATGTCTTGGTATGCTGAAGCATTAAGAGTTCCTTTCACTGGAACTAAGGGGCCAAGCCCACACCATAATCCCCCTTCCACCAAACTTTACACGTGGCACAGTGCAGTCAGGCAAGTACCATTCTCCTGGCAACCGCCAAACCCAGACTCGTCCATTCAATGATTTGGACGGGTGTCCCAATACTTTTGGCAATATAGTGTATATTTTAGTCAGAATTATTTCGCTCTTATTCTATTGCGCTCCACTGAAGTCTGTGAAGTTTAGCGGAGACTCGCTTGCAGGCTTGTCCACTCCGGACAAGCAAAATAGAAATATTTGCATGACTTTCTAACATTTACAGATGGAGAATATACCTGTAAAATGTAAGTTATGCACTGAAGAAAACACTATATCAAAAGCGCATTAAACGAAACAAGTATCTGTCAGAGCATCTGATGGGGCAAGCTGCGCTAAACTATACGCGTTAACTATCTGTAAAATGTAAACTGTAAAATAAAGCATGTCTCATGTTTAGGACAAATTGGATTGATGGTGGGAACCCAGACGTTCACAGTAATACACACACAGAATAGATATGTGAGTGCACAGTCATAGTGACATTCTGGGTTCCCACCATCATGGAAAACCGTGATGGACCTTATCTGGTCCATTCCTTTAAAATGTGCAATCACCTGCAAGATCGGAGTCCTCTGGAACGTGTGACATCGCAGTAGCGTCCGGTTGGCTTCAGACCCATCACTCCGATTACTGTGTCGCGAACATATTGCCTGAAACAGCACAGGGCACAAGTGCTTATCGCTGTGGCAGTGACAGAAACATATGGTTTGTCTCTCAGCTGTTTAAATAGAGTATTTGAATGTTTACAGATTGGCCGCATTCACTTTCATTGCAAGTGCCTCAAAATTATTTTTTTGTGGTAATGAGCCACAAATGGTGTCGATTGAGCTTAATTTTAATGATGATAATGAACTTGGAATATTGCTTCAAACTGGGAAAAGAGAAAGTACTTTAACATACAAAAGTACACACTTTAAAAAAAAATTAAACTATTTGTTAAAACAAGCTGAAGATCAGATGAAATCGGGTTTCTGCCAGTCTTAAAAAAGGCTTAAATTCAGAAAATGATGGCATTAAATGTTGTATGCAGTGCAAAAAATAAGTACCTTCCTCAGTATTTTTGTCCTGTTTTCCAATACAAATATCTATCATTCAAGCTATTTTTTTGTAAAATGAATGAAAAAGTAATGGATATCTGTTGAAAGTTGTATTTTCAAACCCTGAAGTGTTGCTAATACAACTCTAGACATATACATTTAAAATGACATTTTTAAGGTTCCCTTTCATTTATTCCTTAAATTTTATTTACTTGGCCTTAAAAAAAAAGTCTTAAAATGTACCTTCATAAAGCCTGCAGAAACCCTGTGAAAGCCATTTCTGCTACTACAGTCAAACCAAAAATTATTCAGACACCAGAGATCATTTTTTACTAGTGGGTGCAGGACATTATAGTTCATTTATATAAGTGAGGATAGCAAAATAAAGTAAACTGTGACATATTATACCCAAAAAAATCTTTATACAGTGGACTACCAGTAAAATTGATAAAAATTTGGGACCAAAATTATTCAGACTCTTATGCAACCTTTTACACCACAGACTGAACAAAATGAAGCATTGCTTGGTCATTGGTTGACCTAAATTGGTATTATCTAATTGTGTAATTAAATTTAACAGCTGATTGGTTGATTATAATCCATTACATCCCTTTCTATCAAAGTTATCTGACATTATCAAGATGAATTTGTTCTGACAGTTTTCTGAGTTCTTGTCATATTTTATTACCATTTTCTAAACTATAGCAAATAAACTGTGATAATGTGAGAAAATGTTAACTGTATATGCTGCTGGTCAAAAGTTTTTATTTTATTTATTACATCATTATCTGCCTTAGCGACCAGTAACGCAGCAACGCGTTTTAAACCGTTCTGAATGTCTTCTGCTTGTAAAGCATTTATCAAACAACATTAGAAGTTCTTGGCACTGTACAGACTTCATTAACATGTTCAGAGAGAGATTGATTACATACTTGCCACACTTCTCACATTCTTCAACAAACATGTTCCCGTGCAGCTCCGACAATCGATCCCTAGCAGATACAGAGAGAAATAAACAAACCCAGTAAGACTAGAAGAATGAGAAATCAATCCAAATTCATAATGAGAGAATGGAGCTATTAAAAGAAAAGATGACAATCCTATCAGTCATATACGTCACAGTTTTTATTAATATTTGTTTTTTATACATCTATACAGGGGCTGATCTACTGGGGTGGCAACTGCCACTCTAAGAAAAAGCATTGCCACCCCTAATTTACCCCAATATTACATTTCAATCTAAGCAGTGTTTCTCATTTTAAAAGGCCAGAGTTACACCTTCATCTGGACTGTTTGTGTGTGTATTCACAGCCTTTTGTTTTGTGCAAATGTAAGTTGTAATATTGTGTTTATTTTGTGTAGGCCCATATATATATATATGATTTATCTCATATAGGATGCATCTGGTTAAGAATTAACGTGATAGTAAAGCGTGCTGGTGATCATCTTCAGCTTATGCAGCTCAAACAGCAAGGCATGATTAATAATTATTATTGGGACTGTCATATTACATAACCTTAATGAAAGCACTATTTTAATAAATCACTGTGAATTCATTGGGTTTATTTTTCCAGGAAGAGTGCATCCACACATTTTAAATAGCACGCATCTGAGGCATTGGTGACACATTGAATTACTCGTTATATTTGATTATTAAATTATCAATCACATCGACTCATTTTACAATCCTACTAGCCCTTTATTTAGACCTAAAACCCTTCTCCATTTGGTGAGGAACATGGCGTTTTGAGCAGCCTTTACACACTCTGTCATGCGGTTGACTATAAGCCACTGCTGTAGACACATATTGGAGTATTAAGGCTAATGATTAATCGATTAATTGATCGTTAATTTAAATAACTATCGATCATGGGAATGTGTGTAAATTGACATCTCTATTGCAAATGTTAGCAAATTCAAATGTTTTTGCTGCTCTTCAGCTTGATGCACTAAAACTTGTGATTTATACATCAAAGTAGCCTATGTAATATTAATACAACAACTCTTCTTTATGTAGTAATGATAAACCTACTCTAACGAGCTCAGAGGCATGTACAATCTGTTGATGTATTTATGAGGCAGTGACTTGGTGCCCTGGATATTGATATTTTGTTATTAATTTAATTATTTTTAAACAGTATAGATGATAACTTTGTGGTAATGCAACTGTTTTGCAAAATTATAGATGGTCAAGCCATAAATCCACCAGAACTATGCATGGATACTTTCTTCTGTGTCACCACCTCTCACAGTCCTCATGCCACCATAAAAAAATTTCTAGATCCACTCTATAGTTCTTTTTATAATTTTTAGTTTTAATATTAGTTATTTTAGTCCATAAACTAACTTCAACACTAAACGAAAATGACAAAAGTTGCCTTGGCAACTAACTACTTTTTTTTTTACATTTAATTTAATTTAATTTAATTTAATTTCAGTTAACGTTTATTTAACACCAAATAGTGAGAAGGTTTTTTGTTGTAGTTTGAGTTTAAGATAATAACACTGATTCAAATACAAAACTTACATATGAAGACTGAGGGCTTTTAATTAGGTCTGCCTGAATATAACAGAAAGTTCATCATATCAATATGCTAAATTTAACATTAACAGCTTCAAATCATCTGCCCAGAACAAGACACCCTTATTGTGTTCACTTACAGGAGGGGAAAATAACAAAAGCTAATCAACATGACACATCTGACATCACACACAGGATGGAGGTCAAAACTTTAATCATAGTGGTATAAGAGACGTGGGTCCTGAAGCCAGCCAATCAGATTGCAACCTTTTGCTATTTTTGTGTACAATATCCACCATTACCTGGGAAAGCCGGAGCGCAGGTGAAGGCCGTCTACGTTCTGGCTGATGAGGTATTTGAGGTGTCCCGTCCTCTGCAGCTGCAGCAGAGCCATGTGAGTCACGCTGGGACGCGCGTCCTCAAACGTGGTGTTAAAGTGAGGCGTCTCGCCTCTCTCCTCCATTGTCCACACTCCGTTAGGACCTCTGATAAATCACAGACATCACAGCACAGACATCACAAACATGTCTTTGTTGAAATACAGCCTCTTGTCCTTAATGAGTACAGTCTGTCTGAACATTAAATGGACCCAGACAGACTGTACTCCTTACTGAAATGACTTACTTCCTTCATCTTTTGAAATCTAGAGCTTAATGTACTATGAAAACATACTGTTACTTTTGAAACTTAAAATGTATGGCTGAAACAAAATCCATTTAAAATGTAAACAAAACTGCAAACAGATCTACTTCTGAAATCTGAGCACAATGATGAACACAAACATGAATCTATGAAGTGCTCTATGCTACCATTCAATTTTGTTTTATAGAAATTAATACTTTTATTCAGCAAGGATGCATTACATTGATCAAAAGTGACAGTAAAGACAATAATACAACTTAAATTAACTGTTTTCAACAATAATAAATCAGAAATCATATTAGAATGATTTCTGAAAGGATCATGTGACACTGAAGACTGGAGGAATGATGCTGAAAATTCAGCTTTGCATTACTGGAATAAATGACATAAATATATTCAAATGGAACAGTTACTGTAATACTTAACTCCTTTCAAAAACATAAAAAAATATTACAGATCCTAAGCATTTGAACGCTACTGCATGGTAATAGCAATACCAAAGTCATGGGTTTAAGGGTTTCCCAGAGAATCAATAAAACAAACCGATAGAATACCATAACTTTAAATGCAATGTAATTTGCATGAAAGCATCTGCCAAATGCATACATTTTAATTATTGCAGAATTAAGGTTTGAAAACTGTTATATAAAACTACATTCCAGCTGTTTTTATTGCAAGAAACCTTGACTAACACTATACGTGAACTAGAGGGGAAAAAAACAAAATATGACTCTGGATTTCCACAACCCTTGTTCTTCGGTCTGATCGTCCTCTCTCTCTGTGATTCAGTAAAGCTACTGAGCTGAGCTGCTGGAAATCTCAGATGACAAAGATGGGGTTTTAGCTATCACGGAGAACAGCAGGAGGCTACTGTGCTTTCTAATGACTGCAGATGGAGTTACTAAGAGGAACAACTCAAAAGTTCACTTAAACAAGCCCTTGCGGGCAGAAATCTTGCTCTTGTGCACTTGGGAATTTGCATTAACACACATATACACAAACAACAGCCAATCCAGTTCGCTTTTTCATGCCGTCCTAGTTACACGCATGCAGCAGCTTTCCCTGCCTGACTTATCAAAAGTTTTCTGTTCTTACTAAACTTAGATAAGCTCTTACAAGTACTGCATAAACCCCTAAATAAGTCCTAGCCAGGCTTTAGGCTACTGATCAAAGTCTTGTACACACTGCAGCAGCTTATTCTGGCCAAGAACCACCCGCTTAGACAGAAAGAGGGCGTCTGACTGACATGTAAAGCATCAAACACAGTTAGCTTTTCCTTAATGTGACATTTAGGGGGCAGGTAAATCTGAAATCGGATGAAAACCAAGTGGATATACAGTAATATACAAGTCTGCTCAAGGATTAAGTATCTCAAATGAAACTTTTGACCGTCTTGTTAAGATTCAATATCCCAAACTAAACAAATGCAGTGTTTAGTTCTTCCCAAAGCAGACTGTCAAGTTTGTTTCCCGGTGCATTTATACAAGACTGTGCACTTTGACTCTTGAAAACTGCGTAAAGCCAGGCAATCAGAATGGAGCTCAGAATGTGTGTGCAATACGCAAACGTTCAGTAAACAGTCCGTGGGCTTGCCGTCTGAGCCTGAGACTACATATGTCCCAACTAAGCTCTCCACTTATTAAATACTGCATAGCACACCAACAAAGCTGACTAAAACAGGCCGGTGTTGAGAGCAGGAGGCAATATAGCAGTGCAATCTGAGAAATTGGAAGGAGATTGTAGTGCACTGCTATATATATATATATATATATATATATATATATATATATATATATATATACATATATACACACACACACACACACACACACAGGTGTTGGTCATATAATTAGAATATCATCAAAAAGTTGATTTATTTCACTAATTCCATTCAAAAAGTGAAACTTGTATATTATATTCATTCATTACACACATACTGATATATTTCAAATGTTTATTTCTTTTAATTTTGATGATTATAACTGACAACTAAGGAAAATCCCAAATTCAGTATCTCAGAAAATTAGATTATTACTTAAGACCAATACAAAGAAAGGATTTTTAGAAATCTTGGCCAACTGAAAAGTATGAACATGAAAAGTATGAGCATGTACAGCACTCAATACTTAGTTGGGGCACCTTTTGCCTGAATTACTGCAGCAATGCGGCGTGGCATGGAGTCGATCAGTCTGTGGCACTGCTCAGGTGTTATGAGAGCCCAGGTTGCTCTGATAGTGGCCTTCAGCTCTTCTGCAGTGTTGGGTCTGGCATATCGCATCTTCCTCTTCACAATACCCCATAGATTTTCTATGGGGTTAAGGTCAGGCGAGTTTGCTGGCCAATTAAGAACAGGGATACCATGGTCCTTAAACCAGGTACTGGTTGCTTTGGCACTGTGTGCAGGTGCCAAGTCCTGTTGGAAAATGAAATCTGCATCTCCATAAAGTTGGTCAGCAGCAGGAAGAATGAAGTGCTCTAAAACTTCCTGGTATACGGCTGCGTTGACCTTGGACCTTTTACACTTTTTTTCTACCACATCTTTTCCTTCCCTTCACCTCTCTATTAATGTGCTTGGACACAGAGCTCTGTGAACAGCCAGGCTCTTTTGTAATGACCTTTTGTGTCTTGCCCTCCTTGTGCAAGGTGTCAATGGTCATCTTTTGGACAACTGTCAAGTCAGCATTCTTCTCCATGATTGTGTAGCCTACAGAACTAGACTGAGAGACCATTTAAAGGCCTTTGCAGGTGTTTTGAGTTAATTAGCTGATTAGAGTGTGGCACCAGGTGTCTTCAATATTGAACCTTTTCACAATATTCTAATTTTCTGAGATACTGAATTTGAATTTTCCTTAGTTTTCAGTTATAATCATCAAAATTAAAAGAAATAAACATTTGAAATATATCAGTCTGTGTGTAATGAATGAATATAATATACAAGTTTCACTTTTTGAATGGAATTAGTGAAATAAATCAACTTTTTGATGATATTCTAATTATATGACCAGCACCTGTATATATATATAAAATCAACCATAAACAAAAGTTGTCTTCATTTACTTGTATCATTCCAAACCGTTCATTTCTTTCTTTAGTAAAAAGGTTTAATCATTTTATTTTATTTGTGCTTAGTGACAAACATTGTATAAAACATGATGGGTTTGGGTTTATTTGGGTTTTATTTTATGCAAACATTTGGAGCTACACTATCGTTCAACAGTTCGGGGTCTGTATGATTTTTTTTTTTTTAAAGCTGCAGTCCGTAACTTTTTGCGCTCTAGCGGTTAATAAACAGAACTGCATGCGTCTTGCGGAAGAACATTGCAGCCGGAGCTACTTCTCTCTGTTTATGTCTATGGCGAGTCACGCAGGGACTGTGCTCCTCCGCAGCGGTTCCTACCAGACCGGTCTGAAATAGTCCCAATGTAAACACTTATTATAAGTGTATCATAATGATTCAGGGTAAGACAAAAACACGGTTTGGAAAATGGATTCATGTTGTACATTCTCATTATATAATTTTTGTAAATCTTGAACACAAAAAAAAGTTACGGACAGCAGCTTTAAAGAAATGAACACTTTTATTCAGCAAGGATGCATTATATTGATAAAAAGTGAAAAAAGACTTTACACTGTTACAAAAATTATATTTCAAATAAATGCCGTTCTTTTAAACTAAATGTGAATGTGCCACACGAGTCCAGAAAAGTGAAGCCAAAGCGTCTCGATCTCCCCCAGGTGGCTGGATGCAGTATAGCTCATTAACCCCGCCCTCTCCATGAAATGTAATTGGACATAGACAAACTAAACAATCATATAACATATTATCATATTATTCATATTACATATTAATTTTAAAATACATAATTTTGTCCAAAGATGGTTTCCGTCATTTTAGGCAGTTTTTATCACGCTGATATAAGTTCAAGTGTTTGTTCTTTAAATAAGTTTGGTTTTAGTTAGTTATTTGATGCTATAAAAACGGGGGTGTGACGCTGAGATTGACAGCTTTCTCTGAGTGAAGTAGTCTGTGAGGCACCAACGGACATTTTTCGGGAACTTGAAGATTGGAGCTTTAACTTTAATTTCCACATTTCCATAACTGTTTATTTCACAAAAAGTTGCTGATTAGGCGGGAGTGTGGGCGGGACCTCCTTGATATCGCGTCTCCACTTCGAGCTCACTGCTGCTCGAGACCCAAGATGTCAGCGCCATATACGGCCCATTATAAGATTTCTAGCAGAGGCCGTCAGGTTTTGATTTTTATCTGTTGTTTTTTGGTAGAATCCATGATACCATGTATCTGAACAAGATGTCCAGGACCTCCAGCAAAAATAAAAAGGCCCACAACATTAAAGATTTAGCAGTATATTTAACCATGGGCATGGGGTACTTTTTATCCCTGTTTGCACCAAACCCATCTGGTTTGCTGCCAAAAAGCTCTTTTTATAGTTTCATCTGACCACAGAACCAGGTCCCTTTTGAATTTCCAGTCGTGTCTGACAACTGAATATGCTGGAGTTTGTTTCTGGATGAGCAAGAAGGATTTTTCTTGAAACCCTCCCAAACAACATGTGGTGATGTAGGGGTTGTTAGATTTTTTTAAAGGCTTTCTGACCCCAAGACTCAACTAATCTCTGCAATTCTCCAGCTGTGATCCTTGGAGAGTCTTTGTCCACTCAAACTCTCCTCCTCGCCGTGCATGAGGACGATATAGACACACGTCCTCTTCCAGGCAGATTCATAACATCTTTAATTGATTGGAACTCCTTAATTATTGCCCTGATGGTGGAAATGGGGATTTCCAATGCTTTAGCTATTTTCCTACAGCCACTTTCTATTTTGTGAAGCTCAACAATATTTTGCTGCAATTCTTGGTTTTACTCATTGTGATGAATGATTAAGGGAATTTGGCCTTTCTATTTCCTCATATTTATACTACTGTGAAACAAGAAGTCATAGCTAGACAATTTCATGCTCATAGTCACCCTGGTGTGCTAAAAAAAGGTAAATATTAATGGGAATATACTTGAGAGATATTTTACTCATAAAAATTTTTAGGAGTGCCAATAATTGTGGCCAACGTGTTTTGTAGAAAAGCATTTCATAATGTGATTTACCCCCCACTTTCAATTCTTTTACTTCAATGAAAGGTTACATTTTTGTGCATTTTTAAATAAAATATCAAAAAGATAAACATTGCAGATTTATTTTAATAGCTATCTTTGATCATATTTACCAGGGGTGCCAATAATTCTGACCACAACTGTGTGTATATATACAAAAAGAAAACAGTTATTTTAAATTGTAATAATATTTCAAAATATTGCTGTTTTTACTGTATTTTTGATCAAATAAATGCAGCGTCGGTGAGCATAAGAGACTTCTCTCAAAAACATTAAAAACTGATTGAAAATTTTGGAACGGTAGTGAACTTGCTATATATATTTCTTTTAATTACACCTAGTTTTGATGTAAAAAAAATGGGCGGGAACATTCCGCTAAATAACTCAACACTGCTGCAAAAAAACATTAAAACTGCACATTTCATCAGTGTCCCTTGGGAATTAAACTCCTTTTGTATTCCACACACAAATCTAATTTGGTTCAGATGACACAAGGTGAATAAATGGTGTCAGAATTGTCATTTTTTTAGATGAACAATTGATTTAAGTGTTATATGTGCTCTTGACAGTCAGGCAGAGCCCTATTTGCACCTAGAGAAGCATCAACTCTAAAAATAGTCTGTCAATCAAGATTTGATAGACAGGTGTTCTTATGAAAATTTCATATAAGAGAACACAGGAAGAAAAAAGTGCAGCTGCCCACATACCCCGCATCACATACATTCCCTCTGATAATTACAAAGAGGGGAAAAAAGGAAAGGTGAAATAAGGAGAATAAATAAGAGGCATCACTCAACATGACGTCAGCATCCTCTAAAAATTAAAACCCCTGCACAGAGTGTTAGCAAAATGACAAACTAGATGAAGGCGAATCCAATTAAATCACCCTTAAATTCATGGAACATTAAACATTTGTACATCAAACACAAATCTGAAAGTAAACCCAAGTGAATTGAAGTCAACTTGGATCAGCAGTGTGGAAAAGCACTACACACACACACACACACACACACTCTATAATAAACATGAGAATAACACTGTAGTACAAAATGAGATGAGACTGCAGTAATACATCAAAAGCCACCGTCTACGTCTACAGAATTCAAGAAAATATCCTCTAAAAAGTTTTTTCCTCCTTTTGGTGTTTTGCTTGGATGGAAAACACCTGCCATATTTCACTCATTTACATTTTTTGCATTAGTACAATACAATTAATAAATACATATTTTGTATATGAAATGAATGCTATTTTACAACCATTAAGATTTTTTTTGCATTGTGACATTTAAGCACAAGTCCTCATCCTCATTATCGTAATGTAAGAAAAAAAAAAAAAACAATATATAAATTAACATGACATGTTAAAGGGATAGTTCAAACAAAAATAAAAAATGTTCATTTTGACTTGCGTAGGCCATCTGCCGGAAGCTTGTTATTTTAGTTTTTAAAGTTTTAAAAATGAATATTTTTCTTACACAAACGCTTCGCTTCAGAAGGCCTTTATTAACCCCCAGAGCCGTGTGGATATCTTTAATGATGGATAGATGCACTTTTATGGACTTCAAAACAGAAAAGCCATTCACTGCCATTATAAAGCTTGAAAGAGTCAGGACATTTTTTATTATAACTCTGTGTTCGTCTGAAAGAAGAATGTCATATTCACCTAGGATGACTTGAGGGCGAGTAAATCATAGGCAAATTAACATTTTTGGGTGAACTATCCCTTTAAAGCTGGAGTCCGTAAGTTTTGCCTCTTTGTGGCCATCTCTGTTTGAAACCTGCAATTGCATTTATTTGTTGAATTATCATCTTTCCGTGGGTTGTGCATCAGCATGGCTCCTCAGCGCGGATTAATCTAATGTTTTGAGGAGTGTGTGTGGCTGTCATTCACCGCACCGGTGTGGATACTGTACTTCGGAATCACACCTACGTCTTGGAAGTATGACCAAAATAAGAATTTTCACCGGAAAATGTCATCTGAACAAGTAAGTGACGTCTGCCATTTTGTTCTGACCAACTGAGAAAAAAAAAGCATTTCAATAGTTTGAATCTAACGACTGCTTAGCTCATATCACAGCAAACCATGCAAATTCTTATTATTGTTATACTTTGTTCTCAAATTGTAATTGTTAACAACATTAGCATTGCGTGACTACATGTATTTGGTGTGTGTATTAGCTTTACCTGTAGATTTCAATTCTGTACAGTCTAATCTTTTGCTTTTGACTACGGGTGAATCTCCAGTTGTCACTGATGATTGTTGTTTGGTCCTTTCTGGATTACAATCTGCCATCAAAATGATAAATTGAATTATTCCAGCTGCTGTGAGAAAAGGCTATAAATGATCCGCCACCTGCAGCATCCTCACATGCGATAGCCTACTAGCCAGACTGAATACTTCATGTATACAGACATGACGTAATGACGCAAAGACGAACGGTGCCATGCTTGAATTTCCCGCGGAAAGCTACCAGTACCACTAAAATTATAACACATTATTACAAGCTTATCGAGTCGGGCTAAGGTAAGGAGATCGTTTTGAACAGGTTATGGTTATGGCTGGTTATGTACTTGCTCAAAAATTTATTTTGGATCATTTTTAAGCAAAAAAAAGTCATGGACTGCAGCTTTAATTGGTAAAGCAAAATTGCATCTGGACAGACACAATTTTAAATTACTGTAAAAAGTCATGAGTATCTAATGAGAATTACTAAAAAAAAAAAAAAAAAAACATTAAGAAACATAATGACAATAGCTGTGTCTCATTTTAAAGGCAGAGCCCTCAGGAGGTCGCATTTGTCGACTGCATATGTCATCAAGGATGTCTCATCTCAGCTTATACGGCTGACAAATGAGACCTCTGGAGGACGCAGCCTTCGAAATGAGAGACAGCATTTGGGGATTAATATGAGTACAGAATATATTGCTAAATAAACAATCTAATGCATAATATGGCAGCTTGACCATACAAATTACATAAACTGCTACTGATTTATAGAAGTACTTAGTACTAAAATAGTTCTAAGAAAGACAATCCTTACGTAGGCTCCCACTAAGGCATGTAGATCAATAATATGATAAAGCAAAATAGCTCATCTTTGCATCAGTCAAATCTGATCAATTATGTGGTGTAAAAATGGAAGATTCAATATCAGATAGAAAAGAAATACTAGAGGTACAGCGGCAGGCTTCATTTAGAAACTTAGGAAGCTTAGAAAATACTGAGACCAGAATTATCGGCCAGAATTTTTATCAGACATGTAAAAGGTTATCAGAGCATTCACTGAAATTAATGATTTCTAGTTTTTCTTTTGATTTGGCTTTGTAATGCCAAAGCATAACTGATATAAGTTGTGGATCCAGCTTCTATTAAGCTGAGCATTAACATTAACATAAATAGAACTTTCTTACTTTGTCTAACTTGTGTATCAGTTTGTTAAGCAAACTGAAAAGGTAATATAGAGTAAAGAAAATTCACAGAAGAGAACATCATTTTAATGGTGACTTGAATTTTTACAATGTAATAAAAAAAAAAAAACTACATAGAGCTAAACAATCTATTAAAGGTAGGGTAGGCAATTTCAGAGAGGCTAGCAATAGCGAGCTAGCTTTGAAAGCATAAGATCCCACCCTCCCTTCAGAGCGTATCCAAAGCCACGCCTCCTTCAAAACACATGAACACGTACAGCAGGGAGCAAACAAAAGCGTCACAAGAGATGGCGTTAAATTACCTCATGTCTCAAAGCACATAACATTACAATAATAATCATAGGCGTAATTTGCGGGCGGGATGGGACATGTCCCCGCCACTTTTTGCCAGGGTCGGTATTGTCCTTACCACTTTTTTCTCGTGGCATGGATGTACATAATACAAATTAAACATATCCACTTGAATAGCAGAGCATTCATTTTGTTTGTTTGTTAAATAAGGGGCAATCTGGCGCTGGAATGTGTTGTTTTTTAAATCATGCTGAGTGTTCATTGTCTCTGTAATCAGTGGCGGAAGGCAACAGTTTTCTCTTGGCGCTCATGCACTTCACACAAATGAGCGTTTCAATCTATTGCTCAACACTGTGGAGACTCTCTATTCGTTCCAGTGAAATCACAAAACAAACTGCATACAAACGTGTCCATGCTCTTGACATACAATCACTGATCTTTGGTTTTAATGGAAAAAAAAACTATACAAGGGTGGACTAGTACCCAGAACCTCTCTGACACGCTTAACAAAAGTTCTATCATCAGACCATTAAAGGGGTCATGAACTGAGAAATAAAATTTTACTCGAGCTTTTGACATACAAGAGGTCATCATACTATAAGAATATCCTGTTTCAGAAAGTTTCAGAAAACTATAAAACAGGATATAACTTCCTTGTTAGTCCAAAAACAGCTTTTATTGTAACCAAGCCCAGAGAACGACTTATTGTGGAATGTGCCTATAGATGGTGAAAGACCGCCTACTTCATCATTACATCTTTGGCCCCGCCCACTGGCGTGTTAGTGAGATGACGAGGAGAGAAGAGCGATACAGGATCACTGGACTACAAATAACATTACCTTCCAAAGGACCCTAATGCTAGGAATGTGCTTATTTATTTTCAACAATGTGAATGTCTCAGCTGAGCATTATTTATTTGTATTCGGTACATTTCACTGTGGATTCTTTGGTAAATCAGTCGCAATTTCGGCGCAGGCTTTGCAAACAGACTTTTACGATATGGACTTGACAGTAATGCCACAACATGTAAGTAACCCTGTTAATTCTGCCTGATCTGGGACCAGTGATTTCTGATATGTAATGATTCATGTACAGTCATATGTGTTAGTAAATCAAACCAGTGACTAAACGGTCAACTTCACATTGTTTCTAGGATGAAAATAATCTGTTATTTAAAATGTGATTAAATTATATATAGAAAGCGATCAAAGAACAGTCCCTTAATAATCACTGCTGTCAATCAAACATCGCGAGTTTATCAGTGACCGAGTTCTGGACTTGTGCCAAAACTCCCGTTATAATCAACAAATCTCCTATTTACATTGTGTTTGCACTGTTAGTTATGATGAAAGCATTTTTTAGTTTGCAGAAATCCAGTTACAATGACGAGATCACGGCATTCATGCGCTCAACCTCTCAACAGGCGTTTATACTGAAGTCTCAGGAGACACGCCCCTTCAAACAGAGGGCTAAAATCAGGGTAGGCAAAATGCCTTTATCTAAATTATGACAATTTTTTTAATGTAAAAATTATAAGTGCACTACAGGAAACATAAAACAATAAAACAATGCAGTTTATGGCCCCACACGTGTTCTATGAGAATCTATGTATTTATTCAATGACGTGAAGAATCTCAGGACTATATATATTGTATTATAGTAGACGTAAGGACGAAACTATCACGTTAAACATGACTTCTATGTCAATAAATTACACTCAATGGACTTGATTTCTGGACATTGTAATGTTATTTTTTCTGTCTCACCCACTTTTTAGAACAAAGTTACGGCACTGATAATAATGAATTTAAACAACGTACAGAGCTCTTACTTGTACCATCTGACTGCAGCAGATTCATTTCGCCTTGGATAGTGTTGACATAGAAAAGCATAAATCCGAGGATGTGAACTGGTCAGAGAATGTCACGGGTTGGCATATATTAATTCCGGTTACGACATGGCGTGAACGCAGCATAAGCTCATTGTTTTGGTTCAGGAGGAGCTGTATAAGGCAGCTGCTGTTTGTTTGTGGCACCCGGCGACTGTCTGTCCACAACTCTGCATAGCCTCATGGATCACGCTAATGACGTGTGATGTCTGCGCGAGGTATGGAAATACATATGTTGACCGGCAGGTAGGACATTGTATCATTGCGTTCGGACCGAATGCAGTGATTGGACAAACATATCAGATTTTGAGACTTCAAAAAAGATATACAGTATGTCAATTTTTTTATATTTAGAGCACTTCTATTTTTACTAGAAAACTTCCTTGTTAGTCAAAGAAAAGCTTTTATTGACAGCTGGTTTAGCAAATGATCAATCTGCGAATTTGCTTTCCTGTGACGTGAGAGAGCAGTGAAACGGCGCCTCAACCGAAGAAAAAGGAACGCCTAATTTTGTAGCCCCGCCCACCAATTGTATCACTGGCCAGCCCAACGGGCTATCTTAAATAGTGAAATAATATTCCTATCTTGATGTGTGTTGTTCACTCTCTTGACTTGTTATTTGAAGTAAAAAGACAATCGCAGAAGTTTTGAACATGCTGATTTTTCTGCAGTGAAGTTTTGCTGATGCACGTACTTGGCTTGTGTGTGTGTGTGTGTTAGGGATGCACAGTTCGCAGTTATATCCACCGATCGGGAGGGCCAAGTAATAAAAAATAACATTCCAATTAATTGCAGGTGGATGAGAGATAAATCATTGTGTTTGTTTGATAAAAACATTTTGCGAGCCCTGTGGGCGAATCATTCCGGTTGCCGTTTTTCCACACGGTTTCAATGTCCCACATGTACTGATGGGGGAACCGAAGCTCATTATAATATGCAAAACTGTTATCCAA
This sequence comes from Rhinogobio ventralis, assembly GCA_039654625.1. Lineage (NCBI taxonomy): Eukaryota > Metazoa > Chordata > Actinopteri > Cypriniformes > Gobionidae > Rhinogobio > Rhinogobio ventralis. The sequence goes on along the minus strand of CM077200.1, from coordinate 4,116,525 downwards.
TCATAGCAGTGGCCGTTTACTTCCAAGTCTTCAGTGCGGCACGCCCATAAAAAACGGGACCAGGATAGAAAATATTAGCCTATTACTTATTCATCAAGATGTTTTTGAATGTAAAAACCATGCGAACATTTGAATTTCAGACAACAGTATAAAAAAATAAAAAAGCCAGTTCATGACCCCTTTAAAAGCATTGCCTACCCTACCTTTAAGTCAAGTCACCTTTATTTATATAGCGCTTTTTACAATACAGATTGTGTCAAAGCAGCTTCACAGTGATAAACAGGAAAATAATGATCAATGATGCAAACAGAATTTAATTCTACTCTAAAGCAGCTCCAAAACGACAAAAGTGTCATTGTTCAGCTGAAATCAGTTTAGTGCTGATTCAGCTTGGTTCAAGAAGTGTGTAAAGTTCCTCAATTATTAATTCCTTAATTGTTATTAATTCTGAATAACAAATAGTTGTCATCATGCTTTGACCAAAAACACAAGTTCTCCAAGTGAATCAGTTAGTTCGACCCTCACAGCAAACTTCACATTAAGTTCTTGCCGTTTAATATATAAGTTTCAAATACTAAATGGTATTAAAATATGACTTTAATTCCTTATTTAATGTCATGTTTCTACATTCAATAGTTCAATCAACATTTGAAATAGAGTTTGTCAGACAAAATGGAAGCTGGATTTTTTTTATGCAATATTGAATACCTGGATGACCTACTACATTTGACTAAATGTGGAGTATACAAAATATTAAAACATTCATTGTTGGATAATATTACTGCTTCACATTCTTGAAAACTGTGAGCTGTATGCAGTATATACTGACACAGCCTAAGATTTGAATGAGAGTTTCGGCTGTTATTGGTACTAAAACATCATATCTCCCTCTAGTGGTTTACTGTGATTCTGGCGGAGAAGTATAACATGTCAGTCTTTCTTAACACACACTAATTCGATTCGACTTTGAGGCCAGGTCATATTAATGTGGGAGTTCAGGGCTTTTTTTCATTACAAATGCACAAGAGGGTTGTATCTGTACAGTAAACAAAAAAAGCAAACATAAACTGAACCAGCATGCAAAGAAATATAAAAGAAAACCATGGTTTTGGTTATCTCTGAAGGATTAAATGCACAGGATTCTCCCCATTTCCTTCTTCTGGGCTGCCAGATTTGGAATGTGGCTGGAAAACATAAATGCATCACTGCCCATTGGCTTTAGCTCAGTTGATTTTTATTACATTTTATTACTGATAATATTTTGTTATTATTTATTTGAAATATTACTGAATAAAGCAACAACAACAAAAAAAAACTCCCCCGACTCTTCCCGGGTCCGCCGCATCAATCTTCCCCCGCCCAGATAGTGCTTGAAGTGCGTCAGAAATAGAACGCGATCAGTTTAATGTTGGGAATTTGTTGTGTTGCGTCGCCTCTCGCCGCATCCAATGTAGACAGGATTGCTTTCGTTTTTTAGGGCGCTTGGCTTCTCGCGCCACTGAAAGTTGCCTGATTATTTATGACGGATGGCCAAATTCACATGACACAGTGTCAAAAAGACAGAAGCCCTCTGATGCAGGGAAGATAAGGGATAAAGGGATAAAGACAGAGGTAAAGTGTTGTAATGAATTAACAGTTTATCTAATTGCATAGTAGTAAAATACTAATGTTCGCTAATTAATTGCAGTTATTTTTACCTTAAACTTTATGCAAGCACAAGCAGCTTCTCTAGAGGCCACAGACAGTGTGATCGACTGGCCGCTAGGGACAGGCTCCAGAAGGGAGCAGAATTTCATTAAGCCCCATGTTAAAATGCCCAACTTTACAGCAGAAAAAAACATGTTTACAATTTTGGTACAAATTGTGGTTTTGGTCTATACGACTAATTTTGCCCTTCATGACAACTGTGAGGGGGGTGAATTTTTTTATAGCTCATTCGTTTACATTATACACTCACCTAAAGGATTATTAGGAACACCATACTAATACTGTGTTTGACCCCCTTTCGCCTTCAGAACTGCCTTAATTCTACGTGGCATTGATTCAACAAGGTGCTGAAAGCATTCTTTAGAAATGTTGGCCCATATTGATAGGATAGCATCTTGCAGTTGATGGAGATTTGTGGGATGCACATCCAGGGCACGAAGCTCCCGTTCCACCACATCCCAAAGATGCTCTATTGGGTTGAGATCTGGTGACTGTGGGGGCCATTTTAGTACAGTGAACTCATTGTCATGTTCAAGAAACCAATTTGAAATGATTCGAGCTTTGTGACATGGTGCATTATCCTGCTGGAAGTAGCCATCAGAGGATGGGTACATGGTGGTCATAAAGGGATGGACATGGTCAGAAACAATGCTCAGGTAGGCCGTGGCATTTAAACGATGCCCAATTGGCACTAAGGGGCCTAAAGTGTGCCAAGAAAACATCCCCCACACCATTACACCACCACCAGCAGCCTGCACAGTGGTAACAAGGCATGATGGATCCATGTTCTCATTCTGTTTACGCCAAATTCTGACTCTACCATCTGAATGTCTCAACAGAAATCGAGACTCATCAGACCAGGCAACATTTTTCCAGTCTTCAACTTTCCAATTTTGGTGAGCTCGTGCAAATTGTAGCCTCTTTTTCCTATTTGTAGTGGAGATGAGTGGTACCCGGTGGGGTCTTCTGCTGTTGTAGCCCATCCGCCTCAAGGTTGTGCGTGTTGTGGCTTCACAAATGCTTTGCTGCATACCTCGGTTGTAACGAGTGGTTATTTCAGTCAAAGTTGCTCTTCTATCAGCTTGAATCAGTCGGCCCATTCTCCTCTGACCTCTAGCATCAACAAGGCATTTTCGCCCACAGGACTGCCGCATACTGGATGTTTTTCCCTTTTCACACCATTCTTTGTAAACTCTAGAAATGGTTGTGCGTGAAAATCCCAGTAACTGAGCAGATTGTGAAATACTCAGACCGGCCCGTCTGGCACCAACAACCATGCCACGCTCAAAATTGCTTAAATCATCTTTCTTTCCCATTCTGACATTCAGTTTGGAGTTCAGGAGATTGTCTTGACCAGGACCACACCCCTAAATGCATTGAAGCAACTGCCATGTGATTGGTTGATTAGATAATTGCATTAATGAGAAATTGAACAGGTGTTCCTAATAATCCTTTAGGTGAGTGTATAAAGCCTTAAAGTTCTGCATAATTAAGGGCGTGGCCACTTTGAGGTAATGGCTCTGCAGTGAGTAGCCTCTCCAATTCTTATGTGCATTGAGTACATAAAACAAGACTTAAAAGCTAATGAAGAAATCAAGATTTTCAGTGAATAGCTGAAAATTATACAAAGTTATTGTATGGCTTCAGATGACAAAGCAAAAAAAATATTTTTTGTCCATTTTAGTGCTTGACAGTCAACAGTTGAACATGCCTTCAAAAGAGCAGTTTCTATCATAACTCTATCATAACACAGATGAACAGCAATAACATTCTAGCTTCCCCACAAAAAAACACCTATATGATCCCATTAAAAGATTATGTTGTTTTTACACTTTTGAAAATAACATTAATGCAAACATGTTTGTCACCCTCTGCGAGTTGTGAGAAGCATAGATGTATAAACAGATTCCTCATTAGTGGTTGTTTCTATGTGCGTCTATACACAAGCCGTCCACCATATTGAAAAGGTCAAACAACCGATCCGATAGCATTCAAGAGCATATGCAACCGTAGTTAGACGCATGTGTGAAAGGTTATTCCATTTCTTCAGGAATTTAAATCTTGACAGTTTCACAACCAGAAGCTACGCAATGTTGTGGCATCATTAATTCTTACTGTCAGTGACGACACGCTGACCGTTCCAAGATGGCGGGTGCGCCAACGTGTCTGTTGCAGTTGAATGTGCCATCTACATATACATTTCTGTTGTGAGGATTACCTGAAGTCTGGGATCCCTGTGGACGTGCTGATTCCAGCTCCTGAATGCACCACCATATACTGCGACTCCTTGATCCACTGGGCCAGTGTCTCCACTTTAGTCTTCAACTCCTCTGGGCTGTCAAACATCTGCAAACACACGCATATAAACATATAGATACAGAAATGTTACTGTCAGAGACCTGTGGCCCAGCTGCTGTAACATATAGTGAGTGGTCACATAAACAAATGTAGATAGACTGCTTCAAATTATTGTTTCATATGATATAGTGCACTATTATACTGTAGGCCTACATATATTTTATATACATCATTATATATGGGACCAGGAATAAACTTTTGTCCTCTGTAGTGGACATTATATTTTACTGAATTTCTCTGACATCATACATGTTACAATTTTAAAGAGCACATTCAGAGCTTTTCAGAGATACCAAATGTTTGGAAGTTTCACAATGACAACTGCCTCTCCTTGGGCTTTAAAAATGACTGACATTCATTTAGTGATCAAATATAACACTTACGGAAATATGATAATATTTTGTAATTATCATTTAAATCTGACTAATTCTTTAATTGTTTGTCATAAATCAACATCTCAGGAAAATGTTATGGGGTTTCAAATCAAAATATGACTTTCTGTTACAGGACATCGATTTCCACTGTAGAGGACACCGGGACTTAAAGCATGTTTAGCAGGCATTCTGTGAGACACAACAAGTGAATAGGGAAAGAAATTATGTTTCAATATTGCTATGAAATATTAGATATTATTATGAAAATATTGCCAATTACTACTCCCATTATTAAACTTCGTTTTTCATTACATGTTGCCCCAAGAACACATTAATATGCAAATTAGATACAATGTATACATTGAGATACATTATATATAGATACATTGAGATAGATACATTGTATATAATGGAAAAACCTGCTTATTGCCATTTTATACACATATTGCATAAAGCAAAATTATATATCAAATCGTTCGTTATATCTTACATAACATAGTTGAGAATCACTTTTTCCCTGGTTCTCAGGAGGATATATCATTTTTTTAAATTAGCACTTTTATGTATTTATAATGTATGCGCATTATATATATATATATATATATATATATATATATATATATATATATATATATATATATATACACACACTCACCTAAAGGATTATTAGGAACACCTGTTCAATTTCTCATTAATGCAATTATCTTATCAACCAATCACATGGCAGTTGCTTCAATGCATTTAGGGGTGTGGTCCTGGTCAAGACAATCTCCTGAACTCCAAACTGAATGTCAGAATGGGAAAGAAAGGTGATTTAAGCAATTTTGAGCGTGGCATGGTTGTTGGTGCCAGACGGGCCGGTCTGAGTATTTCACAATCTGCTCAGTTACTGGGATTTTCACGCACAACCATTTCTAGAGTTTACAAAGAATGGTGTGAAAAGGGAAAAACATCCAGTATGCGGCAGTCCTGTGGGCGAAAATGCCTTGTTGATGCTAGAGGTCAGAGGAGAATGGGCCGACTGATTCAAGCTGATAGAAGAGCAACTTTGACTGAAATAACCACTCGTTACAACCGAGGTATGCAGCAAAGCATTTGTGAAGCCACAACACGCACAACCTTGAGGCGGATGGGCTACAACAGCAGAAGACCCCACAAATAGGAAAAAGAGGCTACACGAGCTCACCAAAATTGGACAGTTGAAGACTGGGAAAATGTTGCCTGGTCTGATGAGTCTCGATTTCTGTTGAGACATTCAGATGGTAGAGTCAGAATTTGGCGTAAACAGAATGAGAACATGGATCCATCATGCCTTGTTACCACTGTGCAGGCTGGTGGTGGTGGTGTAATGGTGTGGGGGATGTTTTCTTGGCACACTTTAGGCCCCTTAGTGCCAATTGGGCATCGTTTAAATGCCACGGCCTACCTGAGCATTGTTTCTGACCATGTCCATCCCTTTATGACCACCATGTACCTATCCTCTGATGGCTACTTCCAGCAGGATAATGCACCATGTCACAAAGCTTGAATCATTTCAAATTGGTTTCTTGAACATGACAATGAGTTCACTGTACTAAAATGGCCCCCACAGTCACCAGATCTCAACCCAATAGAGCATCTTTGGGATGTGGTGGAACGGGAGCTTCGTGCCCTGGATGTGCATCCCACAAATCTCCATCAACTGCAAGATGCTATCCTATCAATATGGGCCAACATTTCTAAAGAATGCTTTCAGCACCTTGTTGAATCAATGCCACGTAGAATTAAGGCAGTTCTGAAGGTGAAAGGGGGTCAAACACAGTATTAGTATGGTGTTCCTAATAATCCTTTAGGTGAGTGTATATATATATAATTCGATAATAGCTCACTTGACTTGACATTAACGCGCTATGTTGCTTGGCAACCATAAGCAGCCGTAGTTGGGCTAGCGAACTGATAATTATTAAAAGCAAATCAATTATTCATTGACCACAGGTGACTTTTATCATATTAATACCGTTTCCCCTTCACTGTGGTCAAATCAAAGTAACACTCGATCTCTTATTTCTTTGTTATTACTATGACAACTAATTCAGTAACTGCTAAATGTTTTTGTTCAGTATTATCTGGTAGCCCATGAAGTTATGAAGCATACAACGGTCATACCCACGTCTGTCTACAGAGACCGAAACAGCTTTCGATGCAGAATAATAGTACGTTTCAGAAAGCAAAACAGCAAATGTGACGCCAATGTGCACTAAATTAAGCTAATTCTAGCTAGCCGGCTAACAGCAACAGATGTAATCATCACCTCCGGGAGGCCGCAGATGCCTTTATCCGCATATGGAGAAAGTCCCGCGGCGTAATTCACCGACATGGCGAACTTTCTGATTAAAAGGTAAGTTAAAATTGTCAGTAAAAGCTAGAGTGTGCTGTTCTTCAGTTCACTCGGTTCTGTGTGCACTGTTGGTCCTCCGCGTGACGTCAAGAATGTGTGTGTACTGCGTAGAGTTCTGCTGTGCACATGCTGGATGACGTCAGTGAGATTGTGTGCAGGTGGATCAGCTATAATAGATGAAATTCGTTTTCCTTTCCATCCAAGAGCCTTGTTCCAAAAATATGTTGATATGTGATTTCATATTATGATTATGTTGTTTAGAAAAAAAGGTCCCTTTATCCCCAGTTGCTAATTTTAGGCTAAAATTATAGTTCTAGTCATAAAATTTCCCCTTGTAAACGGCATTAAAAATAAATGAATAAATAAACATGGAAAAATTAAATGACTTCATAACAGATGCCATAAAACTGTTGTTCAGTTGATTTGTTATTGCCAATTATGATATTATTTGGGAAACATAAGCCTACATTTTCTAATATACTAAAAGTATACACCGTATGATAAACTTTATGATTCTGTTGGCTGGATGTCATATCTGTGAAAACTAATAAAAATGGCAAAAGCATACAACAAAATTACTAAAACTTTAACTACAATTTTAATGAAAACAGAAAATATAAAAATCAAATTCAAAATATTAACAAAAATAGTTCTGGAGTAGTTTATTGAGTTTAAATTTGCTTTTAAAAAAATGGATGCTATCTATCATTCTGTCGTTCTATCCTTCGTTCTCTTAAAAATGCTGGGTTAAAAACAATCGGATCGGATTGTTTTAACCCAGCGGTTGGGTTAAATGTTTGCACAACCTGCTGGGTAGTTTTATTTAACCCAACTATTGTTTAAAAATTACTGTATTGCTTAAAGTTTCTTATTAACCTGAAGTTTCATTCAGCTTCAAAAGAACCTAACATTTATTAATGTGTTTAATAATTTTACATTATTAATAGATCTATCTATCTATCTATCTATCCATCTATCTATCCATCTATCTATCTATCCATCTATCCATCCATCTATCCATCCATCTATCTATCCATCTATCTATCTATCTATCCATCCATCTATCTATCCATCTATCTATCCATCTATCTATCTATCTATCCATCCATCCATCTATCTGTGCAGTTGACTATTGGTCGGCAGATGGCGCTACAGGGCCGCGCATGTGAGTCGTGACCGCGCTCTGCTCTCATCTCCTCCTCCTCTCAGGTGCGGGGGGCGCGAGCTTGACATGTTTCGAATAGAAAGCGAGCGTCTCGTTTCCAGCTGAGCGCGTACTCTCTCCCGGCGCGTGTGCGTGCGTGTGTATGTTGTTATTATTATCGCGCTCTCCGCCGCGCGCAGAATGGCTAGATTCACCCAGACTGAAGCGAGGAGGCAGCAGCATCCTCAGCAGCATCCTCAGCCTGCCCACGCCAGCCTGCTCCTCACCGGACCGGGGGCGGTACCGAGCCAGGCAGCGGCACCACTGCTCCTGATCCCGCACCAGCCCCAGTACGCGCACATCACCTTCCCCAAGCCCATGAACGGCTCCGAGCCCATCTCCATCCACCCCGACAACGGCACCATGAAAGACCAGGATGCCATCAAGCTCTTTATAGGACAGATCCCGCGCAACCTGGAGGAGAAGGACCTGAAGCCTCTTTTCGAACAGTTTGGAAAGATCCACGAACTGACTGTCCTCAAGGACCGTTACACCGGCATGCACAAAGGTAATGATGCTTTCCAATGGGTGTTGAGGGCTTTGGCCACATGGGTAACCTTTTATATTATGCATTACGAGGGAAATATGTTTACTCGTTATTGTTTAACACTGCTTACTTGTAAACATCAATTTTCTTCTGTTGCGCATATTTATTCTTTACGCGCAGATCGTACTCTTGTTTTTCACTCATTCTGGTCTACAATTGCAAGTGATTGACACCTGACAGCGTGCTTTGATGGAATTCAAACCAGCCTTTTTCTGTCTTTTTAGGAGTAACAGTCTATTTTTCATCCAATACACTGATGCATTGTAATTTCGTATTTGCGCACCTGGTTAACCAATCTTATAAAATATAAAAAAAGATATGTGATAGAAAACATGCATTATATTTTACAAGCATCAGATTGGTTCAGTTGCATGCACATTTGCTCTTTACACGCTGTGTGTAGGCTATGCCTGTCTTTACATTTTAACTCATTATGCACTGTCAGATTGCAACTGATTTCCAATCTACAGCTCACTTTATTAAGGAACATGAACTAGTTCAGTGTCAAAATCAAATTAATGTCGTGCATGGATGTATTAATCATGCGCACTGTGTATTCTTGTCCAAGCCACATTTTCCCCTCATTACCCTCCCTCACAGTATGTTCAAGCACAGTCAGTAAAATTGCAAGTGATTTTCATCAGAGCATGCTGTCAGATGTCGTTCAAACCTACCTCTGTCACTCTTTATAGAGTAAAATTGTCTATTTCTTGTTATGCATTGTGTTTTTGTACTGGTTCACCCTGTGTAGCATTATGCAATTTAAGATATGCAATAGAATAACTTCAAATATCAGCATCAAATTTGTTCCGTTGCACGTACGCTCATTCTTTATGCACAGTATGCAGGCTATTTATGTCCCACATTGCAGAGTTAGTGTGTCTGCTACTGATTTCCATCAATGCATGCTGTCAGATGTCATTAAGACTCATCTTATCTTGACAGATTTCTCTTTTAGAGTAACTATTTCTCATGCAGTTCACTAATGCATTGTGTTTGTGTGCAGTGTCATGACAATAAAAAGGATGCTGTGTGTACTGTGGTCACTCCCACTTGTGTATCATCTCATATTTTCGTGTGTGCTCACAGAAGTAGGGCAGCCCAGCTTTGCGCGCAGATGATGCATACTAAGAGCTCCCAGTGTGCGACGTGAAATGAAACATTTGGTGTGGTGTTTCTCATTCACACAGCAAAACGTGGACCTTGCAGTACGCGATAATTTGTGCATTCAGAGAAATCACAAACCCACAAAAGGTTCTATGCTCCTTTGTTTGGCGTTTGAGAATTAATTTGAGCATGCTTGCATTATTTTTTCCAAATTCCCAAAGTCTTATCCAAATGAATACGACAATAGGAATTAGGGCATGATGCTTTAAGAAGTAGATGGTTTGTTATGGATTCATGCAATGATTTTTTTTTTTTAAAGGTGCATTCTTAAAGGCCCCCTGAAATAAAAATGTAAGTTTTTTTTATTAAATGTTTTTTTTTTTAGCTTTTAGTATGAATATGTTAGCCTTAAGGTTATGAATAAGCTGGTGTATACCAAAATTCGCATTTAGAAGATATAAGCATTCAATACTTACAGTCTCTCACTTCCGCTAAAATGGATCACAGATTTTTATGACATCACGCGGACTTCAGCTTCTCATCACATCTTCTGTCCAATCAAATTCTCTCTAGAATTTGAAGCCCCGCCCCCTACATTATAAACAGACGCTGAAGCTGCGGCTGAAATTGGTCACTTGTTCACACATTTACTATTTTCTACATGGAGAATGGCACTATATAGGGGTTAGGGAATGATTCAGACAGTGTAAATATGCTTTCCATTGGGGCGAATGAAGTCTGGTTTCAGGTTAGTGTCATGCGAACCAGTGCACTGAATGCTGTATTTTAAAGCGATATGGAGGAGATTAGGAGGAAACTGTGGCTTTACCGAGCTTTGGACGAGCTGTGATATAAACTAAAGGCTACTGGCTGTTTTAAAAAGGGGAGGAGCTGCTTGATATGTCCCGCCCTGTCTTCCTGTTTCAGGGGAAATTACGTCAACTCATTGAATAATGCTGAGTGGGACTTTAAAAATAAAGTTTCCAAAAGGGGGTTTCATAGCAATGCCAATGCCTTTTAGTGAACAGTTTTCCATTTTTCTTAGTGTGACGGACTTTTTAATAATCTAAAGAACCTTTTTTTTCATTTATAAAGAACCTTTAGTGGTTCCATGGATGTTAAAGGTTCTTCATAGAAACATTAATTCCAATAAAGAACCTTTATTTTTAAGAGTATAAGCCAGAAGATAAAGAATTATTGCTCCGAGATCTCCTTTATACTCAAATCTCCAAATAGCAAACAGTCAAATCTAGGAACAAAAGAGTCAATAGTTGCCATATAGTATAGAGCTATAAAATGAATGTGGCGAGCATCTCAGATCCTTCAATTGTGGAAGAAATGTTTGAGTTCATATTGAGATCTCTGACATTTTTGGGATTCCTGGGGTCTTCTTTTCCAGGATAAAATGAATCAAAGGTCTTATTTTGCATTTAACCTCATTGTCTCAGAGAAACAAATGAAATATTAAAGATACCAAATTTTTTATTTTTCTTTCTTGTAAGGATCAATACTGTATATTATGAAGCTTGTTTTTGACATGGAATAAAAAATAAAAAAGGTATTTGCGACCTTTTATCTCACAATTCTGACTGTTTTTCTCGCAATTGCAACTTTACATCTCGCAATTCTGACTTCATATCTCAGAATTGCGTGATGTAAAGTTGCAATTGCGAGTTATAAAGTCAGAATTGCGAGATATAAACTAAAAATTCTGACTTTTTTCTCAGAATTGCGACATATAATATAATATTCCTGTATTTTTTATAAAGCTTAGAATAGTGTTAATAATAGTACTGAAAATATTCCTCGATTTCTTACGCAGGTCATCTCACTTGACTGAAGCTCTAATTTGATTTGAGAACAGTGCTAGAGGGATGTAATATATTTCATATGCATTTCAAACAGACAGTGTCTTGCCTAGGTTTTCTGTGATTATTTCATTTATTAGTGAAAGAAAACTTAGTCCTCTAATTCATTAAAAACATCATGTTAATTGAACTTGAAAACCCATTTAAAGCAACATACTCTGTGAGTATCTGCGACCCCCTCCCTTCTTCTACTCGAAATATTCCCTCTTTCTGTCACGCTCAGAGGCACACACATGCTCACACACACTCACACACACATCGCACAAATGAATAATGGTTTATGCCCATAGGAGGGTGCGAGAGGGAGGATGAATCAGCGTAGGAGGCCTGTCACACTCACACGCACACACTCACACGCACACACACACATACACACACTCTCGCTCTCTCTCTCTGTTGACTGCTGTCTCAGTGGGACATTATTAGTACAGTGCTGTTAGATTATCATTTACATTGACATTAAATTACTGCTATGAAATGTTTGTGAGTGTGCAAGACCTGCCACAATAGGCTGAGGGTGAAATCAATGGAAAACAGCATTAGATGCACATGTCAATTACTTTTTTTTTTTTCACAACACTGCTGTAAAAATAGACTAAGCTTGCCTACAGTGGCTCACTAGTCTTAACTGGTTTATGCTGGTTTAGCCAATAGCTGACAAGTGCCTGAAAACCAGCAAAATAGACCATACCAGTCTGCACTGGGAGACCAGCTTAAAATTTGGCTGGTTTAAAGTCATAATGAAACTGAACTAGCGACAGATCTTTTTTTTTGTACTGTGCCATATGTTTGAGTTTAACAGATTATCAGAATGAAAAAAACTGTAGAACAGGGACTTGATTTTATGCATCAGTTGTTTATTGGATGTTGAGATGTGGGCGTTGCACTCAAAAGTGGCAGATGAACGCAAGCCTGCAGGGGTTTTTAAAGTGCCCCTATTATACGTTTTTCAAAATTACCTTTTAGTGTTGTCACGATACTGGAATTTCCTACTTCAATATGATACCTTGAAAAATATCAATATTCAATACCATTTTCGATACCACAGGGAAAACTGCCATATAGCCATACAGATAATTTGTTATTGTCTTACTTTAAGGCGGGTCTAATAGTAGTATTCAGGTAAGAAATACTACAGAAATAAAAGTAATCAAATGTTAAATAACACTAGATATTTTTTTTTATTGTAAAAATTAAATGCAGATTAATGCTTACAATTAAAGCTACAAAAGTTATTCAGTCAAGAGCAGTGAGTGATTTTTCTCTTTGTCTTTTGTTCTTTGACAGACATCAGCAGGTTTATTAGGCTGCTGTCACTTTAAGAGCGAATACACTGATCCAATATAGTTGCACAACATGCGTTTTCTCTCAAATATTTACGTTACAAAACTGACTGTATTTACCTGAATACTCGTCAAGAAGGCCATTTTGACATCATTTTGTATGTATTTGATCGTTTAAGTGCAATAAGCCACGAAAAAGAAGTTCATTTTTGTTATCACTAGCTGTTTGAGAGGCGGCTTTATGAGAGTGCCACTTATATAGATCAGTGGTGCACACGCTTTTGGTGTGAGCGCAAAGCCTGCAGGAAAATACCCAATACCCATAACCCCACGCTGAAATTCAGAATTCACTATTCAACTGGAGTGAATGAGATGAGTGATTAAGAGGAGGCGGGTGAGTGTCAAATTGTCAATTCACCATCGGAGAGAAGAGAGAGTTAAAACGTGCAGTTGGTGTCGGTGAATCGATGCTGCAGAAAGGAGTATTGGAACCGTTTCAGATATTTCAGTATCGATACATATCAATTTTTTTTTTTTTTTTTGACAACACCATTACCTTTCATGCAGTGTGTAATATTGCAGGTTTGTGAATGTAAAAGGTCTGCAAAGTTTTGAAGATAGGCTAAAAGTGCACAACAAATAAAGTTATTGTCTCCAAAAAAGAATTGATTCTAAACTGCTGAAACGAGTCGTCAGTAATTCCAGTCTTACTTCCTGCACGAACCTACATCGGTTTGTAACAAATTTAAAACATAATGGCAGGCTATGGTCTTTATTGGCTACCCGTAAACAACGTCTATTTTGGCCTGCCCTCAAACACTAGTTGTAGCTGAGACTGGAAGAGTTTGGTTTGTGTTGTCGACATGTCAAGTAGATGCTGTTTTCTGTGCTGCCAAAGAAAATCCACCGTGCATGCACTTCTAAAGGATGAGGAGTCCGGCTCAAAATTGTTAGTGAAACCAACATCATTGTTATTGTTCGTATCACTGTGTGTCAAGCACTGAACAAGCCTCTAGAGCTGAAATTCAGATATGGAAATGGGCGTTTAGTTTCCGACCAATCAAAACAGACTGGGCCGTCTGACCAATCAGAGCAGAGTAGGTTCTCGGAAAGGAGGGGTTTGAACTGAATCTTCGAACGAACCGTTTTCAGACTCTTTGAGAAATGAGGCGATGTGCAACGTATTATGGGAAAATTCAACTGTTTTTTGACCTTGCATGCATGTAAACCTATTGTAGGAGATGCCAAAACAAAATTAGGAACCTTTAAAATGGCATAATAGGGGCACTGTAAGTGGACTAAATGATAGGAAAAATCCTGCATATGTCACTAGAAAGAAGTCGTTTCACTTGAAGGTACAGTTATGACATTTTGATTAAACATTATGAGGTCAAAAAAAAAATTATGTTCCCAATAAGATCTAGCATTCATTTAGAATATAGCAGGAATTTTCATTTCACAATGACTCCTTCTTTTTCTACACAAGCAACATTTTAAAGCATCATCAGGATGATGCAAATGCTGTTATAAATGATTGGATTTTAACTGGCCATGATGCTTTAAATTGTTGTAGGCATGATTTTATATTCTGCCATCTAGGATACCAAATTTTAAGGGAGCATCACATACACCCTTCACAGCAATCTCAGAATGCATTATGTTATGACAATCAATCCAAGATGGCAGACCATAGAAGTAGTTCAGTGTATTTAAAAAGAGATTATTTTACCCAATGTTTGTTTGTGCTATGTATTTTTACACTTATTGGAATATGATGTTAGTTTAGCAGCATGATAACAATGAACTCAATTGAAATCATCTAGTTTTTAGAAGACAGTGGGTATGTATTTGTGTGTGTGCATCGGTTAGACAAACAGCCTCAGCGGTAAGCATTAATCATCACTAGCAGCATGTTTACAGGGTTCCTTTGACCTGCGCTCACATGCACAAGTTTAATCAGGGTTGTCAATAAATGCCTGGATTGTGCCGTCCGAGTAGGTGCGCAAAAGCTTGTTATTCAAAATAACGTCTGCACTCAATGCAAGGTGAAACATTGAGGTAATTACTGTTTAACTTTAGCATGATGTCAGATTATGAAATATGTTATAGCGAATATTGGTTTTGTTGAGAAGGAAATTAAGGGTAATGTAACCTTCAGGCTATACTATGAGTCATGATTCTCTCTATCCCTGCATGTTTTTAATTATTTTATAATACAGTATAATGCATTTGATAGGCGCGTTTCATCTTCAAAATCTGGAGTACATTGTTAGAACAAAGTTTATTCAGCCTCATCTTATCAAGAACCATTTTTTTAGCTGTATAGGGTTCTTGAGTTGCTATATGATTAAAACGTTCTTGATTTTACATTACAGGTCCTTTAGATCTTCAAGTGGTTTTGGGGCTCTTTAAAGCACCATTAAAAATAGATGGTTTTCTAAAGAATTAGAGGATAAAAAGTTGTAGTGCATGTGAATATTGTTATGAGCATTAAGTTTTCCTTATGGAAGAGGATTCAGCTATATGACAGTCAATGTTTTGGTGCTTTCTCATGATAGTCCCGCCTTCTAAAGTAAAAGAGCCAATCACTGATTGGTAAAGTCATTGCGTCACTGCAGCTGCCGTTAGAAGCTCCGGTTCCCATAGAAACCTGATACTCACCTGATTTTAACGCTATTTAAGCATAAGAAACAACATTTAAGGGACAGTTCATGTCAGTTTTTGTTGCTGATTTGACATATGTTATTTAATTGTGAGTTCGGCAAGCAGTTTTTGAGATTCCAGGATTCCCCCATTCAAATAGATAGGACTTGTACACCCAAAATAGCTGCCCGGAGGTGTTGTAAATATGGCCACTGAGTGAACACACTTTCCTTGATAGGGACTTTGATTTGACATTGTCATAAAATTGTATCTGTACAGGTACAGTTTCTCTTTTATCTCGTTTTATGTTTGTGCCAGACATGCCACACAATGACACATCATGCAAATTGTCCCGCAATCATTGACTACGCTTTGAAAAGTCAGTGGAGTCAAAATAGTTTGAACTTTTAGGGTGTGTTCACACTTGGCATGTTTGGTTGGATTACAACATGCCATCTGAACCCTGGTGCGCACCAAAAAGCAGACCGAGACGCTGAAAAGATGGGTCTCGCTCCCCTTCCAACACAACTCTGGTGCGGTTCGACTGAAATATGAACGCAACACGAATCAAACACATGTAAATGAACCAAAAACAGGACATGATGTCACAAGATGTGACCCTAAAAAGGAAAGAATGCTCAAGCACTCCTGTGTTTTCTCATCATAGTCGTGATGTTGCCCATCACAGTTCGGTACAGGCGTCAGAACCGCGTCTCCTCACAGCAGATCTTGGTTTGTGTGTGTGACGGAGGGATTCCTGGCACTGTTTTGACTCCTTTACACATTTTATAAGCTCTTTATGAGTTCTCAGCTGTTCAAAATACCATCATATGTAGCTACGCACACACAACGAGTGCATTTAACCACACACAGCATTGTTTTGGATGTTTGGTAAGTTCCGCTGCAAAATATACGCCTTCCGACCAAATGAGTTGTGAGCATATCCCTATGCCTTTAGGGTCAGTGTCTTTAGGTTCAGTGTTAAAATGCCAATGTGAACGCTAAGCGGACCAGCTTTTTTTTCCAGACCAAATGAACCGAATTACATTAGGTATTCAAACTATTTTAGCAATAGACCATATATCAGATATATCAGGTGATATTTATCAGTTTTCAGATAACAGAAGTTAGAAATCTTTTAACAACCAATGTTTACATTTCTAGTAAATGTATTCACAGTATGTTTGTTTAATAACAGTGTATATATATGTGTACAATTTATGTGAAAGGTCCTTAAGGCAGTCCAGAGAAAAGAAGGCAGAACTCGACTGATGACACGATTACATTTATTGGACAGACAAGCTATATATACTGTTAAGATAAAGCAATATAATGTAATGGCGATTTAATGTAAGGGTAATGGAGGATCGGAAGTCAACCGTTATTGCATTTCATTGCCTTTCCAACATGTGTAGATAAAACAAAATTGTGAGCTTGTGGAAAAACCGTAGGTGTTTTTATGATCTCTGTGTGGACAGTCCATTATGCTTCAGACAAGTAATGAGATGCAGTTGCTAATGTGTTGAATGATATACCGTAAATATTAAACTTCAGCCTGTTGTGCATTCTGCATGGCCGTAAATGTCTTGTTGAGGTGTGCTTTCCTATTACTTTACCAAGCAATTAGATTTATGATTTACGATTGGCTGTTGATAAAACCTATAGTTTTGCATGGACCCAAACTACTAACAATCTGGATTTTGGCTAAAATTTCTGCACACATTGTTTAAAATACTCAGCTAAATTTATTCCAGCCCTAAAGCTGTTTTACACCCAAGTCGTTCGGACGTAATGAAGTCAAGCTGAGTTAAAACACACATGAAAAATTGCCAATAGAGTAGTTTAATTCAGAAATAACCTCTGTGGCTATATTTAACGCTGTCCAAAAACTCTTTGGCATCCAGTGCTTTGTGTCTGCTGGGCTGAGATTTATTTTAAGGGAGAAAATGAAATTACTACAACGGAGAGATTTTAATATAATTTATAGACTATAATCCAGTGCGACCTGCTTTTGGAGCGTTTGGGGGCAAACAGAGGAGATAAAGTTGTTTTTATGGGGCTACAAAAACCTTTCTCTTGCTCTCTATCTCTATCATTTTCTTTCCTTCTCTCTCCCTTCCCACCAGCCTGTGATGAAATGTTATCAAAAGGGGATTTTAATGGAAAATGATAAGAGATAACTATCATTTACTGCTCCCAGAATGTATTGATCCAAGCTTGATACAACACAGATACCACATGCACAGAATAACACTGCCTGAATCCAATTTTCTTTCTCTATCTTAAATTAGCCAGCGTGTAATCCTCTGGTGTATAAAGCCAAACGCTGTGTTCTTTTTGTAAGCGCTGTAGTTGTGCCGTACGTCTCGAATGTACCAAATCACAGCTTTGATTGCTTGTTTTACATTACCATTTTTTTACACACTTCACATTAACATTAACATTAAAGTCCCCATGAAATCAAAATTGAACTTTTAGTATGAATATGTTAGCCTTACTGTTGTCTATAATCTAGTGTGCTCCAATATAAGCATTCAAAACTTACAGTCTCTCACTTCCACCAATAAGGATCAATGATTTTGATGACATCACTCTGCACTTCAGCTTCTCATCAGATTTTTTTGTCGAATCAAATGGTCTTTAGAATCTGAAGCCCCGCCCCCTACATTATAAACAGACGCTGACATCTGACAGCTCCGGCTGACATTGGTCACTTGTTCGCACATTTACTGTTTTCTACATGGTGGACTATATAGGGCAGGGGTTCTCAAAGTCTACATTCAAAAGTCCAATTTTCGGAATTTCGGAATTTTTCTGAATCTGAATTTTCATCAATGTCAAAGGTCCGGAACAATTGATTATTACAAAACTTGTTTTTAATAAAAATGCATAACAAATCAACACTAATTTAAAAAATAAATAAATAAATAAAGTGCCTTTTGCATTTAAAATACATTTAATAACAAGTGCAAAAGTGGCAAAACAATTAATTTAAGTGTCAGCATTTTTGCTGTTCAAAATGTCTGTTTTGTTTTATAGTGCCGTTTGACAACTCCAACTGTCTCGTGACAAATCAAACAGAACGGCTTTGTGCAGGATTGGGGCAAAATGAACCTCTCTTAGACCTCTCTGTCTAATCATCTTTGAAAACTCTATTTTCTTGGTCAACTTTTCTTTTCCCTGAAACTGACATCATCCTCACCCATCAAAACGCTCAGTGCAGTCAGTGTCGCCTGCGCGATTATGTCAAACGTCATACGCTCACTGGATGTCATGACAACAATGTCACAAAGGAAAACTTTAAATATCTCGCCTTTGCTTTCATTTCGGACCATCTCCAAAAAGACATAAAAAAAAGTTTAACATGCGTTTATCAAAGTAGGAAATTCACACCTTTAATCCCTTACACACAATTAATGCTCTTGAAATACGAATTGGAGGCGGGTCCGGATTAAATGAGCTTGAGAAGTGCTGATACAGGGGATAGGGCACGATTCAGACAGTGCATTGTACAGGGGATAGGGATTGATTCAGACAGTGCACTGTACAGGGGATAGGGATTGATTCAGACAGTGCACTGTACAGGGGATAGGGAACGATTAAGACAGAGTGCATTGTACAGGGGATAGGGAACGATTAAGACAGAGTGCATTGTACAGGGGATAGGGCACGATTCAGACAGTGCACTGTACAGGGGATAGGGATTGATTCAGACAGTGCACTGTACAGGGGATAGGGAACGATTCAGACAGTGCACTGTACAGGGGATAGGGAACGATTCAGACAGTGCACTGTACAGGGGATAGGGAACCATTCAGACAGTGCACTGTACAGGGGATAGGGAACCATTCAGACAGTGCACTGTACAGGGGATAGGGAACCATTCAGACAGTGCACTGTACAGGGGATAGGGAACCATTCAGACAGTGCACTGTACAGGGGATAGGGAACCATTCAGACAGTGCACTGTACAGGGGATAGGGAACCATTCAGACAGTGCACTGTACAGGGGATAGGGAACCATTCAGACAGTGCACTGTACAGGGGATAGGGAACGATTCAGACAGTGCACTGTACAGGGGATAGGGCACGATTCAGACAGTGCACTGTACAGGGGATAGGGCACGATTCAGACAGTGTAAATATGCTTTCCATTGGTACGAATTAAGTCTGGTTTATGGCCGTAGTGTCTGTGACGTCACCCATAGGATTCTGAAGAGCAGTTTTGAAGAGTATAGTAGGGTCGAGCTGGCCGTTGCCATCTTAGCAGTGCATCATCGCGCGTCACTCCCGGATAACAGAAAATGGGCAAAGATGTGGGACGTGGGTGGAGCTGAGGTGACGCGATGACTAACAGACAGCAGACAAATGGCTGTCCACCTGTCACTCAAAGTGGCCACGCCCTTAATTATGCAGAACTTTAAGGCTTTATATAATGTAAATGAATGACCCCCCTCACAGTTGTCATGAAGGGCAAAATTAGCTATATAGACCAAAACCACAATTTGTACCAGGCTGTAAACATGTTTTTTTCTGCTGTAAAGTTGGGCATTTTAACATGGGGCTCAATGAGATTCTGCTCCCTTCTGGAGCCTGTCTCTAGCGGCCAGTCGATGAATTGCAGTTTAAGTCACTTCCGTACTGGCTTCAAGAGAAACTGAGGGAGGTTGCCGCTTGGTCAACACATTGAATAAGGTACTTCAGTGGGGCTTTAACATGAAATGCCATTTGTTATCTATTTTACTTCAGTAACATGACTGACTGAAACCAGATATTCATGATTGTATCAAGGTTTCCAGAAAATATGAATTCCAACACTGCTAATAACAAGAAAGGGTTCTTGAGCAGCAAATCATCATATTAGAATGATTTCTGAAGGATCATGTGACACTGAAGACTGGAGTAATGATGCTGAAAATCCAGCTTTGATCACAGGAATAAAATACAATTTAACATACAGTACCTGTCAAAAGTTTGGAAACATTTTCATATTTTAAAGTCTCTTATGCTCACTAAGGCTATACTTATTTCACCAAAAATACAGTAAAAACTCTAATATTGTGAAAGTATTACAATTTAAATGACCATTTTCTATTTTAATAAATGTTATTTATTCCTTTGATGACAAAGCTGAATTTTCAGCATCATTACTCCAGTCTTCAGTGTCACATGATCACATGATGTCTGTGATGTCTTCCATCTCATGGATAGAGCAAGTTATTGGATTTTGATGAAAGTTTACAAAGACAGACATCTGGAGACATCAATTTTAAAGAACAAAATGTTCACAACAAGACCAGGAAAATGTATGAAGAAGGTTTTGTCATTGGTGTCAAGTCTGATTTTGTCAGGCTATAATGTAACCTTAAGGCTTTTGTATGCTAATAAAAAAAGAGAAGCCTTTTTGGTAACACTTTACAATACGGTTTCATTTGTTAACATTATAGATTGCTACATTGGTTAACATGAACTAAAAATGACAACAATTTCTAAAGCATTTATTAATCTTAAAGTCAACATTTAGTAATACATTATTTAAATTGACCTGAGCTATCATGTACTAGCAATGAACAGTTTTTTAATATTAATAACGTTAACAAAGATGAATACTGCAAAACATGTATTGCTCATTGTTAGTTAATGCATTAACTAAAGTTGGGACTTTAAAACTAATGGGATCTTGTTGTAAAGTGTTACCGCCTTTTGAATATGTTCCAGATCAACGTCCTGTTTCTACAGGTAATACTGTACATCAATGCAGGGAAGTGAAGTGTGCATGTCAAAACAATTTATGGGGTCTTTAAAACTAGTTTTACAACCTTACTAATCGGTTCTGGCATGGGTGAGCTGCTAATGAGATTGTGTTGATTTAAGGAGTATGTTTGTTGCCTTCATGCTGTGCCAGTGTTCATGTATTAGCATGATATTCTTGTCAAATGGAGAACGGCTCTCTGCTCTCTCGAAACGCCATTCTCTGTGTGTGTGTGTGTGTGTGTGTGTGTGTGTGTGTGTGTGTGTAAGGCTGCACGGTTATGACAAAAATCATAATTGTCAATTATTCCCTTAAAATTGTAATTGCGATTATCACAATTTACATTGAATGATGTTTTGAATGGCTTTATACCATTGTTTGAAGCAACTGCATGCTATATTTTTATAGAAAAATTAAAAACAAGCTGAAAACACTCTTCCTGAAAAACTTGTATTGCTTTTCTATAGCATTAAGCCTCAAATGTCAACTATACATTGGTTTGATTTCTTTTTTAAATAAATAAAAGGACAAATTTGCATGGTATTATAATGTTATACTAAAACATTAAAACAATGGAAAAAACCTGTAGAAAGAAAAACAAACAAACACACATCTTAAGCATGGAGAATAATGTAAGTGGACATTTTTTTTTTGGTAATTGTGCCTTTGAATGATTACGTAATTGTGGCATCCATAATTGTAATCACCATTAGAAATGTGATTAATTGTGCAGCCCTGTGTGTATGTGTACGTGTGTGTGTGTGTGTGTATGGCCCTGGTAAACCCTACAAAATCCTTGTCCTTGTGAGGACATTTTTTTGGTCCCCATGAGAAAAACAGCTGTCAAAAACCATCTGATTAGTCTTTAAATCAGACTAAGTGATGTTTTTTGAAAATGTTAAAAAAGCTGAAAGTTTTTTTGTTCCGGGTAGGTTTAGGGTTAGGGCATAGAATATACAGTTTGTACAGTATAAAAATGATGGAAAGTGGAAAGTCCCCATAAAACATGGAAACACAATGTGTGTGTGTGTGATTAGTTCTACATGAGGTGGTCTGCACTCACTGGACACATGGCTTCGCTCAGAGGGTTGGTTTGGGTCCATCTGAATGTGACTGGTTTAATTAAGGTTTACAGGTTACGCTAGACTTCGTCTCCTATAACGGCAATCATTACAAACCAATTCTACTGTAGCTGTGAAAATATCAGAACAATGGACGGGAACGCGAACAGGCTGGGCCGCTCCAGATCACTAACTGCTTTATTATTCCTATCCATTTCTTTCTCTGATCTTCGAAAGCCGACTCCAAGGGGCAATGCAATAGTTTTAATTCAGAATATAATGAATTTATTCATGTCTTAATGTTCAGGAAAGGCTTGAATATGAATATGAAGAATTGTAAAAGAGCCTGAATAGAAAGGAATGAGTCTCTTAACGTAGTTTTAATAAATTTTTTAGCTTTTTTAATCATATTTTTTTGCACTTTCTGATTAGCACAAAGCTAACTTGCAATATAGATTATTCAGGGTTTCAAAATGCTATTGAAAATCTCCCTATAAAGTTGATTTCTAGGCAAAATATACAGGGAAAATTTAGGTAATTTGGGAAAAATGTACCATTCATTTCAGCTCAAACGACCTGTTTTCACCCTACTTTAGAAGAATCCAAAATTCAGTTATTTTAGTATTATTTATTATTATTTTTTAATGAGCTTTTTAGTTTTATATTTACAGTTTTATTTTATTTTATTTTGTCTTACGTTTATTAATTTTGTTGTGATTTTCATAAATTTTAGATTCTCATAATTGGTTTCTTTTTAGCTTTAATTTATTTTTAACTTAAACTTGCTTTCAACTTAAACTTTTAGGTTTAGGTTTTTCTAATGTTTACATTTTTTATTGCAATAAACAAAAATGATTTTAACAAAGACAAAGTTTTAGTTTTATCTAACATTAACAACACTGTTCAAAATTAATGTTACATTTTTGAATTTATTATTGTTTGTTATTCATAGTTAGAACAGTGTCAATAGTATAGCTTCAATGGGGTTTTATAGAGAACCCTATAGGGTTCTTGACTCAATTTTAAAGAACATTTTATGCCATTAAAAAGAAATGTCTTAAATGATTGCATAATACTTTGATGTGTAATTGATTGATTGATGTGTAATTGACCAGAGCTGCGGCGGTTCGCGTGACACTAACTGAAACCTAGACTTTATTCGCCCCAATGGAAAGCATATTTACACTGTCTGATCGTTCCCTATCCCCTATATAGTGCACTATGTGCCATTCTTCATGTAGAAAACAGTAAATGTGAGAACAAGTGACTGATTTCAGCCGCAGCTT
This sequence comes from Rhinogobio ventralis, assembly GCA_039654625.1. Classification (NCBI taxonomy): domain Eukaryota; kingdom Metazoa; phylum Chordata; class Actinopteri; order Cypriniformes; family Gobionidae; genus Rhinogobio; species Rhinogobio ventralis. The sequence continues at coordinate 4,092,958 of CM077200.1, read as the reverse complement.
CAGCGTCTGTTTAAGCTAACGTGCAGAGTGATGTCATCAAAATCATTGATCCTTATTGGTGGAAGTGAGAGACTGTAAGTTTTGAATGCTTATATCTTCTAAATTTGCATTTTTGTCATTGTTTTGGAGCACACTAGCTTATAGATAACCGGAAGACATATTCATATTCATACTAAAATCCAAAAAACTTCCGTTGTGATTTCATGGGGACTTTAACATTCTACTTAGAACCTTTTCTTCTAAGAGTGTAGACTGTGATATTGTATCAGGTTGCTTTGTTATGGGGTGTGAAGTAATTTTATACACATACGAGAGGGAGAGAGCACAGAATGTCAGACGTGACTGATGTCTGATCACAGCAATTGACAGTCATTGTTAGTGGTTCTTTTGGGAGTAGAGGCACTAAGCTGAGGTTACAGGGCAGCCAAAAACACTGTAACCCAGTTCGAAATCTAGTTTATACTTTAAACGTGGCATATGTGTGTATTGTTGGCTCTTAAGACAAATTGCTTGTGATGACATTCATTTGTAAGTCACTTTGGATAAAAGCAGCTGCTAGATGAATAAATGTAATACATGTAAATGCATGAATTCTAAGTCAAATGTCACTATTACTATTGCTTGGCTTTATCAGCGATCAGAATATAATTTTATAATTCCACCTAGTAACCACTTAGAATGCCAGCGACATGTTACGACCACGCAGAACACCTTGGCAACAGCAAAGCAACGCCCTGGCAACCACCCAGAAAACCCTAGCAAGGCAAACATCACTCATGTTTTCTTCAGAACGTAAAAATCTAGTAAACTGTGTTTTCCCGTGCAGAGAGTCTTTGTGATAAATGGAAGCGTAACATTCAGCTGTGGTGCATGAGTGTGTTTTGTGTCGGTGTGTGCAGTTCAGATCTGATTCTCGTCTCATTTTTACAGGCTGTGCATTCCTCACGTACTGCGCTCGTGAATCAGCTATCAAAGCTCAGAATGCATTGCATGAACAGAAGACTCTTCCAGGGGTAAGTCTCTTTAAATCTCTTTCTCTAATGTCTTTTGTTTGTTTGTTTCATCTATTTCAGGCAGAAATGTTCTAACCGTTGAATGCAATTCAGAAGCAACTTCAAATTTGTTTTATAGTTCTTCTGTGTTTTCCTGATATATATATATATATATATTCCTTTATTTGCAACTTGTAGTCTTTAGATTATATTTGTGGGAAAGCTTAAAGGAATAGTTTAGCCAAGAATCAGTCTTGCGTTTCTTTTAACTCTCTCTCTGAAACAAATTTACCTGACCTGAGGATTACGTTTAGGGCAAACCCGCCGAGCCAGCCTCCGCAGGCCACTAATCCCTCACAAGCGCCACTACCGGTAGAGCTTCCGGAGCAAACCGCTGACCCCGCCCACGGGTGGCCAGTGGTGACCTTCGGGGCTCCGGCAGATGAGCAGAGAAGACCCCCGGAGATGTTCGATCAGTTCTGTGCTTTCCTTCCTACAAGATGGGTTGGAGCGAAGGCTGTCTCCCTCCAACCTCAAAGTTTATGTTGCTGCTATCGCCGCTAATCATGACATGGTAGATGGTAAGTCTCTAGGGAAGCACGATCTGATCGTCAGGTCCCTGAGGGGGGCGAGGAGACTAAATCAGCCTCGCCCTCCCTCTATACCCTCTTGGGACTTAACTTTGGTGCTAACCGCACTGCAGAGGGCGCCCTTTGAGCCTTTGCAGTCAGTTAAAAATTCTGTCTCTGAAGACAGTACTCCTGACTGCATTGGCCTCTATCAAGAGGGTAGGGGACCTGCAGGCATTTTCGGTCGACAAATCGTGCCTGGAATTCGGGCCCGGTAACTCTCATGTAATCCTGAGACCCCGGCCCGGATATGTGCCCAAGGTTCCCACCACTCCCTTTCGGGACCAGGTGGTGAACCTGCAAGCGCTCTGTCCTGTCCGCGCTTTGCGGACTTATGTGGACAGGACGCAAAGCTTCAGGACCTCAGAGCAGCTCTTCGTCTGTTATGGAGGCCAGCAGAAGGGAAAGGCTGTCTCCAAGCAGAGGATGGCCCACTGGATAGTGGATGCCATTGTCTTGGCGTATGAAACCCAAGACGTGCCCTGCCCGCTCGGGTTAAGAGCCCACTCCACTAGGGGTGTAGCTTCTTCCTGGGCGTTGGCTCGTGGCGCCTCGCTGACAGATATTTGTAGAGCTGAGGGCTGGGCGACACCTAACACGTTCGCTAGATTCTATAGCCTCCGTGTAGAGCCGGTATCTTCCTGTGTGCTCACTTCCCATAGTCAGTAACACCGAAGTGCCCGTTCTAAGTGTCGGCTTGCTGCGCCATTCCCTTCCCTGTGGAACGGATACGTGCGCTTCTATGCTCCAGTCGAGTTCCCTAGAACGGTAAACCCTGTTGAGTCCTCCGCAACCCGCGGCAGTCGGATGTGGCGGAGCATCTGACGCCAGGTCTAACACTCATATGTATTGGTGGAACTTGTGTTAGGCTGGGTTCCATATGTTGTGACCCCTACGGCGGTCCCATATGTGTGTTTTCCACTGTACGGCTCCCTACGGCGAGCCTGTGTCTTTCCCTCGGCAGAGCTCTCTGCCGTCTCAGTTAGGTGTTGTTCCCACGCCTGCTTGGCCGGGGCCACCCCTGGGACTTCCGTATGTTGCACTGCCCACGGCCAGTCCATACGTGTATTCTCCACATGGTAACTCCCTCCGGGCATGATGTGGCTTCCGCAGCGTCCCTCCGGGCACGCTTTCCCAGCGTTAACCAATTCTCTGCTGAGTGGGTCTTGCGGAATAGCAGCAGTGACTCCTTGCGTGAGTTTTCCCGCCCTGAACAGACGAGGTCTGAGGGGCTCCCGCTGGGCGCTGGAAGTGGTAGTAACTGTGGCATTTTCCAAAGGGATCCCAATTCGTCGGTGACGTCCGACGTACGTCGAACGTGACGACTGAAAGGGAACGTCTCGTTACGTATGGTAACCCTCGTTCCCTGAAGGAGGGAACAGAGATGTACGTCCCGTCGCCACAGTTGCTGTACCATCACTGCATGGCCGAGTCACTAGTTCGGCTCCTCAGTGAAAAAGTGGGGGGCGGAGCGCGAGATGCAAATCTCGCACGCCAATAGTCATTGGCCGGTTCTCTATATCTCAAAGCTGATAGGGGCTCCCTTAAGTCGTCTCTGTTCCCTCCTTCAGGGAACGAGGGTTACCATACGTAACCGAGACGATGTTGTCATTCTACAAACATTTTGGGAACGTTATTTTAAAATGTTCTATGAACATTCCGAGACAAGAAGTAACATTTAAAGGCCAATTCACACCGCACAGACAAACGCCAACAAACAAGTCTGTCGGAGTTTGTTGGATCAGTGTGTTACCCCTGTCGGCGCCTGCTGCCGTTGTTTGCAGTTTTGTTGGATCGTGGAATGTCTGAGCAGTGTGGTATGATTTTTCAACAAACGACAACAAACTCTGATGTAATCTGACCTGGACACGAACTGTTGCCATGATGATGAGGCAAGTCCCTTGCAAAGACTGCGTGTAGGTGCTGGGCGTGCTTAGTAAATTATCCTTGTAGTGAAAATGGCAGGTTTCTGGACAAATCAGAAGACAATTCTAGAGAAAGAGCAAGGAGATATTCGCTAGAGCACACTAGACAAAGTTTGATTGTGCACTCATAAAATCTGAGCGAGAGCAGAGCCATATTTGAAAGCATGGGTCCCGTCCATTAAAATTTGTGCTAGTGAAAGATATCCGCCTGCGAGCGGAGAGATTCATTACATGGATGCACTCTTGCGTTACAATAATGCGCTCTCGACATTTAACGCCATAGAAACGGCCTCAAATGAACTATAAAATGAGAAGAATGTTGTGTCTGAAAGCTGCAATCTTTTATTTTTATTGGTTAAAATGAATGGGGAATATTTTGTGTTTTTCCGTAGGTGCTCGAGTTTGTCTGTGTTTGTTGGGGCAGTGTGAACATGACATTTATTTAGCATAAAATTCGAAATCCAATGGCCAGATTGTTTGTTGGTGTTTGTCTGTGCAGTGTGAATTGGCCTTAATGTTAGATGAACATCCAACTAAACTTGTATGAACATTTATAAATAACTTTTTTTGTGCTAATGTTTTGAGAACAATATTAAAGACCAGATAGCATTCAACAAATGTTCTGTTAACGTTACTAGAAGAATGTTTGTTCATAACTTTGAGAGAACCTTGCCAGAACATTAGCTAAAGTTCTGAGAACGTTCCCTGTTTGCTGGGTTGAGGCTATATAGTCAATATGGCAAATGCTAACGGCCCTGATATACTCACGGCAAGGTTCTTTTTTTTGTTCTTCGCTTAGGGGTAAAACGAGGTTTGAAATGTGTGACCAGTGATATACTATTAGCGAACATCCGCCGCCGCCCACACTGCTCAGAACGCCGTTTCGATGAATATGTAAATACACCTTTAAGCCTTTTTTAAAGATTCACGCAATTTAATTAATAGTAATATTACATCAAATTGAATTGAATTGAATCCTTACGTATTTTAATTAAATAATTGACCAATCCTTAATCAGTTATAAAATTAAAATACATAAGGATTATTCAATTCAATTTGGTGTAAATTTACTCATTAAATTTTGCGTAAATCTTAAAAAAGGCTTAATTCTTTTTTGAGTGTATGTGCTGTGCGCTTTCCTCTCCATAGCAAAATAAACACAACAAAATTGAGAAAACCGCAAGCATTTTTTAATAAAGCATAAGAAAAGCATCTGATCATAGCAACGTGGGTATGTTTGCAGGAGCTCTGCAATTCGACATTCTAGTAAAGTCACGTCACGTTTATTTATATAGCACTTTATATTAGTGCTGTCAAACGATTAATCGCATCCAAAATAAAAGTTTGTGTTTACATAATATATGTGTGTGTACTGTGTATATATAAATACACTTACATGCATGTATATATTTAAGAAAAAATGGTTATATTTATATATAAAATATTTATATTTATGTATAATATAAATAAATATACAGTATATACATGCAAATATTTCTTAAATATATACATGTACTGTATGTGCGTGTATTCAAATATACATAATAATTATACACAGTACACACACATATATTAGGTAAACACAAACTTTTATTTTGATCGTTTGACAGCCCTACTTTATACAATAGATTGCTTAAAATCAAGCAGCTTTACCATATTAAACATGAAAAACAGTGTCAGTGTCTCGTGGTAAATTTCGCTTTGGCAAGCTGTTTTGAACTCCCAAAACGAACTCCAAAATTAGTTTCGGCCTGATTTTTTTTTTCTTGAAATGACGTCACATAAGTTCGTTCTTCGATTTCGCTTGGGGCCGTAAAGGTGTTGCAGGCACTCAACCAAATGCATCTTTCTGTATTTTTTTCAATCCCATTTCCATAAAATTGTGTAGTTTAATATTGTTATCACTTGAGCACATTGTGATATAAATTATTCTATGTAAGCACTTTTATGGTACTTTTTGGTTGTTTTCTGAGCATGACAGCCTCTGGTCACATCCACTTTCATTGTGCTGAAAAGAACAACGTGACATTTTGACAACACGTCTGGTTTTGTGGCATGAAGGAGGTTGAAGTGAGTAGATGATGGTAGACAGTAGTGGAAGTGTTTATGTGCCTCCTTAAATTTTCATCCCTGTAACATTTCTGTAACGTTCGGTGGTCATTGATGCTGAGGGCAAACACGTCCGTCAGAAGTTTGTGTGTGGCAGATGTTTTTATTTCATCATGCCTTTGGCTCTTATGCCAGTCTGCTCAGGTTCACCCTCATACAGAGGAAATGCTGTTTCATTATGTGTTTCTCCGGCTAATTTAATGTTGCGTGATTGATAGCAGAGCAGAGAAGATATAGCTGATACACTGAGATTACCACGGTCTCCATTTAACCTCATTGTTGTCTGCAGTTGAGATATTAAAGAGAACTCATTTGAGATTTCTCCTTCCCATGTGTGTAAATGGAGCTGTATATTTAGGTGATGTGTGATCCATGGGGAATGTAGCATGTGTTAATCAGAGGTGAGCTATAGAGTTTGTCTGGCTTTCGTGCGAGCACATGTACACATGTTTGGCTGTCACGAGCAGACATGTAGCTTCACATTCATACGCTCCCGTGGGGTCTATTGCTGCCGTGGGCCAGCTGCTGGAAACCACAACGGTGGAAAAGAGTGCCAGTAGATTTATGGAAAGGTCATGAACATTAACCTTGTTTGCTCACACACACAGATGCAGAAAAACACGATATAAATACATGCACTTCCGGATTTATGCACACATACACACTCAACTGAATCTCACGAAACCTGTCAAGAACAAGGTCACATTTTACCCCCCTAAAAATATATATATATATTTTTTTTTTGTCTGATTATTAACAGTGGTGGTCATTCAACCTACTATCCAGTCTGTTGGCATTGCCTTTTATATTTTCAAACATTAATTTTTTAGTGAATTTTGAGAAAATGTTGTGGAGAAAGATTTTTTTTTAAATTACATTTTCATATTTAAATTAAGTAACTCTGTGTACATCTCTCTGCATCTCTCTAGATATCAGTATTGGTTCATGAAAAACACATTGGTAGAAAATTACAATTACCCATTTTTACTTTTGAATTTTCCTCATTCTCAATGATGATTCTCAATAGAGCCTCATAAAAATTACTAAAAAGATTGTTTTCATTTAAATCAGCACAACAAATACTATCACAGTAATTATTATATTATATTATATATTCACTCATAGATTTACTAGCAAACCTGGTCTTAATGGAACATGTAGCACTGTGGATTATGATAATACATTTTCAGATTAAGAAGTGTATTATGAACCCTGAATGTGTCTGAATGGAGCCCAATTATAGAACCGGGTGTCTGAAAAAGGAATGAGCTACTTTTACTTTGAGGTGTGTGTGTTTCTGTGTATGTGTTTGGAGTGGGGTCACTGTAAAAGAGAGCAGTGGAGCGTAATTTTAGGCTGGAGAGACTATTTCAGGAGCAGACGGGGTGTCAGTGGAATAACAGTCAGTCATGTGACACCTGAACTGGTTTAGAAACAAGAAACAGCAGTCACTCGCTGGCTTGGTTTTTTTTTTTTTTGTTAGTTTTTTTGTGGCCGGTTAAGGTTCATTCTGAACTGGTAAGGGTTTTAGTGAATCTAGTTTGCAAGATTTTGTTTGGGCTTCATGATTCTGATCTGCAATTGGCATAATTTTACACTGAGTCCTGTTCAAATGCAACACAATGGCAAGTTATAGAAAAAACTATGGACCCTATTTTAACGATCTGAGCGTATGGTCTGAAGCGCATGGCACAGGTGCACTTATGGCATGTCCGAATTCACTTTTGCTAGTTTAACGACAGAAAAAAACAGTCGTCGCGCCCGGCGCATGGTCCAAAAGGGTTGTCCCTAGTCTCTTAATGAGTCATGGGTGTGTTTTGGGCGTAACGTGCAATAAACCAATCAGAGTCTCATCTATCGTTCCCTTTTAAAAGCCATTTGCGCTCACACCATGGCAGATTCGCTATTTACATGGCGGAATTTGCAAGCGGAAAGACTGAATGCTTCTCTAGAGAGAAATCCTTTTATTTTTAATATTTAAAAATGTTTGTCTGCTGCTGCGCGTTCCTGTGTGTGCAGAGTGTACGTGCGTTGTGCACCCGCCTATAGGCGCATATTACTAATGCGCCCTTTAAATAACACAAAAAATACCGAAAACTGAAAGCGACTGCACCATTGACCAACAAAAACCTGGTCTAAAGTCAATGGCACAGTCGCTTTCAGTTTCTCAAAATAGCAATGCGCCAACAATGCTCCTGAACACACCTGGTTTTCAGACCAGCCCGCTCAGGGGTGAACAGATGGCCGCGAGTGCATTTGCTATTTAAACAACGTGGCACTGGACGTGAAAATGATAACTGTGTCGGGCTGAAACTAGCAAAAAACACAAGTTGCGGCAGGTGTATGATAGGGCCCTATTTCTTCCATATAAATTTGAATAACTACAATACCGTTCATAAGAGACTTCCTTCAGAACAGTAGTGTCTATTAATAATAAAATATGCAATATACATTGACTGTGATTTGTTTTTTTATTATGTGATGTTTATGTACAGGTAAATATGATATAACTGATATAATAATCAAAATCTTGATCATTAAAACTCAAACTTTGCCAAACCAACAGACAAGTTCATCCTCGGGTGTCTTAATAGTTTGGGAACTTGACTTTTTTTTCCCAGACAGTATATGCTGACTGTATAATATGAAATTATACAGTTGCAGTATTTGTTTTTGAAATTTTTGAGTCCAGTATGCATCAGACCGGGAGGTTCAACTAAAACACACGGGATTGGTTGAGTTCTAAGATCTAATGCAAAATAGATGAAATGAGGGGACAATCAATCACATGGACGTTCACTAATATTGATTAATGTATGTTGTATTGTTATCAAGGGTGTGAGCTAGTCAACCCTGTTGTACAATTCAACGATTTCCCATGAAGTCAGACGACTCAACTGAAATGTCTGAAGGAAATTTATGGTGTGTGCGTGCACCGTTTCCTTGCTTTCCTTTTATTTAAGAGCTCTATCGGCTTGTCAGATTGTATTGTTGTACTATGAGGAATTATTGCGCTCTGGTTGGTTCAGCCACAAGAACTACAATATAATTCATAACTAGGGTATTTATCAGAGAGATGTCTAGGAAGCAGGAAGAGAAGAGAGACAGAGCGCAAAAGAATATAAATAGAGGGAGCTGGAAGATGAATAGAGTAATATGTGCAGGAATACGCCGGGGCGCGTCGAGTTTACAGGAAAGGAAAGTAGAAAGAGAGATGGTATACACAAACAGGGTGACGAGGGTTATGTTGACAGCCCAAGGCATATATGTGCACTTCTGCATGTGTGTATGTTGAACGCAAAGCCACAAAGGGCCGACAGAGTTTCCACATCTCCATTAAGCGTCTGCGGAAAGCAGGCATCAGGGTAGAGAAGTCAGAGGAAGAGGATGAGAGAGACAGAGAAACAGCGAATCTCATACTTGTTTTGCATTCGTACAAGACATTATTGGATAGTTGGGACAGAAAGGCCATTATTTTTTCATCTCAAATAAAAGAACAGAGTAAAATGAGATCAGAGGCCATGAAAATATGTATGAATCCCTGCCTTTGATGCTATCCTGACAGTTGGCATGTAATATTTTCCATCCTTCTCCATTTTTTTCCCTCCATTTATTTATAGGTAACATGAAACGCAGGGTCATAGTAAACCTGGAAAATGCCAGGGAATTTTCAATGGGATTGTCAGGACTGGAAAAGTCAGTAATTTAGTACAATCCTAAAAAGTCCACATTTATTTGTATAGCGCTTTTCACAGTACATATCGTTTCAAAGCAGCTTTACAGAAAATGCATGTGTCTAATGATCTGTTATCAGATGTGACTGTGTCCAAGTTCATATGTCAGAAATGTACAGTTCTCAGATGATGCAAATCATGTAGTTAACTAGTTAGCTAACATCATGTATTCATTTAGCCAGAAACAATTAGCTCATTAAAGCAATTATTACAAGTTGTGATCATAATGATTACAATGAGAGGTCGACCGATAGCGGATTTTACAGATAACGATAACTAGCTTGGCCCACGTTGTCCGATAACCAATTAATCCACCGATAGTTTTTAAAATGGATATTGAATGAAAACAAACATAACACATAAAACAGTGCTGAACTTTATTACAAAAATTGAAAAACAGTACCAAACCATGAAAATGTACTGTACTTTTTAAATAGGATAGGGCAATATTTGGCAGAGATACGGAAAATATTGAAAATCTGGAATCTGAGGGTATTGAGAAAATCGCCTTTAAAGTGTACTGTATACATATTGTTTCATGTCTGTTTTAAATCCGCATCTGAAGTGTCCCGCTCTGTGCAGCCGTGTCAAAACAAACTCCACGAGGCATCAGTGATAGTTTTTATTTCACCTCTAGAGCCGACCCTTCTCAGCCGCTTTAGCAATGGATGCAACACAGAAAAACTATTGGTATTTATTTTTGCCAATAACTGATTGATCCAGCAATCGGTGCCGATTAATCGCAGTTGATGCAGAGTTGGCGTCCTCGCAGGGATTGTCGTCATCTTTTCACAGATGTTGGGTCATCTGAAATCTTCGTAAGAGGCAGGATCCAAACTGGAGCTGGCGAACTCTCTAGTTACCTTGAGTTGGGAAAATAATCAGCGTAGCTGCTGCTCATAACATTTCAGGCAACAGATAATCATGCGCATTTAATCTGATATAAGGTTATTAGATGCATTATGTGAATGCTTGGCTAAAGAGATGTGTCTTTAATCTAGATTTAAACTGGGATTGTGTCTCTGAGCCCAGAACATTATCAGGAAGGTTATTCCAGAGTTTAGGAGCCAAATTTGAAAATGCTCCTTCTCCTTTAGTGGACTTAGATATCCTAGGAACTACCCAAAGTCCAGAGTTTTGTGACCTTAAAGAGTGTGATGGATTGTAGCACAATAGAGGTTTGGTTAGGAGCTAAAACCATTTAGGGCCTTATAGGTCAGTAGCAATGTATAATTGATATGGACCTTAATGGGTAACCAGTGTAGAGATGATAAAATTGGGGTTATATGGTCATATTTTACATATTTTCAAGAACTCTAGCAGTTGCATTTTGGGCTAATTATAGCTTGTTTATTGAGGATGCAGAACAACCAGCCAGTAATGCATTACAGTAATCCAGTCTAGAGGTCATCAATGCATGAACTAGCTTTTCTGCATCAGAAACAGATAGCATGTTCCTGTTTTTGGCTGTTTTTGTAACATATGAAATATGATTTTCAAAAGACAAGTTGTTGTCTAATATAACACCCAGGTCTTTAACTGTAGAGGATGAAGTAGCAGTACATCCTTCTAAATGCATTCTGTGTACAGGTTGTTGGTCCAATAAGTACTACCTCAGTCTTATCCGAATTTAATAGAAGAAAATGACTGGTCATCCAATATTTTATACCTTTAACACACTCTGTCAATTTGGATAATTTAGAGATTTCATCTGGACATCATGAAATATATAACTGAGTATCATCAGCATAACAGTGGAAACTAACTTGTTTTCTAATAATATTACCAATATTGAAAGGGCTATAAATCAGTTTTTGTAAGTGCAATCTCTGTAAAATGTTTTTTTAAACATCCAGTATTCATAAACTACTGGACAAATCATCAAAATTAATTGGCCTGATGGTGTACAGACACTGGAAAGGCCATTTGCAACCTGCTTTACTTCTGTACTGTGACATATTTCCAAGTGAAACGGAATGTAGAGATGCCATTGAATAAAGGTAGTAAATATGGTCAGTTTTAACGCCCTGTATTTCCATCCTCAGAAAAGAGAGCAGATGAGATTGGGGACGACCCTCTGTGCGTGTCGTACAGCAAATCTGTTACAATTTGCTGACAATTCCTTTTGACAGAATTCTGTTAAATTCATTAAAAATCAATCCAGTTCATTTAAATTCAGTTGAATCAAATTCCATTCAATTGAACTGAACTAAACTTACATTAATTTGCTTTAGTTCAGTAAAGCTTCTTATGAATCCCTGCGGGGCTGATTCACAGTGATAGCATGAAAAACGATTGTGGACACACAGACAGCATATATTTAAGGAAATTAAGGAGCGGAGGAAAAAACATACTAGAGAGGGAGGCCTGGATTTCATTGTGTTTTATGCATTAATTTATTGGTCCAGAGTATGAACAATTCTGATACTAATTTGAGTCGCCATTTGATGTCCAATGTAAAATCTGGATTCTAAAGCAAAACTAGTTGAGAACCACTAGTATATAATGTGGCTTTAGGGGTCTAGAATGTTATTCATCCCTATGTATAGATTGTAAATAGCAGTTGTGTATTTTCAATAACTCTGTGGCTTTGGGAAGGATCACAGCTGGGAGTGAATCTCAATAGAGCTCAGCTGTAGATACACAGGATCTCTACGTGTGTGTTTGTGTGTGTGTGTTCTCTATCCGCTGTTCTCGACATCCTTCAGCGAGGCACAGCTTGAGGGATCTATCGTTGCCATAGAAACGCCAGCAAGCCTGTTATCAGTGTAAGTGTAATGAGAAAAAATGCAATTTCAGCCAGCACACATGCACACACACGCAAACACACTGCCAGTGGCCGACCGTAGTGGCACCTTTGCTTTGCTTCGCCATCTCGTTTTACAGTTCATCTAACAAAAGGCATAGATGTTCTTTTGACATATTCATTTGAGTTCAGTGTCATTTAAACAGAGCCACATGTTTTAGCACTGGTAACTGAACTGATGTATCAACCAACTTTTGTCTCAGATTTGAACAGACCCAAATGAGTCAATAGTTCTCATACAGTAAGAATAGAGCTATAAAATGAATAGTAGATCAGATAATTTGATGAGAAACATTTGCATTCATATTGAGATTGGTTACTTTTGATCACAGACTTGGGTATCTTATCAAAGACTGAAGATTACCGATATCAGCACGTACGAGGTCTGAAAGCACTGACGTAAGAAGTCTGCTTTGGGCCAATCATAAAGTTCTTATGGAGATGACCCGATGTTTACAGTAAATACGTGCTAGATGGACATCTTTAACCATTGTGCCCAGAGCTTGACATTAACTTTTTTGCTCACCACCCATTGTGGCTAGTGGTTTTCTAAAAGTTACTACTCAACATTTTCAACTGGCCACAATTTTATTGTTGGGAAATTGCGTTTTATTAGAGGTGTGATACACTTAGCTCACGAGAACGCACAAGAACGAGACGAGGTGCTATTTTAAAGGGGTCATGAACTGCATTGTTTTATAATGTTTCCTGTGGTGCACTTATAATGTTAGTATGATATCAAAAATTGTCATCATTTAGAAATAAAAGGCATTTTTCGTACCATTTGATTTGAATGCTCTGTTTGAAGGGCGTGTCTGCTGTGAGACTTCAGTGTAAACGCCCACTGCTGTGATTGGCTGCTGTGAGACTTCAGTGTAAACGCCCACTGCTGTGATTGGCTAACATCTTTGCATATGAAATAGCTAGTATTACATGTGGAACTCTCTCGAAAACTTTTAGTAAGTTTTTACTAATACAGCTCTCGAGGTTTACTAATTGTAAAAAGTGTTGATTATAGAATTATATTTAGATCTATGGCATTATATTTAGATCTTGGCATGAAAGGTTGCAGTGATGAGCATTGTAGCCAATCACAGACATGTTGAGCACATGAATGCCGTGATCTCGTCATTGTAACTGGATTTCTGCACACTAACGAATGCCTTTATCATAACTAACAGTGCAAACACAATGTAAATAAGAGATTTGTTGATTATAATGGAAGTTTTGGCGAGAGTCCAGAACTCAGGCACTGATGAACTCACGCTGTTTGATTGACAGCTCTAGCGATCGCTTTCTATATATTTTAGTCACAGTTTAAATAACAGACTATTTTCATCCTACTAAGAGAAACAATGTGAAGTCACTGGTTTGATTTACTGACACATAGATAAAGAGCATCTGACTGTACATGAATCATTACAAATCAAATCGAATTAACACGGTTACTTACACGTTGTGGCATTTACTGTCGAGTCCATATCATAAAAGTCTGTTTGTAAAGCCTGCGCCGAAATTGCGACTGATTTACCAAAGAATCCACAGTGAAATGTACCGAATACAAATAAATAATGCTCAGCTGAGACATTCACATTGTTGAAAATAAATAAGCACATTCCTAGCATTAGGATCCTGTGGAAGGTAATGTTATTTGTAGTCCAGTGATCCTGTATCGCTCTTCTCTCCTCGTCATCTCACTAACACGCCAGTGGGCGGGGCTAAAGTTGCGACTATAAAGTAGGCATTGATCTTTTTCTGCAGAGGCGGTTTTTCACCATCTATAGGCACATTCCACAGTGAGTCATAGAGCTCAAGGCAAATTCAGTTCATGAACCCTTCAACACTATTTTTTAAGAAATCTTCAATGTTGTCTTTTATTCGACTGAAAGTCAAAAAATGCAAAAAAAAATGCAAAACAATGGCAGTTGAAATGTTTTTTTTTTTTTAACTAATCTCTAATGATTATTTTGGTAGTCAAGTAATCAGTCGATTTATTTTGATGATTAATCGAGTAATCTGATTTTTTTTTTTTTTTGTGGTAATAAAAAAAGACCTAATTGAACAATAGCCATTAACAACAACGAGGCAATAATAATCTCTTCAAATAAATTATCAAAAGCAAGTAATTTACTGGGCTTACTGGGTGAAAGAGGCTATTGTTGAGATCTTTTCTGAAACTCTAGAGAAGGCACATGCGAGATTACTGGGATCTTTTTCTTAGGCTTACCAACTTTTAAGATCTCCGCTCATGAAAAGTAGTAAAATCTTAAAACGTTATAGACATTTCTCTATCCATGCTCAGCTCTAAAGTATTTATTTGGCTAAAAATAGCTCATTTTAAGTAAGTCTCTATTAAAATTAATTTTAAAAATCCTTATTCAGTAATGACAGGAAAAGTTATGGAAAAATGTAGGTCATGAAGTGTGGGAACTCTAAGGAGAAACATCTGAAAAGCAAAAGTCTCTCTCTCTCTCTCTCTCTCTCTCTCTATATCTATATCTATCTATATATATATATATATATATATATATATATATATTAGTAAATGTAAACAAAGGTACAGAAAGTGATGTTGGGCCCGCCAGCGGGGGTCAGTTGTGCCAACAGGTTAAAGGGAATTTGCATTGTGTGTAAGGATCACACCTAGCGACACCCTTAACCATAAAATCACTGTAAAGCACAACTTCTCATAGTTTATTACTTTAATGAGCCACTAGAGTAAACTAAACTAAACTAGTCCTGAATAAATCTGAACAGCTATCCAGCTCATCTCAGCTCGTCTTTTCTTTCCCGTGTGCTACTGTGCATTGGCATAAAGGCTGAATATGAGAATGAGGCCTTTTACATAACAAGTCATAAAGAGAGAGAGAGAGCGAGAGAGAGTTCCATGTTGCTGCCACTTGGTGATGACCTAAAATGTAGGCGCACACAGTCACACATCAAAACGAATAACGATCCAATGCTGCGCTCATGAATTCTAGGTCACTAAGTCCCGCCCCATGCATATTTTTATTTTTTCATTTCAAAGTGCAGCTAGTAATGTGATGTTCTGCTGGAGTTGGCCTGAGGCAAGTATGTGTGCGCGTTTGTTTATGAGCGTGCGTTTATACATATGTATGCTGTGGTATACTGGTATGTGTGTGTGTGTGTGCGCGTGTGTGTCCCTCAGCAGCTGGAGTGGTGATTTCTGCTGACAAATTCTCCATGATGTCCTTCATCCTCAGTGGTCACACCACATCTGCCTCACAAGTAGGCCTGTCCGTGTTCGTGTGTGTGTGTGTGTGTGTCAGTATGATGGCATATACTGCTTTAAGCTATTTACTTGTGAGAGCGATGAATGAACATAAAAACTTATCAAAAACCTATCAGGTTTGTCATATTTGTATCTATTTTTCTTAAGGAATTTTAGGTCAATAGTGGTCATACAGTAAAAATATAGAACTATAAAATAAAGGTACACTACCTTTCAGAAATTTGTGGTAGGTAAAATTCTTTTTTTTTTATTTGATAATAATAATAAGAATGTTTTCTTATTAGCAAATCAGCATTTTAGAATGATTTCTAAAGGATCATGTGACACTGGAGTAATGATGCTGAAAATTCAGCTTTGATCACAGGAATAAATTACATTTTAAAACATATTCAAATAGTAAACACCTATTTTAAATTGTAATAACAATTCACAATATTACTGTTTTTACTGTATTTTTGTATTTTAGCCTTGATGAGCATAAGAGAGTTCTTTCAAAAACATAAAAAAAAAAAAAAAACATACTGATTCCGATCTTTTGTTTAATTGCTGCCTGGGAAAAATAATTGTGATATTAATATGATCATATTTGTGATGTCTCTTTTACATCATTATCTCCTGCTCTGTGTATTTATGTGGGTTTATTTAGTCCTGATGGGTAAAATCCAGCATGTAAGTGCTGTGTTGGTTTAATTAGGACTGATGTAGTCTCATACGGCTCGCCCACAGACACACAAAACATGACTATATTATATTTAAAATCACAAGCTCCAAACGAAATGGCTTTGTGCAACTTTCGGGGATCAGGCTCCACAAATCTATTTGAGGAAAAATATGGATTTTTAACTTTTTAAAATAAAATAGATTTTTTGATTGGTAAATATGACTTTTTTTAATCAATTTGTGATTTTATGCTGGTTTAATGCTTATTGTTGCATTGTATTGTTGTTGAGTGTTTTCCATGCTAATGGAAAAAACAGTTATGTTTCTTGTGATATTTCCCATGCACTTTTTTATGCATATTTATATAATACACTTAAGGCTACATTCTCACCGCAATCCTTAGTGCTCAATTCAGATTTATTTTTTCAGATCCAATTTTTTTTTTGGTTTGTTTGGCTGTTCACATTATTCTTTAAATGTGACCAATATCAGATTCTAGTGTGAACAAGTCATGATCCTGGACTGACCCGCATACGCATATGCAAAAGAACAATAACAAAGACGGCATGCAGCAGCACGCATTTATACGGAATGAAACATGGAGGTTACTGAAGTCAGCATTCATGCATTCATTTATAAGGTGCCGCATAAGCCAGGCAATTTGTGCTCAGGCGATAATGAGGACGCAGACGATGAAAGAGAGCAAAGTTTTTCCTCAAGTTTTGCTTGTAAAAAAAACTTTAAAAACATGCTTGTATAGAGCTGTCAACGTAATACTTATGGGTGTAACAGCTCACTGTCCCTCCACTGACTAACTTCACTGCCGTCTTCCATATTCAACAACTTGCGCTCGAAAAAGAGCCTCGCCCTCACAGAAATGAACAGGGGCTTGGGGCAAAAATGCCACCCAAAAATCAAGATATATATGGGGCAAAAATGTCCCTGTATGTTCTTGTTTTTAATATTTATAACAGGATAGAGTGAAATTTTCCAGAATATCAGCACGATTGCAAATGTGATAGCCTATTGATTTTATACAACAGTTCAATAAACAAGAATTTAATGTTAGGTGACTTTCATTTAAACTTAGAACCTTTTTTCGCAACAAATCAACAGTAGAGCCATATCATGTCTCCGAGCAACTAAATGAGTCCATGTTTTGAAGGAATGGTTTGACTGAATTATTGACTCGTTAAGACAATGATGCTGCAAGAAAGAGTCAACACTTGTCCAGATGTCCAGATGTCAAACATGACGTTATGAGATCGCTGGAAAAGTATAAACTTGTCAGAGTTTTTGCAGCACTCCATTATCGGAAAGTCAAGTTCTAAAATCGGAGTAGCCTAAGAGTTAAACATTTCGTCTTGATGTATCCTATTCGTATTCATATTGTATTAAATCCCTGTTCCCAGGGCTCCAGACTGCGAACAAATAGTGGCGTTTTGCGATATTTTTTCCTTCTGGTGCGACCTAGTTTTTCACCACCACGTTGCCCAACTGATAAAAGCTGCCATTTCTGTTGAATATGAGAAGCATCAAACAGCAAAAGAAACTAATGTGCGAACAAAACAACGCGAACCGTTTATCGGCTCAGAGCAATAACGGTGCATGCTCACGTGGAGCAGAGCATATTTATAACATCGCTGCGAGGTCTAGTGGGAAGCATTCAAATTTGGTGCAGAATTCTGTTATAGACCAGATATCAGATCAAACAGTGCTGACATGGAAACCAGGAGAAGCGTTGTGCCATGAATGAACAAGTTGGGTTATAGAAGGCTTTTCAGTCCATAAATCACCAACATTCACAGCCATGGATTTAATGAGGCAACGTTAACTGTAACCATGGTATTGTGGCAGAAATAGTCAAATGTTTTTACATTATTCATTTTAGGGTTCGTACAACTTTTTGAGACTGAAATTCAAGCACTTTACAAGGGCTTTCAAGTGCTTGACACTTTTTCCAGCATTTCAACACTCTAAATATCCAATTTTAATGCTATTTGTAATGTGAAGATTTGTAAAACTAAAAGTTTAAAGGTGTAGGAAAACAGCTAACACTTTGTGGCAAACACTTTTTTTTTTTTTAAAGACATGAAATTACCACTATAACCAGTAGATGGCGGCAGAGAAGCATTTATTGACATATTAGCCATTTCCACTCTAATAAATGGAAAAGTCACAAAGTCTCATGAAAAACAAAAACTTTATTTCAAATTGTGACTGAATTAACAGAAAGCAAGTAAAGAGCGCTCTTTTTATAATCACTGAAGCTGTCGGTCAGATCAGTATGATGCTATGAGAGAACAATTGTACAATGGTTTTTTTGCACATTACTGTTAATAAAAGTACATTTTATCTGCATCTATCTGCAAATTTCCAATGAATAAACAAGTAATATTATTAGTAGCTGCACATATTTATGCAAAACAATAGTAATTTTATGATTATATTAACTATATTAACTAAAAATCCCCCCCAGAGCTACCAAATCAGGCGCTGGCACCACCATCTGTAGAACTTAGTGGCACCGGTGCTACTGCTCTCAAATGTTAGTCTGGAGGCTTTCCTGTTATTCCTTTGCTTTCATGGCCTGGTCATTACGCTGTCCAAGGTGCTCTCTGAGGGGCTGAGAGAGTGACGAGTGGGGGAGATGGGGTTTGTTTGAAATGGGCCTCTGAATTGTAGAGGCGCCTCTAGTTCTACAGTGTGGAAAGAGGCTGCAGTGGATCTGTGGTAAATGTTATTGACAAGCAGCTATTTTAGGTCTTGCTCACGGCTGCCAAACGCATGATGTAGAGCTGCTGTGTTTGGCACCAAATAGCGCTGTCATTTTGTTTGTGTTAGTGGGTGTGATGCAAAGCTCTCAGTGTCCTGCTTGATTTAGTGAAGTTGACGTGAAGATGCTTTCTGCAACACCTCGGAGTGTCTGTCCAGCCCTGAGAGAGCACTACTGGCCTACATGGCCATCCTTGTCAGTATTGCTTTGTATATAACTAAAATTATTGTTAAAAATATTTTGTGTGTTTTGAAGATTCATATTGCTGTATTCATGTATTTTCTCTGAAATGCTTAAAATTCATGAATTGCAACCAAACAGTTAATAGATTTGATGTAAACACATCTGATTAAATCCACATTCAAAATCCAGTCCTGCTTTTTTTTTTCTAGGACAGAACGAGTTTTGCCTTTGTTAATGTCCTCTAGTGTTACATTATCCACATAATTCATCATATTTTCATGATCGATATTGTCTTCAATTCACTTTGATAGATTCTCTCAGCAGCGACTCAAATACTGGGGTTTTGGGTTTCACTGGGGAAACAATCCCAACTGACTGAATTTGTTGATTTGACTGGTAATTAAATCTGTAAAATAACATTTATTGTAGACATGCACATGTTTAGGAGGCGTCCCTTATCATGTTGACGTTAACTTACTTGCGTCCAGTCCTCGTGTAGCTTCTATTGTTCAACTTGCTTGTAAAAACAGTTCTATATATTGGCTTTATTTAAAGTGTAAAAAACACACAAATGCATAAGCTGATGGATAGCAATGGTTTATGATCGACAGCCACTCTTGAGGTCTACTGAAGTTTTCCCTTTATCATTGTTGTGGCTGTAAAATTGAGCTCTGCCACGCCCCCTAATGTGACATCATCAGCTTATGTGGTAACTGCAATGTTTTTGATTGGTGGCTCTTGCAGGTTTATAGTTCTTCATTGCGAATTCAAACAGTTTGCAAACAGGCAGTAGTGTAGCATACTTAACACCAAAGAAGAATAAGAAGCTTCATTCTTTCTTGTGTGTATTGTGAATGCACTAGATTTGCAAGTTCGACATATGGGTGTGTAGATGATGACAGAATATTAATTTTTGGGTGATCTATTTCTTTAAGATCCCAAAGCACAAACTGGATTTTTCCTCCACCCCATCCACCAGCTTATTTGTGTATTAATTATTCTGCCAAAAACACGAGAGTGGGAGAGAGGATGAAAAGATAGCTAAGGAAGGATTAAAGGAATCCTGTTATAAATGGACTGTTTTGTTCCTGATTAGCTTTTTGAATTATAACGAGGCATGAGAATTTCATTTTCCTCTGTGTGTGCTGATGAGGTTCATTCTCGTGTTACGCAGCACGTTTGAGCTTCAGCAAGAACCAATGAGGTTCATTCTCGTGTTACGCAGCACTTTTGAGCTTCTGCAAGAACCAATGAGGTTCATTCTCGTGTTCCGCAGCACGTTTGAGCTTCTGCAAGAACCAATGAGGTTCATTCTGGTGTTATGCAGCACGTTTGAGCTTTAGCAAGAACCAATGAGGTTCATTCTCGTGTTACGCAGCACGTTTGAGCTTCAGCAAGAACCAATGAGGTTCATTCTCGCGTTCCGCAGCACGTTTGAGCTTCTGCAAGAACCAATGAGGTTCATTCTCGTGTTACGTAGCACGTTTGAGCTTCTGAAAGAACCAATGAGGTTCATTCTCGTGTTACGCAGCACATTTGAGCTTCAGCAAGAACCAATGAGGTTCACTCTCGTGTTACGCAGCACGTTTGAGCTTCAGCAAGAACCAATGAGGTTCATTCTCGTGTTACGCAGCACATTTGAGCTTCAGCAAGAACCAATGAGGTTCAATTCTCGTGTTACGCAGCACGTTTGAGCTTCAGCAAGAGCCAATGAGGTTCATTCTTGTTTTACGCAGCACGTTTGAGCTTCAGCAAGAACCAATGAGGTTCACTCTCGTGTTACGCAGCACGTTTGAGCTTCAGCAAGAACCAATGAGGTTCATTCTCGTGTTACGCAGCACATTTGAGCTTCAGCAAGAACCAATGAGGTTCAATTCTCGTGTTACGCAGCACGTTTGAGCTTCAGCAAGAACCAATGAGGTTCATTCTCGTGTTACGCAGCACGTTTGAGCTTCTGCAAGAACCAATGAGGTTCATTCTCGTGTTACGCAGCACATTTGAGCTTCGGCAAGAACCAATGAGGTTCAATTCTCGTGTTACGCAGCACGTTTGAGCTTCAGCAAGAACCAATGAGGTTCATTCTCGCATTCCGCAGCACGTTTGAGCTTCTGCACGAACCAATGAGGTTCATTCTTGTGTTACGGAGCACGTTTGAGCTTCTGCTAGAACCAATGAGGTTAATTCTCGCGTTCCGCAGCACGTTTGAGCTTCTGCAAGAACCAATGAGGTTCATTCTCGTGTTACTCAGCACGTTTGAGCTTCTGCAAGAACCAATGAGGTTCATTATTGTGTTACGCAGCACGTTTGAGCTTCTGCTAGAACCAGTGAGGTTCATTCTCGCGTTCCACAGCACGTTTGAGCTTCTGCATGAATCAATGAGGTTCATTCTTGTTTTACGCAGCACGTTTGAGCTTCAGCAAGAACCAATGAGGTTCACTCTCGTGTTACGCAGCACGTTTGAGCTTCAGCAAGAACCAATGAGGTTCATTTTCGCGTTCCGCAGCACGTTTGAGCTTCAGCAAGAACCAATGAGGTTCATTCTTGTGTTACGCAGCACGTTTGAGCTTCATCAAGAACCAATGAGGTTCATTCTTGTGTTACGCAGCACGTTTGAGCTTCAGCAAGAACCAATGAGGTTCATTCTGGTGTTACGCAGCACATTTGAGCTTCTGCACGAACCAATGAGGTTTATTTTTGTGCATCAAGCAGGTTTGGTTGAGCTTATGTTTATGTTCAGTGATGAATGTTTAAATGTGAATAAAAGCCTAAATCTGTTCATCATATAAAGCGATCTCTTCAGAAAACTTCCACTCAGTTCATGTGGATTAGTTTTACGATCTCTTTATGAACTTTTTGAAGCATCAAAGTGGTAGTTGCGTAGCTGTCAATGGAGGGACAGAAAGCTCTCAGATTTCATTCAAAAAGTCTCCATTTGTGTTCTGAAAATGAAGGAAAGTCTTATGGGTTTGGAACGACATGAGGGTGAGTAAATGACAGAATTTTTGGGTGAACTATCCCTTTAATACAGAAAGTAATTTCGACCGAAAACACAATAACCTTGATATGCCACACAGACTCTCTCTTCTGCGGTCATATTCTCCAGCCCGCTTAAGCAGATTTACTTGTTGATGGCGGGAGATTTGAAGAGACGGGGGAATATTACAACCTAAAGGTCACTGTCTCAGACCCCATTACTGTCTGAGACGCTTTATCATTCCCAGAATATCTCATAAGCGCACACATCTCTGCTTTAGTCTGCACTTCATTTCTTCTGTTTGCCTTTGCAGGCCTTTTTCATTTTCACAAAAGATGGAGCTATTCATTTTGCTTTCGCGTTCTGTCCACCTCGCGACAGATAATGCAGCTCTAGCCCACAGGAGAGAAGAACGGCTCTCCCTCTCTCTTTCTCCTCTGTCTCACTGCAGCTCTAATGCACAGGTAAAAATGTCTGTCCCTATTGGAGATATAAAAAGAAACGCATAAAGCCAGAAAACAAAGAGGGAATAGCTCATCCCAAAATGAACATTCTGTCATAATCATGGAAGTTATTGGGGACTTGGGCCCTCAAGCTGCAAAACAACCCACCATAAAAGTATTATATATTTATATATACACCGAACAGGCATAACATTATGAGCACTGACAGGTGAAGTGAATAACACTGATTATCTCTTCATCACGGCACCTGTTAGTGGGTGGGATATATTAGGCAGCAGGTGAACATTTTGTTCTCAAAGTTGATGTGTTAGAAGCAGGAAAAATGGGCAAGCATAAAGACTTGAGTGAGTTTGACAAGGGCCATATTGTGATGGCTAGACGACTGGGTCAGAGCATCTCCAAAACTGCAGCTCTTGTGGGGTGTTCCCGGTCTGCAGTGGTCAGAATCTATCAAAAGTGCTCCAAGGAAGGAACAGTGGTGAACCGGCGACAGGGTCATGGGCGGCCAAGGCTCATTGATGCATGTGGGGAGCGAAGGCTGGCCCGTGTGGTCCGATCAAACAGACGGGCTACTGTAGCTCAAATTGCTCAAGAAGTTAATGCTGGTTCTGATAGAAAGGTGTCAGAATACACAGTGTATCGCAGTTTGTTGTGTATGGGGCTGCATAGCCGCAGACCAGTCAGGGTGCCCATGCTGACCCCTGTCCACCACCGAAAGCCCCAACAGTGGCACGTGAGCATCAGAACTGGACCATGGAGCAATGGAAGAAAGTGGCCTGGTCTGATGAATCACGTTTTCTTTTACATCACGTGGATGGCCGGGTGCGTGTGCGTCGCTTACCTGGGGAACACATGGCACCAGGATGCACAATGGGAAGAAGGCAAGCCGGTGGAGGCAGTGTGATGCTTTGGGCAATGTTCTACTGGGAAACCTTGGGTCCTGTCATCCATGTGGATGTTACTTTGACACGCAGCAGTTCTGGGCGGTATACCGGTTCATACCGAATACCGTTGTTTATTTTTGTTATGATATGAATTTTGATTATACCGCAATACCGGTATAAAACAACGTTTGCAATGCGGTGCAGCGCGACTGTTTGAGAGGGGTCCCTTTTCACTGTTGCACTGTAGTGAGGACACAGCTGAGATCGCATTACAGCCTATGATTACAGTGGAGAATTCAAACAACACACGGCGCGCGCAAGAGAGCGGTTTCTGCGCGGAGCGCTACGATGAGATTAACAACGCTCACCACATGGATCATATAGATCAGATACAGACCAGAGCGAGCACGTTTAAGTTTTTTATGGACATATTTCATATACTCTAGTGCTCTAAACATGAACCAGCAGCGTGTATGCGCACATATTTCATCACGTCTTCTTCAAATGAAATATATGTGCAAACAAAGACATTAATACTACAGCCGTACGTCAGATCACGCCCGCGATGACACGATGAATTATTCTGCTACACCGAAGACAATGATGTAAGTTAATAGACTGACAATTCAAAGAAGAATGGGCAAAAAAAGTAACTGCTTTATTCTTTCTGTTAAACTTGCGTGTGTCATTTCTTCAGAGACTGTAGTGCTTTTAAATGTATTGAAAATATCCTTATACCTTTTAAATGTTCCTCCACATTTCTCCCTCATTTTGACAGTTTGTTGTTATAGGGTTAGATGTTTTAAATGCTTAAGGTGCCCTCAACTCTGTTTTTTTCCCTCTCCGTGGTCATATTTTAATATTCATGTGTCTGTAATGAGTGTGTTTTATTGGTTGTTGTCTCCCCACAGCATCATTTTGTGGGGCTTTGCAAACCTGTATTAATTCTAGTGTGGAATTTTTCTACAATATTCACTCATCATGACAGTAAAATAGGGCATTCTAGTCAATCTACTGCAGTATTTCCTCTGTCAATCCGTAGAAAATGTGGTTAACACCTTGTCATGCATAGGGAAAAAAAAAATACCGTCATACACCGCGAAACCGGTATAATTTAGAAAAATACCATGATATAAATTTTTGGTCATACCGCCCAGCACTACCTGAATCGTTCTTTCATATCAAAAGTAACAAAGAACAAAGCTTATTGCAATTATCGGTAGTTAATTGTAGTTACAAATAATTAGTTATTATAAAAAAACAATTATAGTTACAAATAATATTTAGTGAAGTTTTGCTCATGCATCAACTGAAATCAGCATTGACTACAAAAGAAATCAATTTTTTTTTTTTTAACCCAGCTCTAATTTATTTAAGGCATCTTTACACAGCTAAATTAAAGCTGCTCTGTGCCTGCTCAAAATTCAGTGAAAAGATGCAATGCTGCATAAAAGCCAAACTAAATTATGCCTGCATGCTCTACTCCTAGTATCAAATGTAAAATTGAAAATTTACAGTAAGACATAGTTTATCGCCATCTCTCGTGGCGCTTTCGCTCGCTCCCTGCTGCACACGTTCATGTGTTTTGGAGGAGGCGTGGCTTTGGAGACGCTCTAAAGGAAGGGTGGGATCTCATGCTTTCAAAGCTAGCTCGCTATTGCTAGCCTCTCTAAAAATTGCCTACCCTACCTTTAAACAGCCTGCGTAAAGACACCTAAATGCCACTTCAGAGGTACATCTGTGCCGCCTTTGCAGTGTAAATTTGACATAGAATCAGTAAAATGGCATGATTGCTTTAGGAAATGCATTTTATATCTCACGTTTTCTTTCTTCAACACTGCCGGTTGGGTTTAGTGTGCGTTATTTTTCAAATGCGATAGAGCATTAAACTCTCACCAGACATTTCATTTCCAAACTGCCGTGGATGAGTCACGTGCTATAAGGACATATAGAACATGGTTTTTAGTGCCACTCATGGACATTCTACTTTGAAACTGACGCAAAGCAAAACATTCTTTCATGAGCCTGAGTTGCATGGACTGCAAATTGTGAGAGTCTTGTTTTTGAAGTGATTTTAAGTGTATTTGTGTGGTCTGTGATTCTCCCTGCAGAGATTTGATCAGCTGCTAATACAGTACGGCCGAGAGAGAGGAGATGGGTATATTGGCCTGAATAGATATTCATTTAAATTGGCCCTCGATTACAGCAGGCCTCTCGCTTTGACTCTCCCTCTTTCCATATTCCGCAGAATTCCTCTCATTTATAATTGCATTTTTTCCTTTTTCATCTCGTCGGCCCCGTGCTGAAAGACTGACAGCTTAATCAGAATTAATTGGCCGCTTGCACCATCCTCCATTTCTCCTTCTTCTCTTGTAATGTTTTATTCATCTGTAATTTTGTAATGCAAAATTAATTGCATTTAATAATACATTGGTACTGTATAGGTTAGAGACAGATTCACATTAATGTACGAGTGTTTAGCATGCTGCTGACGTTAATTAAACGAATGGCTAATGAAAAGAAAGAAGGGAAAGAAACTAAAAGAATGAGAAAGAAAACCGAGAAGAGAGACAAAAATGAAACGAAGCCGTATATTTCCAGAAACAAGGTTGATATTAGCACGGATGTGGCGGCCTTGTTTAAAATACAATTTCTTATTCATCACATAAGACTTTACGCAATCTTTTTGTCAGTCCATTTCAAATGTGATTTATTTGTGCACTCTGGGCTTCTGAGCAGCGCTTTTGAATTCGGCCAATCGGTGAAGCCCTTTGATTGTATCTGATTGGCTGTCATGAACGCAATGAAGATGATTGGTTTCACCAGCACAGCGTGTGTGTGAGCTGAAGATTAAATATTATTTGAAGATGATGACACAGTGGGGATTTTTTTTTTAAAGAGGACGGCAGGGAATACAGAGATAGATTATGAATATTAAAGATGATATGATTTATTTGGTGTAAAATATTTACAGAGATTTGAAGTTGAAACCACAAATAAATGGTTAGCTGCATTTTAACTAAAAAATGTGTCAATGTATTCCGGTTAAGACACAGTGGTAGGATGGTATATATACCATATTTATGTTTAAATATATCACAGGGTATATACAGTATATCGTATTTACAATTTACATTACAGAACATACTGTAGCAAACAAGTAAAGAAGATTTTTATTTATTTAATAATCTATTTATTTATGCATTTATTATTAATTTTTATCTTAATATGTTATTTATATATTATTAACGTAATCTCTTAATTTATAGATTTTTATTATTTATTTATTCATATTTATTTATCATGATTTTTTTTACATGACTCATCCAATCAGAATTTGGAGTTAGAACAATCAATTTATAATATAATTAACATAATATAATATGATATAATTCATATGTGACCCTGGACCACAAAACCAGTCATAAGGGTCAATTATTTTGAAATTGAGATTTATACTTCATCTGAAAGCTGAATAAATAAGCTTTCCATTGATGTATGGTTTGAAAATCTGGAATCTGAGGGTGCAAAAAAAATCTAAATATTGAAAAAATTGCCTTTTAAAGTTTAATATTAATAATTATATTAAAATAATACATTTTTGATATATTTACTGTAGGAAATTTACAAAATATCTTCATGGAACATTATCTTTACTTAATATCCTAATGATTTTTAGAATGATTTTGACCCATACAATGTATTGTTGGCTATTGCCACAAACATACCCGTGCGACTTATATTTGTGGTTTAATATAAAGTCTCTGTAATATGTGCTTTTGTCTCAGTGTTGCATAACGTGAAGCTGTTACTCATGCTAGACTTATGATTCATTTGGTATGAATAATCGTGTCTTTTGATTTGCAAAAAACAATCAAGCACCTTTCATTAATAAAATGTGGTTATTTAATATATAAACCATTTCTACTGAATTAAAATATAGCAAAAATCACTAATATTGTGATTTATTCTGTAACTGTGATATACGAGTTTGATCATACCGGGCAATCGTTAAGGTTTGCATGTTTGCTTGTGACGTGTGTTCATGTGAGTGACACCAAACGGTTCGCTATAGTTCCGATGGCATGTGAGTTCAAGCTCAGGAAAACTATCCAGAGCAATTTCACTCAAGTCAAACACGTTAAGAGCAGATGGGGAAAGTGTGAGATCAGTAAAAGAGAATATGTCAGTACTTTATATAACTCATTTCTGAATGGTGCCACTGTTTTGGGAGTTGTTTTTAGGCATGTGTGAGAATGTGTGGTATAGAGGTGTTGTTTGTCCTTATAGAAGCACCTCCCACAATGCATCAGTGTGACGGCGAACAGTTGGTCTCGGGTCTGTGGGGAACACGCACAATCTGAGACGCTAATGCATTGTGCTTTGTCTTCCTGTATGGGGATCCGCTTTGTGCGTCAGTGGTGTGCGTCTCGTCTTGCTCTTCTCTCCACTTTTTTTTTTTTTTTTGTCAAAAGTGTGAAAAGTGTGTCGTGCTGAGATGCATGTGTGATTTCTAACAGAACATTTGCCACTCAAACCACCTGACAGGTTATCTTTATGTTTCACACGTTCAGATGTTCATATGATGCATAAAGGGGAGATCGATTTAGTGAACCATCTGGAAACTCTTCAAACAGGCTGCAGTTAAAAATTAGCCCTTTTGGAACATGCTGATTTTATGCTAATGCAACGGAGTACATTTTTGGTATACATTTTGAAGGCTTGTCTCCAGGGTCCAAATGCAAGTGAAAATTGATTTTGGTGAGTAAATGAAAAGTTACTGTTGATACTGAACAGTTAAGGGCTACTTGGTTGGTAACTTTTTGTTTTAGGAATTGCAGCATAATGCATGGTTTAAATAACAGTTGTTCTGACTATAGCTATTGGATGCAACTGACATTTGTGAATTAAATCAAAGTGATTTTAGCTCATTTTACCCCCATCGGAAGTCGATGATAATCAGGTACAGGTAATCTACAGACAATACAGGTGCAGCAAATTAAAAATAACCTGGTTTGGCAAACCATATGTTCAGTTAACGTCCCTAAAGAAAACCCTTAAGCCCTTAAGTTAAGAAAACCCTAAGTTATAAGGTTATGGGTAGACTTCGTGAAATATGGGTTGCAAGAAAAAAAAACAAAGGGTCCACAAGGCTGTCATTAAGTATTTTCCATTAAATAAGTTCTGTTATGCATTGCAACAAAGTCCTTAGTTAAAGTCCATTTAGCCCTAAAAAACATAAGGGACAAAACGGGCCCCTAAGTCATCTGCTGAAATCAAATGCGATGGATGATTCCATGGTAATTGAGGAGGAAGCACAGATGTGCATTTTTAGCGATGGAAATAAGCCTGTTAAAAAGTATGATGAGAAACAGTGTGTATTGTCAAAATTAAAATTAAATGAACACCAACATGTTCATATTTTTCAGCACTTCCACTGTGCGCTTCAATTAATTATCTCATGCCAGGCTTGACGCAAGAGTGACTGATTATAGCGGCAGGCGTGGGTGTTTTCTGCCCGTCTTTTAAAAGATAGCCTTTTTGTTCTTAGTCCAAGGCCTTGGTCCAGTTTGGTTTAGATTTCTTCCTTTCGGTAGCCTAATGTAAAGCCGACAGGACAGGACTAGGCATTGAATCATTCTGAATCATTCATAAGTTCAAGGCTGCAAAAAAATAAATATTTAAATTTACTGTGTATATATATATACACTCACCTAAAGGATTATTAGGAACACCTGTTCAATTTCTCATTAATGCAATTATCTAATCAACCAATCACATGAGAGTTGCTTTAATGCATTTAGGGGTGTGGTCCTGGTCAAGACAATCTCCTGAACTCCAAACTGAATGTCAGAATGGGAAAGAAAGGTGATTTAAGCAATTTTGAGCGTGGCATGGTTGTTGGTGCCAGACGGGCCGGTCTGAGTATTTCACAATCTGCTCAGTTACTGGGATTTTCACGCACAACCATTTCTAGAGTTTACAAAGAATGGTGTGAAAAGGGAAAAACATCCAGTATGCGGCAGTCCTGTGGGCGAAAATGCCTTGTTGATGCTAGAGGTCAGAGGAGAATGGGCCGACTGATTCAAGCTGATAGAAGAGCAACTTTGACTGAAATAACCACTCGTTACAACCGAGGTATGCAGCAAAGCATTTGTGAAGCCACAACACGCACAACCTTGAGGCGGATGGGCTACAACAGCAGAAGACCCCACCGGGTACCACTCATCTTCACTACAAATAGGAAAAAGAGGCTACAATTTGCACGAGCTCACCAAAATTGGACAGTTGAAGACTGGAAAAATGTTGCCTGGTCTGATGAGTCTAGATTTCTGTTGAGACATTCAGATGGTAGAGTCAGAATTTGGCGTAAACAGAATGAGAACATGGATCCATCATGCCTTGTTACCACTGTGCAGGCTGGTGGTGGTGGTGTAATGGTGTGGGGGATGTTTTCTTGGCACACTTTAGGCCCCTTAGTGCCAATTGGGCATTGTTTAAATGCCACGGCCTACCTGAGCATTGTTTCTGACCATGTCCATCCCTTTATGACCACCATGTACCCATCCTCTGATGGCTACTTCCAGCAGGATAATGCACCATGTCAAAAAGCTCGAATCATTTCAAATTGGTTTCTTGAACATGACAATGAGTTCACTGTACTAAAATGGCCCCCACAGTCACCAAATCTCAACCCAATAGAGCATCTTTGGGATGTGGTGGAACGGGAGCTTCGTGCCCTGGATGTGCATCCCACAAATCTCCATCAACTGCAAGATGCTATCCTATCAATATGGGCCAACATTTCTAAAGAATGCTTTCAGCACCTTGTTGAATCAATGCCATGTAGAATTAAGGCAGTTCTGAAGGCGAAAGGGGGTCAAACACAGTATTAGTATGGTGTTCCTAATAATCCTTTAGGTGAGTGTATATATATACAGTACTGTGCAAAAGTCTTAGGCTCGCTAGTATTTTTACACACAAAAAGTGGGTTTAAGCCAGTTATTTATATATTTTGCTGTAGTGTGTCAGTAGGAAATATCAGTTTACATTTATAAATTAATTGCCATTCATTTTAATAATCCAGTGAGATTTTTGTATGCATAAAGAGTCTGACAATAGTCTCTACGCTCCACATGGAGAATCTGATCTCATCTTCATCGAGTCTGTCTGTGATTACATGAAGAAACATAAAAAACTGAGATGGACTAAATCCAGAAGAACTGAGGCAACGTCTCCCAGACACTTGAGGAAACCTTCCTGCAGAACACCATGAATAGGTGTAGGAATAGATGCAGGTGACAAAAGCCGTTTTAAACGCAAAGGGTGGTCACCCCAAATATCGATTTGATTTAGTTAATAGAAGTTAATTCATAAATAAAAGCTATTTATGTTATTATGTTTGACAGCATTCTCACTTTAAAGCATTCTGACAAGTGCCTAAACTTTTCACAGTACTGTAGTTTTGCAGGAAGGTTTCCTCAAGTGTCTGGGAGACGTTGCCACAGTTCTTCTGGATTTAGTCTGTCTCAGTTTTTTCTGTTTCTTCATGTAATCACAGACAGACTCGATGATGGTGAGATCAGATCAGACCGGCTGCTGTCAGACAAAAAAAAAATCTCACTGAATTATTACAATTAATTGCAAAATGAATGTTTGGAAATGTAAACTGATATTTCCTACTGACACACTACAGTAAAAGATATAAATAACTGGCTTAAAAAAAAAAAAAAAAAAAAAAAAATATATATATATATATATATATAGAGAGAGAGAGAGAGAGAGAGAGAGAGAGAGATTAATATAAAGTAAAACTTTTTTGAAGTTATTTAAATGCATAACAAATAAAATATCATCAAATTAAACTTGTTTCTGAACTCTTCTAATTATTTTTTCATGTTTTATATAAACTAAAATATCTAGCTAATGAAATTTTAATTGCATTATTTTTTTTTATCTATGGCCTTCTAATTTATTTTAATGTTTTTAATACAAAAAGTTAAATATATAACAAATGCATTTAAATGGCATCAAATTTAACTTGTTTCTGATCTCTTCCTTTCTAATGTAAGTGATTTTTAAACATCTAATCATATGCATACACTGTAACTTTTATTTTTTAAAGTCTGTAAAAATAGGGCACAATTTACTGTATAAATCTGAAAGAATTTTCCGTATAGTTTTTTTTTTACAGGTGTTTTACTATTTTGAATGACACAAATTTAAAGAAATTTCCGTAAAATTACTGGATAATGTCCTGGATAATGCAGTGTTTTTTTTGTTTTTTTTGCTTGACACATGGACTGTCATCTCCTGGTGATTTGAGGAGCGCCTCCTGCTTTTCTTCCTCTCTTTTTCACTGCTGTGAGTCCATGAAGAAGTGAAGACTGTCTCTCTCTCTCCCTCTCTCGTGTCTTACTCCCTCTTTCTTTCACAAACTTTCTCACTCGTTCTGTCTCCCTCACACTTCCTCCAACACTCTCCAGCCCCCACTCAAGAAGCTCTTCTGAAGAGTGTGTTTTCAAGCTGTGTGTGTGTGTGTGTGTGTGTGTAGGGGGCTAGTAATCCTGCGTGGGTGAAGCGTTTGCTGTGCAGAGAGATGGAGAGAGAGACAGCTGAGCATGAATTTAGCCTGAGGAGGAGACGAGTGAG
Organism: Rhinogobio ventralis; assembly: GCA_039654625.1. Classification (NCBI taxonomy): domain Eukaryota; kingdom Metazoa; phylum Chordata; class Actinopteri; order Cypriniformes; family Gobionidae; genus Rhinogobio; species Rhinogobio ventralis. The sequence goes on along the minus strand of CM077200.1, from coordinate 4,060,917 downwards.
AGTTTGAGATTAGAGAGAGGATGTGTCATGAGATGAAGAGAAACACAAAGAGGAATAGAGCGACATATCACTGAAGACTGGGAGGAGACCAGAGGAGAAGAAAAGAGAAAGGATGAGGAGAGGAGATAAGAAAAGAGCAGAAGAGAGGCAGGGGAGACATGAAGATGGACAGATTACAGTTTTGAGTTGTAGAAATAACTACATTTTTACATTAGGGCTTTTCACACTTGAAATAAACGGAATACTGGGTTCCCTTTCAGTCAGTACACTACGAGTTACGTCAGTTACTGACGGAATGGGGGTTTCGCTTAGAAGCCAATCGCCTTTGAGCTCTACAAAACGAGCCAATGGCATGAAAATGCCATGGGTCTGCGGAATTTGCATGCCGCAACCCCGCCCCACGGCGTGGGTATAAAGGGCGTTGCGTGGCAATCTCGCATTATGTTTTTGCTTCAGAGCCGAGTTTACTGCCTGAGCGCTTTCCTCTTCAAGACGAGTTTCTCTCCAGAGTGTTGGTGTTACGGCACGTTCCAGCGAGTTCCGCATTTCCTGTCTGATCTGTGCAGTGATCGAGCACAGCGTGCGCGTTCTCCCTGGGTGCTTCGGCATTCTGCAGAGTTTTTCACTCCTCTCTAAAAGAGCTGCACGTGGCACGTCTTTTTAAAGATGGCTCGCCCGTGCTCCGTTTCTGGGTGCGGTCGACTGGTACCTCCGTTTGATGGTCATGATCGCTGTTTGGCGTGCTTGGGCCTCGTGCACGCTGAACGCGCGTTCATGGATGAGTCATGTTCTCACTGCGGGAACATGACCATCTCAGTGTCGCGATCGAGACTCCATGATCTCCGTAATGGGGGGAGAGTCCCCTCTACCACACCCCAATCTACTTCCTCCACTGGAGGGGGTACTTTGGCTGGTGGTCAGGGTGATCTGAGGGTTACGGTGTGGAACAACCCGACGAATCCTCCTCGGGCCACACCCCCTTCCTGCACACTGCAACCCGTGGTGTTGCCTGATGAGGGCGCCGGGGCTTCCCGTTCGGGGCCCTGCGTTTCATTTGGCACACCCGCGGAGGATGCTATGTCGATCGCCGCATCACAAGGTGGGCTGGATTCCTCCGGAGATGACGATTCGGCTGTGTTGCCTCCTTCGGGAGTTTCAGCATTGCCCGAGTCCGATCCGGAACTCACAGCCATGCTTGCCCGGGCGGCCGAGACGATTGGGCTTGTGTGGAACCCTCCGCCATGTCCCGAGCGTTCCCGGCTAGATGATTGGTATCTGGGGGCGGCCCGTGCCGAAGGCGCCCGTCAGCCCCCAGTGCCCTTCTTCCCGGAAGTGCATGAAGAGGTGTCGATATCGTGGAAGTCTCCCTTGACTTTTCGCGATCGCTCGGCAACCACTTCCGCCTTCACTGCCCTCGATGGCGGCGCGGTGAAAGGGTACACTGGGGTTCCCCCTGTTGAGCGCTCTGTTGCGATGCAACTGTGTCCACAGAGTGCTGCGACATGGTGCGGTGACCCAAAGCACCCGTCCAAAGCCTGTAGATTCACGTCCACATTGACGGCGAAGACCTACAGAGCTGCGGGCCAGGCCGCGTCCGCCCTGCATGCCATGGCCACCCTACAGGTCTATCAGGCCAAGGTGCTCAGGGACATGCACGAGGGCAATGCTGACCCTGCATTAATGCAAGAGTTGCGGACGGCCACCGACCTCGCTCTACGGGCGACGAAGGTGACCGCTCGCTCTCTCGGTCAGGTGATGTCCACTTCGGTGGTCCAGGAGCGACATCTATGGCTCAACCTGGTTGATGTGGGAGAATCTGAGCGAACACGTTTCCTCAATTCTCCCATTTCCCAGGCTGGGCTATTCGGCGGGGCGGTCCAGGACTTCGCCCAACAGTTCTCGACTGCTCAGAAGCAGACTGAGGCAATTAAACACATTCTGCCCCGGCGGCCAGCTGCTGCCTCCACCCAGCCGCCGGCCCAGAAGCCTCAGTCTGCTCCCCGCCGAGGCCGCCCCCCAGCGACTCCCACCCCTCCTGCCCGGCCCCAGCAGCAGCCTTCATCCGGGCCGAGGCGTGGAGGACGTCACAGAAAGGCGGCCCCGCCCGTCCCAGCCCCCCAGCCTGCCAAACGGCAGTCTAAGCAGCGGTCCTGAGACGGGCGGCTCGGAGGTGACTTCGGTTCTTTCCCAGGAGATGGTAGCAGGACCACTCCTTCCCCTGGTGGAGGGCCGGGGGAGAATCTTTTGTTTTCCCAAGAAAGAACTGATTTTCTCACCTCCGAGCCTCAAGAGGGCGCGGCTGGCAGTGCGCGACGCCCCATGGCCTCGCCGCTCTCGGCCCCCTCTGTCGCCAGCCCCCTGGCAGACGAGACCCCCGTGGAACGCTGGTCCTTCCCTGGTCTCCTCTGTCAGGGCGCGGAATTCGACCCCGCCCACACCCCGGGACGCTCCCATGCCTCCCTTGTCTGGGCCGGTCATTCCGCCTCGCTGCCCCATCGGGGGTACGCCGGTGGTTCGCATGACCCCGCTGGTTCAGTTCTTGGGAGCCTGGCTAGCGCTTCCCAACCTGTCCAGTTGGCTCGCTCGCACCATCCGGTTCGGCTATGCGATTCAGTTCGCTCGGTCTCCTCCCCGCTTTCGGGGAGTCCGCTACACCGTGGTGGGTGGCAATGCCCCTGTCATGCGTGCGGAGGTCGACACCCTACTGGCGAAGGGTGCGATCGAGATCGTCCCTCCAGCCGAGATGAAGTCCGGCTTCTACAGCCCTTACTTCATTGTACCCAAGAAAACCGGTGGGTTACGGCCAATCCTGGACCTGCGCGTCTTGAACCGAACCCTGCACAGGCTTCCATTCAAGATGTTGACAGCCAAACGCATTTTCGAGTGCGTTCGTCCCTCGGATTGGTTTGCAGCGATCGACCTGAAGGACGCGTACTTTCATGTCTCCATTCTTCCTCGACACAGACCGTTTCTACGGTTTGCCTTCGAGGGGCAGGCATATCAGTACACGGTTCTCCCCTTCGGGCTAGCCCTGTCCCCTCGCGTCTTTACGAAGATTGTCGAGGCAGCCCTTGTGCCGCTCAGGCAACACGGGGTTCGCATCCTGAACTATCTCGACGACTGGCTGATTCTAGGCCACTCTCGGGATCAGGTCTGCGAACACAGGGATCTGGTGCTTCAGCACCTCGCCCGTCTGGGCCTTCGGGTCAACTGGGAAAAGAGCAAACTCTCCCCAGCGCAGAGGATCTCTTTTCTCGGTATGGAAATCGACTCGGTCGCCATGTTCGCGCAGCTTACGAGCGAGCGCGCGCAGTCTCTGCTGACTTGTCTTCGCCAGTTCGAGGGCAAGAGTGCGGTTCCACTGAAACTTTTTCAGAGGCTCCTGGGGCATATGGCGTCAGCAGCCGCGGTGACCCCGCTTGGTCTGCTCCATATGAGACCGCTTCAGCACTGGCTTTGCGATCGAGTCCCGAGATGGGCATGGCAACACGGCACCCTCCAGGTCCCAGTGACCCGAGCCTGCCGTCAGACCTTCACCCCGTGGTTGAACCTCAGTTTTCTACGGGCAGGTGTTCCCCTAGAACGAGTTTCCAGGCATGTTGTTGTCACAACAGATGCCTCTTCCACGGGCTGGGGCGCCATGTGCAAGGGACATGCTGCCGCGGGCTCCTGGATAGGACCCCAGCGCCTATGGCATGTCAATTGCCTCGAGTTGCTGGCCGTACGTCTTGCCCTGCACCGCTTTCGAGCCCTGCTCAAGGACAAACACGTTCTGGTCCGTTCAGACAGCACGGCAACAGTAGCGTACATCAACCGACAAGGTGGTCTACGCTCCCGCCGGATGTCGCAACTCGCCCGCCATCTCCTCCTATGGAGTCAGAAGCATCTGAGGTCGCTTCGTGCCGTTCACATCCCGGGAGACCTGAACTACGCAGCCGACGAGCTGTCGCGGTTCCAGCCGCTCCCGGGGGAATGGAGACTCCATCCCCAGACGGTTCAGCTGATTTGGGAGCAGTTTGGCGACGCACAGATAGATCTGTTTGCCTCCCGCGACTCTTCCCATTGCCGCTGGTACTATTCCCTGACCCTATTCCCCACGCAAATATGCGTTTCCCCCAGTGAGCCTTCTCGCACAGGTTCTGTGCAAGATCAGGGAGGACAGGGAGCAGGTCCTTTTGGTCGCCCCATATTGGCCCGGCCGGACCTGGTTCTCAGAACTTGTACTCCTTGCGACAGCACCTCCCTGGTCGATCCCTCTGAGACAGGACCTCCTGTCTCAGAGACGGGGCACCATATGGCACCCGCGTCCCGACCTGTGGAACCTCCACGTGTGGAACCTGGACGGGACGCGGCAGGTTTGAGTACCCTGCCACCTCAGGTGGCGGCTACCATCACTTCCGCTAGAGCCCTGTCTACCAGACAGGCCTATGCGTTGAAGTGGAACCTCTTCGTCACCTGGTGCTCCTCTCGGCGAGAGGACCCCAGAAGATGCTCGATCGGGTCCGTGCTCTTCTTCCTCCAGGAAGGGTTGGAGCGAAGGCTGTCTCCCTCCACCCTGAAGGTCTATGTGGCTGCTATTTCAGCTCATCATGACCTGGTGGACTCTAAAACGGTTGGACAGCACGACCTGGTCAGTAGGTTCCTCAGAGGTGCGAGGAGGTTAAATCCTCCTCGCCCACCTCAGGTACCCTCTTGGGACCTAGCAGTGGTCTTAGCTGCCCTGCAAAAGGCTCCCTTTGAGCCATTGCAGTCAGTCGAGCTGAAGTTCCTTTCATTGAAAGTGGCGCTCCTGACTGCTTTGGCCTCCATCAAGAGGGTAGGGGACCTGCAGGCATTTTCGGTTGACGAAGCGTGCCTGGAATTCGGGCCGGCCAATTCTCACGTCATCCTGAGACCCCGGCCTGGATACGTGCCCAAGGTTCCCACCACTCCCTTCAGGGACCAGGTGGTGAACCTGCAAGCGCTGCCCTTGGAGGAGGCAGACCCAGCCTTGGCACTGCTCTGTCCAGTACGCGCCCTTTGCGCTTACGTAGACCGGACGCAGTGTTCAGGACCTCAGACCAGCTCTTTGTCTGTTACGGAGGGCAGCAGAAAGGGAAGGCTCTCTCCAAGCAGAGGTTGTCCCACTGGATAGTGGACGCCATTGTCCTGGCATATCAAGTCCAGGGCATGCCATGCCCCCTCGGGGTAAGAGCACACTCCACCAGGAGTGTTGCCTCCTCTTGGGCTCTAGCGCATGGCGCCTCGCTAACAGACGTTTGTAGAGCTGCAGGCTGGGCGACACCCAACACATTCGCAAGATTTTATAATCTCAGAGTGGAGCCTGTATCCTCTCGTGTACTCGCCCCTACTGGCCAGTAACCGGACAGGCTCAGGTGTCTTCGCTTGCTGCGCCATTCCACTCCGCGGACTGGATGCGTGCGCTATTCCTCTCAGGTGAGCTTCCCAGTAAGCCCTGAGCTCCTCCAGCACTGTCGATGTCGTCACCAGAGCGAGTGCCCTTTTCAGGCCACCCCTCGTGTTCGGCTAGGTTCCTCCGTGTGCATGGTTCCCCCGCTGGGTAACCCCCACATGTGTATTTCCACGGTAAGTCTCTTGTAGCTCGTGTCTTCCCTTGGCAAGACACCTTGCCACGCCTGGGGTTGAAATTTTCCACCTTCGGCTGGATACCCCAGAGTGTTCCCTATGCAGCTCCTTCGGGTCATAGGTGTATTCTTCAAGTCCCCCCCTTTGGGTTGGCATTGTGTTGCATTCTCCACGTGGGATATGCTTCCCAGTGTACCTTGGTAGCGTTGAGCCTAGCCCCTCGTTCGTGCCACACTCACGGCAGGGAGCCCGGGTCAGCGCAGGACGCTGGAAGACAGCCGTCATGGCGAGATTGTATTGGACCCCCATTCCGTCAGTAACTGACGTAACTCGTAGTGTACTGACTGAAAGGGAACGTCTCGGTTACGTATGTAACCCTCGTTCCCTGAAGGAAGGGAACGGAGACGTTACGTCCCCCTGCCATGACCGCTGTACCGCTGGAACTGGCCGGGCGCTCATGCCTCGGCTCTTCAGCAGGTAAACATAATGCGAGATTGCCACGCAACGCCCTTTATACCCACGCCGTGGGGCGGGGTTGCGGCATGCAAATTCCGCAGACCCATGGCATTTTCATGCCATTGGCTCGTTTTGTAGAGCTCAAAGGCGATTGGCTTCTAAGCGAAACCCCCATTCCGTCAGTAACTGACGTAACGTCTCCGTTCCCTTCCTTCAGGGAACGAGGGTTACATACGTAACCGAGACGTTATCTTGCTTCATGTTTACCCGGGGTTAACAATTAATGCTGTTTGGGAACATTATACCGAACCACTTTGACGACAGACTTTCAGAACAACCAAAACAGCATTTAAGATGCTGTGCAAAAAGATCATTCCACTGGGTAGTCCATTTATGACATTTCTTTCATTGATGCATCGCAATGCGGAGGGGGACGATTCTGCATCGATGCAGTAATAGACCATAATCGATTATAGCCGTAATAGCCTACTGATGTTCCTCTGACATCATTCGTCACATACTCGTCACATGTCTCGCTAGCGTAAAATGGTGGAGGGAGACGAAACACAAAAGCAAGTAACAAACAATGCACTGAAGTACACTACTTGACAGTTTCATTTCGATTTTAGTACTTATTTCGTTCTAATTGCTCCTGTCGTCTGCTGTGTTCAGACTTAAGTTGTGTTTGACTACATTCAGGAAGTGTACTTTCTTGGAGCAGGGAGTTCATATATCTGACTGCTTGTATTCATTGACAAAAATGCAGCCATGTGCAGTAATATTGGAACTCATCGTGATATCGAACCGTTGAGATGATAATCGTAATCGAATTGAATTGTGAGACCAGTGACGGTTCACACCCCTAATCCTAGTTTATCCATATGTTTTCTGACTCAAACGAGCGCATACGTTTTTTAAGCGCATTTTTATAATTTATGCACATCTTGGTGTTTCAATCCAGCAGTTTTTGATGCGATATCCCAAAATGTCCATAAAAATAGGTGAATGGAACCATAGCTATTAGCTGCATTTCCATTAACCTTCAAATTGCGCAAGTAGAAATTGCGAATTGAAAATATGGCCAATGGAAACACGTCAATTTCGCATGAAGTGGTTCTTCAGGCAATTCGAAAAAGGTATATTTTGCAAAACTGCAATGGAATTATTAACAGGTCACATGGTGCACATAAAAGTCACATGATCGTTCTTTAAAGATGGTGCGTATGTTTGCACAGAAGACGAGACAGAATTCTTTATTAAACTCATAAAAAAACAAAAAAGATTTGTGGGAATACTGGAATCTGTAATAGAAACCAGGCGTCCGTTCCTCTGTGAAATCGCATACTATAACCTCCCAGAAACCCCTCATCCATGGCCACTCCCAAGTATAAGGGGCTTTCCTTGCTGTTAATGCTTGGATAACGTCTCCTTTGATTAAAAAATAATGGCTAGTGGCTGCGATGTACAAAAAAAAAAGTTTTAGTCTCATAACACCAGTTAATGGAAACGCCGTCATTTCACAATAGTTTTTTATAGACATTTAGAAAATATCACAAAAGTCGAAATCTGTAATGGACGTTTTTATGTGTTCATATAAAAGCTCTAGCATTGCGCATCCTCGTATTGCTGACTGTACTATCGAGTTTATACTGAATGGACATTTTAGACTATAAAGTTAAGAATGTATCACTCACTCCACTCAAATTGTCGTGTTTTCTGTCATTTGACATTTTTCCTCTCAAACACTGAATTTTTACTGTTTAAATACAATGCGCAGTGTTTCCATGACTGTCCAAATCATGCAAATTTGAGGCACGCCATTGGTTGTCTGTTGCTAAGCGTCTAGCTGTAACATTCTAAAACTGCATTGTTTTACACTGTACAAAAGCGGTGCTAACCCTGCTCCATTCATAACCCCGGATAAAAAGCGGTGCAACTTGAAACGTTCCTTTACCCAGGGTTAAAAGCGATGTTTCGAATGACAATAACCTAGGTGAAAGCCCTATTTTCTGAAGAAACCAAAGTGGTTTTACCTTCACATAACACACAGCTACATTATATGTTGTGGACATTCAGACTGTTGTTATGAGGTTGCTAAGGTGGTTGCCAGGGAGTTGCTATGCAGTTGCTAAAGTATTCCATGTGTCAGAATTGAAGAAATTGCTCCATTCAATGGTGTGGGAATTTGAATAGAATTAACACATACCATCAGATGTTGAATTGAATTACAGGAAGTGAAATTTACTTCATATTTGCATTTTGCAAAATTAAGTGTTATTCCACCCTGGTGTAAATATAAAGACGTAGAGTAATTACACTAAAAGTTTGGGGTCGGTAAGATTTTTAAAAAAGTTTTCTGCTCATCAAGGCTGTATTTATTCAGTCGAAAATAAATCACTAAAATTGTGAAATATTATTACAATTTAAAATAACAGTTTTCTACTTGAATATATTTTAAAATATAATTTATTGTTGTGATTAAAAACAGAGTTCAGTGTCACATGATCCTTCAGAAACCATTCTAATATAATATTTGGTGATTAATAAGAAATGTTTTTTGAGCAGCAATGTTCTTTGAAAGTTCAATAGAACAGCATTTATTTGAAATATAATGTCTTTTCTGTCACTTTTGATCAATTTAATGCATCCTTGCTGAATGACAAATAGATCTGTTTAACATCACCTATAGAAATGTTTATATATTGTTCAAAAGTGTGAGGAAATTGAATGAAAATAAAAAAAAATCTGACTGACCTCACAATTTTGAACAATATAGTGTATAGAAAATATCTGTAGGTGACATTTTGTAATTTTCCTCGGAATAGGGATGTCGGAGCTGGGAATGACGTCAGAAGATGGATGCGTCCAGGCAAACCTTTGTTGTGCTTGCTCTTTCAGTGTTATTTTGCACAGATAATGTGAAAGTATCATGTCCACAAATAGAGGTTGGGTATTAGTGTGTGCACCACTGAGTTTATTGAGACACAGACAAACAGAAGTGCAGGACGAGTTACAGGCTGAATTTTTATATTCAGGGTACGGGGTTTGTTTAAATGTGAGCATTATAGTGATGCTTACTTTAGCAAACACAACAGATTAATTCTGTCAGAGTCACGCTGCATTCAACCGCGCGTGTGTTGGTATTGTGAAAAGTGTGTGTGTCAGTGTTCTAGAAGCACAGTCCAACCCAAATGTCTCTGAAATGCAATTCAAATATATTCATAACTTACATTAATGCAGGATGTTTTTTCATGAGCCATATTTCTGCTGTAATGCATGTTCATATGCTCATCCACCACATGCTCGCTCTCGCTCTCTCTCTCTCTCTGAGCAGTCAGAACTGGTTTGAGGTCAGTTTGAGTACAGTTCACCATTTCTGGCTTTTACTGAAGCAGTGTGCCATTATCTGAGCTCCACACACACACACACACGTGCGCTGTAGGGCCGTTTTATAACACTATCGATTAATGCCGTGGCACAGATAACAGAATGCATTGTGGGTTTGAATGTTTACACTGCTTTCCTCATCAAATTACAGAATAGGCTGAGGTGTGTGTGTGTGTGTTTGTGTGCGTGCATATACTGTGTGTTTGTGTAAGTGTGGGTCGTTATATCTGTAAAGGCAAATTATTAATAATACAATTTATTTGTTTCTGTCAGTCAATGGGTGTCAAGTATGTTTCACCAGCATATTCCATGCTTAAAAACTATTCATACATTTAATTAATTAATTAATTAATTTATTTATTTTAAATTTGTTTTGTTTTGTTTTTTTGATTGGTACTTTTTACCCATAATGCATATTCTTTAGTTATACATATCCTAATTCCCAATTCTCATCCCAATTAATGCCCTGCATACTTCTATACACTACAGTAATGTCACATCCTAAAATGTTGGAGTGCAGGAATGTTATATAAAAGATACCATTTGCAATTGCATGTAGCTTTAGTATTTTGATGAATTATCGCTGGAACATTGTTTCTGGTTGGTTTGAAATTTACCACTTGATAATTACAAGCGTTTATTTTTTTCTGTGTGTGTGTAAAATTTTTAGGTGTAACGGTACACAGAAGTCACTGTTCGGCTTTGGGGTCACGATTCGATACGAGTTCAGTACAACAGGAGAAAGCAACAAATCCCCATTGCTATATTTCTTTTCAAAATAAATGAACAAACAAAAAACAAATTTCAGTTTGTTCCACCTTACGGCATTTAGTCCCCCTGAGGAAGTTGGTACAGTACAGCCTCCTTTAGTGTATTAGGCACTAAGCAGTAAACAGAATGCAGTCTTGCATAGCTCATTTTTTGTAGGGCTGGAAAGTTGATTGAGAAGTAGAAAAAGTGCCATCTACATCTGCGTCTACTTCACCTTTCCAAGAGGAGACGGCGAGTGAAGCAGCTTCCCATTTCCATGACACACATATTTCATCACTGGACTGTAGTGAGACTTCCACAACACAAATCGGCTCAATGCCAAATGATTTTGTCTCATTATAACAGCGGAAAAAAAATTAAAATACTCCGTCATTTATGGCCATACAGATGAGATTAAGACATCATTCAAAACTGTAGAGTCTGTTTTTATTGGTGTACTCACAATAAAAAGAAAACATTGTGCTTTTGTAAAATAAAGAAAACAAAGAGGATGATGCTTTCTGCCATCCGAGTTTCTTTTCTGTGAAGTTTGTGGAGCGCGTCACAAAAATGTATTGAAATTCAGCGTATAGGCTATTAGCAAGCTCTTGCGTGCCATCTGAATGCAGACTTGAGATAATCGAACCGTTAAAAATCCCAGAAGACGCTGCGGGTGGTCGACGTACGGAAGCCTGTAAGCTTTAAACTTCTCATTCTCACGGCTTGTGACAGTAAACATTTGTCGGTCCCACTTTATATTAGGTGGCCTTAACTACTATGTACTTACATCAAAAAATAAATACAATGTATTTATTGTGTTCATATTGTATTGCAAAAACACTTTTGCTGATATTGAGGTGGGATACAGGTAAAGTTAGGAACAGGTGTGGTGGTATGGATAAGTTTAAGGGTAGGGTCAGGTGTAAGGGAAGTGTCAACAGTGTAATTATAAATGTAATTACAGAAATTAATTACAGATGTAATTACATGCAGGTCATTTTTAAAATGTAAGTACAATGTAAAAACATGTATGTACACAATAAGTGCATTGTATCAAATTATTAATTTAAATGTAAGTACATAGTAGTTAATGCCACCTAATATAAAGTGGGTCCCATTTGTCCGTTTGTTTTTCTTAATTTTAATAAAGTGATCACCTGAAGAAAGCCTGCAGTATTTTTATTGGCATATTAAAAAGAATATTAACATTGACAAAGCGTAGGAAACGCATAGGCTACTCATTTTCATAATTACGTGGTAAAATAAAAAATATGTAAACTATAAAAAAAACATAATATAAAAGAAATGTTTTAATAGGTTATGACATTTGTTTGTGATTTTATGTTGTACTTATTGTGCATTGGCCGTTATAATATGCTGGGAAGGTTGAGCAACAAGATCGCAGCACATCTCAATTCTCACAAGGATGTGTTCTCTGTCCTCGTGTCCTTCCGATTTCGTTCTTTCAAGTTCACCTGGCAAGACCTGGTCACCTGGTCAGTCCACGAGAACGCAAGTCCGTTCCTTGCATTCTTGGAATTGAGAAAAAGCCCTTTTTTTTTGATTGGTGCATAGATCATCTCATGCTCTTTTTCCTGTTGTGGCGGTTAGCAAACAGCGTTGCATTACCGCACACGCCCCCTTCTGGATTGGAGTGTGGATCGCTTGTGAGTGACTGTATTCGTCATCTGACTGTATGCACCGTACTGTGACCGTTCTGGACAAATACATGTACCGACACACCCCTATAGGTAGAAGTGCAACTAGCATCCCTGTACAGAATTGCAAAATCAATGAAACGGAAACAGTGTCCCCCAGGCCACTTAAACAGATTGCAATACCAACTCAACAGTGGAACAGAAACTACGAAAGAACAAGAGAGTTTAATTGTGATATGTTTAGCTGTTTGAGAGGTTCTGAATTCTCCAGTTCGCCGGCTGTAATTAGTTATTTATCTTAAAATCATATCACAGCACCATCTGCTCTGGAGAGAGAAAGCGAGCATGTCGGTTAGCAGCGCTTATGTAACACAACCATACATGCTGCTTTTAAATGAAATTATGTTGTACTAGATAATAAAATGATAATGTTCTTATAGCCACTATGAGTTTTATTCCTGGTGTGTGGACAGGATGTCAAAATATTTCAGGAACACGATTAGTGTTTGTCTTCTGTTCAGTGTCTTGAATGCAAAAGCACAGGAATAACAATCAGCAACAAGTGCAGGAACATCCTAATGCCAGAGCAGTGCAGATTCGGTCGTCAAGGCAACAAGATCATGTTTCCTCTGTAAACATCTCTCTGACATTCTCTCGCTCTGTCTCTCACTATATCTCAGAGTTCTGCACAATCAGAAAGGGTTTTGAGAACTGTTTAAAGTTCCACAAAGAACTTTATAATCTCTAGTTCTTTAAGGCCAATTCACTCTGCGCTGACAGACACTTTGTCTGTTATTTTTCGATCAGGGTTAGGGTTAGGGTTAGCCGATTGAACGTGCTGAATTGACTTGTTGGGTCGAGGAATGTCTGAGAAGTGACCTAAGTATTATAGACCTTATTCAGAACAGCGCCATGACAGGTATGAAAGCGAGGCTGTGAGGGATAGACTTACCATGTAGCATCCGCTGTAAAAAATCTAGCTCCTAGGTCACTTAATTTTTCCACAGCTCATATTGTCTGGTGTTTTTTGTCTACTTAAAGTTCTTGGAAATATATATTTTAGCAGTGTTTCGTCAGCAGAACAATCCAGAAACACATGAAATAATAGTACAACCGACTGAAGAGATGAATGTCTATCCCTCACAGCCTCGCTTTCATTCCTGTTAAAAATCAAAGATGGTGCTGCTGTGAATAAGGTCTGTAATCTGGTGGTTGTCTGAGTCGGTCTGTTGGCGCAGTGTGAATTGGCCTTTAGAGAGCCATCCATGCTCTGTAAGGGATAATGTACATCCACATTATCCCGCTTAATACATGGCTACTTGCTACATAAGTAAATAATTAGACATGAAATATTTTATTAGCCCTTTAAATGCAAAGAAAGCATTTGCTAGCAAGTGGCAAGTTCAAACTAGACGGACATTTAAGGGATTCGGTACAGTACACTTTTTACACAGCATTTTGCCACAAAAATAATTATGAGGATAAGAGATATTAGCTGGGTTTCAATCCAAACGTGAAGTGAATCTTTTCAAAGTTCGCAAAAAAAAACAAATGCAAATTAGGTGCGTTTCCATCAAGTTGTTCGAGCGAATGACAGTGGTATTGGTAACCTAGTAACCAACAGTAAATAAAACAAGGCACGCATAGAAAATGGAGATAGGACTGCAATTAGTTACGATTGGGCAAGTTATAAATTTACTAGCAGTGCAGCTTGCAATCGCCAAATTGAATGCTATGCACTAGGAGTGTAACGGTACACAAAACTGACGGTTGATCAGATATATAAATGAATTCAATTATAACTAAAAGTTTCTTAAAGATAATGCTGTAAACTATGAGAGCACATATAATATTAAAGGTTAACAACAGAGCCCAAATTAGCCTAAATTCAGTTTCTATTTATTTTTAGATATAACAATCAACACTCAAATAACATATTGTATGTAAACTTCACATAAGGCAGTTTTTGCATTAACTTATTACTAAATCTAATTATTAAATTATGTTTTTACTCCAATTCGTTGTTGAAATATAATCATTTATACACAGTGTCTACCATTTTCATGACAGATTAATTTAAACATATATTAAATAATCAAGACATCACTAACAGGTTAAGTAGAATATAATTAATATATAGGCTAATATAGTGCATATATTTAGTGAAAGAGTTGATTTCTCTAGTGAACTAACAGCTGTGGACACTGAATGAGTGACATTGTTTACAAGCTGTTTTTTGACACTGATTGAGTGATTAAACAACATATACATTTCAGTAAGTTGTAATGTATCCTCAACATACCTTCAGATGTTGATTCATGTTTATTCTTTGACAGAAGAGATGATCACGTTCACTTGCACGCCGCCGCTTTAACTGACACGCATATAGAGTGATCTGTCATGTCACATAAAAGAGTGTCAAAACGGCATTTATCGTTTGACATTTGTGATAAAATGGACTGAATACTTAATATATTTGTGTGGGAACTCGGATTGAATTATGTTCCGCGCATAAAACAAACCTACTGTTAAAGATTGCATTCGTACCGCTCAGTACACACGTGCAGCGTACCGGAAGTCCTGTACCGAAACGGTTTGGTACGAATACGTGTACGCCCTTCTATGCACAGAAGAAGAAATGCAGAATTTCTGATGAAGGCACTAGCAGCAAGAGCATTACGACAACGTCGAGCCCCATACATATGAGAAAGACCGGTCGAAGTGACCAGACATTTTTCTCACAAACTTTGACTATGACATTTCAGAATATCCACATTATTGACACCATTAGATGAACTGGCAAAACTAACTGCTTTAAGTAAGGTGCTTTAAAAAACTGATCTAAAGATTCTGCAATGGAACATCTAGAATGTTTTTAATGTCCATCTAGTCAACTATATTCAGCAAAGAACTGACTGACGCCTTCACAGGCGTTTGGTGAGGCTCGTGGTGCAGAAATGACACACTTCAGCTTTAAACTTTTTAGATAAATTAATTCAAGGTCCACATACAGTATTTGCTTATCATAATCGCTGCAAAATTTAACGTCACACTGCTAGGCTACAGTATTTAAGTTGACTATAATAATGATGAATGTTGAATAAATGGTGAAAAAAATTACTAGACGTGACTAGAATAACAATTTCTAAACTTTTACTTTTTAAAATTTTAACCTGAAATCTTGAAAAAGGTCATATAGTAGCCACATGTAATGACAAAATATAAAATTTAATTTGTTATATTATAGTAGTGATGTAGTGTAGTATAGTATTTACCAGTGATTCATTCATTTATTCTCCTTGCTTTTTTTATGTTGGCACCAGCTCATGAATTTCTTTGTAATTTTGTTGTGAATGAAGCCTAAAAGTCTAAAATAATTATTAGAGAACCTTTTTCATACAGTATAATCTGTTTTGTTGTAATGGAAGCAGGTGTTCATTGTGTTTTCTGTGATATGTCTAACAGTCTAAACAAACACAGGAGTATTCTAGACAAAGAGTGTGTGTCTTATACAGTGCATACTGTTCTCTCTCACACACACACACACACACACACACACACTTTCATGCATAGTCTTGTTGTTGCCCTTTACACAAACACTTATATTCACCTGCTGTGTGTCTCCCAACACACACACACACACACACACACAGTGATAAGCCAGTAATGGATCTCTGATAGCAGCACTGGACTGTAATTGGATGGTTTTTCAGCAGTTGTCATCTGTCTCTCTCTCACCGCAGACAGCGGTTAGTGCTGTTATCTTGGCGGGGTTTCCTGAAAGAGAAGCAGGGTTGTATATATATATTTTAAGATCAGATCACAGCCGCTGCTCTCAATCTCAGCGATGCATTGACAAGGATCTCCAGGGATTACAAACACAGATATGTCGAACTACCGAGCTCTTATTCTGGCATGATCTCTTCATACTGATACTGTGATATTCATGTTTTTTTAACACCTCGCAAGGTTATATTTTCTTGTTTTGGAGAGAAGCATTTATTTCATATTGTGATTTACCCCCCACTTTCAGTTCTTTTACTTCAATAAAATCAATCAATCTATGTTACATTTTTGCACATTTTTTCAAGGAAAGATCAAAAGGATAAACAAGTGCAGATTTATTTTTACAGCCATTCTTGATCATATTTACCAGGGGTGACAATAATTCTGACCACAACTATATATACAGTGTATACTTCTACAAGTGCATTTGTGAGGTCAGGCACTGATGTTGGACGTGAAGGCCTGGCTTGCAGTCTCCGCTCTAATTCATCCCAAAGGTGTTCTATCGGGTTGAGGTCAGGCCAGTCAAGTTCCTCCACACCAAACTTGCTCATCCATGTCTTTATGGACCAAAATGTTTTGGTATGCTGAAGCATTAAGAGTTCCTTTCACTGGAACTAAGGGGCCAAGCCCAACCCCTGAAAAACAACCCCACACCATAACAATCAAACTTTACACTTGGCACAATGCAGTCAGGCAAGTCCAGTTCTCCTGGCAACCGCCAAACCAAAATCCAGACAGATTGCCAGACAGAGAAGCATGATTGGTCACTCCAGAGAACACGTCTCTGCTCTAGAGTCCAGTGGCGGCGTGCTTTACACCACTGCATCCGACACTTTGCATTGCACTTGGTGATGTAAGGCTTGGATGCAGCTGCTCGGCCATGACTCTGCAGAAAGTTGGCGCGACTTCTGTACACTGTGCACCTCAGCATGCGCTGACCCCGCTCTGGGATTTTACGTGGCCTACCACTTCGTGGCTGAGTTACTGTTGTTCCCAATTGCTTCTACTTTGTTATAATACCACTAACAGTTGAGTGTGGAATATTTAGTAGTGAGGAAATTTCATGAATGGACTTATTGAACAGGTGGCAACCTATCACGGTACCACGCTTGAATTCACTGAGCTCCTGAGAGTGACCCATTCTTTCACAAATGTTTGTAGAAGCGTCTGCATGCCTAGTGCTTGATTTTATACACCTGTGGCCATGGAAGTGATTGGAACACCTGAATTCAATGATTTGGAGGGATGTCCCAATACTTTTGGCAATATTGTGTGTGTATGTATATGTATATGTATATGTATATATGTGTGTGTGTATATAATATAATATAATATAATATAATATAATATATACACTCACCTAAAGGATTATTAGGAACACCTGTTCAATTTCTCATTAATGCAATTATCTAATCAACCAATCACATGGCAGTTGCTTCAATGCATTTAGGGGTGTGGTCCTGGTCAAGACAATCTCCTGAACT
Organism: Rhinogobio ventralis; assembly: GCA_039654625.1. Taxonomy (NCBI): domain Eukaryota; kingdom Metazoa; phylum Chordata; class Actinopteri; order Cypriniformes; family Gobionidae; genus Rhinogobio; species Rhinogobio ventralis. Next base: position 4,043,807 of record CM077200.1, on the reverse strand, counting down.
TCAAACTGAATGTCAGAATTTTGAGCGTGGCATGGTTGTTGGTGCCAGATGGGCCGGTCTTTCACAATCTGCTCAGTTACTGGGATTTTCACGCACAACCATTTCTAGAGTTTACAAAGAATGGTGTGAAAAGGGAAAAACATCCAGTATGCGGCAGTCCTGTGGGCGAAAATGCCTTGTTGATGCTAGAGGTCAGAGGAGAATGGGCCGACTGATTCAAGCTGATAGAAGAGCAACTTTGACTGAAATAACCACTCGTTACAACCGAGGTATGCAGCAAAGCATTTGTGAAGCCACAACACGCACAACCTTGAGGCGGATGGGCTACAACAGCAGAAGACCCCACCGGGTACCACTCATCTCCACTACAAATAGGAAAAAGACGCTACAATTTGCACGAGCTCACCAAAATTGGACAGTTGAAGACTGAAAAAATGTTGCCTGGTCTGATGAGTCTCGATTTCTGTTGAGACATTCAGATGGTAGAGTCAGAATTTGGCGTAAACAGAATGAGAACATGGATCCATCATGCCTTGTTACCACTGTGCAGGCTGGTGGTGGTGGTGTAATGGTGTGGGGGATGTTTTCTTGGCACACTTTAGGCCCCTTAGTACCAATTGGGCATCGTTTAAATGCCACGGCCTACCTGAGCATTGTTTCTGACCATGTCCATCTCTTTATGACCACCATGTACCCATCCTCTGATGGCTACTTCCAGCAGGATAATGCACCATGTCACAAAGCTCGAATCATTTAAAATTGGTTTCTTGAACATGACAATGAGTTCACTGTACTAAAATGGCCCCCACAGTCACCAGATCTCAACCCAATAGAGCATCTTTGGGATGTGGTGGAACGGGAGCTTCGTGCCCTGGATGTGCATCCCACAAATCTCCATCAACTGCAAGATGCTATCCTATCAATATGGGCCAACATTTCTAAAGAATGCTTTCAGCACCTTGTTGAATCAATGCCACGTAGAATTAAGGCAGTTCTGAAGGCGAAAGGGGGTCAAACACAGTATTAGTATGGTGTTCCTAATAATCCTTTAGGTGAGTGTGTGTGTTTGTGTGTGTGTGTGTGTGTGTGTGTGTGTATATATGTATGTGTACACATACACACACACACACACACACACACAATACAGAGTATTTGCAATTAACCAAGATGAATGTTATTTATGTATTCACTTCACTTCATCTAAACACACAGTAGTTCCTTTGAACATGCATCTCTAATAATTGTAGAGAGGGAATTTAACCCAGTTCATTCTATTGTGTGTGTGTGTGTGTGTTTGTTTGAATTCTGTTGCACACTGTGTCATCAGCATGTAACACGCTGACAGACTCGTTTATTTCAGTCCGGGGAAGAGCTGACGGCTGATAACGATGGTAATTTATGACAACTGTGTGAAAGCAAATGAATCGCAGATGTCCGTCAAAATCTTGCCGCTCTTTTATCCCAGACTAATGAAACGTCTGCAGTTCCTCACCGGAGCATAAAGGATGGCCATTTCTTTGTTTGCCTGTTTATTTGTGTATAAATCTTGACTTTGCAGATGACCGACAGGCAACAGACAGCTTTTGCTTTTCTCTCTTGTCTCTGAAAAAAAACATTTATTAATGATTCAAGAATGGATGGTTTAAGGAATAGATCAGGCAAAAAATGAAAATTGTATTTACTCACCCTTATGTTGTTTTAAACCTGACTTACTTTCTTTACTGGAAGCAAAATATCAAAATAAAGACAGTTTTGCAATGACATGAGGGTGAGTAAATATCCCTTTAAAGTTTTTTGGCTTTTAGTGTGAATATGTCAGCCTTACTGTTATCTATAAGCTAGTGTGCTCCAAAACAATGAGAAAATTCACATTTAGAAGATATAAGCGTTCAAAACTTACAGTCTCTCACTTCCACCAATAAGGATCAATGATTTTGATGACATCACTCTGCACTTCAGCTTTTCATCAGATTTTCTGTCCAATCAAATGCTCTCTAGAATCTGAAGCCCCGCCCCTGCTGAAGCTGCTCTAAAATCAGTCGTTTGTTCACACATTTACTGTTTTCTACATGGTGAATGGCACATAGTGCACTATATAGGGGATAGGGAACGATCAGACAGTGTAAATATGCTTTCCATTGAGGCGAATGAAGTCTGGTTTTAAGTTAGTGTCAGTGAACCGCCGCAGCTCCGGTCCAGAGACACGATAGCACTGAGCGGATCATGTGATTGAGTCGATGCAGACCAGAATACGTATCAGATCCGTTTAAATTCTGCACAGAATGATATTTTAAAGTGATATGGAGGAGATTAGAAGGAGAAAAGGTTCGAGATTAGGAGGAAACTGCGGCTTTACTGAGCTTGACGGCTTTGGACGAGCTGTGTTATAAACTAAACACTGTTGTCTATTTTTAAAAAGGGGAGGAGCTGTCCGATATGTCCCGCCCTGTCTTCCTGTTCCAGTGGAAATTACGTCAACTCATTGAATAACGCTGCGCGTTTCAAGGCACTTCAGTGGGGCTTTAAGTTGGTCTCAGTTGTTGATGGTCCGCATGTTACAATGACATCAAACGTAGAATAATGCATGTAAACCATTTAGAACACCATTTAGCATATACATAGCAATGCCCTGGCAACCACCCTCAACACCAAATTATGCCCTGCTCACATTTTCTCTTTATTTTTGTAACTTTAAGAGAAACTGTGGGTGACTTTTCCATTTCCTGTTTGGATGAGGTCCCTTCAGGGTCGTCACACTGGATTCAGATCTGTCAGTTTACCCGATTGACAGGTGCATTTCAAATGCTTCACTGATTCCATTAGATCATTGATTGGCAGCTAAACTCTCCACACACGTACACACTGTTGATAAGGTTATGGCGCGATCATGCCGAGACTGTCAATCATGCGCCTGGCAGAGGTTAAAGGTCAGTATTGTTAACTGGCCACACACACGCAGAGAATGCGACGTGTATTCTGATAGCATGCATACTCATACTTGATGATCTCCAGGCATGGTGGGCACCAGTGACAAGCCATTATTCATTTTGCATAATTACATCCTTAACACCAATCATCGATGTCTCGCCATGGAAACGTGCCTCGCCATGCAAACGTGCCTCGGAGGAATATTCCAGTCTAGAATACGCACAGACTCAAGGGAGAGATGCTCGCTAAAGACGGAGAGACACAGAGATAATCAATATCAACGTAGGTCAGTTTTCTCATTTAGCTCAGTTCTACGATCTATAAATGCAGCTGTAGATGCTGATATGAAGTGTGTGTGCATGTTTACCGGGTTAAAATGTACTTTTTGCTCACTGCTATTGGGGAAATGTACCGGCCCTAGATTGTTTTACCTGACACTAAAACTATTTTGCATACATTTTTCCCCTTAAAAAATATATATATTTAGGTGTTGCTCAGTTTGAAACAGCGGCTTTCACAAATAGCCACTTTGCTTTTGGTTTCTCTTTCCTTTTCACATTGTCATATAAGTTTCCTGTAACACTTTAGTTTTGGCTCCAGTTCACACTATTAACTAGCTTATTAGCATGCATATTACTAGGATATTGTCTGTTTATTAGTACTTATAAAGCACATATTAATGCCTTATTCTGCATGACCATATTCTACATCCTACCCAATACCTAAACTTAACAACTACCTTACTAATTATTAAAAGCAGTAAATTAGAAGTTTATTGGGGCAAAATGAATAGTTCACCCCAAAAATCTAAAGTATCCCATAATTGACTCACCCTCAAGCCATCCTAGGTGTATATAACTTTCTTCTTTCAGCCAAACACAATTGGAGTTATATTAAAAAATATCCTGGCTCTTCCAAGCTTTATAATGGGAGTGAATGGTACCATAGATTTTCAAACTCAAAAAAGTGCATCCATCCATCATAAAAGTAATCCATACGGCTCCAGGGGGTTAATAAAGGCCTTCTGGTGTGAAGCGATGTGTTTTTGTAAGAAAAATATCCATATTTAAGACTTTTTTAATATAACTCCATATGTGTTTGGCTGAAAGAAGAAAGTCATATATACTAGGATAGCTTGAGGATGAGTCAATTATGGGATATTTTTTTATTTTTGGGTGAACTAACCCTTTAAGTCACAGTTTCAACTAAGCTTTAAACCGAACATGTAAAATAGTAAAAGCACCGCCTCCAATTTTTCTGATTGGCTAACACCTGAAGGCTGATTTTAGACTAGTAGTTGTTGTTTATAGAGTATAATAAACAATTATAATTTATCAGGGCATTTTAAAAAAATCAATAATGTCCTCACAAGTAAGGATATTTTATGTGTGGTTAGAATGCATTATTTTTGCAATTCATAGTTGCAGGAAAACTGATCAGTTTTTACCAAAGACACTTTTTACATGAATTTGGTTCTTGGCAAGTGTTCGGCTCCTGTGGGAAGGGTATGAAGGAAGGCTGAATCCAGCTTAGGGTTGCCAAGGAAACCCAGTGTGAAACAACAGGCAACAGTGCAGTTTCTTCATCCAGAACATCATATTTTTGATTGTTTGTTTCACTTGGTTTCTTAAATTCTGTGCAGGGTTATTATAGTTCTAAAACTAAAACTAAAACCATAAAAATTTTTTTACTTGAAATAAAATGAACGCCAACTGAAATATAATAATAATAAGGATTATTATTTATTAAATTAAATGAATTATTTTTAAATAAAATCTAAACTAAAAATTTCACCAAAACTAATAAAATGACAAAAAACAACAAAATTATTAAAACTTTAACTAAAATTAAAATGATAATGGAAAATAAAAACTAACAAAATTGTATGTGTGTGTGTTTGTGTGTGTGTGTGTGTGTGTATATATATATAATATATGATATTTACAAACTTTTATGTTAGATGCGTTTAATCGCAGCTAATCAATTTGACAGCACTAGAATAAAACTATACTAGTATTAAATGACACTAAAATAACACTGATTCTGTGTGAAATCCTGTATGTGCTGACGTTTGATTTTCTGCCATGATGGGGACTTTCCATTGACTTGATTTTGTATTGAATTTATACTGCGCTAATGATAATTTCTATCCCCTAACACTAAAACTAACCTTCACACAAACCTTTCTGCATTTATAGATTTTCATTATTTACTGTATGTGCATTAAGCCATTTTCCTCCTGGGGACCCTTGTAGCTTCCCACCGTGTAGTTGATTACAGGTTTCACTATCCTTATGGGGACATTTGGCCCCCACAGTGTAGTAAAAACCTGACCCACAGATGTACAGGACAAATCGGACTCCTCCACCTTCCCTGCTGTGCTGAATTCAGGGCACACGCCTCATTTTGCTGTTGTAAAATGAGATAAATGTGTGAGTGTGAGAGAGAGAGTGTGTGTGTGGGTGTGTGTGTGTTTGTGTCCTGGTAAACCCTTTTTTATGGGGACAAAATGTGGGACTTTTTCTGGTCCCCATGTGGAAAACAGCTTATGAATCAGACTAAATGTTTTTTGAAAATGTAAAAATGCAGAAAGTTTTGTGTGATGGGTAGAATTATGGTTAGGAAAATAGAAAATGGATAGAAAATACATTCTGTACAGTATAAAATCCATTACGCCTATGGAGAGTCCCCACAAAGATACCGAAACCGAGTATGTGTGTGTGTGTGTGAGTGTTCCTGTGGATAACAGCATGCTGTTACATTGAACAAGGAGAACTCAGTGCCGGTTACACACTTGTGCAGGTTTATCGGTACAGGAACACAAACAGCTGTTTTCTTACTTACATTTTGAACATTGAAGCAAAAGTGTTTTGCATCTAAATATGACGTGGCACTCTGAAATACTGGATTACACATATTTTACACATATATTCACACAAATAATCAGTTGACTAGGACAGTTATTGTCACATATTTGACACATATATTCTCATGAATAATCAGTTTACTAGGACAGTTATTGTCACATTTTTATAATGATTCTAAACTGTCCTAGTCAACTGATTTCCTGCATAGCTGCGTAAACTCCCACTGCTATGATTGGATAAGCTTTGCATATTACAATGAGCTTCGGCTCCACGTGAGTACATGTGAGGAACTGTTTTGAGAGCGTGTGGGAAAACGGCAACCGTAATGATGAACAAACACATGATTTATCTCTCATCCACCTGCAATTAATTGAAATGTTATTTTTTATTACTTGACCCGCCTGGTCGGTGGATATAACCGTAAACTGTGCATCACTAACACACACACACACACAGACACACGCACACACACGCACACGCGCCTCACTGCAGAGTCAGACAAATCCGTATGATCAAAACTTCCGCAATTGTATTTTTCCTTCAAATATCAAGTCAAGAGAGTGAACAATGCACATCAAGAAAAGGAATGTTATTTCACTATTTAAGATTAAACGTTTTGGTAGTCCGTCTGGAAAACACATAGCCTCGGGACGTTGGGCTTTGTGAGCCCTGGCCCATAACGTTACATGTCCGAGTCTGATCACGAATCGCAGCACAATAAACCAACAACACCTCAAATAAAGGATTCTCCAGCCTGTGACAGCGTGCTAAGTTATGTTCAGATAGACACGTACACATAATCGATATCAAACGATCTGTAACAATGTAATACTATCACATATAAAAAACATTTTTTACTCACATTAGTGTGTTGCTTCATTCATTCATGTAATCTCCTCCTGTCTGCAAATCCAGTCTCTTGTTTACAAACGAATCCGTGGTGAAATGAAGGAACAAACGTGCAATGTCTTCCCCACACGAGCTGGATATTCATTAAAAATATTTTCATCCATGCATTGCTAATATTGGAATCCGAATGAAGCTTATGCAGCATGTTTATTGCTTAGAAGTTCGATCTGGTTTAACTCCACGTAGTCCTATGTTATTTATCTATAACATGCCATGCACAAATCGGTGGGCGGGGCTACAGAGTCAGGCGTTCTTCTCTGGTTAAGGCGGTGTCTCACCACACTCTGATGTCACAGGGAGGCACATTCTGAGATCTCTCGTTTGCTGGGCCTGTTGTCAATAAAAGCTTTTCTTTGAGTTTTCAGCTTTACAGGATATTCTTATAGTACATAGTAGTTAAGGCCACCTAATATAAAGTGGGTCCAAAATGATTTATTTGGTGAGTAGTCATGCAATAAATAAGATAGCTAGTTGTGATACAAGACATCAATGCATTTATTTTACAATAATGACTGGCTGACTGTACATTATACATTACATTTTTTTTATAGTTTTGGCTGCATTCAAAAACAGCTAGTATATGCAGATCTGTGACTACATTAATGCAGAAAGTTGCTACAAACCAATAGGGAAATTAACTATATTGTTTGATGGAAGAATAGCTTATTGTGATGGTTGTCAATCTGGTTATTTATTGAGCATTGATGTCTTTTATCATATTGCTGTTGCAGAAAGCAAATGCTAAACCACAAATTACAGTGGTTTTACTACGGTTATGGAGTGTGTTGTGTGTCAAACAACACCTCTTTAACCATGGTAAAATTTGTAACACACGGCCGTATTGAGTATTAATGCTGCACAAAATGCAAACATCTTTTATGAGACAGAATCATTCATTGTGTGTGTGTATGTGCGTGTTTGGGGTGCCCGTGTGACGTTCCTCTCGGTTTCTCTCATTTCCTCCTTGTGTCTGTACTCAAACATTGATGCTGTTTGCTTTCAGCCGCGGCCTCATTTGCCCGAATAAAAATTTATGATGACATTTTCTACATTCCATAAAGTATTCATAAATGTCATTACTAATATCTCTCATAGATCATTTAAATTGATCTGTGTGTCCGGTGTGGCACAGCAGGAGCCGTGTGGATGAACCCTCCCATCTCTCTCTGTCTCGCTCTCACTCTGGGATATTTCTGCTGTTTTTATGCTATAGGATTAGTGTGTGTGGCACATATTCTGCACGCAAACAGAGTGTTTAAACTGAGAGTTCAGTGGTTGTTAGCTTTGGCAAAGAAAACCATTTTGGGCCACATAGTTTTTCTATAGAGTTGCTATATTGTTCTTTGTAGGTTAAATAAGACCTAGTATGTTCAGCTTTCTTAAGTGTGTAATGTAAAGCATGAAAGCTGTCTGCAAAGTTACAAAGCACAAAGTCCCTCCAGCGGCAGTTATTCTCTATATCAGTGTCACTGTTTCTGAACTCCCTGAAACGCCTCCATCAGTGGCGAGCACAGACCTCCGCAGGGGCAGGGTCAACTGCGTTCCAGGGGGCGGGGCGGGGGGGGGATTGGGTTGTTTGGTTGTTGGGGGGAGTTTTCTGTGTTGGTAAGAATCGTGTTCCGGGCGGGTCCCCCTCGGTAGAAATCGCGTTCACGGGGGCACCGCGGCGCGATTGAAAAGGGCGCTTTCACTTTCAAAGGGGCAGGGGCTCAAGCCCCCCCGGTACCCGCTTGAAGCGGTTGACCAATCACAACACACTCGTCCAGCCAACCAACCAGAGCACATTGTGATGTTCAGACAGGAACTAAACAGAGCGTTACTGACAGACTGGAAAGAGAGGAGCTGCAACAATGGAGAATATGTGAAAAATAATGTTTTTTAACATTCAAGCATGAAAACCATTATAGTAGAGCTCAAAAACTAAATCAAGACTCTGTAAAAGGGAATAATAGATGATCTTTAAAGATCACCAGATCTGTGTTTTGATTTTTAAATTCTTTAAAGAACCAGTAAAAAAAGTTTTTAAGCAATGTTTTTGTAGCGATGCCATAGAAGAAACATTTTTAGTTTCCCAAAGAACCTTTCAGTGAACAGTTCTTAAAGTCCCCATGAAATAAAAATTGAAGTTTTGGGTTTTCGTATGAATATGTCAGCCTTACTGTTATGTATAAGCTAGTGTGCTCCAAAACAATGACAAAATTTACATATAAGTGTTCAAAACTTAGTCTATCACTTCCACCAATAAGGATCAGGGATTTTGATGACATCACTGTGCACTCAGCTTCTCATCAGATTTTCTGTCCAATCAAATGCTCTGTAGAATCTGAAGCCCCGCCCCCACTCTATAAATAAACGCTGAAGCTGCGGCTGAAATCGGTCACTTGTTCACGAGTTTATTATTTTCTACATGGTGAATGTACACTATATAGGGGTTAGGGAATGATTCAGACAGTGTAAATATGCTTTCCATTGGGGCGAATGAAGTCTGGTTTCACGTTAGTGTTAGCCACAGCTCCGGTCCAGAGACACGATAGCACAGAGTGGATCATGTGATCGAGTTGGTGCAGACCAGTAAATGTATCGGACCCGTTTGAATTCTGCACAGAATGCTGTGTTTTAAGGCGATATGGAGGAGATTAGGAGGACAAACGGTTAGAGATTAGGAGGAAACTGTGGCTTTACCAAGCTCAACGGCTCTGGACGAGCTGTGATATAAACTAAACACTATTAGCTATTTTAAAAAAGGGGAGGAGCTGTTCGATATGTCCCGCCCTATCTTTCTGTTCCAGTGGAAATTGTCAACACATTGAATAATGCCACTTCTGTAGGCCTTCAAAAAAATGTATCTAAAGAACCTTTTTCCACTATAAAGAATCTTTTGTGGAATATGACATGGTTCCATGGATGTTTAAGATTCTTCATGAAACCATAGACGCCAAAAAAAGAACCTTTATTTTTAAGAATGTAAAAAATGAAAAGTGGTTCCTTTGACATCAGGCCTTTATTAGACGAACAATAGATGATGCGAGTGAAACTCCTCGGGGGCCAAAAGTCGAACTTATTCTCGTATTCTTTCTGTCTCGGTCTCTCATTAGTACCGTGGAGAGATATGACACCGGGACGAAGGCTGATGCAATTACAGTGAAACTGATTGAAGGAGAGGTCAAATTATCACAGCAATGATTGTCCTTTGTCTGAAAGGGGAGCATGACATTCTGCAGTGATTAACGTGTCAAAGAGAAAAGAAGCGAGGGAGAAAGACATGTGAAGAGGGGTTTGCTCTGTTCTATAGCTCCTGATTATAATGTCACGCCTCATCCACTGTCACGCCTACCATTTTATTTGAGCCTGCGACTCGGTGATCATGTGGAAAACAATCAGATCCAATCAGAACCAATCAGGGTTCACTTCAACAGGGCCTCCGCCCCATTATACTGAAATAGGCCTGTGACTGTGTGCGCGCACATGCGTATGTTTGTGAGTGTGTTTGTGTGTGAGTGTGTCTGTGTGTGAGTGAGTGTATGTGTGTGCGCATACGTGTGTGTGAGAGTGAGTGGGTGTGGGTGTGGGTGTGTGTGTGAGAGAGTGTGTGAGAGAGTGTGTGAGTGTGTGTGTGTGTGTGTGAGTGAGTGAGTCTGAGTGAGTGTGCGTGTGAGTCAGTCAGTGAGTGAGTTTGCATGTGTGAGTCAGTGAGTGAGCGGGTGAGCGAGTGAGTGTGTGAGTCAGTCAGTGAGTGAGTGTGCGTGTGTGTGAGTCAGTCATTGAGTGAGTGTGCGTGTGAGTGAGTGAGCGAGCGAACGAGTGAGTGAGTGAGCGAGCAAGTGAGTGAGCAAGCGAGTCAGACAGTGAGTGTGCGTGTGAGTGAGTGAGCGAGCGAGTCAGACAGTGAGTGTGCGAGTGAGTGAATCAATCTGTGAGTGAGTGAGTGAATCAATCTGTGAGTGAGTGAGTGAATCAATCTGTGAGTGAGTGAATCAATCTGTGAGTGAGTGAATCAATCTGTGAGTGAGTGAGTGAATCAATCAGTGAGTGAGTGAGTGAGTGAGTGAGTGAGTGAGTGAATCAATCTGTGAGTGAGTGAGTAAGCGAGTGAGTTTTTATCCTTCTGAAACATCACAATCATTTTACTATATCTTATATGATGTATAGCATTCTGAAAATTATATTCTAAACTTTTTGAGAATAAAATGCCTGACTTCTTTAATAATAATAATTTGTTACATTTTATATAGTGCTTTTCTGGGTACTCAAAGCGCTTTTACATGGAAGGGGGCGGAAATCTCCTCAACCACCACCAATGTGCAGCATCCACCTGGATGATGCGACGGTAGCCATATTGCGCCAGAACGCACACCACACACCACGCTGATGGTGGAGAGGAGACTGAGTGATGAAGCCAGTCAGTATATAGGGATGATTATAGTATATGTTTATGTATATTAAATACAATTAAACTATGGCAGTAGTTCAACTACACAAACTAAAGTAATTTCCAGTCAAGCTATAATTCTGTTTATATTTTAATATTCTTGACAAGTTACAGAATTCTCCTGCGATCCTGCATATATTCACTCTTGGATTAAATAACTATTTTCTGATACATCATCTTGCTTTTTATGCAGATGTCAAATATTGGTTTGAGTTGAAGTTTTATTATGAGGTTAAAAGAAAGAAAGAGAGTGATACGAGAGGCATGAAACTACAGAAGCACATCTATGGGGGAATCAGTTGCCTGCAACAATTATACTTTGTTTAATTGTGTATAGTGGCCATTAAATAAAATATTAGACCACGGAATGCCATGATTGATCAGTCAGAACCAACTATACATTGATGTGCAATTCTATCAGCATTCTTTTACATTTGTAGATTAGCAAACAGACTTTGAATTATGAATGTTTTCTCTCAATTCTGCTGACATCTGTGACTCTACAACATTTAGCTGCTGCATATTACTATAATAGAGCTTACTCTCTGATTTTCAATTAGCAAAATTAACCTAAAGATGTACTCACGAACACGTGCTCGGACACTCGCACGTGCACACACACACACACACACACACAGCACTCTTCAGGAGTTCTTCTGGCCCAGTAAATCAAGGCTGTAGTGGCGTGGCAGGGGAGCTGTCCAGCACATGTGGTGCTGAAACACTCCGCAGAGGCTCTGTGACTGTGCATTCAAATGGATCCTTCCACAAACACACTCACACGTCTTTTAACCCTCTCCAGCGGTGAAATATTGATGAGAAGCTCATAATGGGGAGTGGAGAGGCTGTGTGAGAAACTCGCACATGAATTCTAAACACAAGATCATGCCCCGTCTGTGTGCTCAAAGTGAAGACATCAATATTATATGGCAGAAATTAGACAGCCTTCCTAGTTTCACACACACATACACACACCTCTCCTATAGATTGCATTCACAAATGCACAACACTGAGGGTGCGTTCAAGATGAATTACTAGCATACTACTTACTGCACACTGTTTTATCATTAAAGGGATAGTTCACCCAAAAATGAAAATGAATAAATTACTTGCCCTCATGTCATTCCAAACCTGTAAGACTTTCCTTCATCTTCAAAACACAAATGAAGATATTTTAATGAAATCAGATTTCTGTCCCTCCATTGACAGCTACACACTTTGACTCTTCAAAACCTTTATAAAGAGATCGTAAAACGAATCCATATGAATTGAGCGGTTTAGTCCAAATGTTTTGAAGAGACTCGATCCCTTTATATATTGAACAGATTGAATTTAGGCTTTTATTGGGTTTGGAAAGGGCTGGGTATCGTTTGAATTTTAACGATTACGATTCTGCTTATTGATTCTGGTTCTTATCGATTCCTAATTTCGATTCCAATAAGGTAAAAAAAAGTCTTATTGCAAAACATTTGATTGTAGCTGAATACCATGAACAAAAATCAACAAGCTAAATAGCACTTACACAAGAAACTTTTGCCTGTGGTTTAGGAGAACTTTTCTTAAATACATACATTTCAATACATTTCAAGCATTATTAAAGACAAGTCAACACTCAGTAATTTAAAAAAGAACAAATTAGCAATTGCACTAATAAATACAACTGAACAAAGATATGATTGAAATAAACAGTGTTTTAAGATTTTCAGGTATTCCGGTACAGAACCTGAAACCAAATGTAAAATAACACTGCACTTTATTAATAAAATAGACATTACAAATATAGTTACAAAAGTAATTCAGTCAAGAATAGTGAGTGAATTTTCTCCATTTCTTTTGTTGTTTGATTAGTGTTTAGTGGACGGCAGTAGGAATATTAGGCTGCTGTCACTTTAAAAAACGCACGGATCCAATATACTGTTACACGTGCGTTTTATTTGTCAACTGTTCACTTAATTTGTCCACTTCAATTCACTTAAGGCATAACTGACTTTGTTTATGAGGATATTTTGACATATTTATGTGTGTATTTGTCCGTTCAAGTGCAAAACGACATGGAAGAGAACTCAGTTCAGCATCGCCACTATACAGTATGAGAGCCGACTTTCTGTGCGCACGTTTTAAATGTGTGTGCAGCACAGAAAACAGCGAGTGAGTCTTTTGGCGCTTGAATGGTTTAAAATCACATTAAAATGTGCACACAGGAACTGATAAGTAGAATCGAAATTTCTCACCGGTTCTTGGAAATCTGGAACCGGTTCTAAAATGGAACTGGTTCTTGATACCCATCCCTACAGGAGGGTGAGTAATTAATGACAAATTGATGTTAAATCTCTTTAACCGATTAACAGAATTGTAAGCTGACAGTTTTGTCAGTGGATAATGAACTTTTGCTGTTTTCCAGTACTTAAATTTCAGTAAATATTGCATAAATGAACATTGGATTTCATCAAGAAGCTCATATGCTATTACTAGGCTATATTATAGCTTACATTACTGTTCAAAAGTTTGGGCTCAGTATGATTTTATGATTATTTTAGGGCTGTCAAATGATTAATCGCGATTAATCACATCCAAAATAAAAGTTTGTGTTTACATAATGTATGTGTGTACTTTGTATTATGTGGCGAGCGGTGAGGTGAGGGACCGTGAGAACGGGCCGGTGACGAGCGATAATGAGCTCCAGCTGCGCGCCACACCGGTCTCGTCTCACGGAGGAGTGACGGGAGCATAAAAGGAGGAACGACGACAGTGCAAGACGAGAGAGGACCAGGCCTCACGGTCCCTCACCTCACCGCTCGCCACATATTATTATTATTATTATGTATATAGAAATACACACACGTGCATGTATATATTTCAGAAATATTTGCATGTAAACACTGTATATTTATATAATTTATATTATATATAAATATTTTATATATGAATATAATATTTTTTGCCTAAATATATACAGTACATGTATGCATGTGTATTTATATACACATAATAATTATACACAGTACACACACATATATTATGTAAACACAAACTTTTAACTTTTTTTGGGATGTGATTAATTGCGATTAATCGTTTGACAGCACTATTTACTTTATTATTATACTTATGTAGCAAGGACACATTAAACTGATCAAAAGTAACATTTATAAAATACCTATTTATTCAAATAAATGCTGTTCTTTTGAACTTGCTATTAATCAAAGAAACCTGAAAAAAAAAAATCAACATTGATAATAATCATAAATGTTTCTTGACCATATTAGAATGATTTCTGAAGGATCATGTGACACTGAAGACTGGAGTAATGATGCTGAAAATTCAGCTTTGATCACAGGAATAAATTACATTTAAATATATATTTTCAAATAGGAAGCAGTTATTTTAAATTGTAATAATATTTCACAATATTACTGTTTTTACTGTATTTTTCACATTCTGTGTGCAGTCAATGTACAGCAAACTGTTCAAATGGTACAGCAGTAGTATGGTAGTAAGTTCATTCTGTACCCCCCGAATCGTTCCTACAGAACACAGGCATCCTGATTACATTCAAATAAATTCTCACATGCTCGACTGTACACGGAAGTAAAAGCTGAGTTCTTGCTGCTGGAGGAAAGCCAACATGCAGCCAGCTTTAAAATATAACATTACCCATGATTCCTCAGGCGGTCGGCACGCTCACCATACAGCCCATGTACAGTATATACAGCACCATATAGCAATATGATGTAGAAATCCTGGTAACGCTTCACTTAAAGTCTTTACATATATAATGCATTATAAAGGTGTTTTTAATGCATTAATTATGCCTTGTAATGCCCCTTCTAATGCATCATACGGTCTCATAAATAATTGTAACCACAGTTATTATACATTATAATACTTATCTATTAATTGTTACACCTTTAGAAAGTATAATGCATTAAAACACGACAAACAACCAAATTCAGATGTAACAAGGAATCTGCAAACAATATAAAGCATTTTAACTTTAGTGACAATTTATGAAAATATTTAATGCATTATAATGTATGAATACCTTTTATAATGCATTATGCATAAAGGCTTTAAGTAAAGTGTTAACGAAATCCTTTGAGAACACAACTATCTGATTTGTATGTGTTTGTTTGTTTTAGCTCACTGATTAAATTAATTTCATTTTTATTTATTAGAAGCTTAAGTAAACATAGTCTAGATGTGCCATTTAAGCAAAGTGATGATGTGAAACAGGATGAGGAACAGATGTGTGTACTGTCTTCCAGTAATCATGTTTAATCTTATTGTTTACATGCATATTTATGGAGGTATTATTAGCTCTGTTCCAAAACATAGTGAGCGTCTTACTATCTACATAGGCAGCAGACTTCTAAGACGGCATTTAAACTGAAATGGAACCTCCTAAGTGAGTGATTTGGAACGCTCTATATGCAGAAACTCCACGTGGTGTACAAATAGTTTTACGTTGCCAAGTTAACCATATGATACTTGATAGTATAATGAGCATAAATATGCACAACATATTGGTTAAAATTGCCCATCTTTAATTAGACTGAGCTATTTGTACTGTTTCTATTTGGTACTGAATGAATTATATTTATATTTATATCAGCTTATTTTGATGTATTTTTAAGATCAGCGTAATGCATTCTAGGATTGAATTTTCTGCAAAGGTGAATATGTGATGCTGCCTTGCTTATGTTTTTGGCCTTAAAATGCTGTCTAGGTAGGCAGCTCACTAGGTTTTGGAGCAGAGCTGTTATTATTGAAGTGTCTGTATGTATGTGTATGTGTGCATGTCTATTAATAACTGGCATTAAGCATGTGGTCTGTAGGGAGCTGCTATTGTTAAGATGAACTACTGTGAGGTCCAGCACAATGCTGTCACATTTCTACAACTGTCTCATTACACACACACACACACACACACACACACACACGTGTGGTTACTCACTTAGTGCCTTGTTTATTACCCACACTACAATTCCCCATGGGTCACTTCACTGACCCGCACATACACACACCACCTCATCCATTTTAATGCTCAGTTCACAGACAAATACGAGAGTCTGAATATTGTCTCTCTTTTCTGATTTATAGGGACTCCCTGAGGTTTCATCTTTTCACTCAGGGTAATAATAATAACAATAATTTCAGGTAAATGTTTCATATATATATTTATGAATATAAATATTACATTTATAAATATAAGTGTATAAACATTTATTTAAATGAATAAATATTCATATAACATGTATAATTATTTAGCAAAATAATAAATTGGTGTTTTTTTGTTGGAATTAAGCCCAAAAACATTTATATGTACAATTAAATAATACATATACAGAACAAGGGTAGTAATAATAATAACAGCAATAATTTATTATTATTTTTTTTTTTATATATATATATAATAAATTATATTAAAAATATAATAAATTATTTATTAAATTTGTATTTCATTTATTTGTGTGTATATATATATATATATATATATATACACTCACCTAAAGGATTATTAGGAACACCATACTAATACTGTGTTTGACCCCCTTTCGCCTTCAGAACTGCCTTAATTCTACGTGGCATTGATTCAACAAGGTGCTGAAAGCATTCTTTAGAAATGTTGGCCCATATTGATAGGATAGCATCTTGCAGTTGATGGAGATTTGTGGGATGCACATCCAGGGCACGAAGCTCCCGTTCCACCACATCCCAAAGATGCTCTATTGGGTTGAGATCTGGTGACTGTGGGGGCCATTTTAGTACAGTGAACTCATTGTCATGTTCAAGAAACCAATTTGAAATTATTCGAGCTTTGTGACATGGTGCATTATCCTGCTGGAAGTAGCCATCAGAGGATGGGTACATGGTGGTCATAAAGGGATGGACATGGTCAGAAACAATGCTCAGGTAGGCCGTGGCATTTAAACGATGCCCAATTGGCACTAAGGGGCCTAAAGTGTGCCAAGAAAACATCCCCCACACCATTACACCACCACCACCAGCCTGCACAGTGGTAACAAGGCATGATGGATCCATGTTCTCATTCTGTTTACGCCAAATTCTGACTCTACCATCTGAATGTCTCAACAGAAATCGAGACTCATCAGACCAGGCAACATTTTTCCAGTCTTCAACTGTCCAATTTTGGTGAGCTCGTGCAAATTGTAGCCTCTTTTTCCTATTTGTAGTGGAGATGAGTGGTACCCGGTGGGGTCTTCTGCTGTTGTAGCCCATCCGCCTCAAGGTTGTGCGTGTTGTGGCTTCACAAATGCTTTGCTGCATACCTCGGTTGTAACGAGTGGTTATTTCAGTCAAAGTTGCTCTTCTATCAGCTTGAATCAGTCGGCCCATTCTCCTCTGACCTCTAGCATCAACAAGGCATTTTCGCCCACAGGACTGCCGCATACTGGATGTTTTTCCCTTTTCACACCATTCTTTGTAAACTCTAGAAATGGTTGTGCGTGAAAATCCCAGTAACTGAGCAGATTGTGAAATACTCAGACCGGCCCGTCTGGCACCAACAACCATGCCACGCTCAAAATTGCTTAAATCACCTTTCTTTCCCATTCTGACATTCAGTTTGGAGTTCAGGAGATTGTCTTAACCAGGACCACACCCCTAAATGCATTGAAGCAACTGCCATGTGATTGGTTGATTAGATAATTGCATTAATGAGAAATTGAACAGGTGTTCCTAATAATCCTTTAGGTGAGTGTATATATATAATATTATAAATTAACATATGTATAATTCAAATAATATTAAATATTTGTTCTGTATAGAAATGCTTATGTAATAATTTGTCTACATTTATTGCCAATTTGCATTTGCCTACAAAACTAATTTCAAGCTTGTAAGCAGAAAACTTTAGATGTAGTTGTTGAAATATCATGGGAAACATAACATTTTACTGGTTGTTTATATTAACACCAGATTAAAAAAAAAAAAAAAAGCCTTAAGGATTGTTTACACTGACAGCAATTTGAAGCATAAAAGCCACTAGAAGTCATTAATTTTCATTGACAGCTGGAGATTTGTGGTGACATGAGCGACAAAGGCTGCAGAACTTTATTCAAATTCGAGGTGATGTGATGCAACGGCTGCCAATGGGAGTGCAGATAGTGGAGGGATACTGCAGTTGAGTCTTGCCAACGTCCTTTAATTGCAGTCAGTATGAACGCATTGTGCGTATTGTACATCCCAGCGTGCTTTAAATGGTCTTTTGAGCACCATGGAATAGCGATGGAGCAATAACACAGGTCCCTGCAGCCTATCAAATGTGCTGTAGGCTCTTAAAGGAGCAAATAACCATTCAAGGTTGCATAAAGAGAGTGTTTCGGTCACTTTCCTTGGGGGGAATATACTCTGACGTATCTAGATCAAACTGTGACAGATGTGGAACCTATAGGCAGAGTTATCGGGCCAAGGTAGCAGCCCAGCAGTGCAAGCGCATTGATTCACACAGCTAAAGCTGCCTCGTATTGATCCTGGAAGAGTGCAAAAACAGATTGGAGATAAAACCCTTGTCAAATCATGCTTTATTATAGCCACCTTGGAATTATTAAACACAAAATAGGTGAATGACCAATCAACTCATGCTAGAAATGACCACATGGACAGTGTCATTTCTGTCTGTTGTAGAAGTCGAAGATTTGAAGTCTCATTTTGAGTATCAAATAGCCACATTTCTGGACACATTCTCATGGCTGAGCTCACTCATATGCTTTAAAATGAGAATACATTAGAGTGCATTAGAGTCTTCATTGAGGTTTTGAATGTTATTGATCTTGCGTTTGGATCAAACATCGATTGTTTAGGATCGTGTCGTATATTTTTAGAGATCATGAAAGGTCAGCTGACACTGATAGAGTGGCCGTGCTTGCCGAGGGTTACTGTGTTATTGTCTCACTATTTCACCTCAGGGTATTTTAGCATTGTCCACCTGTCTTCTGCCCTGTACGATTTATTGACCTGTACGGATGTGTCCCAATGCACTGTCCCTCCTATATTATATGCCAGATTTGTGCATCCCAAGCCAAGATAGTATTAAAAAAAATCCTACAATTGGAAAACATTGAAGATAATAAAGCTATGTAGGGAATAAAAGTTTATTTATTTTAAATTTAAAATAAGGAAAAGGATAAAACAGGTAGAACATTAAGTCTATGTTTTTGGGCTATTTTATTTGATTTATTATTTTGTTTTATTTATTTTTTAAATGTAATTTAATTTAATTTATTTTATTGTTTTATTTTATTTTTATTTGCATTGCATTGCACGTTTTATTACCTACAATCCATTGCACTACAGAAGAGGAGGCGTCTGTGGTGGTTCTTTTTGCCACTTTAATTTAATTATAGAAAATTGTATATTTAAATAATGTTTTATTCATTTTATTGCACTAAAAAGCTTCCTGTTTTTATTAGAAAGAAAGAAAAATGACATTTAATATAAAAACACATGCATTTTTCCAAAAATCCAAAGTCATTTGAACTCACACAAAGCATGTTCTTTCTCTTCACTGGCAAAATACATATTTAGAGTAGAAGATGTATATGATTGGGATGCAATCATTTGAAATAGTCTTCCATTATAAAATATATGTGTGAACGAGTTCCATCCAGAAACACTTGCTAATAGGATCCAATCAGCAGTAGAAGCTTCCAACAAAACTTGCAAAACTACATTTGCAAACTGAATTAAAAGTTAACCAGGGTGCTGCTGTACATATAACTAGATGAGCCCCTGAATGCTGCTTAACACGAGTACATACTCAGACGTGTCCCTGCAGAAGACCAGACGCGTCCCAAGCAGCAGATTTCTAGAATCTCATTATATTGAGTTAGCATATGCCGCTACGCCAGATCTTCCTCTCCTGTAGTTCCTCGTAATTTGACGTCTAGACGGATGGGGGGGTTCATGCACACCTACCTTCTCAGTGGATTATATGTTATATAAGGTTGCAACTCTATTAAAGCAGGATAGCTGCATTCTTCAATATAATTTCAGCATCCTTTCCTCTCGTACCTTCTGATGAATATGCACTCGAGTCATATGAAACAAATGCTATTTCTCGTTTGGCAATGTTTTTGTTTGTTTGTTTGTAGTAGTACATTCCTGTATTCGTGAAATTGGCCACCGTGTGCGTGTGTGTGTGTGTGTATGTGTGTGCGAGTGACCTCTGAATGACGGTGCATTAGACCATGAACTTTTTTACAGAGAACAAATATTAATACATAATACACCATCAGCATGGTTGAATACTTTATTTATTCTCCAACCTTTTTTATTATTTAGTCAAGTTAGTCATTGAGTTACTGAGACGATTATGTTGAAACCAGAATCAGGTCATTTAGTGTTTGAATTTCTGAAAGATATTGTGCGTGTATACACTATACTATACTACCAAAAGTTCTTCCTCCACACCAAAACTCACTCATCTATGTCTTTATGGACCTTGCTTTGTGCACTAATGCGCAGTCATGTTGGAACAGGAAGGGGCCATCCCCAAACTGTTCCCACAAAGTTGGGAGCATGAAATTGTCCAAAATGTTTTGGTTTGCTGAAGCATTAAGAGTTCCTTTCACTGGAACTAAGGGGCCAAGCCCAACCCCTGAAAAACAACCCCACACCATAACCCCCCCTCCACCAAACTTTACACTTGGCACAATGCAGTCAGGCAAGTACCGTTTTCCTGGCAACCGCCAAACCCAGACTCGTCCATCGGATTGCCAGACAGAGAAGCATGACTGGTCACTCCAGAGAACACGTCTCCACTGCTCTAGAGTCCAGTGGCGGCGTGCTTTACCCCACTGCATCCCACGCTTTGCATTGCACTTGGTGATGTAAGGCTTGGATGAGCTGCTTGGCCATGGAAACCCATTCCATGAAGCTCTGTAAACACTGTTCTTGAGCTCATCTGAAGGCCACACGAAGTTTGGAGGTCTGTAGGTATTGACTCTGTAGAAAGTTGGTGACTTCTGTGCACCTCAGCATGTGCTGACCCCGCTCTGTGATTTTACGTGGCCTACGACTTTCGACTGAGTTGCTGTTGTTCCCAATTGCTTCCACTTTGTTATAATACCACTAACAGTTGACCATGGAATATTTAGTAGTGAGGAAATTTCACGAATGGACTTATTGCACAGGTGGCAACCTATCACGGTACCATGCTTGAATTCACTGAGCTCCTGAGAGCGACCCATTCTTTCACAAATGTTTGTAGAAGTGTCTGCATGCCTAGTGCTTGATTTTATACACCTGTGGCCATGGAAGTGATTGGAACACCTGAATTCAATGATTTGGAGGGGTGTCCCAATACTTTTGGCAATTTAGTGTATATAGTGTATATAGTGTATATATACACACTGTACATATACTGTATAACGCATACATAAATACCAAAACAAAGTAATAATTGCAGATTTAGGAAATTCACACAATATTGCTAGGATTATTATAAAATTAATTGAATAAATAATACTTAATAAATAATGATAAAAAATTATACAAAATTATGCCTTAATAAATAAATTATACTGACTTATAATGCTGAATCATTTAAACATTGAAACTATTAAAGATATGCAGTAAATGAGATAAATTGTATTTTTTTTTTAAATAAAATAAAATTAGGACAAAAGGTAGAACATTGTTGTTCTAAACACTTTATTTATTTATTTATTTATTTAAACATGAGAAAAAAGACACAAATTTATTTTTATGGTTTGCTTATTTATTGAAATAAATTGTAAATAAATTAAATCTATTTATTTATTTATGTATATTTGTTTATTTGTTTATTTATTAATTCCTGGCAGGAATATTGGAGTAGGGCTTAATAAGATGATAAAAAAATTAAAACATTGTTATTTGTTTATTTATTTATTTATTTATTTAGATTCTTGTCAGGAATGTTGGAGTAGGGTAAGAAAGAAAGGATAAAAAAGATTGTAAACATTGCCATTTGCCATTGCATGTTCAAAAAAGGTAAACGAAAGAAAGAAAGCAAAAGACTGTGTGTTTTGTAAACTCCTCACAGGGACAAATCAGCAGTGCATCGATTGTTCTCTTTCCCTCCCAAACAAACATGCTGGCGGAGCGCTAACAGGCTAGAACGCGGACACATTGTTGTCTGTGGCTCTGTAATGAGATGAGTGGCTGTGTTGTGTTCAGACTTCCTGCTCCTGAGGGAGACGGCAGGAAAACGCTGCTCGTTAATTTATTTTCTGAAGCCCAGAGTTCTCAAGGATTAATCAATGTTAACCTGCTTTATCAAATACACTTATTTTGCAAATACAGGAACGTCCTGACAGCAGGGTCAATATCAGGAAATATCTCAAAGTGCCTTTACTGTGCCACTTCGGCTCGTTGCTGCTTCACGTTGATGGAAAATCAACCTTCACCAAACATCTAGCCCAACAAAGACAGCAGACACTGACAACAAAACTGATGCAAGTCAAGCTAGAGGGCGTTTCATATGATGGGAATGACGACGAGGCTGTGAGAAATTCAGTCCGTCTTCATGGTCATGTCTGATTTTCACAGCTAGTTTCGTAATGTTTCGTTCACACAGTTCCCTCACTTTCCTTCTCTTCATATAAAACCATGTTTGTTGAAATGCATCTAAAATCATACAAATATGGAAGGATTGTACTGCCACGAGCCGCTAGATGATCAACGATTATCTGTCAGTTTCAGTAATCCGGGTTATGAGAGCTGTCAGTCAGACTGGATTCTCAATCTATAGATATGCCATCCATCAAACGCTCCCGTCATTGGCCACCTCAGGCTAAGTGCTGATAAACGGCGCAGGGGTTTGACGCTCTGATTGGCTAAAGCGCCTGAAGGGAGGAGACTGCTCCTCTGAACGATGCTGTCGTTTAACACCTGCTTTGATCTCACCTTCATCTGAGCGATGGAGGAGAGATGAACAGGACGAGGAGGAGCGATGTTTACCCCAAACCCTACATCTGTCTCTCTCTCTCTCTCTCTCTCTGTGTCTGTCCATCTTGAAGGTGTCAGATGTGAAATGTGGTTATCTGACATGGCAGCTCTGTCTGTATGTGTGTGTGTGTGGTCAGACGGATTGAAGTATTTCTGAAGAACAGAACCGCAGGCCTCATCATCACGGAGCTGTCGCCCTTCCGCCTGTCTCTCTTCATCTGTCCTCTCACTCTCTTCCTCTCCTATAGTACATATACTGTACACCAAACATCTGTGACCTCTATCAATAGTTCTTTTTTAAGGAATGTTCCAGATTCGATACAAGTTTAAAAAGCTGGAAGTTGCACTAGTATTTTCTTCCCTGTTGTGACATATATCCGAGTGAACTGCTTTTTGAACAAGAAAAAATGCAGGGCGGGACTTTTTTGTCTGGAATTGTTTGGATGATTGGAAGGTTGTGGTTTTCTATTGGTCGATTGGTCAAAAAGTTTTTTTGGCTTTGTATGTATGAATATGTTAGTCTTACTGTTATCTATAAGCTAGTGTGCTCCAAAACAATGACAAAATTCCCATTTAGAAAATATAAGCATTCAAAACTTAGGGCCCTATTTTAACGATCTGAACGTATGGTCTGAAGCGCATGGCGCAGGTGCACTTAGGACGTGTCCGAATCCACTTTTGCTAGTTTAACGACAGAAAAAACGATCTGCGCACCAGGCGCATGGTACAAAAGGGTTGTACCTAGTCTCTTAATGAGACATGGGTGTGTTTTGGGCGTAATGTGCAATAAACCAAATCTTCCATTCCCTTTAAAAGCCAGTTGCGCTTGTACTATGGCGGATTCGCTATTTACGTGGTGGAATTTGTGAGCGGAAAGACTGAACGTTTCTCCAGAAAGGAATCCTTTTATTTTTAATATTTAAAAATGTCTGTGTGCTGCTGCACTTCCCTGTGTGTGTAATAAGCAGAGTGTACACGTGTTGTGCATCCGGCGCATATTACTAATACGCCCTTTAAATAACACAAAAGATACCTCAGTTTCCTCAAAATAACAACGCGTCAACAATGCTCCTGAACACACCTAGTTTTCAGACCAGCACGCTCATGGGTGAACAGATGGCCGCGAGTGCATTTGCTATTTAAACAACGTTGCACTGGACGTGAAAATGATAACTGTGTCGGGCTGAAACTAGCAAAAAACACTTGCGTCGTGCCTGCTGTCGCATTGCGCTGGGTGTATGATGGGGCCCTTAGTCTCTCACTTCCACCAATAAGGATCAATTTTTTTTATGACATCACTCTGCACTTCAGCTTCTCATCAGATTTTCTGTCCAATCAAACACTCTCTAGAATCCTACACTATAAACAGACGCTGAAGCTGTGGCTGAAATCGGTCACTTGTTCACACATTTACTGTTTTCTACATGGAGAATGGCACATGCACTATATAGGGGATAGGGAACGATCAGACAGTGTAAATATGCTTTCCATTGAGGTGAATGAAGTCTGGTTTCAGGTTAGTGTCAGTGAACCAGCGCAGCTCCAGTCCAGAGACACGATAGCACAGAGCGGATCATGTGATCGAGTTGTCACAAACCAGAAAACGTATCGGACCCGTTTGAATTCTGTATTTTAAAGCGATATGGAGGAGATTAGGAGGAGAAATGGTTCGAGATTAGGAGGAAACTGTGGCTTTACCGAGCTCAACGGCTCTGGACGAGCTGTGATATAAACAAAACGCTATTGGATATTTTTTTTAAAAGGGGAGGAGCTGTTCGATATGTCCCGTCCTGTCTTCCTGTTCCAGTGGAAAATACGTCAACACCTTGAATAACGCTGAGCATTTCAAGGCACTTCAGTGGGCATTTAATGCATCATTATGCCGTTTCAATTACCAGTAAAATTATTCCTATTTTGGACAAAATATAAGGTAACATATTGAGGTTGAAGGCATAATATAGACCATAAATATAGTTATAGGTACTATAATTTCTAGAGGTAGAGTACATATTCACTGTCATTTAAAATGTGATGTCAGTAAGGTTTGTTTTAAGAAATTAATACTTTTCTTCAGCAAATTTCATTTTAAAATATATTACAATAGAAATAACAATTATTTTAAATTGTAATAATATTTCACAATATTACTGTATTTTTGATCAAATGGTTTTCTTAGCGTAGACAGATCACTAGATTTGAAAATAGAGCTTAAGTGCAAGTCTTCCTCCTGATGGCTCACGTCTCTCTTTGTCTCTCTGTCTTTCACACCGCCAGGTCTCCGGTAGCTGTAGTTTTATCTGAGCAGCAGAGGATCCATTAAAGCCCCTGGTTCAGGTGATTACAGGGTTTAAATGCACACAGGCGGCGTTGGGTTTCTGCCCTCGGGGACGGAAGATAAGCAGAACCCTCCGGAGATCCACCCTCCCTCTCCTCATTAACGCCACACTTCTAGATGCTTCCCCTGGTTTTGTGCTGTATCAATAGGCGGCCAGCGCTTTCTCCTGAACATAATTACAGAGCTCATGGAGTCAGCAGGGCAAGATATAGTCCTGGGAGTTTATTTACCCTCAATTTTAGGGAATCATAAAGAAAATAAGCTCCTTATTAAAAAGCCGGCTATTGTTTGGCTGAAACGGTGTAATTATGGGTTAGAGAGGTTAGACTCGCTGCCATGTCATGGTGAAAACAACTCTAATGATGCTGATGAAGATCATGATGATGAGCTTTAGTAGCAGACCAATGACACCAATCTTCAATGCATTATAATAATCACAATCAGCTATTCTTTTATCAAACAGAGTAGTTCATTAGCCTAAAGGCCCATTCACACCAAAGACGATCACTATAATCTTAAAGGGATAGTTCACCCAAAAATGGAAATTCTGTCATTAATTACTCACCAAACCCGTGAGAACACAAATGAAGATCTTGTTAATGAAATCTGAGAGCTTTCTGTCCTTCCATTGACAGCTACGCAACTACCACTTTGACTTTAAAAGGTTCATAAAGAAATCATAACAATACATGTATCGTATAAAGCGCTATAAATAAATGTGACTTGACACTGTACTGACTGACAGACCGGTTGATTCCCTCAGAAGCTGTGTGTTCGTTGACCTGACGGTCCACTGGGGGCGATTATATGCCACTGTCCTTTAGGGGTGAGCTGTTTCCATGTTTGCTTCCTCATTCCTTTGCCTCCTTTTCCTTCATCACCTGCTCATGTTTTTTCCATGAGATTTCAATACAGCTTTTACACACAGAAGTGATTTCTGTGCAAAGCTTCACACATTTATGTCACTGTATAGATGTTAAAGGGGATGTCTAATGCTATTTCATGCATTCTGACTTATTTACACTGTTATAGAGTTGGATTCTCATGCTAAACATGGGCAAAATTTGGACGTATGACTGAGTATTTCTGTGCCAAATACACTCCTTCAGGATCGTATATGTTTTGGAAAGTTTTTTTTTTAGTATGGCCCTGTATGATGTCATAAAGGGCGGAATTGTGTCTGTGTTTTGTTGGCATATAATGTAAACAACAGGAACGTATTGTGAATCAGAAGATATCCAGGGATAATGTGATAATGTATTGTGTGCGTGTGCTTGTGCGCTTGTGACTCTTTAGCTCTGCCCACTGCACGCCTCCACGAGCTCAGCTGTTTTCGGAAAGAATCTATACAGATACAGCACATCTGTCTTTTATAAATCTGATAAAACTAAAGATTCTTCGGAGATATGAAGGATGCAATATTACTCTATAGGTACTCAAGATTAACATGAGATTGGCAGAAACTGTGTGTGTTATGTACCCTTTAAAAACGTGCTCATTAACATATGACCACCCACATTTACACATCTTATTCATTATTCAACAACTTGACCTGTCCTGATGAAGGAGAGCATGAAGTATGCCATAGCAAAGGTCATTTACAAATGGACTTTTTAAAGCTACGGTAGTAAAAACCTATATTTGATTGCACTGCATTATTTTAATTTATGTCTGTTTTTTTATATTCACTATCCATTCTTTTGAATTCCAGTCAGGTTAATTTAAAGATGTTTTTTTAATTTATAGATTTAGATTTTTATGTTTGTAACAGGTTTTAATTCTGCTTGAATATTAATCGATATGTTAATATGTTTTTATATTATTTTTTTTCTTTTCATTCTTTTTAATCCATTTTAGTTATTTATATATTTTTAGTACATTACTTTTATATGATTTTTAAAAATGTTTTTTTATGATGTATATGATTTAGATTTTTATGTTTGACTATATTTGTCTTTTTCCTTAGTATGTCCATTTTCATATGAAAATATTATAAAATGACTTTAATAAATGATGTATTATTAAAAGCTTCAATATGAATTCTACTATTATTATATGTCTAGTCTAATTTGTTCCATATTCTTTATTCATTCTTTGTATTCTATTTTAAATATTAACCTGACTTTTACTGTTTTTTTTATTTACATATAGAGTTCTTAGTTAAAGTAACCAAAACGGCCTTTGTCCTTCATTTATATATATATTTTCTTTTTTTTCATATTCATTTGTTATTTTTTTCTTTTTTAATCCATTTTACAATTAACTCTTAAATTACTTTAAATATATGTAAAAAGAAAAAAATATTGGATCTTTTATTATTTATATGATTTAGATTTTTTATGTTAATGACTTTATATTTATTTTATTCTATATTATGTCTATGTAAAGCACGTTCTATTACAAATGGCATGTGCTAAATAACCTTGGCTTGCCTTAAGGAGCGTAGAGGGTTGAAAGTGGTCGTGTTTTTGGCACAAGAAACCTTGACTAACGTTATAAATGGACTTCAGGGAAGCACATAATATGGCCTCTTAACGTTTACCTGCTTTACTTTACTGCAGCACTAATGCTTGAAGTCAAACCATGTGCATATTTTACATTCTCGTGTCCGTGTCATAATTCTCAGTAAGAGAATCCATCTCTGTCTTTCAACAAACGATTTCCCCGCAGTGGAGAGAGGTCCAGTAATGGTGTGGACTTGAAGATCATAGCACATTCATTATTTACAGATCTTAAATCTGCAGCATTAAGAGCCCAAAGCATTTGAAAGTATCCATGGATGTGTTTACTGGATTCTGGGCCTGAATAAATAGGCTGTTAAGATGCAGCAGTGTACAGTACTGTATATCCATCTCTGATTAAACAGACTTCTGATGTGTCCAGGGAATATCAAGCAATCTTTCCCTGTTAGACAGATAGTTCACATCCCTCATGAGTTTATCTGAGAGGCTTTCTTCACACATTTATTTCTTTGTGGTTAAAGTGGGTGTTGTGCTGTACTCTTAACTTAGGGAGCTGTCTATATAGGCATCAAGGTTTTTAAAGGGGACCTATTGAGCCCCTTTTTACCCAGAATGTGCCTGTGACGTTTCAGCTCAAAATGCCCCAAAGATCATTTATTATACCATGGCCAAAATGCCTCATTTTGGGTGGAAGCAAAAACACACTGTTTCTGTGTGAGTACCTTTAAATGCTTTATCTTTAATGAGCTGCTGCTCCCCACCCCCCTTTCCATTTAAATATGGTGGACTGTGTACGCCGCACTCAGGGGAGGAGCTAAGCTAATAGGTTGTGGGCGGGCCTATTATATTGTGACGTCATTGAAACACGAACAACTCATTTTGAGACACCGGTTACGATTTATGGGGAATATAAAAAAGGAGTGGATGGATATGGATATGGATA
Source organism: Rhinogobio ventralis (assembly GCA_039654625.1). Lineage (NCBI taxonomy): Eukaryota > Metazoa > Chordata > Actinopteri > Cypriniformes > Gobionidae > Rhinogobio > Rhinogobio ventralis. The sequence continues at coordinate 4,014,985 of CM077200.1, read as the reverse complement.
TGGATATGGATATATATATATATATATATATATATATATATATATATATATATATATATATATATATATATATATATATATATATATATATATATAATATATATATATAATATATATATATATATATATATATATATAATATATATATATATATATATATATATATATATATATATATATATATATATATATATATATATATATACACACTCACCTAAAGGATTATTAGGAACACCATACTAATACAAACACAGTATTAGTATGGTGTTCCTAATAATCCTTTAGGTGAGTGTATATATAATATTTATATTTAGCATTTATTTTTATTTCACTTTTAGTTTGAGTTATTTTAGTACTTCAACTATTTCAGTTATTTACCAAGACAACATTTCTATGTTTTATATTGAAATGTTTTTTTGTTGTTGTTTTTTTTCTTTTTTTAGTTAATTTTTCATCTGACATTTTGTTTCAGACTTATTTTAATTAACAAAATTAAAAAAAAGGAAATAGTTTTTTATCAGCAATAACAGCAGTGGTTTGGGGTCCACAGGAAATTTTTGTATTTTTGTTTTATTTAAATATGCACTAGACAGACGTCTTGACCACTGGGGTGCGTTCTTGCTGAAAACGTAATCTTGTGCCACCACCTCTCTCAGTGTTTTAACCGTTTCAAGAAGATCAACACTTAAAAGCTCCTAAACCCTGGTTCTAATCTGATCCGCTGCGTTTAGCACCTTTAGTAGGCAGCTGTCTTTGTAGACTATGTAGTGAGACCGCTCACTAGGGTTTGTGGCTTTTGTGTGTGTGCGCGTGCGTGTGCGTGCGTGTGTGTGTGGCTCAAGTAAACCCTACATTAGGGGGACAAAATGTCCCTTACAAAGATGGCAAAATCAGAAATCCTTATCCGTGTGGGACAAGCTCATAAATCAGACTATGTTATGTTTTTTTGTGATATGTATGGGGTATGTTTAGGGTTAGGGGATAAAATATACAGTATGTACAGTATAAAAATCATTATGTCCATGGAAAGTCCCCATAAAACATTAAAACACAACGTGTGTGTGTGTGTATTCCTGCCAAAACGAGTAAGCGGGTGTTGAAGTGTGTGTGGAGGTAGAGCTAGCATCATTTACATATAAATGAGAGTTTGCTGATCACATGTGCTATGACCCCATTCATTCTGATGGTCAGACACTCTGAGTGCGGCAGGTGCCACTGGTGCTGAAATTATACCCATGCACTCGCCCTCCAGCACCCAGCACTCATTTGTGATGCGTTTCCTGCCTGACAGGAAGTCAGAGGGTGCAAAGAGCAGGTCATTGGCATTTGCCGTCTGCCACATTATAGCTTGGCACCAATCAGTGTAACATTTAAGTGGGGAGTGTGTGTGTTTTCATACTTGCGTGTGTAATGTGTGCCTGTGTTTTCGTCAGAAGCACTGGTGCGTGAGAAGTTTGTCACTAGAGGAAGCTCTGATGCCAATACCAGTTTTTCAGATATTGGAGTGATAAACACTTCACACACAGAATATGCAGCATTCAAAATGTATATTAAATGTCATCATTGTAATATTTGCATACGGATATTGTTCTTTCACATTTGTTTGCATACTGAATAGTGATTGGTCTTGTACATCTTTCAGGAAATGCAGATCTGGTTATTTAATAAACAATAATTTTTTATTATCAGCAGATACATGTCAGAGAAGGATCTCCTTAGAGGCGTTCTGCTCTAGTTCTCGTCACGGGTGTAAACAGGAGTGAGTGTGAATGAGTGTAATCTTGTCCTTCCTCTCACAGACTCACCCGTCACTCTCCCCGTCGGCTGACGACTTCACCCTCTCTCTCTCTCTCTCTCTCTCTCTCTCTCTCTCTCTCTCTCTCTCTCTCTCTCTCGATTCGACTCGTCCTCTCATCACAGCTGTCATATCTCGGGCCGAGCGACATGAGGGGATGTAATTCTCAGTGACAGCTGCGCTGTTTAAATGCAAACACATATGCATAAGCCTGAAGCCAAAGCATGCTCTTTGTCACTGGAGCCGAAGGAAAATGCATCCATCCATCCATCCATCCATCCATCCATCCATCCATCATTCAATCTATCCATCTGTCCGTCAGTCCGTCCATCATCATTCTTTTCACCCATCCAAGTATCTATGTCTGTCTGTTTGTCTGTCCATCAGTCGTCATTCTTTCCATCCATCCATCCATCCATCTGTCATTCTATCTATCATCCATCCGTCCGTCTCTCTGCCCATCGTCATTCTTTCCATCCATCCGCCCATCATTCTATACATCATCCAGCCATCCATCCAGCATTCTATTTATCCATCCGTCTGTCTGTCAGTCCATTCGTCCATTCATCCATCCATCCATCCATCCATCCATCTGCCTATCTATCTATCTATCTATCTATCTATCTATGTCTTTCTGTCTGTCCATCAGTCGTCATTCTATCCATCCATCCATCCATCCATCCATCCATCATCCATCCACCCACTCGCCCATCATTCCATCCATCCATCTGTCATTCTATCTATCATCCATCCGTCCGTCTGTCTGCCCATCGTCATTCTTTCCATCCATCCATCCGCCCATCATTCTATCCATCCATTCCTCCATCCATCCATCCATCTGTCATTCTATTTATCCATCCGTCTATCTATCTGTCTGTCTGCCTGTCTGACTGTCCATCAGTCGTCATTCTTTCCATCCATCCATCCATCCATCTGTCATTCTATTTATCCATCCGTCTATCTATCTGTCTGTCTGTCCATCAGTCGTCATTCTTTCTATCCATCCATCCATCCATCCAACCAATCACATGGGGCTTGATCAACATAAGGGTGAGTAAATGAAGACAGAATAGTCATTTTAGGGTGAACTATCCCTCCAATGTTACCGTCTCATCTCTATCTTCCACAGTTTAAACGCACACTCATAATATCGCATGCATTCACGGGCCTGTTTGACTTGCACACGAGCTGAGGAGGAAGCTGTGCGCAGAGCAAAGGCGAATTAACACGGTGAGAGTACAAACAAGCAGATCTGCAGCGCAGCAGAAGCTCTTCCCCGGGCTATTCTCCATTCTGCTATGTAGACATTTCTCTGTGCTGAGTCTTACAGAAGTGTGAATATGAAATCTGGTGTAAAACACTTTTCATTGTGTAGGAGCTGGCCTCCGTTCATTGTTTGCCTCAAACTATCTAGTCTCATCCCTTCTCATTTCCTCTTCCTCCTTCAGTCCCATCAGTTGTCCTTGATTTCGCGCTACCTCAGTCTTGTCGTGTGTCTTTGACAGTCTTTCTTCCGTTCTGCCTCTCTTGCACACTTGCAGAGGAGAATTTTATTGCTCAGATGATGCTCTTTCATAGCTTCAGTTATTTTTCTTTTGAAGTAGCATCTTTACCTCAGATGTTTCTCTTGAGAAACAGTTCATATTGAGATCTCTGACTTTGATTGCAGACTATAGTATTTTGGCAAATCTGAAACTCTTTTAGGTGATTAATAGGAAGTTTTTCCTGAGGAGCAACATCTGCAAAACTGTTTATCATTATCATTTTCTAGGAGAAACAATCGAGATATAAAATAGATCTCATTGTTTTATATGTGTTTCTCCTATGGGCTGTCTTTCTCTTCATTAACTCTCTCATACGGAGTGTGTGACCTGGATTAGAGGAGTATGTTGTTGTTGCCTGCAGTCACATGCAGTCATCTTCTGTGTGTCTGTATACAGCCGTGTGTGTGTGTGCGTTTCTGTTGTATTGATTTTATTTTAGAGCAGAGCAGGATGTGTTTTAGCTGAGCCTTGAGGGAGAAACACAGAGACAGAGAATGAGAGAAGAAGAAATCTAGAGAGCGACTCACTCGCCCACAGCTAGTGTTGGTGTTGATGTCAGCAGATCACATGAACATGAAAATCCACACACCTGTCTATTACTGCGATTCCAGTGCTGTCACTAACACCCATAATGAGCTCGTGAAGACAAAAGTGCTTATATGTGTGCACTACCATTCAAAACTTTGGGGTCAGAAAAATAAATTAATACTTTTTTTCAGCAAGAATCCATTAAATTGATCAAAAGTGACAGTAAAGACATTTATAATGTTACAAAAGATTCTATTTCATATAAATGCTGTTCTATAGAACTTTGTTCATCAATAAATCCTGTTTCCACAAAAATATGAAGCAGCACAACTGTGTTCAACACTGATAATAATAATAAATGTTGATCTTGAGCATCAAATCATCATATTAGAATGATTTCTGAAGGATCATGTGACACTGAAGACTGAAGTTATGATGCTGAAAATTCAGCTTTGATCACAGGAATAAATTACATTTTAACATATTCAGATAGAATTTTTAATATTTCAAAATATAATTGTTTTTACTGTATTTTGAAATATGAAATAAATAGACAAATAAATTCAACCAAAAGTGAAAGAGATTCAGAGCAAAAGAGACTTCAAAAATATTGCCAACCCCAAAATTACTTACTTACACCCAAAAAGTTATTTAAGATTTTTTTAGGTGTTTTTTTATTTATTTATATATATATATATATTTTAAGATTTACGAATTTCAATTGTATAGTAAAATTCCATCAAATTGAATTGAATAATCCTTACATATTATTCATATTATGAATGAATCATTTTAAATCAGCACAAAAAAAACGAGCTTAATAAAACATTTTGTATAAATGGACCATTTCAGTTTATTCGTATTCATAAATGTAAAAAAAGAAAGAAATATATTTCAATTTATGAATATGTTGAATCACATTCAATGAAATGGTCCATTCCCTTGCCCCATTTGTACTTAATGGATTTAAGATTTATACAAAACGTTTTTTTACTTATTTAAAAATGACAATTTCTTAATATTAATAATATGAAAGGATTATTCCATTCAATTTGATGGAATTGTACTATATAATTGAAATCCGTAAATCTTAAATAAGTAAGGAAATAAGTAAGTACATGTTTATTCATATTTATTTATATTTATGTATATTTATAAAGATCAAATTATTTTTCTCCATTGACTGATTGTTGTACTCTGTACTCTGGTTGTACAGTACCATTGTGCAATGCTTCTGTCAGAATACCATGGTAATAAATGATCATCATATTCAAATACCATGGTATTTAAATGGTACTTTATGGCATTACCATGGTGCATTTTCTGGATTATAAATCCTATTTACCTTCTTTATCTATGTAGTCCTAAAATCAAAACATGATAATTACATTTCGTTGTTATATATCACAACAAAAGGCAAACTTCCACATAAATGAGCACACTTAACCACTAAAACTCTTTCTGATTCTGATATATTGTCCAATTAAACATTTTCTGTGTATTCGGTTAATTTACAGTTAGCATGCTGAATGTGGTTTTAGAGCGACAGGATAATCAGGACACAAAGCAGCTTTCGCCAGATAAATAAAGGAATGGAGATGGGATATTGATTTGAGTGTAAATGATTTTATTATGTGTGAAGAACGAGAGTGTGAAGTGATAAGAGAGACTTGAAACAAGCATGATAGCTATGAAGGAAGTCAGCTGCAGTGCCCGATCAGGCATATACACTGATCAGGCATAACATTATGAGCACTGACAGGTGAAGTCAATAACACTGATTATCTCTTCATCACGGCACCTGTTAGTGGGTGGGATATATTAGGCAGCAAGTGAACATTTTGCCCTCAAAGTTGATGTGTTAGAAGCAGGAAAAATGAGCAAGCGTAAGGATTTGAGCGAGTTTGACAAGGGCCAAATTGTGGCTAGACGACTGGGTCAGAGCATCTCCAAAACTGCAGCTCTTGTGGGGTGTTCCCGGTCTGCAGTGGTCAGTGTCTATCAAAAGTGCTCCAAGGAAGGAACAGTGGTGAAGCGGCGACAGGGTCATGGGCGGCCAAGGCTCATTGATGCACGTGGGGAGCGAAGGTTGGCTTGTGTGGTCTGAACAAACAGACGGGCTACTGTAGCTCAAATTGCTCAAGAAGTTAATGCTGATTCTGATAGAAAGGTGTCAGAATACACAGTGCATCTCAGTTTGTTGTGTATGGGGCTGCATAGCCGCAGACCAGTCAGGGTGCCCATGATGGTCATAATGTTATGCCTGATCGGTTCAATATATATATATATATATATATATATATATATATATATATATATATATATATATATATATATATATATATATATAATTTTCTATATTTTGAGAATGTAGTGAGATCAACTCAATTATGTCATTTGAGGTGCTTCATGGGAGTGGGCGGAGCTAAAAAGCTATTTTGGCACATGTTGCTTTTTTTAAACTCTGTGATTGGTGGAATTTTCTGTACAGCATCATCAAGAATTCCATTTTTTTTTTAAATAAGCTGAAATAATGTGGGCGGATGGCTTCAACAGAAGCAAATACTATCGATTAACAACCTTGTAGCTCACAGTATTTCTGTCTTTAACGATTTTATAAGTTATTGTAAAAAATAAATTTCCCTATGGAGAAAATGAATGTAGTTTTTACTTCCAGAGCCCAACTGTTGCACTCTATGATCATTACCAATCAGAATCCAGTATTCCAAGTTATATTATACTACATTAACACCTCTGAAATACTCTTAAAGCTTTTTGATGATCAGCTTCTTCGAGAAGTCTGAGGGAGGTAATTTGACAGGATTTGACACAACAACTTGCTTCTTATGATCAATAATGAACAAAAGTCCCTGATAAAAGGTGATCGAGCGCAGTTTGATAGTGAGTGCTCCATTCTTTAAGACTTTCAGACCCTCATGATTTCAGATTAGCTCTTTTTTTTTGCGTCAATCCTTCACTAACCCACACAACAGCCTCACCTTTGCTTCCAACCATCTGCTTTAATCAATCGTGCTGCGGTGTTATCTAAATAAAGTCTTTTCACTGAGTGAGTTTGAGGTCTTGGACATCTTTCAGTTGCCGCCGGCTCACCGAGAGCTCCTCTCACCCCGCTCAATCTGAGTTGTGGGGCGCGCAATCAATACGTCCATTAATTCTACTTAGCGGCGCTGTGCGCTACAACCAGGGGCTGGAGGCCACACAAAGGCAGGTGCAATTGAATGGCTGACCTTTTGAAGCTGAGACCCTCGCATTGATCCGCTATATTCATGACAGCTGAGTGAGGGGGGCGCAGCACTTTACAATGGATGGCTTAAAGCGATAGTTCACCAAAAAATGTGGTCATTATTTATACATTATGACTCTTTCTTCAATTAGTAAAATGAATGGAAAACTTTATATGGTCATTATAGTATCCATGCAGAAGAAAGATTTTAAGTTTCAATAGTTTTTTCTTCCCTATTGTGACATATCACTTGGCATGTTTGGTTGGATTAAAACGACCCCTAATGCGATTGCTCTGTTAGTGCGGTTCATTTAAGTAAGTAAGTGTGAACGCTGCCGTCTGAACACTGGTGCGCACCAAACAAGCGGAAAAGATGGGTCTCGCTCTGCTTCCAAACGAACTCTGGTGCGGTTCGACTGAAATATGAACGCAACACAGACCAAACACATGTAAACGAACCAAAACAGGACATGATGTCACAAGATGCGACCCTAAAAAGGACAGAATGCTCAAGCACACCTGTGTTTTCTCATCATAGTCGCGTTGCCCATCACAGTTCCACACCGCGTCTCCTCGCAACACATTTGATAAGCTCTTCACAAGTTCTCAGCTGGTCAAAATACTATCATATGTAGCTACGCACGCACAATGAGCACCTTTAGCCGCACACAGCATTGTTTTGGATGTTTGGTAAGTTTTGTCGCAAAATATACGTAATAAAAGCCGGCCAATCAGGTTGTGAACCTTTAGGTTCGGAATCTTTAGGTTTAGTGTTAAAATGCCAGTGTGTACGCTAAGCAAACCGAACTGCAAGTGTGAACACAGCTTTAGTGAAACAGCTTCTGGAACAAGAAAAGATGTGGGGCTTGACTTTGTGCTTAGGGAATTGATTGGATGGTTGTGGTTTGCTATTGGTGGATCTCATGTGAGTGACAGGTTCTCCAGCCCTCGTCATCAGAGAAGAGAGATGTCGCTGCAAGTGGGAGGAGAAGATATTTAGATTCAAGATTATGAGGCACATGAATTTAAAAATCATAATAATGGTGTGCATGGATAAGTCATTTAGAATAAATACAGCAATATTCCTTAAAGAAACAGAAATTGTCCATTTTGAGGTCACTTTACAGCTGAAATAACAAACAATTTTTACTAAAGAATTCATTAACAGAAATACAAGCTTCACATTTCTGCTTCGTCTAATTGCCAGCTTGATTTGCACTGTAAATGCTCTTCTCTTTATTGTCTGTGGTCAACCATAGGCCGCAGATGCCGTCTGTCGGCTTTAAGGTGACCCTGATTATTCCTTTAGGGATCAGTGGCGAATGCTGGAATTCAGAGGTTTACTAACAGACATCATATTTTTCAGACAAACTAAGAGTTGGAGAAACAATTATACATTAGTGCATTTTTAGGGCCCGAGCACAGAGGGTTTGAGGACCCTATTGCAATTGCTCCGTTTATTTCTTAGTGCATTTTTAAGTCATGTGTGTCTTGAGGTGATATAGTGTCTTGTCTTGTTTTGCACATGTGGTGTTTTGGTTTATTTCTGGGCCATGTGCTGTTGTCTTCCATCTGGACCCCACTCTTCTTATTATCTGATTATTGTTTAATTGGCCCCACCTGTTTCCCTCCTGATTTGTGCCCTTTATAGTCTCCTCGTGTTTGCAGTCTTGTGTCGGATCGTTGTCGTGTGTCTTCTGTTTCCCCGTTGTGCTTCATGTTCTGTTCCAGTTGGTTTTGTATTTCAAGTTTGATTTTCCCCCCTCATGGGTTTTTGTTTTGTTTGTTTATTTTGTTAATAAATCCACCTTCTCTGCAACTGAGTCCTCACTTCCATTTTTCCCTTTGCACAACGTGACATATAGTGTGTGTGTGTGTGTGTGTGCTTGTTTATGTGATTTATGAGAACACAAATTTATATAATGAAATGGGTATTACACTGGTATTACAACGTAAACATGGTTTATGAGGACATTTCAAATGTCCTCATATTTCAAATAGCTTTAAAAACATACTAAACAATGTTTTATTAAAAATGTAAAAATGCTGAATATTTTCTGTGATGGGTAGGTTTAGGGGTAGGGGTAGTGTGGGGGGATATAATGTACAGTTTACGTACCATTACGTATATGGAATGTCCTCATAATGTAGTTGGACCAACGTGTGTGTGCGTTATATTCAGGTTACGTGTATGTGTGACAGATGGCGAGTTGTTTCTTCCTCACAGCGTTCTTCATTTCACTCTCTAAATAACAAGGTAATGAATCTCACCACTGAACTTACACTTGAGTCTGTTGTACACTATGCTGTACTTCAAAAACATGGGGTTGGTAAGAGTTTTTTAAATGTTTATTATTGCGTACCACATACTGTTTAACACAAAAACAGTTGCCTGTATTTCCTGTATATACACACACGGGCTGAATTCGAAATCGCCACCTATACCCTCAAATCGGGCATTATTTGAGGGGACAGCTATTTGTAGTGGTGTCCAAAATCATAGTGGACGTTATCGATGCAATTCGACTCATTCAATCCCACATTGCACTGCATTAACGAGTGTACAGCCGATGTACACTCAATGGCTGTCCGAATTCGCTGACTAGTTTTCATTCACTCCTTTAAGTGAGCTGTATTAGTGGACTAACATAGGGAATAGTGCTTGAGGGTTTTGGGGGCGATTCGGGATTCACGAGTGTCTGTAAGATTTTTTAATGAAAGAAGTCTCTTATACTCACTGCATTTGTTTGATTAAAAAAATACAGTAAACACTGTAATATTGTGAAATATTATTACAATTTAAAATAAATGTTTTGTATTTGGATATATTTAAAAATGTAATTTATTTCTGTGATGCAAAGCTGAATTTTCAGCATCATTACTCCAGTCACATGATCCTTCAGAAATTCTACTTTTTTGTTCATTATTTGATGAATAGAAAGTTCTAAAGAACAGCATTTATTTGAAATTGAAATCTTTTACAACATTATAAATGTCTTTACTGCCACTTTTGATTTAATGCATCCTTGCTGAATAAAAGTATTAATTTCTTTAGGCCCTAAATCCGTATTATGTCGTTTAAAAAACAAATACACTGGACTGTTATCTTTCCAACATAAACTTCACTTACAGTTTGGGAACTGAAAACCTGCTGCCCAGTCACAGTAATGCTTACCTTTTTTTCCCAGTTGAAATTATTGATGGAAAGCAAGACCATTTTTAGTTATTTTAAATTATTTTATTATATTCAACTTATAAGGGTTTACTTAAGTCATACATCAGTATACCGTGATACTGCCACATTACATTTTAGTATCCTGCTGGATGTGTGTGTGTTGTTCTGAAATTGTTAGTAGCAGTGAAATGCTAATAGGTTATCAGCCCGCTAGAGACATTAAAATGAGTGATTTCCTTGCAGCCGTGAGGGGTCACCGCTCACAGGACGTCCCCCGATGATGAGTAGCCTCAAGCTGTGACCTGAAATACGCTCTCACCTGTGCATCCTCACACGAGAGTGTGTACATGCACATGGAAGTGTTTGTGATCTGTGTGTGCATGCAGACACCTGTGTCTATGTGCTATTGTGTCATTGTCATCAATAATTTGATCTATTTAGCTCATGGACTCATTTACTGTCATGAATTTCTGCCCAAATGTGTTAAGCAGTCAGATTAAACTAAAAGTAATGATACTAAATGTACAGTAAACGCATTAAAAATATGAACTAGGGAAAAATACCAACACTCATATTTATATTATTTTAATTTGTAGTTAAAAATAAGCTGCAAACTGTTTATATTTGGATATGCATTAAAATGTATATGCATATTTCATTAATAATGTGGGAACACTTTACAATAAGGTCTCATTTGTTAACATCAACTCACTATGAGTGATATATTTTTACAGCATTATCCTTTGTTAATGTTAGTTAATAAAAATAAAGCTGTTCATGTTAGTTCACAGTGCATTAACTAGCGTTAACAGATACAGCTTTTGAATTTAAAAATGTATTATTAAAAGTAGAAATGAATTATGATTAATAAATGCTGTAGGAGTATTGTTTAGTGTTATGTTAGTTGTAGTTAACTTATGTTAAAGGGGACCTATCATGCTTTTATACATGTTCAACTTCCTTTAATGTGTTGCTGTTTGAGCCTAAAAAAGGTCCGCAAAGTTCCAAAGCACACACTTAAAGCGCTTGACCAATCACAACACACTGGTCCAGCTGACCAATCAGAGCACATTGTGCTTTTCAGAAGGAGGGGCTTCATAGAGACAGGAACTAAACAGAGCGTTACTGACAGACTGGGAAGAGAGGAGCTGCAGCGATGGAGAATATGGGAAATAATGTGTTTTTTGAGCATGTGAAAACCTATTATAGTAGAGCTCAACAACTAAATCAAGACTTCTTAAAAGGGTATAATAGGTCCCCTTTAACAAATTAAACCAATAATGTTAATTTTGGCAACTGATTAATCAGCTAAGCTAAGCTATGTTTGTTTTGGTGTGTGTGTGTGTGGTCCTGGTAAACCCTACGTTATGGGGACAAAATGTCTCCACAAGGATGGCAATATCTGACATTTTTGGTCCCCATGAGGAAAACAGCTTATAAGTCATACTAAATTGTGTTTTCTGAAAATGTAAAAATGCAGAAAGTTTTATATGATGGGTAGGGTTAGTGTAAGGGGATAGAATATACAGTTTGTACAGAATAAAACCATTACGCCTATGGAAAGTCCCCACAAAACATGAAGACACAACATGTGTTTGTGTGTATGTGTGTCATCCCTCGCTCACAGGAAATACAGGGATTCCGTAAAGTGGAAGTCCTGTATAAATTATGCGGTGTCAGTGTTTTTGCCCAGAATTGTGCTGCAGTCATCAGTTATACAGGGCAGCTTTAAGTACAGTAGAACATGAGAATAAACACTACACGCGTCCAGATTTATGCATTTACTATAGCATGTGTGTGTGCAGACAGGTGGATCGTTTGTCTTTATGACAGCACTTTTATGACAGTTATTATTATAAAATGAGCACCATAAAGCATAATTGAGCTCTGACAGCCGCATGTTGGGACGTGGGAGCAGTTTGAACAGGCTGTATATTGAAGATAATGTTACTGTAATATATATTGAGGAACGATATGAATCGAAGACGAGATGTCTGGCAGTGTGGGGTTAAAATCTGTCCCCTGTGTGATTCTGTTCTGTGATAGTGTTGTCTGTGGTTGAGACATTGCAGTCTGCGACGCTGTTTCTTTTTTGGAAAGTTTGTGGTTTATTGAGCATTTTATCTGAAATGTTGATCTGTTTACATCAATTAATATAATTAATATTACATTTCATGCACTGTGTAATATAGCTGTTTATGAATGTAAAAGGTCTGCGAAGTTTTAAAGATAAAAGTGCACAACAAATAAAGTTACTGTCTCCTAAAAGAATAAAACGAAATGAGTCGTGAGTAATTCCAGTCTCACTTCCTGCACAAAAAAAAAAACCCTTTGCACGAAGTTTCATACAAAAGCCACATTTTGAACATAAAAGCTGAGAAAATCAAGGTTTTTTTCAGACTAAAACGTGCATAAGCAATACTTATACTGCTTGTTTCTGCTACTTCTTCACCTGTGTTTTGATCCTGAGATTCTCTACTCTTCAGAAGACGTGTAATAGCGCCCCCTACTGCATAACAGTGAAAACACAGAAAATTCTATCAATGGCGGGGAAAGAGTTGACAACATGTATGGTCATGTAAACCCGTTTTCACATAACAAATGCAATCATAGGCGGATACAAGGATGATTGGGTAAAAATCGTTTTCTTGTATTGTCAGTTATTGGTTTGTTTGCATGTCAAGGGCTATTTCAATAAGCTGATTTTTGTTAGTTATAAGCATATTGGTGTGCATGTAAAGCTTTAATACCTAAACAACAAGCACTGCTGGTTATTAGGGGCTTTTTAAGACACCATTTTCAACTAAAAACATAAAACTTTGAATGCATTTTGGGCATTCATTTACACGACAACAGCGTTTTGTGGGCCTGAAAATGCAAGCTTTGGAAAACGGGTTTCAAAGTGCAAGTTTTTGAAAACGATATTGTCTTCATGTAAACTACAAAAACGCGAATTTGTGAAACGGTGATGTCATGCGCATAGGTATTATGTCTTCAGTCTATAGGCGCGTAGTTTCTTTACAGAGTGACATCGCCATCTACTGGCCTAACAGCAGAATACAGCGTTTTTAGTAGTTTTTGCGGATCCGTGGGAACGGGGATCGTTTTGACAATGTTGTCATCTGTACAGGAAAAAAACACAAAGGAAAAACATTTCAGTTTTTAGTACATCGTTGTCGTGTAAACACCCTCAGAAATATTTGTTATTCACCTGAATGCATGCGTTGTAGACCTGTAGCATGCACAAAGCTTTTGAATGTGACATGCTCCTAGTTCAGAAGTGAGAACCTTGCGACTAGCACATGTAGCCTGCATAATATATGATGCTGCTATTGACACCACAACCTGTGCTGAATACTACTAATGGAAAGGAAAAACGGCTCAATTTTCTCAATTTACCTCCCATTAGCCAGTGTGGCAAAAAATTTATTTGAAACGAAAGCAATCCTGTTTTGGAATGTAGAAAATGGTTTGTGAGAATCAAACCCTTTTTGAATTCCGCGTAGGCGTGCAGGGTTGTATTGTGTGTTGTTATTGTGTGTTGCTCCTGTACGGCTCGTCTCTTAAGTGAGTGATAGGTCCCCATTAGTGCTGATGTTGACGTCCTGTCGTGGCTGTGGCCCGTCTCACCCGCTGCTTCCTGTTGCGACGCAGCCCCCTGTGTGCCGTCGCCGTGACAACTCAATACAGGAGAGTCTTTCATCACCACTGCCACAGCGATGTCGCCATGGGCAACCACACAACTCACCTGCTGTACCCGTCTCTGTAAATCTTCATTTTTCTCACTGCTCGCTCCTGCTCTCCTCGTCCTCCCCTTTTTTCTTGCCAAGAATTGCTTTTGCTTTTACATTCAACTAATTTTTACTTGCAAGTTAGTCTAAATTATATACATTTATTTTTGTTCTTCTTTAGTTGTAATTGGGTTATGTTGAGTTTTAATTAAGTAATTTAAAACTGCATGTTTATATTTACTGAGGAAATACTGGTGTTTGCCACAGAGCTAGGTGGTTTCCAGGGTGTTGCTAAGCATTTGTTCATGTGGTTTCCAAGGTGCTGCTATGCATTTTTTCATGTGGTTCCCAGGGTGTTGCTATGCATTTGTTCAGGTGTTTGAGGTGGTTGCCAGGGTGTTGCTATGCATTTGTTCAGGTGTCGGAGGTTGTTCCCAGGATGTTGCTATGCATTTGTCCATGTGTTTGAAGTGGTTTCCAAGGTGTTGCTATGCATTTGTTCAGGTGTTTGAGGTGGTTCCTAGGGTGTTGCTATGCATTTGATCAGGTGTTTGAGGTGGCTCCTAGGGTGTTGCTATGCATTTGTTCATGTGTTTGAGGTGGTTGCCAGGGTGTTGCTATGCATTTGTTCAGGTGTTTGAGGTGGCTCCTAGGGTGTTGCTATGGATTTGTTCATGTGTTTGAGGTGGCTGCCAGGGTGTTGCTATGCATTTGTTCAGGTTTTTGAGGTTGTTCCCAGGATGTTGCTATGCATTTGTTCATGTGTTTGAAGTGGTTTCCAAGGTGTTGCTATGCATTTGTTCGTGTGTTTGAGGTGGTTCCCAGGATGTTGCTATTAGGGCTGTCACTTTACGTTCGAAAATCGATTGCACAATCGATCGGACCAACCAAGTTTCGGAAATGAAAATAGGGAATCGATTTTAACCAAATATGTACACTATTAATTTTAAACAAATTAAACAAATAAAAAACAATAGATGTAACACAATTCACAAACAAGCAGAAAGAGAAAATAAAGAATTCCGAAAGTGCAGTAGGCATTGCGGTAGCTAAAATACCCCCACCTTGCGCAGCTGGCAATGAAGTATCTGAGTGTCCTTGGGACATCAATGCGGTTGGAGCGCGTCTTCTCAACAGCTGGACATATAGTGAATAAAAAAACGCTCTGCTCTAGACCACGAAAATGTTGATCGACTTGTTTTCCTGTCCATTCATTTGTAATAGGCATAGCCTTATTTGCATTTTCATTAGTTTCATTATACGCCTGCCTAGCCTAAGTGTCGGTTACGTTCAATTAAAACAACACATGGCCTGTTCTCAAGTAAGTCCATTTAAAGTTACATTTTTGAACAGTTGTCTATGGATTGAATCATTACGTAAAATAATTTTGGAGATTTTTGAATAGCTTAAATCATAAATGCAGCCCTGTTGTAGACTGCGACAGATGTTTCTAGTCCACTGTCGGATTTGGAGAATGTAGTGGCCCTGCGTGTTTATCCTACACAAACTTCACATTCAATGTAGGCTAGTCCTTCAGTGAATTTTAAGTTTTATTTTCAACCTCTTTTCATGGGCTACAATCACCTACGTAGGCGAAATTTGTTTGACATTTCTAATCGTAAACACAGCCATGTTGAAGCCTGCAGTAATGTTTTTCATTGAGGTTATGGCAGTCCACTCTGCTTATTGTTTAATCGAGAATGTTGCATTCCTGTTTATCATTGTGCACTAAACTTCACACCAATAAATCATCAGAAATATTGCTGACTTGTGCGTCTCAAGCGCCCTCTTTACGTTCGTCCTAATGCCTGTTAGTTGTCCATGGATTGGCCTATATTTGGCATTGAAAATGGAAACGTCTTTTGGGTGGTTGCCACAGGGTTGCTAAGGTGTTTTGAGTGTTTTATACTGTTGCTAGGTGGTTGATATGGTGTTCTCATGGTTGCTTGATAATATATTATTGCTGTAATATTCTGGTCTCTTGATATATCTCAGGCACCAGGCCCCTCTTTCATTGTAAGTTTGTATGCTTTTTTAAAATAATATTTTTAGTAATTGTAAAATGGAAAATGTGGTGTTTGCCAAAGTACTTAGTGATTTCCAAGGTGCATACTATGCATTTGTTCAGGTGTTCTGACTGTTGTCTAGGTGGTTCATAGCACATTGATGTGTGGTTGCTAGTGTGTTCTAAGTGGTTGCTAGGGCATCATTAGGTTGTTTTGGGAGGTTGCCATGGGGTTGCTAAGGTGTTTTGAGTGTTTTATAGTGCATTGCTATGTGGTCTTCTGGGGTTGCTGTGTGGTTGCTAGTGTGTTTTGACTGGTTGCTAGGGCATAAATCCCATCACTTAGTAAATTCCCAGCACACCTCGCCTCAACCAGCTATATGATTTTGAGAAATCATTCATGCCTGAAGCACAAATGGTGCTGGATGAGTTTTGCACTGAAGTTTAATACTTCTATTTCTCTCTTTCTGTCATTCAGTTTTTCTGCTTGTTTGCCTGGTTTAATATACCGTGTTCCTGGTCCGTGGCCCGTCAGCTTTGATTTTGAGGAGGTGCTGTGATTTCCTGTTGTTGAGGGGAGAGTCACGTACAGGATGCATAATGCTGTCGTGATCTGATCAGCTTTCATTCTCGCCCTTATCAGATTACAGGTTTTAAAGCTGCTCCACACAAAACATCTCAGTGTCAACTTATTAGATGTGTAAGACTGTCTTTCTCTCTTGTCGTCTTCACACGCTCGTCTTCCTCCTCACATCAGACACTAAACAAATGCAAATGTGCGTGTTTGGGCTTTTCTGTGCATCACAGCACACGCTTCGTATTCATGAAAGACACAATGAGTTTGTGCCTCTGTGCTCGAGGAAAAAGGCATCTAACGAATTCATAAACATCCATCTTTAAGAGTGAACCGTAATGAAGAGAAAATGCAATGAAGAGAGAGAAGTTTTGACGGAAATTAAGAAGCGAACAGTGCATGCAGAGATGGAGCGATGGAACAAAGCAGGGTTAAACAGATGGTACAAACCTCATCTAACCTCAGAAGAAATCTGATAGCTCGGAGGTTGCTCTGTTTAACTCGCAACTGGGTTTCTTTAAAGTGTCAACTTTATTTCTCTTAAAATTCCTTTGGACAAATGGACAGGAAATAGACAAATCAGTATGGCTGTATGATTAATCAAAATAAACCAAAATCACGTTTTTGCTTAGTGGGATTATTATATGGCAAAGGCTGCAATTTATTATATATTAATCGCAACCAACATAAAAGTTTGTGTTTACATAATACATGTGTGTGTGTGTGCAATGTGTATAATTATTATGTATATATAAATACACGCACATGCATGTATATATTTAAGAAAAATGTGCATGTATATACTGTATATAGATTTATATAATTTATATTATATATAAATATAAATATTTTATATATAAATATAACAAATTTTTCTTAAATATATACATGCATGTGTGGTTTTAGTTTTTTTTACCGAGAACCGTTACACCCCTATATATCCAAATATCCAAACCCACAACTAAAAATACGTATTTATGTCTAAAACAACTGGAGAGTTTATGAGCCTTTTTACATAGAGCTATATAGGAATCTAGTGGTTACACCACTTTACACCACTGCCTACAAAAACTGGATTTTAAAGGCATTGTCTCTATTTTAACCTGAGATACTGCTTTAATTTGAAAATAATAATAACATTTTTTTTTTTTTTTTTTTTTCAGTGGGAAAAAATTACCATAATTATTGCATAAATATTAATTAGTACTATGAAATTCTCTCAAAATACAAAATAAAAAAATATTATTGAACAAAAATATATTACATTGATTTGACTGAAAATAAAAAAAAGTTAAATTTCATGTGTTCGGACACTTTTGAGCGCGAACAACAACGTTCTAGCGTCTCGCGTGTTAAAAGTGAAAGTGAATAGCAGCTCAGGTCATTTAATGAGAAATGAGTGAGTTCATATTGAGATCTCTAACTTTTGATTGCAGACTGTTGTATCTTTAAGGCATTGTTGAGATCTCACCTGGAGGTTGTTCTCAGGAGAAACATCTCAGAAGCGGAAGACTTGTGCAAGGTTCTCGTCTTCTGATTTTTGATCTCACATGCACCAGTTCAACTCAAAGCACAGCAGATGCACTGAAGCCATGATACGAGGCCGACGCTGAAATGACTCATGTGAGCGCAGGTGTATGCGAGTGGCTGCAGTCTCTCACGGCCCATGGGCTTGTTGGGAGTTGACGTCTCTGAGCTTCAGTGTCTCTGACAGCTGTGAATCCAGGAGCGAGACGGCGTGCTCCTATCCTGCTCCTCTGGCTGTCTCTGTCTTACACCTCCACATTAACCTTTCTTTCTTCCTCTCTCTCTCTCTTTCTCTCCCGCAGATGACACGGCCTATTCAGGTGAAGCCAGCTGACAGCGAGAGTCGAGGAGGTAAAGAGATTTCATTTCTACCTCACTTTATTGCTCCACACTCATTTATTTTCTCTTTCTCACTCACTCGCTTTCTCTTGCCGGTGATATTAGCTTTGACTGGAAGTGTTCTCACTCTGTTCGGGGCTCTACTTTATTTGATTTAGATTTATTTCATTGTTGTTTTTTGGCACTTTTAATTGACAGGGTGCAGGACAGGATTTAAGAAACGTGTGTTGAATTTGCACACAAAAGCATGTGCAATATGCAGCATTTTTACGTTTTTATTGTACGTATTTGTAAGATGGACATCTTTGGTTGTTGCACCGTTTTTTATTTTTTAGGTTCTCACACCATGCAAGATGTCATATCAAGTGGCAAATAGTTTGATTTGCTGCACTTTGTAACAGTAATTCACACTTATAAACCAATCATAGGAAGCAGGTGCATATTGAGCATATAAATGTTTATGGAAGCATCTGTAATATTTTTAACTGCTGTTTCCATCTAGCCTACATTAATGGCAACATAACTTTTGTCTCGAGATCCCTCCATTCTGCACTGTAAAAAAAATATATGATCAGTAAGTTATGACAGCATATGTTTTTACATTGCTTTAACTCGTCAAAACAAGTAAAGCAATTTTCAACTTTTTTTAAGTTAAGTTTCTCAAGTTATACAAGATTTAATGTAATTTAAGTTGAAATGACTTAAACTTTCAAGTCGATTGTACTTACAAATTTAAGGCAGAAACTTTTTTTTACAGTGTGGATCTATGGGATCTATCTACAATGCAAAAAAAAACATTTATCTTTAAACAAATTAAATTAGCTTGAGAAGCAAAATTGCATGAGATATTAATACTTGTTTTCATCAAGTTCAATAAATTGAACGCACAAACAATAAAATAGAGCCTTCTCTCTCTCTCTCTCTCTCTCTCTCTCTCTCTCTCTCTCTGTAGCTTCTCTGTGTGTTTGTCAAGAGGCAAACGGACGTGCCATGTATCCACATGTGTTAAAATGCATGACCACAAACAGAGAGGAGATGACACTTTACTTGAACAAGTGTGTGTTTTCAATGTGATGTGACATTTCTGATCATTTGATGAACATGGACAAAATTCAATAACACGTTACCCTTCATATTTACATGGATCGGGCCCGGGTTACTTTTGAGGTCTGATACAAATATGACATATATAGGCTATAGGCACATGTTCATGCAAAATGAATCATTAAAAGGTCGCAATCTCCATTCAAACACACACAAGTTCTTATTCCTAATTGACAATGATTCCGCTATGACTATAAACCTTTGAAATTGCGTTCACACAGAATATTTAATCTGCTTTCGCACTGCCGCTGATCCAGAGGGAGCAGCGCTCATGTAAGCTGTATGCTTGAAACTGCCTCACAAACTGTCTTTTCAACTACACAGTACTGCTATCTTTTGCAAACATCAAATAATAATGAAAGTACTTCGATAAAAGTTTATAGTCTGAATATATACACTGATGTTGCAGCAGTGATCAGTATAAGTAAATGACCTTTGAAACAAAATGTTGTATCTATTACATTGTTATGCCAGTAGGTGGCGACTAGTGACTGTATTTGATGTGTCATTGAATCATTCATTCAAAAGATTTTGGATGAAACAAGCTTTCATTTATATGATTTTTTTAAGTAATGAATTCATTTATATTAATATTTTTAATAGACTCATTTATAATATTTTAGACATTTATAAATAGACTCATCCCCCCATATATGTATGTGTGTGTTTGTGTGTGTATGTCCGTAAGGGGATAGAATATACAGTTTGTACAGTATAAAAATGTCTATGGAAAGTCCCCATAAAACATAAAAACCCAACATGTGTGTGTGCGCGTGTGTGTATGTGTGTGTGTGTGCATGTTTTTGTGACATATCAGGACACAAATTTGTATAATGACATGGGTATGACACAGGTATTACAAGGAGAGGGTGACTTATGAGGACATTACCCCATGTCTCCATTTTTCAAAAGGCTTATAAATCATACAGAATGAGTTTTTTTCTTGAGAAAGTAAAAATGTGCAGTTTCCTGTGATGGGTAGGTTTAGGGGTAGTGTAGGGGGATAGAAAATACGGTTTGCACGGTATAAAAACCATTACACCTATGGAATGTCCCCACAATTCACAAAAGCAAACGTGTGTGTGTGTATGTGTGTGTGTGTGCAAATTATGCCAGGATTCTGCTTAATACAAAAAAAATATATATATATTTTTGTTAATAATATTAAGAATAATAAACTTTTTTTTTTACATTCAAAAAATATATTCTCTTAAAACAAGTCTTATTATTTTATACAATTGTGTTTCTCAACTAAATGCATTGTTTCAAGGATATTTTTACTAGAAAACAAGATAATACTGATTAAGGAATTATATATTTTTGCATTGTAGCTGTTTCTGAACGCACTGAGTGTGTCCGCTCCACCAGTCTCTCTGTCTGTTCTGGGTATTAATTTTGGTTAAAGTGATTGGGTTATTGAGTGCAGATGTGTGCACAGACCTCGTCCTGCTCCTGCCAAGTGCATTAGCATAAGACTGTAAATGAAATAGTCATTCGATCCACTGCTGTGACGGTGGGCCCAGGGGTCCCAACACTCGGCCTGCTTTTCTTAAATATACAACCTGGAGTGAGGCGGGCTTGAACGCACAATCAATAAAATAGAGTCTTCTCTCTCTCTCTGTCTCTCTCTCTGTAGCTTCTCTGTGTGTTTGTCAAGAGGCAAACGAACGTGCCATGTATCCGCATGTGTTAAAATGCATGACCACAAACAGAGAGGAGATGACACTTTACTTGAACAAGTGTGTGTTTTCAACGTGATGTGGCATTTCTGAGCTGAGACAAGATGGATATCTCAGTCTCACTGACACGATCAAGACGTTGTGCGTTTGCATCTGCAATGCTTGTGTGTGTGAATATCTTCAGCTTTAGAGTGAAACAGTGGGAAATGATGAAGGGTGAGACTTGATTTTGTCCCATGGGATTTAATTGGTTGTTGAAAAGTAGGTCATGATACTATATATTTATTATTTATAATAATATATTTCCCCTCCCATGTGACATTGGTTACATCATTAGAAAAAAAAGTCATTTCAGAGGTGGAGAAGAAGTTATAACATTTGAATGAAACATTATGAAATCTAATTTATGCAAAATAAATTTGAACAATACTTTTTAGTTCACCTAAAAATAAGTAACTTGTTTACAGTATTATTTAAGCTATTGAAAGTTAATAGCAGTGAAAAAAATGTTTCTACACCAAATATTTTTCAGTGTATATCATATTATTAAGCGTATTATGTTATAGTTATATAAAGAAGTCTTACACCAAGGCTGCATTTATTTGCTCAAAAAGTAATATTGTGAAATATTATTACAATTTATTTAATATTCAGTACATTTTATAATTTATTCCTGTGATCAAAGCTGTCTTCAGCGTCACATGATCCTTCAGAAATCATTCAAATATGATGATTTGCTGCTCAAGATCAATATTTATTATTATTGTCAGTGTTGAAAACAGTTGTGGTGCTTAATATTTTCATGGAAATCATTATACATTTTTTTCAGTATGCTTTGACGAATAGAAAGATGAAAAGAACAGCATTGAAATAGAAATCTTTTGTAACATGTCTTTCCTGTCACTTTTGATCAATTTAATGAGTCCTTGCTTTCAAACTTTTAAGCAGTAGTAGTGTACCTTCTTTTGTCCAGATTCAAGTGCAGTACAGCAATTGCATTATTAAAGATGGCGGATGCTTTGTATGATGCCCGTGTGCTACGTTTCAGATCAGCCATTTATGAGCTTCCTTTTTCTTTAGGATTTTGTCTCAGAAGCTCAATGAGAGCAAAGCAACTGACTAGGTTATTGTCACCATTCAGTGAATATACAAAAGCACAAAAATACACATGTAGAGCCATACCTAGCCATCTTTCAGAGAAAATAGCCTGTGTCTTTCGTAATGTTTGGATGGACAAAAACCTGTGGCGAGAGCGTTCTGTCACAAGGCCAAATTCACTCTTCTTTGTCATAAACAGTGTTTATCCCCCGCCTGCCGCCCACTCCGAAGCAGAAAATAGAGGGATGCGTCTAAAATACTGAAATGCTTTTAGTGCCCCAAACAAAAGAGCTTTCTCGGCTTATGGGTCTCCAAATCTGAGCTTTGATAGGCCAAATGCACCACCATTTAGAGAGATCTTTTGTGCCCTGATTTGAAGTCTCATTCTTTGGACGTCTGATGAGGAATAAGTCAAAGAACAAAATCTGTCTCATGTTTGAATGCAGCTTAGGTGGAGAGCATGAAGTGAGCTCTTAATTACTGGTGTATGCTAGGGTGGGCATCACTGTTACTGTTTCTCATACCAGGGTTAGTGATTTGAAACTGTACTAAACCTGACGAAACTGCTCTTTCTTTGAGCTGTCGTAGCATAACTAGAAGCGCTTGCATCAGGGTTTTGCAAAATTTTGAATTGGCTCGTGTGAATTTGATTTATATTGGTCACACATCCATCCATCTATCTATCTATCTATCTATCTATCTATCTATCTATCTATCCATCTATCTATCTTTCCATCCATCCATCCATCCATCCATCACTTTATCTGTTGTTCTACTGTTCTGTCTGTCCATCCTTCCGTCTGTCTATCTATTTATCTTCCATTCATCCGTCTGTCTGTCTATCTATGTCCTTCCGTCTGTCCTTTCATCCTTCTATCCATCTATCCATCTATCCATTCATCCATCTATCCATCCAGCCATCACTTTATTTATCATCCTACCATTCTGTCTGTCTGTCTATATGGTCTTCCATCTGTCATCCATCCATCCATCCATCTGTTCTGTCTATCTATATATCTGTCTGTCTGTCTATAAGCCTTATAGACCTTCAAACTTCAAAGCTGTTTAAACTTTTTTTGAAAACTTTGTCTAGGCAGCATTTAAAGTTTGTCTCGACAATCTTTTCTCTTCTAGTTACATTCAAATTTGCAAACTCATTTCAAATTCATTCTCACTTCAGTTCTGAATGGCCCTGGTTTCATTCTTTAACCATTGTTTGCACACCATGGTTTTTATAAATATTCCATTGCTTACTTTCATTAGGGATGCATTCTTTCCATGTCGCTCTTTAAGGGTGTATAAATGAGTTTTACTATTGATGCTACAAGACTATTAGACAATGTTGATCACACAGTTGCCCTCTGGTAGTTCTTCATCCGCTCAGATTCAGCCACAAATCCTGCATGCTCAGTGTCTTCACTAACTGATGTCACTGATATTGGCAGATCGGTGGGTAGTCCAGGGCGGAAGGGAAGCTCCTGTCAATAGCTTATCAGAAAACCAGCAATGAAGGGCATTATCAGATTAGCTTAAACTAATTATTTGTAATTAACAAAGGGTCAATTAGCAGCTCAATACTGATCTACTATGCTGGGAAATGACATTTACTCGATCAGAACCTGCACTGCACCCAAAATAACATCTCACTGACAGCGTTTTAACATTTAACATCCATCCATCCATCCATCCATCATTCTATCAGTCTATCTATCCATCCATCCATCCATCCATTTGTACTTCTATCAGTCTGTCCATCTGTCATTCCATCCTTCCATCCATCCGTAATTCTATCAGTCCATCCATCCATCCATCCATCCATCCATCATTCTATCAGTCTATCTATCCATCCATCCATCCATTTGTACTTCTATCAGTCTGTCCATCTGTCATTCTATCTATCAGTCTATCTGTCCATCCATCCATCCGTAATTATATCAGTCTATCTGTCTATCTATCTATCTATCCATCCATCCATCTGTAATTCTCTTTGTCTATCTATCATCCATCCATCTATCCATCTGTAATTCTCTTTGTCCATCCATCCATCCATCCATCCATCCATCCATCCATCCATCCATCCATCCTTCTATCAGTCTGTCCATCCATCCATTTGTACTTCTATCAGTCTGTCCATCTATCTATCTATCTATCTATCTATCTATCTATCTATCCACCCATCCGTAATTCTATCAGTCTATCTGTCTATCCATCCATGAATGACTAGAAAAATCATGGTAAACTGTGGGAGCCCTGACAATATTATTTACCACAAAAATGGTTTATTCTTAATTTAATTATTATCAATATACATTTTATTGAGTACTGTTGTCTTTTATCATATTGCTGTTGTTTTATAAAAGCAACAAGCCACTTGAGGCTGTGCATTCTGTGTTTTTACCATGGTTGCTAAGGCTGCATGAAACACTAAACACTGATAGTATGGGCAAGTCCAGTATGCATTGTGTTAATTTGTATGTATATAAGTATATCATTGCATCATGATACATGTAATATATATATATATATATATATATATATATATATATATATATATATACACTCACCTAAAGGATTATTAGGAACACCTGTTCAATTTCTCATTAATGCAATTATCTAATCAACCAATCACATGGCAGTTGCCACATGCATTTAGGGGTGTGGTCCTGGTCAAGACAATCTCCTGAACTCCAAACTGAATGTCAGAATGGGAAAGAAAGGTGATTTAAGCAATTTTGAGCGTGGCATGGTTGTTGGTGCCAGACGGGCCGGTCTGAGTATTTCACAATCTGCTCAGTTACTGGGATTTTCACGCACAACCATTTCTAGAGTTTACAAAGAATGGTGTGAAAAGGGAAAAACATCCAGTATGCGGCAGTCCTGTGGGCGAAAATGCCTTGTTGATGCTAGAGGTCAGAGGAGAATGGGCCGACTGATTCAAGCTGATAGAAGAGCAACTTTGACTGAAATAACCACTCGTTACAACCGAGGTATGCAGCAAAGCATTTGTGAAGCCACAACACGCACAACCTTGAGGCGGATGGGCTACAACAGCAGAAGACCCCACTGGGTACCACTCATCTCCACTACAAATAGGAAAAAGAGGCTACAATTTGCACGAGCTCACCAAAATTGGACAGTTGAAGACTGGAAAAATGTTGCCTGGTCTGATGAGTCTGGATTTCTGTTGAGACATTCAGATGGTAGAGTCAGAATTTGGCGTAAACAGAATGAGAACATGGATCCATCATGCCTTGTTACCACTGTGCAGGCTGGTGGTGGTGGTGTAATGGTGTGGGGGATGTTTTCTTGGCACACTTTAGGCCCCTTAGTGCCAATTGGGCATTGTTTAAATGCCACGGCCTACCTGAGCATTGTTTCTGACCATGTCCATCCCTTTATGACCACCATGTACCCATCCTCTGATGGCTACTTCCAGCAGGATAATGCACCATGTCACAAAGCTCGAATCATTTCAAATTGGTTTCTTGAACATGACAATGAGTTCACTGTACTAAAATGGCCCCCACAGTCACCAGATCTCAACCCAATAGAGCATCTTTGGGATGTGGTGGAACGGGAGCTTCGTGCCCTGGATGTGCATCCCACAAATCTCCTAGATTCAGATAGAACTGCAAGATGCTATCCTATCAATATGGGCCAACATTTCTAAAGAATGCTTTCAGCACCTTGTTGAATCAATGCCACGTAGAATTAAGGCAGTTCTGAAGGCGAAAGGGGGTCAAACACAGTATTAGTATGGTGTTCCTAATAATCCTTTAGGTGAGTGTATATATGTATATATGTGTATATATATATATATATATATATATATATATATATATATGTATGTGTGTATATATATATATATAAAAAAAAATTTTTTTTTGTAAGTTGTAAATAAAGAAAGATTATTGGAGTATGTTTTACAAGAAACACTTTCTTTCTACTTCATATATTCATGTTTTATTCAATCTTTGTAATGAATTGTAAAATTTACTAGCAATTTCTAAATGAAAAATTGTTTCAACACCAAAACATTTCCAGTGTACCAACCCATGGTCACACACTGCTTGCATTTGCATGTAGCACAATGTATTCATTTTGGATGCATTACACTGCTGTGGCAGCCTTAGTAAACTCCTCTTTTATAGTACAAACAATTGTGTGTAATACTAGTCCAAAAAAAAGAAAAAGTCATCCAGATATTACAGGTAGAAGTACAGGAGAATTTTGGCATACTGTTTTCAATGTTTCATAGCCTGAGTTTCTCTTCTGGTCATTAAAGCATAATGTCAGCGGCCATGTGCACCCGGCATCTCCTGCTCTGATATCATAAGAAATCCCCATAAAGATTTGACCTTTACTATCCTGACCTGATCGTTAACCAAACGTCTCATTCATCACGAAGCTCTATTTGTCTCTGTGCAGTGATAAAGCGTAGTGGAGTATTGATTACAGCCGTAATGGATCTACTCATTGTGGATGGGTGGGGCTCGCTCTGTTTCCTATATGCAATTATCTCAGTGATGTATGATTGTGTGTCTGCGTGCATGCATTTGTGTAACGCTGTTATCCCCGCCTCGTGCCTCATTGAGACTACAGTAAAAGTGCTGTTGCTCCAATCTGGCAACGCTCTGTTATAATGAAGTGAACTCATTTGCTGAGCTCAGGGTTTTGAGATCTCATTCAGTCCAACCGGCCTGGAGGACAGATTTACATGATAACAGCCCAAGTGGAGGTCATGTATAGTAGTAGTGTTGCTCAAAACATGATACAGTTGCACAGAGAGTTATATTGATATGCTTCACATTCAGTTTCTCTCATTATGTGGTTTATAGATCCAAACATTTTTGCAGTGTCAACTTGGTTTTCTGTACTTTATTAACATAAAAATGTCCACAAGTGTCATTTTTGGTCCCCATGAGGAAACCGCTTAAATCATACTAAATGATGTTTTGTGCATGTGTGTGCGTGTGCACACACGTGTGTGTGCATATGTGTGTGCGTGTGTGTGTGTGTGTGTGTGTGTGTGTGTGCGTGCGTGCGTGTGTGTGTGTGCGTGTGTGTGCTTATGTGTGCTTATGTCTGCGCGTGCGTATGCATGCGCGTGTGCATGTTTGTGTGTGTGCATGTTTGTGTATGTGTGTGCATGTGTGTACGTGCCTATGCGTATGCGCGTGTGTGTGTGTGCGTGTGTGTGCTTGTGTGTGCAGCTGCATCAAAGGGAGAAGTTATTATGTCTCTCTCTCTCTCTCTCTCTCTCTCTCTCTCTTTCTCTTTCTGGCTGGCTGTGGCCCAATGTTTGATTTTATGCCCTAGTTTTGGAGAGCCCTTATCTCCCCTCACCCTTTCTGCCTGTCGGTTTTGAGCGCCATTCTGATTCTCTGAGCTGTCTTTAGAATTGATACTACTGAGAGACAGACTCGGAGAGAGAAGGACAGACTCGGAGAAGGAGAGAAGCACACAGCTCTAGTGAGCCGCCTTTTTGTCTAGTGCCTACATAGACAACATCTAACTGAAATAGTGAGTAAAATATTGAGTAGCTTAAATGCAATGTAAGTCACTTTAGATAAAAGCGTCTGAAAATGCATAAATGTAAATAAAACCTCTTCAGCATGATGCTGATGTAGGCTGCTCAATTATTGGCTAAACAGTCTGTTTAATCAATAGTTTTGTCATTTATTGTAAATTAAAGTGTATTTATACTCAACATTTCTTTCACATGCAATCTTGAATGGATTTTTTTCACAATGCATTCTGGGATAATCTCCTCCCTAAATGATTCTGCCTCAATTTGGCCAAAAGAATGTACCATCACTTTGCTGCCTACCTTTCTGAACAGCCTTCAGGTCTGTGATGTATTGAAATGCCGTCTATGTAGGCAGCACACTGGGTTTCAGAACAGAGCGACTCTCTCTCACTCTCTCATGTGTTTCATTTTCTCGTGTTATTAAAGTGGTTGGGTGTGAGATGTGAAACCGGTTGAGTCCCGTCCCTCAAAGCTCTGAGAGAATGATGCTAAATGAGTCTCTCTATGAAAAACCAACCCCCATCCCTCTCTCCTTCTCTCTCTTTGAAGTTCACTCTGTCTGACTGGCTGCTACATCATTTATGTCCAGTTCAGCAAGCTCAGAATACATTTTATTCACCGTACTTATTCACCTGTCTTCTCTCTCTGACATTCTTTTTCTTATTTCTCAATTTTGGCATGACAAAAATGTATATTTGTTGCAAAATCTGTGCAAAAAAAGGTAAATAAAGTAAAATAGCAAATTGAGTATACTAGTATTAACCAGTGTTATTTTAGTATCATTAAGATACTATTATAGTTATCTAAAACTAAACCATTAAAAACATGTTTGTTACATGAAATAAATTAAACGTTAACTGATATTAAAGATATTTAATCAGTTAACAGTTTTTATACTAAAATAAAAACATAATTACTAAAAACTATATAGATATATTAAAATATTAAAACTTAAACTAAAATTAAAATGAAAGCAGAAAAATTCAAAATATTTAATAAAAACTACAGTGTATATAGTATCTCAATATTATTATTATTTTAGAATTATTTAATAATCTTAACACTACACATTTCCTGTCATATAATTGTTTTATCTTTAGTGTGACATTAACATGAACTAGATTTTTATATTTTCTAAAAGTAAATGTAAGTAATGTTTGCCTGTGCAAAACTCGCCACTGTGATGCAAGAGTGTTGTGTGTGTGATTGCTAAAGGGGTCCTGACATGAGAAATACATTTTTCCTTGATCTTTTGACATATCAGATATTATAGAAAATCCTCCTCGTTATAAACAAAGCATTTATTTAACCAGGGTCCAAAAACAGCTAATTTTGATTTTGCGGGATCTGGGACGTCACACGGGCAAAACCATTTACATATACCCGCCTCCAGAACAAGACATCAACCAATCAGCATAGGCCCCGCCCACTGCCGTTCAGTCGCTTAACAGCTTGCATTTGCCTGCACTGGATGTGAGCGTTGCGTCAAAAGCAAATAAAGCCCATTATAATGACTGACGCTGTCTACACTGGATACATTATACAGATGTGCGTTCATTTTACTCCACATCTGTTGACAACAGGACAAATGGAAGTGTAAAGGTACCTTTGCTTTGGCGCAGCCAGTTTAAACAGCTCATTTGCTCATAGGATCCCAGCATCTGCAACAAGTGGATGGTTTGTCTTTAATGATGCTCTGGATCACGTCAGAGGATTATATGTTTGTTCGGAGAATTTGACTGCATTTTGTTTTCTAAAAGAGGCACAGTGTAATTGAGAATTGGCAAAGAAACTTTTGCTGAAAGATGAAGCAGTCAGCTGTGTCGGATCTGATAGCATTTGCATCACAAACTGCAAGTAAACTATTTAATAATGTTTTGTCTGTAAATGACGGTTTTACACACTCACTTACGTGCAATAGCGAGTCGGTGTTGATACTGTTTCCAGTGCAATGATGTTAGCCAATCATAACAGTGAACGTTTACTGACGAGCCTTAAAGCAGCCGCCGCATAAAAACCGATCATTTCAGACAGAGGCTCAGAATGAGGGTTGAAAATAACTGTTTTTACACACACATATATACTGCAAAAAAGTTTGGGATCTGTAAGATTTTTCATGTTTTTAAAAGAAGTCTCTTATGCTTACCAAGGTTGCATTTATGTTATTAAAAATATAAAACAAACAGTAATATTGTGAAATATTATTACAATTTAAAATAACTAGTATAACTATAAATAACTACTGTAATTATTAGAAAATATTTTAAAATGTAATTTATTACAAAGCTGAATTTTCAGCATCATTACTCCAGTCTTCAGTGTCACATGATCATTCAGAAATCATTCTAATATGATGATTTGCTGCTCAAGAAACATTTATGATTATTATAAATTTTTTTCAGGATTATTTGATGAATAGATAGAACAGCATTTATTTGAAATAGAATCTTTTGTAACATTATAAATCTCTTTTGATCAATGTAATGCATCCTTGCTGAATAAAAGTATTACTTTCTTTCATTTAAATAAAAAAATCTTACTGACCCCAAACTTTTGAACTTTTGAACGGCAGTGTATAATGTTACAAAGCTTTCTATTTCAGACAAATGATAATAATAATCATAAATGTTTCTTGAGCATATTAGAATGATTTCTGAAGGATCATGTGACACTGAAGACTGGAGTAATGATGCTGAACATTCAGCTTTGATCACAGGAATACATTACATTTTAAAATATATTCAAACAGAAAACATTTATTTTACATTGTAATAATACTTCACAATATTACTGTTTTTTTTTTTTTGTTTTTTTTTGTTTTTTTAATTTTTAATTAAATAAATGCAGCCTTGGTGAGCAGAAGAGACTTCTTTTTAAAACATTAAAAATCTTACAGATCCCAAAGTTTTGTGCAAAAAACTTTATTAACATTATAAATGAGCCTCAAGGAACATGACCTTGAGCATGTCATGACCCCTTTAATGGGTTTGGGTGGTTGCTTATTAGTTTAAGTCAAAAGAGCCCACCCAGCAGAGTGTTATGGGATTTTTCATATCATTAACCCTTAGTATGAGCAGTAGTAACAGTAATAATGTGCTGACCCTCAGATACTTTTTTTACATGATCATTTGTCCACTTATTAATTGATTCCATTGACAGGTCATTGTCCAGGTCCTATAGATGGGTTTGCATGCGGGCAGCGGTGTGTGTCTGGTTTGGCCCGTGTGATGGATGGCATTTAGAGATGATATGAGCCGAGAGCTCCGGCTTCGGCCATTAGCGGAGTCACCAAACAGATGACCTGACACATTATGACCGTAATAAAGAAAACCTTCATTTTCTTAGCTATTGATCTACAATCAAAGCAAATGGGCTGTGCGCTCTCAGAGACGTGCCTTCGGCCTGTTCTCGGCCAATGCGGGACGTGCTCTGGCGCTCGTCGGGCCGCGCAGGACTTGTGCTATGGATCCCCGAGGTATACAGAGGAAAATAGGGCCACCTATCACAGCTGTCCATGAGTTGGTAATGGGTTTTTTTGGGGAGAAGCAGTAATAGATGTGAGGAGAACAGAGGAAAATGGATAGTAGAGGAGGGGAGAGACATTACAGAGTTTTACAGTGCGTTTGGGAGCCATTGCGAAACTCCTCTGCGCCACAGAAATCGTAATCGTCTTAGAATGCTAAATAGCCACCTTGAAAACCCTCATCAAAATCTCAGCGTGGTGCGCTCTCTTTTTAAAATCCTCCATTTTTCTTTTCTCTGCATTCCTTGTGATTCATATTTTAACGCAGGTTACTCTGGCTCCAGATACTAAGCAGAGAGAGAAGGAAAGAAACGATGGACTCAAACTGGTCCAATCTGCATAGGGTGACCAGATGAACAATATAAAAACATCTAAGAGTAACCTAGTGGGTAGTGCACATGCTCTGATGGATGGCGACCTATATGAACTGGGAGTGACACTTAAAAATAAAATTAACAAATCAGTTATCCGTATCGGTTACACTTTATTTAAAGGTGACGTAGTTATATTGTACTTATTCAAATATGTACTAAGTAATATTAATTAACTACATGTATTTACTGTTATTAATGTAATAAGTACATGTAGTAACGTGTAACAACGTTACCTTAAAATAAAAACATACTTTTGCATGTGGGAGAGGGAGTGGCTCTTAACATTAAGTCGAAAGTTGATTGGTTGCCGAATTGTCCAATGGCATTTTTTTACTCGTTTGACAAATGGATAAAAAAAGCATTTGTCAAAATGGGAAAAAAAAAGGGGAAAATTTACTTTTCTAAAATGCAATTTAAACGATTAATTAATTTAATATTTTACTGTTTGAATTGGACCTGCTGAAAGTCGATGTTTTTGCTCTAAATCACTAGTCAAACCTAAACTTTCGTGTTGATACTACAATCCAACATAAAGCAAGTTTTACATTGAGCATTAAATGATTAGTTCACTTTAAAATGAAAATGATCCCATGATTTACCCTCAGGCCATCCTGGGTGTATGTGACATTCTTCTTTCTGAAGAACACAATCAGAGTTATATTGATAAATATCCTGACTCTTCCAAGCTTTATAATGGCAGTGAACAGGGCTAACAAGTTTGAAGCTCAAAAAAGTGCATCCATCCATCCATTATGAACGTACTCCATACGGCCCCTGGGGGGGTTTATAAAGGCCTTCTGAAGTGAATCAATGGGTTTTGTAAGAAAAATATCCACATTTAAATATCTAGCTTGCGGCGGATAATGGATGGATACACTTTTTTGGGCTTCAAATTTTGGGCTGCCATTATAAAGCTTGGATTAGTCAGGACATTTTTTAACATAACTCTGATTGTATTCGACTGAAAGAATAATGTCATATACACCTAGGATGGCTTGAGGGTGAGTAAATCATGGGATAATTTTCATTTTTGGGTGAACTATCCCTTTAATATAGTAGTAACTATGTATAATATATACACTCACCTAAAGGATTATTAGGAACACCATACTAATACTGTGTTTGACCCCCTTTCACCTTCAGAACTGCCTTAATTCTACGTGGCATTGATTCAACAAGGTGCTGAAAGCATTCTTTAGAAATGTTGGCCCATATTGATAGGATAGCATCTTGCAGTTGATGGAGATTTGTGGGATGCACATCCAGGGCACGAAGCTCCCGTTCCACCACATCCCAAAGATGCTCTATTGGGTTGAGATCTGGTGACTGTGGGGGCCATTTTAGTACAGTGAACTCATTGTCATGTTCAAGAAACCAATTTGAAATGATTCAAGCTTTGTGACATGGTGCATTATCCTGCTGGAAGTAGCCATCAGAGGATGGGTACATGGTGGTCATAAAGGGATGGACATGGTCAGAAACAATGCTCAGGTAGGCCGTGGCATTTAAACGATGCCCAATTGGCACTAAGGGGCCTAAAGTGTGCCAAGAAAACATCCCCCACACCATTACACCACCACCAGCAGCCTGCACAGTGGTAACAAAGCATGATGGATCCATGTTCTCATTCTGTTTACGCCAAATTCTGACTCTACCATCTGAATGTCTCAACAGAAATCGAGACTCATCAGACCAGGCAACATTTTTCCAGTCTTCAACTGCAAATTGTAGCCTCTTTTTCCTATTTGTAGTGGAGATGAGTGGTACCCAGTGGGGTCTTCTGCTGTTGTAGCCCATCCGCCTCAAGGTTGTGCGTGTTGTGGCTTCACAAATGCTTTGCTGCATACCTCGGTTGTAACGAGTGGTTATTTCAGTCAAAGTTGCTCTTCTATCAGCTTGAATCAGTCGGCCCATTCTCCTCTGACCTCTAGCATCAACAAGGCATTTTCGCCCACAGGACTGCCGCATACTGGATGTTTTTCCCTTTTCACACCATTCTTTGTAAACTCTAGAAATGGTTGTGCGTGAAAATCCCAGTAACTGAGCAGATTGTGAAATACTCAGACCGGCCCGTCTGGCACCAACAACCATGCCACGCTCAAAATTGCTTAAATCACCTTTCTTTCCCATTCTGACATTCAGTTTGGAGTTCAGGAGCTTGTCTTGACCAGGACCACACCCCTAAATGCATTGAAGCAACTGCCATGTGATTGGTTGATTAGATAATTGCATTAATGAGAAATTGAACAGGTGTTCCTAATAATCCTTCAGGTGAGTGTATAACTGCATAACCTAGAGATAGTTCACTCAAAAATGTAAATGGTCATTCTTTACTCACCCAGATGTTGTTTCAAACCTGTATGACTAGTCTGTAAGATATTTTGAAGAATGTTCAAGTCCAACAACAGTGAACCCCATTGACAAAAGAGAGTGAGTAACTGATGACAGAATGTTCATTTTTTAGGTGAACTATCCCTTTAAGGCTTCACATTGCCCTGCTAGTTCCTCATGACATAAAAAATTGTTAAATCGCTGCAATGTCAGTGTAGACTTTATTTACAGTAATGCAAAAGCAAATTAAAGCTCAGGCTAAACTTGTGTCCCGGAAGTTCACCCTAGGTCTACTGTGTCAATCGGGGTCGTGCTGTAGAAATGATTACACCTCAAAGAACCGCCATTAAAATCTCATAATCACGGCACACACAAATGAGGATGGATATTTGTTATACGCTTGTTAAACTCTGACATTTTGTTCCACTCTTTAAGGGTCACTAGATTGAACATTAGCTTTTGTGTTCGCATGGAAAGATTTGCTGTGCTACGTTCTGTTAATGATGCAAACTGTAGCTAATTGTACATTATGATTGTATTATAGTCTGCATCATAGATTTTGTTTTTTTATGTTAATTGACTCATGATGTATTGGGTTGGACAGAACTAGCTGAGTGAAACGTAAATGTGGGTTTAGACTGGTTATTGCTTGCTCTTTCAAGAAACCAATACAGTCTTAATGGAACGGCCATTGCTGTGTAATTCAGTTGAACGGTTCTGGTCTGCTTCTCTGAACACAGACCATGATTTTATAGATTTACCACTGGCTTTTTTAAACCTTGCAACCTTGTGTTAACTAACATTTAAATTAACTGTTCTTTTCTCTGCATTCCTTGTGATTCATATTTTAACGCAGGTTACTCTGGCTCCAGATACTAAGCAGAGAGAGAAGGAAAGAAACGATGGACTCAAACTGGTCCAATCTGCATAGGGTGACCAGATGAACAATATAAAAACATCGAAGAGTAACCTAGTGGGTAGTGCACATGCTCTGATGGATGGCGACCTATATGAACTGGGAGTGACACTTAAAAATAAATGATCTACATTTTATTCCTTTCATTGCATTGCATCATGTATGTTATCTTGCTTACTGCTGATTTGTGTGTTGCATTATAGATGATAGCGTGTTACATTTTAACATGTGTACAGCGATCAGCAGGACTACAATAAGGAGATTTTTCTGTCAGTAGTTCATATTTTTCTTGTCCTGCCTACTTTTTCACTGTCCACCCCTCAAGAATGTGAAATAAATTATGTAAATGTTTTCTTTACATGCAACACATCGTTTCTAATTTATAATAACGCCTGTAAATGAGTAATGTTTTGCACAATGTAAGTGCCTTTTTTCTATTACTGTAAGCCTGTTTGCTACAGAATACAGTGCAATATGTTCATTTGCTTTTATTGGTTTCAACCCATTCGAGGGTTTCCAAAACACTTAGAGCAATCATTTTCTTGTAGTCTAGTTGGTCTAACCAGCTAGATTCACCTGTAAACCAGCAACACTTGCATCATATTCAGCAGCATCCAGTAATGTCACGAGTGTTGCACGTCTTTTGTACAGCGAGGTGTAGCTGTCGTTGTGTTCGATGGCTCATATCTTTGAGTTATAGATGAGGCGCTGTAGGTGCATGTGTCTCAGCCCTTCTGTTCTGACTATTCTAGCCTTCTGTCTGTAATATTCTCCTGCTGTGATGGGATCTGGCCAACATTATGCCACTGGATTTCATCTGTCTTCACTTGCGCTGTATGCAACGAAACACACATTGACAGTTCACTGCTTCTTTTTGGCAGAGTTGCTCACCAACCCAGTTTTATTTTAGATTTTCTTTCATCGGTGTAACATATTTGGCTTCTGAAAATGGCGTATAAAGTTCTGTCATGACAACTCTCGGAAAGTTTGGCATGGAAAGGTGGCTGCAAAATGACACATTGATAAATAATGATCATAAATAAAATTAACTGCCAATTGCGTTAGATATAAGTGTGTTCTGGATAGCTACCATCTAGCTTACTTTTAAAAGCCTTTTGATGTGTGCTGATCCTGTGAAATTAAGATTTACAGTAACTGTAGAGACGTAGTTCTGCTTCAGTTATCATCTTATTTACATTCAGAACCTGACCTGGACCAGTTTGCAGCAAAAAACCTTAAGCCTTAGTTTGTTTAGTAGGGTTCTCTCAACTTAAGGTGTTTGTTGCACCCGGCTGCAGCACATTAGTGTGAAGCATTCATCTCGGTGAACTCTGTGAAATAAAGTGTTCCCTTCAGATTAATGACCTTCTCAGAGCTGTGTTTGTTGTCGTGTGCATTAGCAGGTAAATCTCCTGTGTTTTCTGAGCTTAACCGGGCTGATTTGATTTCAGGTGAAGGGTTTGCAGCACTGAGAGAACATTTCAGGCTTGTGTGTGTGTGTGTGTGTGTGTGTGTGGATTTGCAATCTTGTCAACAGGTTTATTTTGAAAAGAAACAAGCATATTTCATTGACATTATTAAGCAGATAGTTCTGGTTCAAAATCTGATTGGATACGCTGCTTCAAAGCCACTATATCCGTATATACTATGCAAACCACTGCATAGCAATGCGCTAAAAACACATGACTGACCACATAACTCCCTGACAACCACCCACAACACCCTCACAACCACATAACAACGCCCTAGAAATCACCAACAACACCCTTGCAACCGCATAATAACGCCCTAGAAATCACTCATAGCGTCCCAACAACACCCTCGCAACCTCATAGCAACGCCCTAGAAACCACCCACCACCCTCTTACAGCCACTTATCAACTCACTAGAAATCACTCATAGTGTCTTTGCAATGCCCTAGAAACCAATCAAAACACCCTCGCAATGATAAAACAACACCCTAGAAATCAGTAACAGTGTCCTAGCAACACCCTAGAAACCACCCACAACACCCTAACAATCAAATATAAACACCTTAGAAATCACTCACAGCGTCCTAACAACACCCTTGAAACCACCCACAGCATCCTCACAACAATATAACAGCGTCCTAGAAATCACTCATGGAGTCTTTGCAACACCCTAGAAACCACTCACACCCTCACAACCAAATATAAACACCCTAGAAACCATCCACAACACCCTCACAACCAAATATAAACACCCTAGAAACCATCCACAACACCCTCACAACCAAATATAAATTCACTTTAATCACTTTAATTTTAATTTAATTTTTTTAACTTTAATTGACATGCTATTTGTTGATAATAAAGTATTAAAAAAGCAATTGAATTATTTTTTATATATATAAGCTGTGATGTAGTTAATATGGTTTATTTATTTATTTTTGGCTAGTAGAAGTTCTGAATGGCCGGTAATTTAAAAATGTAGTAGCCAAATTTGCCGGTGAGTGAAAAAGTGTGAAACCCTGCTCACAGCATCCTAGCAACACCCTAGAAACCACCCACAACACCCTCACAACCAAATATAAACACCCTAAATCACCCACATGGACTTAGCAACGCCCTAGAAACCACCCACAACACCCTCACAGCCACTTAGCAACACCCTAGAAATCACTCATAGCATCCTAGCAATGCTCTAGAAACCACTCACAACACCCTCACAACAATATAACATCCTAGAAATCACTCACAGCGTCCTAGCAACACCATAGAAACCACCCACACCACCCTCACAACCAAATATAAACACTCTAAATCACTCACAGCATCCTAGCAATGCCCTAAAAACCACTCACAACACCCTCACGACAATATAATAACATCCTAGAAATCACTCACGGCGTCCTAGCAACACCCTAGAAACCACCCACAACACCCTCACAACCAAATATAAACACCCTAAATCACTCACAGCATCCTAACAACACCCTAGAAACTACCCACATCATCCTCACAACAATATAACAGTGTCCTAGAAATCACTCACAGGACTTAGCATCGCCCTAGAAACCACCCACAACACCCTCACAACCAAATATAAACACCCTAAATCACTCACAGCGTCCTAACAACACCCTAGAAACTACCCACATCATCCTCACAACAATATAACAGTGTCCTAGAAATCACTCACAGGACTTAGCATCGCCCTAGAAACCACCCACAACACCCTCACAGCCACTTAGCAACACCCTAGAAATCACTCATAGCATCCTAGCAATGCTCTAGAAACCACTCACAACACCCTCACAACAATATAATAACATCCTAGAAATCACTCACAGCGTCCTAGCAACACCCTAGAAACCACCCACAACACCCTCACAACCAAATATAAACACCCTAAATCACTCACAGCGTCCTAACAACACCCTAGAAACTACCCACATCATCCTCACAACAATATAACAGTGTCCTAGAAATCACTCACAGGACTTAGCATCGCCCTAGAACCCACCCACAACACCCTCACAGCCACTTAACAACTCCCTAGAAATCACTCATAGCATCTTTGCAATGCCCTAGAAACCACTCACACCCTCGCAACTTTGTATTAATACAAAGTTGAACATCGGTTTTGTTTAATAATTTAATTGCCACTGTTTTGCAACCCTTTAACTATTAAATCACTGCAACACATCCTCTCGTGACTTATTGCTTTTTTTGTGATCATTGCATGTGTTAGAGCTGTTCTCTAGATGGTAAAGTTAACTTTATCATGATTTTCTTTCCACCTGTCAAGTCAAAAGTGTGTTGATGTGGGTTAAACGGAGTAGCACTTTAATTTCGCTGCAACACATCGCCGTGCTCTGTTGCGTTTGCGTGGAATAAAAACATTCACTGGCATTCGCTGTCATCACTCTTAAAAACAACCAAAGATAAAATGTGTTCATGCCAGTCCCCTCTGACTGCTCTCTGAGCAAACAAAACACACTGAACATGATGAAGGTGTAAACTACCACTCCACCTGCGAGACGCTTCTGTTTGTATGACAACTGCTTAGCATATTAGAAAAATATAACCCAGGGATAGAACAAAGTCTGTTTATCTGTTCAAGGGGAAAAAAGGGATTTAGTGGCAAAGGGGGAAAAGGGTTTGTACGTTCAGGCTTTTGCAATCCTCCGTATGAGTCCTGCTGAGAAATAAAGGGGCATATTTGTTTGGGCTCTCAGTTGTGTCAATGTTTAAGCCTATTTACAGCTTTTAATCGGCTTAGAGCTTTCCCCCTCATCTCTCTCTCTCTCTCTCTCTCTCTCTGAGCGAATATATATATAAAAACAACAAATCATCTCTTGAAAATGTTTTGTGCATTTGCAGTATTGCTTAAGTAACAATAAAACAGAGTAATGCGCTGGTCTATCTACTTTCGAGGTTTAATTTAGCATTTAACGGTGTGATTTTGTCCCAAACCAATACTGTAAATCATTCATTCAGCTCCAGATCTGTAAAATATATTGTTATCCAGCCCATTCTCACAGCAGGAGTCTTGTTTTGCAAAGTAACTGATGTATTTGGATATTAGCATGTTTTGAAGCTTTGAGATAGAAATAGTTCCAAAAACTAAATATTACTAGGTGTTTGCTGAGTCAAGCATCTCTGTTACTGTTGCTCATATACATTAGCGTTTTAAATCATTGCTTCAGACTAAGTGTGTTCACACTTGGCATGTTTGGTTGGATTAAAACGAACCCTGGTGCGATTGCTCTGTTAGTTATTTCATTTGAATAAGTGTGAACTCTGCCGTCTGAACCCTGGTGTGCACCAAACAAGCGGACCGAGACGCTGAAAAGATGAGTCTCGCTCCGCTTCCAAACCAACTCTGGTGTGGTTCGACTGAAATATGAACGCAACACGAACCAAACACATGTAAACTAACCAAAAACAGGACATGATGTCACAACACAATCAAGCATACCTGTGTTTTCTCGTCATAGTCGTGATGTTGCCCATCACAGTTCGGTACAGGCGTCAGAACCGCGTCTCCTCACAGCAGATCTTGGTTTGTGTGTGTGACGGAGGGATTCCTGCCACTGTTTTGACTCCTTTACACATTTTATAAGCTCTTTATGAGTTCTCAGCTGGTCAAAATACCATCATATGTAGCTACGCACACACAACGTGTGCATTTAACCCAGCACACAGCATTGCTTTGGATGTTTGGTAAATTCAGTTGCGAAATTATACATAATAAAAGCAGACCAATCAGGTTGTGAACATATTCCTATGCCTTTTAGTATCTTTAGGTTCGGTGTTAAAATGCCAATGTGAACGCTAAGCAGACCAGGATTACATTTTTTATTTTTTTTTGTCCGGACCAAACGAACCAAGCGAACCAAGTGTGAACACCTTAAGTATAAGTGTGTAGCTCGTCCTGCACCATTTGTTGTAAACCATGGTCCAAATACAATATGCAAACAATCATAACGCAAGATAAATATGTGCACAGAGAAAGCCTATAGGATGTACATTAACTATACTTTATTTCCCATGAAAAATACAACTAAATCAAAGGAAAAGACAGAGCTAGCAAACACATCAGGCTTTTTTTTAACCTAACAAGCTTCTTTTAGTGCAATATGTTTTGTTGTAAAATGTGCTTTTGCAATCTTTCTTTACAAACAGGTGTATACGGGTATGTGTCTCCCTCGTCCACTTGTGATCCAAAACGTCTGCAGGTTCTGTACAGTTAAAATTTTTAAAGACGTATGAATTCTGAAGAACACATGTCCATTGTAAGAGTATTTGAGTACGACGACCAGCACCTGGTCCATTATCCTCCTGCAGGAAGCAGTAGTTTCCAAGCAGGCAGCAACACAGACACCTTTGTTGAGTTCAGGACCCTGGGCAGCTCATGGGAAAGTTGTCGTGGCTCCCCAGAGCAGCAGATGTCTTTGGAGAGGTGAGGAGATGTCCGCCAGATGGCTGTGCAGATGTTTTCAGGTTGAGTTTTCACTGACCTTCACAAAGATGTCTCTCAGAGTGGACTCAGAGCTACCAGAGGGACATTTTACTGCTCAGAGGTTGGTCGTTGAATAGCTAAAGAGACTTAATGGAGTTCTCAGTATTTATTTAACGAATAACTTTTTATTTAAACTATAGTTTCTTCAAATATTAATTTGTTGACATGCAGTAGGAGTGTAGAGCTATAAAATGTGGAACAGTTTAGATCATTTGATGAGAAATGTTTGAGTTCATGATGAGATCTTTGGTATCTTGGCAAGTCGGAGCACAGTTTGAGACATTTTTGAGATCTGTTACAGAGTGCCACTATTTAACCCTGATTTAAAAACCCACTCATTTTTTTAAAAATGAAGTGAGTATTGTTCAGCTGGTCATGTTTCTTATTATTTTCAATGTCGTTGTGCTGCTTCTATTCTTGTGGGAACCGTGAAGCATTTTTTTTCACGATTCTGTGATGAATAGAATGTAAAAAAAAAACAGCATTTATTTGAAATCGAAATCTTTTTTTGTAACATTATAAATGTCTTTACTGTCACTTTTGATCAGTTTAATCCATCCTTGCTGAATAAAAGTATTCAATTCTTTCCAAAAAAAAAAGAAGCTTGTTGTTTCAGCCACAGAATAAAAAATAATAAAAGGTAATTGAAGCTTTTTATCTCACAGTTCTGACTTTTTTTCTTGCAGTTGTCAGTTTATATTACACAATTCTGAGGTTTTCTGAGAATTGTGTGATATAAAGTTGCAATTGCGTGTTATAAATCAGAATTGCGAGATATGAACTATTTTTAAGAAAAAAAGTCTGACTCGCAATTCTGACTTTTTTCTCAATTGTGAGTTTTTCACGCAATTTCATCTTTTTCTACTTTATAAATTGCAATTCTAACTTTATAACTCGCAATTCAGACTTTTTTCTCAATTCTGACTTTATAACTCGCAATTCTGACTTCATATCTCGCAATTCCGACTTTATAACTCGCAATTCCGACTTTATAACTCGCAATTTCGACTTTATAACTCGCAATTCCGACTCTTTGAAAAATAGTTTATATCACACAATTCTGACTTTATATCTCGCAATTCCGATTTTATAACTCGCAATTCTGACTTTATATCTCGCAATTCCGACTTTATATCACGCAATTCTGACTTTATAACTCGCAATTTCGACTTTATAACTCGCAATTCCGACTCTTTGAAAAATAGTTTATATCACACAATTCTGACTTTATATCTCGCAATTCCGATTTTATATCACGCAATTCCGACTTTATAACTCGCAATTCTGACTTTATATCACGCAATTCCGACTTTATAACTCGCAATTCCGACTTTATAACTCGCAATTCTGACTTTATAACTCGCAATTCAGACTTTTTTCTCAATTCTGACTTTATAACTCGCAATTCTGACTTCATATCTCGCAATTCCGACTTTATAACTCGCAATTCCGACTTTATAACTCGCAATTTCGACTTTATAACTCGCAATTCTGACTTTATATCACGCAATTCCGACTTTATAACTCGCAATTCCGACTTTATAACTCGCAATTCTGACTTTATAACTCGCAATTCAGACTTTTTTCTCAATTCTGACTTTATAACTCGCAATTCTGACTTCATATCTCGCAATTCCGACTTTATAACTCGCAATTCCGACTTTATAACTCGCAATTTCGACTTTATAACTCGCAATTCCGACTCTTTGAAAAATAGTTTATATCACACAATTCTGACTTTATATCTCGCAATTCCGATTTTATAACTCGCAATTCTGACTTTATATCTCGCAATTCCGACTTTATATCACGCAATTCTGACTTTATAACTCGCAATTTCGACTTTATAACTCGCAATTCCGACTCTTTGAAAAATAGTTTATATCACACAATTCTGACTTTATATCTCGCAATTCCGACTTTATATCACGCAATTCCGACTTTATAACTCGCAATTCCGACTTTATAACTCGCAATTCCGACTCTTTGAAAAATAGTTTATATCACACAATTCTGACTTTATATCTCGCAATTCTGACTTTATATCACACAATTCTGACTTTATATCACACAATTCTGACTTTATATCTCGCAATTCTGACTTTATATCTCGCAATTCCGACTTTATAACTCGCAATTCTGACTTTATATCACACAATTCTGACTTTATAACTCGCAATTCTGACTTTATAACTTGCAATTCCGACTTTATATCTCGCAATTCCGACTTTATAACTCGCAATTCTGACTTTATATCACACAATTCTGACTTTATAACTCGCAATTCCGACTTTATAACTCACAATTCTGACTTTATATCATGCAATTCCGACTTTTATAATTCGCAATTCTGACTTTATATCTTACAATTCTGACATGAATGTGATTAAATGACAAAATGTTCATTTTTTGGTGAACCGTCCCTTTTAGTCTAAACTGACATATTTTGTCAGAGATTCTTTCTGTGTAATACGGTGAATCAGTCCCAAAGCCTGTCTTCATTACCTTACATAACTCCTGAAATACTTAAATATAAAATAACACACTGAAATAGCTCAGAGGCTTAGCTCACCGTCGCCTCAGATCTCTCGCCTGAAAAGCACTTCTGTTGTGCAAGTATGTCACCGGAAAAGTGGGAGCCACAATCCCATGCGGTATTGGAACAGGCCTGTGTGCTTCAAAAGCCACCGAGATGAAAGACTGAGGTGGAGAGGAGCTGATGAGAATATGCTGAGTGGAATCACTGGCTAATTAACTTTTTGCTGCAATGAATCCTTTGAACTGTCATTGATGTCTAGACGCTTATGTAATGACCTCTCTTCTTCCTCCCGCTACAGATACGCCACGACGGCTCGCTCGACATTAGAGTGGAGCGTTAACAAACTGCACAAACTGAGCCAGGCAACTGCACTGTGTTTGATACTCATGCATACATGCGCAGGGCGGTCCCTTGTTGGATGACGTTTATGACGCCCTCGTATATGTGAGCTGATGCAGTGAGATTAATGCAATTAAACAATTCAGCTGAGAACTCTAGCATCTCAAGGAATTCTGGGCATGTTTGGGTTTATTTGTGAGTTCGGAAACACTTTATTTTAAGGTGACGTATAGTTACTACATGTACTTACTATAGTAATAACAGTAAATTATGCATAATTACAAGTAACACCCTAAACCAAACCCTAACCATAACTCTATAGTAAGTACATGTAGTTAATTAATATTACTTAGTACTTATTTGAGCAAGTACAATGTAACGACACCTTAAAAAAAAAGTGTAACCGTGAGTTGTGTTAAAGTTACAGGCTCTATCGGTTAATAAACAAAACTGCATGCGTCTTGCAAAAGAATATTGTAGCCGGAACTACTTCTCCGCAGCGGTTGACATCCCACTCGATCCGAATATAAGCACTTATTATAGGCATACCGACAAAAACACGGTTTGGATTCATGATGTTTTCACATAGGATTCACATAGTGTACCTAATAATAGAATGTGACAAAGCCCTAAGAAAGTAAGCAAGCCTCAGTGTATGGATTGTAGTATGAGTAGTACGAGTATTGCTTTAATACTAGAAATTTTGATAGTGACTTGGTTTAGCATTTT
The DNA here is from genome assembly GCA_039654625.1 of Rhinogobio ventralis. Lineage (NCBI taxonomy): Eukaryota > Metazoa > Chordata > Actinopteri > Cypriniformes > Gobionidae > Rhinogobio > Rhinogobio ventralis. The sequence goes on along the minus strand of CM077200.1, from coordinate 3,970,373 downwards.
GGCCAGAAAGAAACATTAAGGGCCAGATTTACTAAACAGGGAAAATTAGCGTGAGCGCGCAATCCCATAAAAGCGCCGATGGCAGTGGAAAGTTCAGCATGTGATCTACTGACAAATAGACAAATGAAAGAGCACAGACGCAGCCGGATCATTTCCATAATGACCAACACAATCTACCAAGAGCAGCGCAAATTAGTGTCTGGTTTAAAGGGATAGTTCACCCAAAAGTGAAAATTAGCCCATGATTTACTCACCCTCAAGTCATCCTAGCTGTATATGACATTCTTCTTTCAGACGAACACAATCAGAGTTATATTAAAAAAGTCCTGGCTCTTCCAAGCTTTATAATGGCAGTGAATGGCTGTTTCTGTTTTGAAGTCCATAAAAGTGCATCTATCCATCATATAACTGAAGTGCCTTCTGAAGTGAAGCATTTGTTTATTACATTTTACAAACTGTAATCTCTAACTTCCGCTAACTGTCGTACGTGCATTCACGAGAGACTGGCATTCCCAGCGTATGACGTATGACGCAGGCGTAGCATAAGTTGACTATTCGTCTAAAAGAAGACTGTCACATACACCTAGGATGACTTGATGGTGAGTAAATCATGGGCTAATTTTCATTTTTGGGTGAACTATCCCTTTAAGACATGCTTTTTTGGGCAGTAAATAATGCCACAAATACCTTGGCTGGCTATCACCAGACCAAGCTCAATCTTTTAAGATTGAACATTGGTCTGGGGAGTCTGCTATGCATTTTCTACTGCACAAGAGGCGTGATCAACGAGCATAAAAGACTCTGTACGCAACTGGATAGTCCTTTAACCAATCAGACCACAAGAGGCGTGATCAACGGGCATCGATCCATCACTTCTCTATCCGTCATTTTGTTAAACCCACCAATAACGCGCCAGGTGGATAAGCCAGTTTGTGATTGGTTCCCGCAAATGTGTAACAGAAGCAGGATAAATTAATGTACAGGTTTCCAGCCTGAGCTGCAGGGCGAAATCAGGTTTACCCAGTCTAACAAATACCAGTAAATTGACTAGCAAACCTTAGTAAATCAGCTTGCGTGATTAATTTAAATACTCTCCTCCCATAAATTTTGCATCTGAAAGGGAAACTTCAGTCGCAAAAATAACCCTGTTTTAGTATTTCTATGGAAAATGCTTTGTAGTTTGAGTAATAGTAGAATTAATAGTACTGTAGTTATGGAAGCCCATTTCCACCCCATAATAATAATTATGACGTAAAAAGTAAAATTATATACATAGAAAGTAATATTAATGTGAGACAGTAAACGCTGTTGGGATGCAAGACAATTTTTGGAAGAAATTCCAACAATAAAGTAAAATTGAATTGAATGTGACAAATTAAGGGCCCTATCATACACCCAGCGCAATGCGATGCCAAGCGCGACGCAAGTGTTTTTTGCTAGTTTCCGTCTGACGCAGTTATCATTTTCATGTCCAGCTCCACGTTGTTTAAATAGCAAATGCACTCGTGGCCATCTGATCGCCCATGAGCGTGCTGGTCTGAAAACCAGGTGTGTTCAGGCGCATTGTTGGCGTGTTGCTGTTTTAAGGCAAGTGAAAACGACTGCGCCATTGACCAACAAAAACCTGCTCTAAAGTCAATAGCGCAGTATTTTTGTGTTATTTAAAGGGCGTGTTAGTAATAGCCTATAGGCGGGTGCACAATGCACGTACACTCTGCTTATTACACACACAGGGACGCGCAGCAGCACACAAACATTTTTAAATATTAAAAATAAACTTATTTCTCTCTGGAGAAGTGTTCAGTCTTTCCGCTCGCAAATGGCTTTTAAAGGGAATGGGAGATGAGACTCTGATTGGTTTATTGCACGTTACAAAATTGGTTGTCATAATTTCAGCTTTTTATGTAATAATTTCGACATTTATATCATAATTATAGCTTAGTATCTCATAATTATGGCTTAGTATCTCTATTAATGTTCTAATTCTGTGTTTTTAATAATGATTCTGATTTTTCTTGTGGCCGAAATGGTCTTCCATGTAGTACTATTAACAGTATAAGAAAGTAAAAAATGATGGAATGCAAAATGCATATCCATATGAACTGTGGAGAAGAGCTGACAGTGAATGACTGCGCAGTGTCAAATGTTCCCGGCCCGACAGCAGATACACGCCGTGTTTTGTCTGTACATCTCTGTGCGTCTGTGCTCACTTTCTCCAAATTATTTAATCAGCGCATGCCTCACGGTTTCCTCTAAATATAGGTCAGCGCGCAGAACACACACACACACACACACACACACACGTGAATCTGAAGTAGCTTATTACTCATACTTGGCGAGTGCAGCAACATGACAGCACAGGTGATTTGTGTAAGCTCAGGAAAAATCGAGGCACTTTAGCTGCATTATTGATGAAAATGAGTCCCTGCTGGTGTGTTTCTGTGATAAAGCTACTGAATTAAAGGAAATGGATACATGAAAATACTCCACCGGCATAGTGAGAATTTTTAGGGAGGGAATAGAGAAAGAATGAAATGAAGGACTGAAGGAAAACTGAAGTAGAGAATTCCTTTGAGGTTTATCGACTCTATTGCACATCCCAGATCCAGGAAACCGGCACGATCTAGACTAATCCCCAACTGTAAAACACTGCAGCAGCACTCATGTAAACACACATAACAGCTGCCCGCTTTCAATTAACACATCACGCTGCAGGGAAGTCTGGGAAAATAATGGAATTTCTCTTAAACGATGAATCCAGTGTTTTCTAATGGCTATCGGAATGCCATTCATTCTCTCTCTTTGTATTTCTTTGTTTCTCTCTGTGTCTTTGTCTGGCTGTTGTTAATTGGGTTCAGCGGCCTGACTGCAGGACAGCACGACTCAAGCTTTATTTTCAGAGCGGCTGCTCATGTAAATGAGGAATGGAGTGTGTTCATTCTATTAAAGACCAGCTCTCACATCCATGGATTGTTTTTTTGTATTCCACCCTTTTTCTTCTAATCCTCCTGCACTCCATATAACGAATATTGAGAAAATATATATTTAACACAGTAAGAAAATATATTAAATATAAAAAGAAAAAAATCTATATATTTATAGAATGCTAAACAAAAAACAAAACAACTTACTGTGTGTGTGTGTATATATATATATATATATATATATATATATATACATATATTATGACCATAATTATAGCTTAGTATCTCATAATTATGGCTTAGTATCTCTATATACACCGATCAGGCATAACATTATGAGCACTGACAGGTGAAGTGAATAACACTGATTATCTCTTCATCACGGCTCCTGTTAGTGGGTGGGATATATTAGGCAGCAAGTGAACATTTTGTCCTCAAAGTTGATGTGTTAGAAGCAGGAAAAATAGGCAAGCGTAAGGATTTGAGCGAGTTTGACAAGGGCCAAATTGTGATGGCTAGACGACTGGGTTAGAGCATCTCCAAAACTGCAGCTCTTGTGGGGTGTTCCCGGTCTGCAGTGGTCAGTGTCTATCAAAAGTGCTCCAAGGAAGGAACAGTGGAGAACCGGCGACAGGGTCATGGGCGGCCAAGGCTCATTGATGCACGTGGGGAGTGAAGGTGAGCTACTTTAGCTCAAATTGCTCAAGAAGTTAATGCTGGTTCTGATAGAAAGGTGTCAGAATACACAGTGCATCACAGTTTGTTGTGTATGGGGCTGCATAGCCGAGACCAGTCAGGGTGCCCATGCCAGCGTACCTCAAATCCTTACGCTTGCCCATTTTTCCTGCTTCTAACACATCAACTTTGAGGACAAAATGTTCACTTGCTGCCTAATATATCCCACCCACTAACAGGTGCCGTGATGTAGAGATAATCAATGTTATTGACTTCACCTGTCAATGCTCATAATGAGGCAGGTGTTTGACGGGCTTGAGCCCCTGCCCCTTTGAAAGTGAAAGTGCCCTTTTCGATCTCACCGCAGTGCCCCCGCGAACGCGATTGACCCTGCCCCCGCGGAGGTCTGTGCACGCCACAGCTCAGTTTGTCCAGATCAAGTAAGACTTTGATATTTTAACCTGCAGAGAATGTTGAACAACAATAATCTGTGGGCTAACGGCAATCTTTGCGCGTTAAGAGGTTAGATCACCACGGCAACCATGGTTTCCCGACGTTAACGCCATCCGTGATGGGGCTGTTGATTGCAGCGAGACTGGAGTGCGTATGTGCATGTGGACCAGAGGTTAACGCAGCCCCTGACGGGACCACTGATTTTCAATTTGCTTTCCATTAGGGATCAACCACATCAGTCCTGAGAGACTGGAGAAGCCCTCATTAGTGAGTCTCTCAACGGCATTCCCTTCATCCGCATTTCACTTTCACTCACTTTTCTTCCCATTTGCAAAGAGATGCTTATCAGCCACACGGAATGAAGAGTATTATCATAATTGCATACAAATTAACAGCGATAGGTCGCTGGAATATTCAGTGCATGACTTCCACGCAACAAAAGTCCCGATGTTATAAGCTGCGGATGATTGAGGAAACGCCCCTGTCCCAATTGGCCTGCCGGTGAAACGTTGGCTTTTGTGAGGTGATTTGCATGTGGCGGAGGTGAAAGACTCTTTGCATCCCGAATGAAATCAGAGATAGCATCAGTTGACGTGGTTGAGCCTTGCAGGACAGATGGCTGACATGTTTAACACTCTCAATAAACACTTTGCCATGTAATCATAGCTTGCACGGTTCCTTTAAGCCCCGAGAATGAGCTGTGTGTGTGTCCTGCTGAGCGGAGCAATAGGGAATTTTTCATGGTCACAAAATGCATTCATTTTATTTTGGATATAATTAGCCCACATTTGTTCTGCTTTGATGCTTGTCAAGTTCAGGGCAAGAAATGAGAGTCTCTACCAAGGAACAAGAGTGTGTGTGTGTGTATGTTTTTAATTTGTTCCCCTTACTCCTTTAATATGCACAAGCTCTTGCAATTCCCGTAACAATCCCAGAGGTCAAGGCCATGCAAGTGCATCCCGCCAAACAAACACGACCGGCTGTTTGCCGCCTTTCACACATCACTTACAGGCATCGCCAGGACAACAGAATGCATGTGCACGATCACATTTGTAATTGGGAACCTGTCACCATGTGATGAACGCGTCTGGCTCGCCCTGTTTCTTTAAACAGATTGACATTAACAAGCATCGGTAGATCTAGACAGGATAATGTGCTAGTATTCGAACACTGCCTGTGTTTGAATACTAGCATACTGCACAATTATAGGGGAAGATGGGGAACAGATGTGCATTTACTTTTAATCTGTAACATATTTAGATTAAGTTTAGCATGTGTTGGATGATGATGCATCAGCCAATATGTTATTATAGGAAATAAATAGAAACATTTGCTAATAGCACAAAATGTAAAATTATTCAAAGAGGCCATCTTACCCCATTAATACAATATATATAATATATATATACACTCACCTAAAGGATTATTAGGAACACCATACTAATACTGTGTTTGACCCCCTTTCGCCTTCAGAACTGCCTTAATTCTACGTGGCATTGTTTCAACAAGGTGCTGTAAGCATTCTTTAGAAATGTTGGCCCATATTGATAGGATAGCATCTTGCAGTTGATGGAGATTTGTGGGATGCACATCCAGGGCACGAAGCTCCCGTTCCACCACATCCCAAAGATGCTCTATTGGGTTGAGATCTGGTGACTGTGGGGGCCATTTTAGTACAGTGAACTCATTGTCATGTTCAAGAAACCAATTTGAAATGATTTGAGCTTTGTGACATGGTGCATTATCCTGCTGGAAGTAGCCATCAGAGGATGGGTACATGGTGGTCATAAAGGGATGGACATGGTCAGAAACAATGCTCAGGTAGGCCGTGGCATTTAAACGATGCCCAATTGGCACTAAGGGGCCTAAAGTGTGGCAAGAAAACATCCCCCACACCATTACACCACCACCACCAGCCTGCACAGTGGTAACAAGGCATGATGGATCCATGTTCTCATTCTGTTTACGCCAAATTCTGACTCTACCATCTGAATGTCTCAACAGAAATCGAGACTCATCAGACCAGGCAACATTTTTCCAGTCTTCAACTGTCCAATTTTGGTGAGCTCGTGCAAATTGTAGCCTCTTTTTCCTATTTGTAGTGGAGATGAGTGGTACCCAGTGGGGTCTTCTGCTGTTGTAGCCCATCCGCCTCAAGGTTGTGCGTGTTGTGGCTTCACAAATGCTTTGCTGCATACCTCGGTTGTAACGAGTGGTTATTTCAGTCAAAGTTGCTCTTCTATCAGCTTGAATCAGTCGGCCCATTCTCCTCTGACCTCTAGCATCAACAAGGCATTTTCGCCCACAGGACTGCCGCATACTGGATGTTTTTCCCTTTTCACACCATTCTTTGTAAACTCTAGAAATGGTTGTGCGTGAAAATCCCAGTAACTGAGCAGATTGTGAAATACTCAGACCGGCCCGTCTGGCACCAACAACCATGCCACGCTCAAAATTGCTTAAATCACCTTTCTTTCCCATTCTGACATTCAGTTTGGAGTTCAGGAGATTGTCTTGACCAGGACCACACCCCTAAATGCATTGAAGCAACTGCCATGTGATTGGTTGATTAGATAATTGCATTAATGAGAAATTGAACAGGTGTTCCTAATAATCCTTTAGGTGAGTGTATATATGTATAATATAAATTAATATACATTTTACAAATATAAATATACATTTTAAGCGTCATTAATGTAAAATACTAAATCAGCTATTCTATTTCAAATTTGATTTTGTCAATTTAATTGATAATAATTGACAAAATGATGACAGACAAGGCAGAATCCCAGTAAAAGAGATTCATCTGAAAGGTAAAATTATTCTGTGACTTATGTACAGGCATATAAATATTTACATATTTAATTTACCATATTTTAATGTCGTAATAGCAACACTATATAATGCAAATTAAATGATTTCACTCAACTAACCTATAGGTTTTAATGAAAGGGAATATGTCTGAAATGTACATCTAATTCGTGGAAATACTATAATAACCACATTAATTACAATACTTGTTAAATTTAACAATAACAACACTAGTAATAACATGCAACTTGGCGCCTTCTGTGCCATTTCTTACCCTAAGTGTCCAATGTTATCTTTTTACTTCACCATAAATGTTCAAATCTAAAATCATTAATCCACAAATCCCTCATTAACAAACAGACACGAAAAATATTTTGATATTCAACATGATATACAGTGTCATAAATCACTATTTTCCAGAGACACAAAATTATATCAGTTTCAACTGACTAAATCTCACACATTTTGATATTCAGATTAAATGACAAAATTAAAAACAGCGTTGCAATTCATCAAAAGTGCTGAGATTTTGTTTCATCTATGGTCAGGAGAAAAAATTAAGGGGGAGGTGGGGGTATGTCATCTTGTGTGTGAGGAAATATGTTTCGCACAACTGTTTTCAACATTAATAATCAAAAAATGGTTAATTTCTGAAGGATTACGTGACACTGAAGACTGGAGTAATGATGCTGAAAATTCAGCTTTGCATCACAGGAATAAATTACAATTTATAATATATTCACATAGAAACACTTATTTTTTCACTTTATTTATATTATGATTATATAACTGTATATTTGATCAAATAAATGCAGCCTTGCTGAGCATAAGAGACTTCAAAAACGTTAAAAACGGTGTTGTACTTATTTGCATATTTCTGAATATTTTGCTATAATCGTTCACAGTGTAGTCCATTATATTAGTAGGAGAAAGTGGGTGGTCACTGTTGTGAGCCGTATTCCAGTCTACCTTTTCACACAGACTCTATAGCAAGGGTTTCTGGTTGGTGTGAGAGCACCATAAGAGCCTTTTACAACACAATATGGTGGACAATTTAATTTGGAGTTGATATTTGCTGTAAATATGCATCCTGTTGCTGTGTTTTGTTTTTGTAAGCGTTCACCCTGTGCTCCATTATAGCAGCATTTAGACTCACACTATCCTGTGAGACAGAGACACACCGGAGAACACAAACAGATATGTACATCTCTTTCCCCCCGTCTCTGTCGCTTCCTCTTTGTGTTTTATGAGAGCTGAAATTGTATTTGTGGCTGAAATGAAAGCAATAGGCAGAGACACAGTAATTATACATAATGATTTTTCCCAGCAGGCTCTTGGGCTGCCCATGCCATTCCAAAGAGACACACTGCAGGGATGTGTGGCGAGAGAGAGATTTGTAGAAAATTACAGAAAATGGTTTTAATTATTTTGCTTCAATAGCATCTGTCTGTTGCGTTCATATAAAAGCTCCCTGGGATACAGTATTGCCGCTTTTAAATCATAATCTAAAAGAAACACCTTCCACCCTCTCTATTTTCCTGGAAAACAGAGTGATGAATAGTATTTCTCCATCTGGAGTCGTCAGAGCTGTTTTCCAACATGTATATCCTGTCCCATCATGTCGCGCGCCTCCGCTTTTGCTGTGCTTTTCACGCCGTTGGGTGATATTTTTGGTCAGGTGCAAATTAGCGCGAGACGGGATGTAAAGAGAGAGCACCACCGTTCTCTGATCGTGTTGGAGAAACACGACAGTTTACAGAACAGAATAACTTCTAATTGAAAGGGATTTTCTGGCATATTTCAATTCAAAGGAATAACTCACCCATGTTCTGTAATTCACCTTCATTTTCTGCTTTTAAACCCTCCAGCATGCTTGAAAAACAACTTTATGATTCTGTATTTTATTTTGTTTTATATGTTTTTTGTTTTGTATTGTTTTTCTATTTCATTTCATTTTTTTTTAAATATTGTTTCACTGTAGTATTTTTTGTAGTTTAATATTTTATTTTATAATATAAAACATTTACATATGTGATTCTGTTCCATATTTCATTAATTTTTTTATTTTATTTTAGAATTTTTTTAAATTTAATATTTAATTTTTTTTTTTATTTTATTTTTTTTTATTATTTATTTTATTTTATTTTATTTTATTTTATTTCATTTCTTCTTTTAAACCCTCCAGCATGCTTGAAAAACAACTTTATGATTCTGTATTTTATGTTTTATATGTTTTTTTTTCTATTTCATTTAATTTTGTTTTGTTTTATTTTGAATATTGTTTTTATTGTAGTTTTCTTTAATATTTTATTTTACAAAATATAACTTTACAACTTTACAAAAATAACTTTATAACTTTTTTTTTTTATTATTTTATAATTTGTTTTATTTAATATTTTATTTTATTTTTTTGTAGCCTGGCTTCCATTGAAAGTGTGTTACTGTAAACACATTTTCTATTCTATTTATACAAACTGAGGGACAGGTCGAAAGTATTGTCTGTGGTAATCAACAGCATGCCACAGATACTGTCAATAGACATTAAGGGGAAAATGTCCCAGAATATTCCTTTGGTTTACACCAACCTCCCAATCCCGGTTTTAAAAATGCTAATTAAGCGGTACAAACATAAGGCAAATGTTTCTCATTAGATACAGTAGCTCTCTATAATCAAATGAGTGTTCTAACAACACTCCGGGTCATGAGAGGACTTAATTAAACAAGCTTCTGTCATTCTTTAGCATGTTAAACAGTTACCACAGACCCCTTAAATCCAGCAGGGGTAATTGGGGTTGTTACAGGCTGATGCATGTTGGCCAAGTGTGAGTGTTTCCTGAGATAAATGGAAGATGTAAGCGCTCATTGATCCGGCCAGTGCGGAGCGTGAAGGGCAGGGAGACGCCCGGATTTACGTCTGCGAAGGGAGCCGTTCGGCTGGACTGTGAGTGTTTTTGAAGGAGAAAGACAAAGACAGCTGAAGTGCCAAATCCAAAAGGCATTCAGAGATCAACACAAGACTTTGATGGTTTGATGTTGGCAAAAATCACTTAAAACACCTCCCTCAGCATAAGCATCACAGCCAGACTTTTGACTTTGGACCAAAACTAGGGCACATGATTACTTATTCTGATCAATAACTGTCCATTTAGACAGGAAAGGGCCGTGTAGTCCCTCAAAACCACTTTTGGCTTTCATTAAAGTCATGTAGTTTATTCCGGACTAAGAACCAGACATGTAGACATGAAAAACCTTTCCTCAAGTGTTCAGTGTTTGTCAGGTTTGCATGGTCCAGTTATCTCCTGCTGGTAGAGGCTGTAACTGCACCAATCTTCTGCCAAAAAAGCATCTTTCTTCATTCATGGCCATTCAAAAGTATCTCTGCATTCTTATGAAATATACATTCTGATTCTGATTTTAAGAAAGCTCTTGTCATTTTTGCGTGCTGCATGCATCTGATGCATCACTTAAGTCTTCATGAATCTATGCTATAGCAGGACGGTCCTGTCTTCTACTGAATCTCTGGTCCCTCTGGTTGTTTGTCATGTCATTAGTTTGAGATGGGGATCCTGGGAGATGCTTTGGTAAATGAGCAGTTTCAGTCCTCTGTAAATGTGAGATTCACTCGAGTCCTTTAATAGGAAAGAAATGTTTTGAGAGAGAACCACTTAAACATCTGCTTTTTAGTGTCCAGCCTATTCTTGGATTCATTACACCACAGAGAAATGCCTAAATCGGAACTGCGCACCCAGAAACCAATCACTGATAGAGTATTAAATATTATACATCATAAATGATTTATCCGTGCACATCATTATTTATTTTGTTATTCATGTGCCTCGTAATCTTTAATCAAAATAACTTCCGCTCCCTCTTGCAGAGGCATCTCTTTTCTGATGACGAGGGCGGGGCAACCTGTCACTCACATAAGATCGACCAATAGCAAACCACAAATATCCAATCAATTCCTGATGGACAAAATCAAGCCCCACCCTACATTTGTTCTTGTTCCAGAAGCCGCTTTACTCGGATATACGTCACAATACAATCATGCCGACATTGAAGTTCATTAAAGGAATAGTTCACTTAGAAATAGAAATTCTGTCATTATTTACTTCAAATATTCATCTTTGGTATATGGGTTTGAAACAATGTGAAAGCAAATAATGACAGTCATTTTTATTATTTATTATTTATAATAAAATAAGAATTAATTAAATAAATTATATTTTTTTATTATATTTTCATTATAGGAGAACTGTTTAATATTTGTTATTTTTATTTTATTTGTTTTATTTATTTTATGTGCATTTCAATTTTGAAATTGAAAATGGAGTCTACATGCTGCAGAACTGAGGGTGTGTATGTACGTTATAAAGACCATTCTCTATAAATATCACCTATAAAATAGAGGCAGTTTACAGTTCACAGGTGTTCTTTGATGTGGCTTTTTGTGGCTTGGTACTCAGCTGGACTGCTGTTATACATCACACACACACACACACACACACACACAGAAGCAGAAAATAGTCTTTCATTTTGACAAACAATCTGATGAATGATTGTGAATCACAGATAAAAATAGAGGAAGATGTTATAGAATAGACAAGTGTCAATACATTTACTCTCTCAGACACACACAGGGCTTGACATTAACGTTTTTGCTCATCAGCCACTGTGGCTAGTGGTTTTCCAAAGTTACTAGCCACTCAGCATTTTCACTGGCCACAATTTTGACAACGATACCATGGGGAAAAACTGCCATATAGATATGTTTAATATTATCTCATAGTTTGGCAGCAGGTTTATTAGGCTGCTGTCACTTTAAGACCTGACACACAGATCCATTATACTGTTACACATGCGTTTTCTTTCAACTGTTCACATTCACTTAAAACAGAACTGACTGTTTACGTGAAAACTCGCCAGGACTGGCATTTTGACATTAATTTGTTTGTATTTGACTGTTTAAGCAGAATAAGCAGTAAAAAAGAGCTGAATTTAGCACTGAGAGGGCGGCTTTATGTGTGTGCACTTTGGGTGTTTGAGCGCAAAATCTGCAGGAATTAGTAAAATGATCCGAAATTCAAGCCTGTAACACCAGCAATATTCATCCGGAGCAAATGAAGCGAGTCTTGCTGAGCACACATTAATACCTAAGAAGAAGACGACGAAAAGGAAGTAAGTAGATGAAGAAGATGCAACGAGGCAAGATGAATGTAGAGCTGCTGGTCTCTTTGGTGTCTAAACACAAAGAACTTTATGACAAACGCCACAGTGACTACAAAAATCTTGATAAGAGGGAATTGTTATGGAGAGGAATTGCAGATCAAATAGGATTCGATGGTGAGTTTCCATCGAGTCCTATTTGATCTGCAATCAAAAGCGCCATCTACTGTCAGGGAGTGAAATCGCTTGGGTATGAACACAAAGACGTGTACACTAGGCTTTACACGCCACTGCTGGAATACACACGCATTTGGCAGGTTGGTGGGTGTTAATGTCAAGCCCTGGACACACGTGTCGACATGTGCAGACAACCTTGTGTACACGTGTGTATGTTTGTGTGTTTATATACGTAGTGATTCCTATCACAGCACATGTCAGTAAATGATAATATGAACAAATGAATTCATTTTCTCTCCATATTTCCCTTTCGCACAGATTCATTATGCGCCTCTATTGCTTTTTCTGGAGAACATATGTGTGTCCGCCGCGTCCATGAGCATCTCTGGTCCCTCATAAGGCCTGTTGTCAGTTTGTCATGACGATGATGGATGGGAGAGCCCATCCGCTCTGTCTCTTTGACTCGAGTGTGAGTTCATTCATGTTAAATCGGTGCTGGGCTCTCGGTGGAATTCAGGTCTCGACTCAAGAGAGGTCTGCGTTTAGAGACCAGGTGTCAGTGCACAGTGCACATCCACAAAAGACTCCATGTCATGCACATGGATGTGTATCAAACCTGTGAAATGCTCAAATTTGAGTTTTGCTGTAATACTAAGCATATGCAAAATATCTAGTTACAAATTGAGTGCCCTATGCACGGCATTTATAATTCACTGTGCTGTTCTAGCACTTTGTATGATCACACTTAAATGTATGCTGCATGTAAGTTTTTGGCAATATTTTACATTTGGATTGCAGTACCCATTTCAACCACTAGCTGTCATTCTTACATACAGCACCTTTAAAATACATTATTGTGAGCATTTCCTGAGTTGCACAATTTCTTTTCTCATTTTAACCTTCTTTTGAAGGATTTTGGAAGGCCTTGGTTATCTCTAGATCTCATTTTTGAAGGATTTCATAAAGCATGGGTTATTTTCATGTCTTCGCCTGTGACTTGCATGACTTGGTAGTATCTTCATGAGAAATTTTATTAGGCCTACATTAACTTTACAGCCAGTTTTTTAACCTTTTATATAACTACATTTTTTGTTGTGTCACTCATGTCATATTTTAGCATGTGCACTGAAGTTAAAGTTAGGGTAGGCAATTTCAGAGAGGTTAGCATTAGCAAATTAGCTTTGAAAGCATATGATCCCACCCTCCCTTCAGAGCATCACCAAAGCCACACCTCCTTCAAAACACGCAAAACAGATTCTGCAAAGCGTCACGAGAGTCACATTAAAATACCTTATCACATAACATTACAATAATAATGAACGTAAACAAATTACAGAGCTCTTACTTGTACCACCTGACTGCTGCAGATTTATTTCGGCGATGTCTGAGCGAGCAGGTGCGCGAAGGTGAAATAGATTCATAGATTGACAGGCAGTAGGACATCGTATCATTGCGTTCGGACTAGAGCTGCCCCCTAATAGTCGACTAACCATTAGACACTTGGTGGCTTGGTGGACCACAATTGTATTAGTCGGTTAGCCGCAGAAAACAAAACGTAGTCACGCAGTCTGTGACAGTCCGATCGTTAGCGGCAGGAAATCCAAACATTCGCCCATTATTCATCGACCTCAAATATGACTTATCACATGCAAGTAGTAGCAACTTTACAAGTCCGCTCGCTCTAACGTTAACTTGGATAAAAGTGCGCTATTATTCGGAGCATAGCTGTATTTGTGAGGAGAGCACGCTTACTGCATGACATACAGGCGACGGTGCGATCGCTTGCATTTAATTTACTCCGTCATTTTTGGTCATACAGATAAGAGTAAAAGGGTCTTATTTCTGTAAACTCACAATAACATCAAAACGTTGTGATTTTGTAAAATAATGAAAACAAACAGGATGCACTTTCTGCCATCTCTGTCGCAGTGAACTTTTGAGCATCACAAAAATAAAACTCAATGTATACTTGCCTCACAGACATGAGAAATATATCTATAGAAAGCTTGAAATGTCTTTTTAATTGAACCAATTCAAGTGGAAAACAAATATTCTCAGATTATGTAATCCGCATGAAACCTGCATATAAGCGTGTCCACTGTGGAGATGACGAGTCAGCATTGTCTTAATCTCTGCAACAGAAAACATTATCAATAAATTAAAATGTTTAAAGAGTCTCCTGTTTTTTCACGACACACTTACAATAATTACGTTTGCCAGAGCTTTATGCGTGCGCTCGAGGGATGATTAGGCTATTATATATGGGCAATTAAAGGCTCATTATTATGATTTATGGCTTATTAATATAAACGCACGATTAGTCGACTAAACGCTTAAATGAACGACTGCTAGTCAACTAGAAAAATCTTTAGTCGAGGGCAGCCCTAGTTCAGACCGAATGCAATGATTGGACGAACATTTTTTGGTCCCGAGACTTCCACAGAAGATATAGTAGGGGTCCATTCTCTCGGTCCATTCGAGATTGCTTTGGGGATGTTCCCTTGGTCCGTCCGCTCCGGATAGCGTTCCGGAGGAACTCCAATAATGCACATGGAGTATGATCAGTCACATGGCACCTGCAATCTAAAATTTTAAATGTACATAATAAAATGTCATTTTATATAATGACAATATATATTTTATAATGACAAATGTCTATATATGTCTATATGTCTATAAATGTATGTGTATATATATATATATATAATTTACTTATTTTAGGTGAAATAATGTGAAAGTGTGATCAGTAACATGGCATTTGTTTTGTGACTAGTTATTGTCTTAAAAATATTGCAGCTGTATATGTCCAAGGCTAAGTGAACCAGCCAAGCAACCATTTATAGACTTACAGTGGATAAAAGTGCCTGCTAAATGACTAAATGTAACTGCAGAGATGAATGGAAATGCTAGCGGTTAAGTATTTCCAACCAACTTGATGGATTTATGTATGTTAATGTTTTAAATTGTGTGCACAGAATTTACAGCAATCAATCAAACAAACTAATATATAAAATATATTTAAAAATAATTTATACAGTATTGTTATAAAAGTGTATCACCATATTGTGGCTGTAGCAGTTCCTGTTTTCTGTGTCACTTGAACACAATAACAGCTGAAAATTCCTTATGGAATCTCCTGCAAAAGTGTGTGTATTATATAGTTGTATTGTCACCGCGAGCTCACTCTATTCCCAGGGAGCGGATGGTTTGATATAGAATAATTACACTCCAGCTCTGAGCGGGACCTTCCCAGCAGGCCATCTGAGACAGGAGTTCCTGTGAATGTGTGCCGGCCTCAGCTGGGGACAAGAGATTGAGCTGATCTTGTTTTATAGAGGAGCGCGGGACGGGATCTCGGCTAGATTTCTGTGCTAGGATGAATATTTCATCCTCTCGGTTCTGAAATGACAGCATTACAGGTGTGTTAGAACATTTGCCATTCTGTTTCTAGTTTCTATCACACGTACTCCTTTCTCAAAACCTGCACGACACCCAGGGTTGATATGATGCCGACATCTCAGTAGTTCATAGGAATATCAGCGTTGATTCCACAGCAAATCTAATATGCAGAATAAGGCATTAATATGTGCTTTATAAGTACTAATAAACAGCTAATATCCTAGTAATATGCATGCTAATAAGCAACTAGTTAATTGTGAGAATTGGACCCTAAACTAAAGTGTTATCAATAAGTTTCAATATGAATATTAACAAATTAAATGAAAGGAAGCCTTCAAGTGTTATTCACTATGGTAATCATTGCTTAAGGCTTTTTGAAGTTAATTATTCGAGACAAACAGCCAGTAAGAAAATAAAGAAAAAATGGCAATTAATAGATCAAATAAAAAACAACAAAGATTTGTTAAACTGTCAGCATTCTTTTTTATACTTGCAAGTACGGATACGGAAAACAGTGTTATTTTAGTATTATTTATATACTATTTTAATATTTATTAATGGTTTGAATTAGCTTTTATTTTTCAGTTTTTCAGTTTTCATTCAAATTGTAGTGCTTTTGGCATTTTTATAGGTTTTATTTTTTATTTAGCTTTAATTTAATTTAATTTAAGTTTGATTTTGTCATTTTAATACTAAACTTATTTTATTTCAGTTAGTTGCCAAGGCAACAGTTATAATTAAGTTTTTACGTTTTTCATTTAATATTTATAAATAAAATTTATTAATAAAATATTTTTATAAATGTTTATAAATGTATTATTTAAAATACTATTTTTAATAGTTTTAGTTAACACTCCTCTATATTGCTGGCAATTCTACACTTTTGCATATTCTGAAATATGACTAGTTTATTTTGCCAGGTAACAATGAAGGAGTTTGAGGTTTCGTAAAATGATACGCAGGCCCACGTAAGCACCAAAATTAAAGACTGGAGATTTTAATACAACAGTTCCATCTAATTTTGCTCGCATTTTATGCCAGTTTATGTTTGACTGAGTGATTTATGTTTTGTGGTTTTGATCAGAGTTTGGACTTGAGGTCAGAGGTTAATCTGAGGTTTATGATTCAGAATTTAAACTCCATGCATGAAATACACCTCCTTGTTTCCTCCATGTAAAACGCTGACTGTTCTCCTGGCAGATTAAAGGTTTTTCTTTCGGTTTCTTTGTCTGCACACAAACACACACGAGCCGGTTTGATTTCTGTCATGAGCAGGTTTATACTCCCGTCTCAGTCCAGAACAGACACATAAAGACTTTAAAGTCTGAAATCATGCTGTTCTGCAGATTTGTAAGGTTCCACCTGCCGGACGGACTGTCCCGGATCTGCAGCTGTGAGGAGTGTGTGTCGCAGTCGCTCCTGCTGTCTGTTAAGATTAGGGTGAAAAGGGCAGCTCATATATTCCTGCAAGAGTCCATCGGAGAGGTGTTGTTGTGCGGTCAATGGCACCTAGATGATATACAGATGTATTGGAGGGAATTTTGAGCATATATTCTATACACAATTGTCAGAAATTGTATACATTGTGTACACACACACACACACACACACACACAGGTTTGTTTTGCTGTCTAAGTGAGGACATTCCATAGGCGTAATGGTTTTTATACTATACAAACTGTACATTCTATCCCCCCACACTACCCCTACCCCTAAACCTACCCATCACAGAAAATATTCTGCATTTTTACATTTTTAATAAAACATTGTTTAGTATGTTTTTAAAGCTATTTTAAATATGAAGACATATTAAATGTCCTCATATTTCATGTTTACTTTGTAATACCAGTGTAATACCCATGTCATTATACAAATTTGCATCCTCATTAATCACAAAAACAAACACACACACACACACACACACTATATATATATATATTTTTTTTTAAATAGAAATTGTTTATATCTCACAATTCTGACTTATATATATATATATCAGAAATATTGTGAAATATTATTACAATTTAGAATAGCTGTTTTCTATTTGAATATATGTTAAAATGTAATTTATTCCTGTGATGCATGAGAAATAATTTAACATGCTGATTTGTTGCTTCATATTTTTGTGCAAACTGATAAAAAAAATTTCAGGATCCTTTGATGAATAGAAAGTTCAAAAGAACAGCGTTTATTTGAAAATAACTCTTTTGTAACATTTAAAATGTCACTTCAAAATCTATTTCTTTAACCAGTCATCTGGTAGCATCTGATGTGATGTCACAGTGAAATGCTTTATGGATGAGGAATGGAGGGATGAAGTGTCCGAGCGCTGTAGAATATCTCTGTCCGCTGCTCTGTCATCTTCAAACGCTGTTTGACAGACTCTAATGTCTCCTGATTTATTAATAAAGGCATTTATTTAATCTGCGGCGAGTTTTCTGTCAGTCTGAGGCAGACCGAGATTACGTACTGAGCAAAACACTGTGTGTGTGTATATGTGTGTGTGTGAAATCCTGTAGATATTATTTAAATGTGCCGTAAGCAATATTTTTACAGAACAGCATACAGAAAATGTCCCACTACCTGACAGATATCACTGAAATAAGTGTCCTGAGAAATCACAGCTGTCTGTGTCACAGCTCTGGGCCTTGGATAATGCACAAAACACGATTGTTTAGCCAATCAAAGAGTTGGTCTCAGCTTGTCAGTCATTTTGTATGGAAGCTTGATTCTGCCACGGAATAAAAGATTATTTAAAAGATAATTCTGACTTTTTTCTCACGATTCCGAGTTAACATCACGCAATTCTGACTTTATATCTCACAATTCTGACTTTATAACTCGCAATTCTGACTTTATATCTCGCAATTCTGACTTTATATCACACAATTCTGACTTTACATCTCACAATTCTGACTTTATATCTCACAATTCTGACTTTATATCACACAATTCTGACTTTACATCTCACAATTCTGACTTTATATCTCACAATTCTGACTTTATATCTCACAATTCTGACTTTATAACTCACAATTCTGACTTTATAACTCACAATTATGACTTTATATCTCACAATTCTGACTTTATATCACACAATTCTGACTTTATAACTCACAATTCTGACTTTATAACTCACAATTATGACTTTATATCTCACAATTCTGACTTTATATCACACAATTCTGACTTTATATCTCGCAATTCTGACTTTATATCTCACAATTCTGACTTTATAACTCACAATTATGACTTTATATCTCACAATTCTGACTTTATATCTCGCAATTCTGACTTTATATCTCGCAATTCTGACTTTATATCACACAATTCTGACTTTATATCACACAATTCTGACTTTATATCACACAATTCTGACTTTATATCTCACAATTCTGACTTTATATCACGCAATTCTGACTTTATACCTCGCAATTCTGACTTTATATCTCGCAATTCTGACTTTATATCACACAATTCTGACTTTATATCTCACAATTCTGACTTTATATCTCACAATTCTGACTTTATATCACGCAATTCTGACTTTATATCTCACAATTCTGACTTTATATCTCACAATTCTGACTTTATAACTCGCAATTCTGACTTTATATCACGCAATTCTGACTTTATACCTCGCAATTCTGACTTTATATCTCGCAATTCTGACTTTATATCACACAATTCTGACTTTATATCTCACAATTCTGACTTTATATCTCACAATTCTGACTTTATATCACGCAATTATGACTTTATATCTCACAATTATGACTTTATAACTCGCAATTCTGACTTTATATCTCACAATTCTGACTTTATATCTCACAATTATGACTTTATAACTCGCAATTCTGACTTTATATCTCACAATTCTGACTTTATATCACACAATTCTGACTTTATATCACACAATTCTGACTTTATATCACACAATTCTGACTTTATATCTCACAATTCTGACTTTATATCTCACAATTCTGACTTTATAACTCGCAATTCTGACTTTATATCTCACAATTCTGACTTTATATCTCACAATTCTGACTTTATATCTCACAATTCTGACTTTATATCACACAATTCTGACTTTATATCACACAATTCTGACTTTATATCACACAATTCTGACTTTATATCTCACAATTCTGACTTTATATCACACAATTCTGACTTTATATCACACAATTCTGACTTTATATCACACAATTCTGACTTTATATCACACAATTCTGACTTTATATCTCACAATTCTGACTTTATATCACACAATTCTGACTTTATATCACACAATTCTGACTTTATATCACACAATTCTGACTTTATATCTCACAATTCTGACTTTATATCTCACAATTCTGACTTTATAACTCGCAATTCTGACTTTATATCTCGCAATTCTGACTTTATATCACACAATTCTGACTTTACATCTCACAATTCTGACTTTATATCTCACAATTCTGACTTTATATCACACAATTCTGACTTTACATCTCACAATTCTGACTTTATATCTCACAATTCTGACTTTATATCTCACAATTCTGACTTTATAACTCACAATTCTGACTTTATAACTCACAATTATGACTTTATATCTCACAATTCTGACTTTATATCACACAATTCTGACTTTATAACTCACAATTCTGACTTTATAACTCACAATTATGACTTTATATCTCACAATTCTGACTTTATATCACACAATTCTGACTTTATATCTCGCAATTCTGACTTTATATCTCACAATTCTGACTTTATAACTCACAATTATGACTTTATATCTCACAATTCTGACTTTATATCTCGCAATTCTGACTTTATATCTCGCAATTCTGACTTTATATCACACAATTCTGACTTTATATCACACAATTCTGACTTTATATCACACAATTCTGACTTTATATCTCACAATTCTGACTTTATATCACGCAATTCTGACTTTATACCTCGCAATTCTGACTTTATATCTCGCAATTCTGACTTTATATCACACAATTCTGACTTTATATCTCACAATTCTGACTTTATATCTCACAATTCTGACTTTATATCACGCAATTCTGACTTTATATCTCACAATTCTGACTTTATATCTCACAATTCTGACTTTATAACTCGCAATTCTGACTTTATATCACGCAATTCTGACTTTATACCTCGCAATTCTGACTTTATATCTCGCAATTCTGACTTTATATCACACAATTCTGACTTTATATCTCACAATTCTGACTTTATATCTCACAATTCTGACTTTATATCACGCAATTATGACTTTATATCTCACAATTATGACTTTATAACTCGCAATTCTGACTTTATATCTCACAATTCTGACTTTATATCTCACAATTATGACTTTATAACTCGCAATTCTGACTTTATATCTCACAATTCTGACTTTATATCACACAATTCTGACTTTATATCACACAATTCTGACTTTATATCACACAATTCTGACTTTATATCTCACAATTCTGACTTTATATCTCACAATTCTGACTTTATAACTCGCAATTCTGACTTTATATCTCACAATTCTGACTTTATATCTCACAATTCTGACTTTATATCTCACAATTCTGACTTTATATCACACAATTCTGACTTTATATCACACAATTCTGACTTTATATCTCACAATTCTGACTTTATATCACACAATTCTGACTTTATATCACACAATTCTGACTTTATATCACACAATTCTGACTTTATATCTCACAATTCTGACTTTATATCTCACAATTCTGACTTTATAACTCGCAATTCTGACTTTATATCTCACAATTCTGACTTTATATCTCGCAATTCTGACTTTATATCACACAATTCTGACTTTATATCACACAATTCTGACTTTATATCTCACAATTCTGACTTTATATCTCACAATTCTGACTTTATATCACGCAATTATGACTTTATATCTCACAATTATGACTTTATAACTCGCAATTCTGACTTTATATCTCACAATTCTGACTTTATATCTCACAATTATGACTTTATAACTCGCAATTCTGACTTTATATCTCACAATTCTGACTTTATATCACACAATTCTGACTTTATATCACACAATTCTGACTTTATATCACACAATTCTGACTTTATATCTCACAATTCTGACTTTATATCTCACAATTCTGACTTTATAACTCGCAATTCTGACTTTATATCTCACAATTCTGACTTTATATCTCACAATTCTGACTTTATATCTCACAATTCTGACTTTATATCACACAATTCTGACTTTATATCACACAATTCTGACTTTATATCTCACAATTCTGACTTTATATCACACAATTCTGACTTTATATCACACAATTCTGACTTTATATCACACAATTCTGACTTTATATCTCACAATTCTGACTTTATATCTCACAATTCTGACTTTATAACTCGCAATTCTGACTTTATATCTCACAATTCTGACTTTATATCTCGCAATTCTGACTTTATATCACACAATTCTGACTTTATATCACGCAATTATGACTTTATATCTCACAATTATGACTTTATAACTCGCAATTCTGACTTTATATCTCACAATTCTGACTTTATATCACACAATTCTGACTTTATATCTCACAATTCTGACTTTATATCACACAATTCTGACTTTATATCTCACAATTCTGACTTTATATCTCACAATTATGACTTTATATCTCACAATTATGACTTTATAACTCGCAATTCTGACTTTATATCTCACAATTCTGACTTTATATCTCACAATTCTGACTTTATAACTCGCAATTCTGACTTTATATCTCGCAATTATGACTTTATATCTCGCAATTCTGACTTTATATCTCGCAATTCTGACTTTATATCTCACAATTCTGACTTTATAACTCGCAATTATGACTTTATATCTCGCAATTCTGACTTTATATCTCACAATTCTGACTTTATATCACGCAATTCTGACTTTATATCTCGCAATTATGACTTTATAACTTGCAATTCCGACTTTATATCACGCAATTCTGACTTTATAACTCGCAATTATGACTTTATAACTTGCAATTCCGACTTTATATCACACAATTCTGACTTTATATCTCACAATTCTGACTTTATATCTCGCAATTCTGACTTTATATCTCGCAATTATGACTTTATAACTTGCAATTCCGACTTTATATCACGCAATTCTGACTTTATATCTCGCAATTATGACTTTATAACTTGCAATTCCGACTTTATATCACACAATTCTGACTTTATATCTCACAATTCTGACTTTATATCACACAATTCTGACTTTATATCACACAATTCTGACTTTATATCTCACAATTCTGACTTTATATCTCACAATTCTGACTTTATATCTCACAATTCTGACTTTATATCACACAATTCTGACTTTATATCTCGCAATTCTGACTTTATATCTCACAATTCTGACTTTATATCTCGCAATACTGACTTTATAACTTGCAATTCTGACTTTATATCTCACAATTCTGACTTTATATCTCACAATTCTGACTTTATATCTCACAATTCTGACTTTATAACTCGCAATTCTGACTTTATATCACGCAATTCTGACTTTATATCTCACAATTCTGACTTTATATCTCGCAATTCTGACTTTATATCTCACAATTCTGACTTTATATCAAGCAATTCTGACTTTATATCTCACAATTCTGACTTTATATCTCACAATTCTGACTTTATAACTTGCAATTCCGACTTTATATCACACAATTCTGACTTTATATCTCACAATTCTGACTTTATAACTTGCAATTCCGACTTTATATCTCGTAATTCTGACTTTATATCTCACAATTCTGACTTTATAACTTGCAATTCTGACTTTATAACTCGTAATTCTGACTTTATATCACACAATTCTGACTTTATATCTCACAATTCTGACTTTATAACTTGCAATTCTGACTTTATATCACACAATTCTGACTTTATATCTCACAATTCTGACTTTATAACTTGCAATTCTGACTTTATATCTCACAATTCTGACTTTATATCACACAATTCTGACTTTATAACTTGCAATTCTGACTTTATATCTCACAATTCTGACTTTATAACTTGCAATTCTGACTTTATATCTCACAATTCTGACTTTATATCACGCAATTCTGACTTTATATCACTCAATTCTGACTTTATATCACACAATTCTGACTTTATATCACGCAATTCTGACTTTATATCTCACAATTCTGACTTTATATCACGCAATTCTGACTTTATATCTCACAATTCTGACTTTATATCTCGCAATTCTGACTTTATATCTCACAATTCTGACTTTATATCACGCAATACTGACTTTATAACTTGCAATTCCGACTTTATATCACGCAATTCTGACTTTATATCTCACAATTCTGACTTTATATCTCACAATTCTGACTTTATATCACGCAATACTGACTTTATAACTTGCAATTCCGACTTTATATCACACAATTCTGACTTTATATCTCACAATTCTGACTTTATAACTTGCAATTCCGACTTTATATCTCGTAATTCTGACTTTATATCTCACAATTCTGACTTTATAACTTGCAATTCTGACTTTATAACTCGTAATTCTGACTTTATATCACACAATTCTGACTTTATATCACACAATTCTGACTTTATATCTCACAATTCTGACTTTATATCTCACAATTCTGACTTTATATCTCACAATTCTGACTTTATATCTCACAATTCTGACTTTATATCTCGCAATACTGACTTTATATCTCGCAATTCTGACTTTATATCACGCAATTCTGACTTTATATCTCGCAATTCTGACTTTATATCTCGCAATTCTGACTTTATATCTCACAATTCTGACTTTATATCTCACAATTATGACTTTATATCACGCAATTCTGACTTTATATCTCGCAATTCTGACTTTATAACTCGCAATTCTGACTTTATATCACGCAATACTGACTTTATATCACGCAATTCTGACTTTATAACTCGCAATTCCGACTTTATATCACGCAATACTGACTTTATATCACACAATTCTGACTTTATATCACACAATTCTGACTTTATATCTCGTAATTCTGACTTTATATCTCACAATTCTGACTTTATATCTCACAATTCTGACTTTATAACTTGCAATTCTGACTTTATATCACACAATTCTGACTTTATATCACACAATTCTGACTTTATATCTCGCAATTATGACTTTATATCTCGCAATTCTGACTTTATATCTCACAATTCTGACTTTATATCTCACAATTCTGACTTTATATCTCGCAATTCTGACTTTATATCTCACAATTCTGACTTTATATCTCGCAATTCTGACTTTATATCACACAATTCTGACTTTATATCACACAATTCTGACTTTATATCTCGTAATTCTGACTTTATATCTCACAATTCTGACTTTATATCTCACAATTCTGACTTTATAACTTGCAATTCTGACTTTATATCACACAATTCTGACTTTATATCACACAATTCTGACTTTATATCTCGCAATTATGACTTTATATCTCGCAATTCTGACTTTATATCTCACAATTCTGACTTTATATCTCACAATTCTGACTTTATATCACACAATTATGACTTTATATCTCGCAATTATGACTTTATATCTCGCAATTATGACTTTATATCTCGCAATTCTGACTTTATATCACACAATTCTGACTTTATATCTCGCAATTATGACTTTATAACTTGCAATTCCGACTTTATATCACGCAATTCTGACTTTATAACTCGCAATTCTGACTTCATATCTCGCAATTCTGACTTTATATCTCACAATTCTGACTTTATATCTCGCAATTCTGACTTTATATCACGCAATACTGACTTTATAACTTGCAATTCCGACTTTATATCACGCAATTCTGACTTTATATCTCACAATTCTGACTTTATAACTCACAATTCTGACTTTATATCACACAATTCTGACTTTATATCTCACAATTCTGACTTTATAACTTGCAATTCCGACTTTATATCTCGTAATTCTGACTTTATATCTCACAATTCTGACTTTATAACTTGCAATTCCGACTTTATATCTCACAATTCTGACTTTATATCTCACAATTCTGACTTTATAACTTGCAATTCTGACTTTATATCACACAATTCTGACTTTATATCTCACAATTCTGACTTTATAACTTGCAATTCTGACTTTATATCTCACAATTCTGACTTTATATCTCGCAATTCTGACTTTATATCTCACAATTCTGACTTTATATCTCACAATTATGACTTTATATCTCACAATTCTGACTTTATATCTCGCAATTATGACTTTATAACTTGCAATTCCGACTTTATATCACGCAATTCTGACTTTATAACTCGCAATTCTGACTTCATATCTCGCAATTCTGACTTTATATCTCACAATTCTGACTTTATATCACGCAATTCTGACTTTATATCACGCAATACTGACTTTATAACTTGCAATTCCGACTTTATATCACACAATTCTGACTTTATATCTCGCAATTCTGACTTTATATCTCACAATTCTGACTTTATATCTCGCAATTCTGACTTTATATCACGCAATACTGACTTTATAACTTGCAATTCCGACTTTATATCACGCAATTCTGACTTTATATCTCACAATTCTGACTTTATATCACGCAATACTGACTTTATATCACACAATTCTGACTTTATATCTCACAATTCTGACTTTATAACTTGCAATTCCGACTTTATATCTCGTAATTCTGACTTTATATCTCACAATTCTGACTTTATAACTTGCAATTCCGACTTTATATCTCACAATTCTGACTTTATATCTCACAATTCTGACTTTATAACTTGCAATTCTGACTTTATATCACACAATTCTGACTTTATATCTCACAATTCTGACTTTATAACTTGCAATTCTGACTTTATATCTCACAATTCTGACTTTATATCTCACAATTCTGACTTTATAACTTGCAATTCTGACTTTATATCACACAATTCTGACTTTATATCTCACAATTCTGACTTTATAACTCGCAATTCTGACTTTATATCTCACAATTCTGACTTTATATCTCACAATTATGACTTTATATCACGCAATTCTGACTTTATATCTCGCAATTATGACTTTATATCACGCAATTCTGACTTTATAACTCGCAATTCTGACTTCATATCTCGCAATTCTGACTTTATATCTCGCAATTCTGACTTTATATCTCACAATTATGACTTTATATCACGCAATTCTGACTTTATATCTCGCAATTCCGACTTTATATCACGCAATTCTGACTTTATAACTCGCAATTCTGACTTCATATCTCGCAATTCTGACTTTATATCTCGCAATTCTGACTTTATATCACGCAATACTGACTTTATAACTTGCAATTCCGACTTTATATCACGCAATTCTGACTTTATATCACACAATTCTGACTTTATATCTCGCAATTCTGACTTTATATCTCACAATTCTGACTTTATATCTCGCAATTCTGACTTTATATCACGCAATACTGACTTTATAACTTGCAATTCCGACTTTATATCACGCAATTCTGACTTTATATCTCACAATTCTGACTTTATATCACGCAATACTGACTTTATATCACACAATTCTGACTTTATATCTCACAATTCTGACTTTATAACTTGCAATTCCGACTTTATATCTCGTAATTCTGACTTTATATCTCACAATTCTGACTTTATAACTTGCAATTCCGACTTTATATCTCACAATTCTGACTTTATATCTCACAATTCTGACTTTATAACTTGCAATTCTGACTTTATATCACACAATTCTGACTTTATATCTCACAATTCTGACTTTATAACTTGCAATTCTGACTTTATATCTCACAATTCTGACTTTATATCTCACAATTCTGACTTTATAACTTGCAATTCTGACTTTATATCACACAATTCTGACTTTATATCTCACAATTCTGACTTTATAACTCGCAATTCTGACTTTATATCTCACAATTCTGACTTTATATCTCACAATTATGACTTTATATCACGCAATTCTGACTTTATATCTCGCAATTATGACTTTATAACTTGCAATTCCGACTTTATATCACGCAATTCTGACTTTATAACTCGCAATTCTGACTTCATATCTCGCAATTCTGACTTTATATCTCACAATTCTGACTTTATATCACGCAATTCTGACTTTATATCACGCAATACTGACTTTATAACTTGCAATTCCGACTTTATATCACGCAATTCTGACTTTATATCACACAATTCTGACTTTATATCACACAATTCTGACTTTATAACTCACAATTCTGACTTTATATCACGCAATACTGACTTTATATCACACAATTCTGACTTTATATCTCACAATTCTGACTTTATAACTTGCAATTCCGACTTTATATCTCGTAATTCTGACTTTATATCTCACAATTCTGACTTTATATCTCACAATTCTGACTTTATAACTTGCAATTCTGACTTTATATCACACAATTCTGACTTTATATCACACAATTCTGACTTTATATCACGCAATTCTGACTTTATATCACACAATTCTGACTTTATATCACACAATTCTGACTTTATATCACGCAATTCTGACTTTATATCACGCAATACTGACTTTATAACTTGCAATTCCGACTTTATATCACGCAATTCTGACTTTATATCACACAATTCTGACTTTATATCACACAATTCTGACTTTATAACTCACAATTCTGACTTTATATCACGCAATTCTGACTTTATATCACACAATTCTGACTTTATATCACACAATTCTGACTTTATAACTCACAATTCTGACTTTATATCACGCAATACTGACTTTATATCACACAATTCTGACTTTATATCTCACAATTCTGACTTTATAACTTGCAATTCCGACTTTATATCTCGTAATTCTGACTTTATATCTCACAATTCTGACTTTATAACTTGCAATTCTGACTTTATATCTTGCAATTCTGACTTTATATCTCACAATTCTGACTTTATATCACGCAATTCTGACTTTATATCACACAATTCTGACTTTATATCACACAATTCTGACTTTATAACTTGCAATTCCGACTTTATAACTCGCAATTCTGACTTTATATCTCGCAATTCTGACTTTATATCTTGCAATTCTGACTTTATATCTCGCAATTCTGACTTTATATCACGCAATTCTGACTTTATATCACGCAATTCTGACTTTATATCTCGCAATTCTGACTTTATATCTCGCAACTCTGACTTTATATCTCGCAATTCTGACTTTAAGTAGAAGCGTTTGCGTTCACTTCTGTACAGTATTTTTGAGGTCTAGATCTGGTGAAAGCCAATAACAGCTCCAGATGTTATGCATATATGTTATAAACTCATCCTTCAGACTATGTCCACACACACACACACACACTGCTTCCCATTTTTACTCCAAACCCCAATGGCACATTTTAAACGTGTATTAGTGTGTGTGTGTGTGTGTGTGTGTGTGTGTGTGTGTGTGTGTGTGTGTGTGTGTGTGTCCTTTATTGCCAAATAGGTCTTGAACATTAAAGTTCCCTCCGGCA
Source organism: Rhinogobio ventralis (assembly GCA_039654625.1). Classification (NCBI taxonomy): domain Eukaryota; kingdom Metazoa; phylum Chordata; class Actinopteri; order Cypriniformes; family Gobionidae; genus Rhinogobio; species Rhinogobio ventralis. The sequence continues at coordinate 3,941,140 of CM077200.1, read as the reverse complement.
CAAAGAAGCACAGCTCAGGACTGCACGCATTTAACTCATCCTTGCATCATCTCTCCTTCCCTTTCCCACTTTTCCTCATGTCCTCATGGCCTCTCCCACTTCTCCATTCTCTCTCCTTCTCATTTCTATGATGCCGTTCTCTCACAGAACACAAACCCAAACAAAATGGGTTTTTCCTCACACATTAATGCACATACTCCTAAGAAATAAAAATGAAAGCTCTTTTCCAATGCTAGAAAACCTCTTTAGAGTAAAAGTTGGGCATTACCTTCCAGTGTTATTTTGAGTTTTTATTAATATTTTGAATGTTTTTGTTTTTATTTTTATATTTTCAATTTTCATTTTCATTTTAATTTTGGTTACAATTTTAATCATTTTGTTTTTTCATTTGTATTTTTTTAACAATTTTAGTACATCAAGTTAAACTAAATGAAGAAAGAGAAATGTTCCCTTTGTAAGTAGCAGGGTTATTCTAGTTAACTAAAACTAAAACCATAAAATAAAATTAAATTAAAAATTAAAAATTAAAAAAAAGTGTTACTTGAAATAAAAAATATAAAACATTTAAATGATTGTATTTCAGCTAATTGCCAAGGCAACATTTCTCATTTTTAAATTTAGTTTAACTTGAAGTACTAAAATCTTTTTTTAAAAAAAACTAAAACTAAAATTGAAATAAAAAAAACTATATAGACACATTAAGAAAACACAACAAAATTACTAAAATTTTAACTAAAATTAAAATATAAAAATAAAAACTGATTTAAAATATTAATAAAAAACTAAAATTGTATCTCAATGATACTAAAATAACTGACAAGTAGCTGAAATATTTAATATATATTTTAGTTAATGTTTATTTTTAGTAACAAACACTAAGGACAATAACTATATTGATAACTATGGATGCACCGATATGAAGGTTGACCGATATCGATAATTCCGATTATTCTTTATATTTGAAAGTCGGTAACCGATATATTGGCTGATAAATCTAAATTCAATTTTTTATATAATTTTTGAGAGCCTGATTACAAAAACAAAATCTCACCTTTAAAAGTGTGTCCAAGCACACAATTATGATGTTCTCATTATAATTTTATGTAGCCTATATGACAGACTTGCGCTGCACATGCTTTCCTTTTTTGAAGTGATTCCAATCAAGCAAATATGAACATATATCGACCGATACCGATATATTGTGCATCCCTATCGATAACGGTAAAGATATAGTTCTAAAATCGTTCTAAATATAAAAGACTAGTAGAGTCCACACCACAACTGCACAGAGAAACAATATCATTGGAATGACTTTCCGACTGATTTTTCTTTTCTGCTGATGAACGTTAAAAACAGACATCAAATCAGTCACTTACTCTCGAGGTGCCATGTACATGTGTGTAATGCAGCTCACTAGGTTTTGGAACAGAGCTGGTGTGTGTAGATTCCGACAGACCCCTGGGAGGGAGGGGCTAACAGATTAGACTCATGAATATTCAACATGCTAATGAGAAGCAAATGAAGGGGTCTGTGCGGATAATTAGAATTGTGGCCAGCAGGATCTGGCACGAGAGAGGGAGAGAGCCGCTTCAGTGCTCTAATATAAATTGTAAATATGGTGTCTCTGTAGTATGCGTTTATTGACGGATAAGGTAATTTATCTGCATCATCAGCAATTGAGTCTGTCCGTCAATCACAGTGACAGTTCCCGAGAGGAGCGTTTTATTGCTCACAGGCTGCTCTTTCATAGCTCCAGAGATTTGATGTTGAAATACTTTCCTCTGTCCCAGCTTATTATGCAGAGACAACTTTAAAGTAAGGTTGATTTCCCAAAACATTGTGACTGTGGCGCTTACAAAACATTGCTGTTTGTTAGGAGGCAGGATTAGCTGTTAGTTGTAAGTGTTTAGGAGTTTTTCAATTCAGCTCCACTACTAGTGTGGGAATTTCTCTCTTCAGTTTTAATGGAGATCTCAGTTATGTTTCATTTAATCTTAATGTTTCTCCTAAATTATAGTTCAGTAAAGAGCTATAAAATGAATGTGGAGCAGCTCAGATCATTTGAAGAGACATATTTGAGTTTATATTGTGATCTCTGAGCCGCTGTTGTTATTGTTAACTAAAATATAAAAAATAGTTGTTAGTAATTGAAATGAAGCTGAAATAAAATGATATTAGGTAAATATAAATATTAGGTGAAACAAATAATGAATATTAGAAATGGTGCATTGGCAACTAACTGAAAAAAAAAACTGCAAGTTTAATTAAAATCACCAAAACGGAAATAAAATAAATAAATAAATATTTAAAAGAATTAATAAAAATTACTTAATTAATAAAACTACAATTAAAATGAAAACTGAAAATATAAAAAATAAAAGTGAATTTAAAATATTAGTAAATACTATAATGGTATATGGGGTCATGAACTGCATTATTTTATCATGTTTCCTGGGGTGTACTTATAAAATTAGTATGATTTTGACATAAAAAATGGTCATAATTTAGAAATCCGAGGCATTTTTCCAACCCTGATTTTAGCCTCTGATTTGAACGCTCTGTTTGAAGGGGCGTGCCTGCTGTAAGACTTTAGTGTAAATGGCCACTGCTGTGATTGGCCGCTGTGAGACTTCAGTGTAAACACACACTGCTGTGATTGGCCGCTGTGAGACTTCAGTGTAAACGCCCACTGCTGTGATTGGCCGCTGTGAGACTTCAGTGTAAATGCCCACTGCTGTGATTGTCTGCTGTGAGACTTCAGTGTAAACGCCCATTGCTGTGATTGGCCGCTGTGAGACTTCAGTGTAAACACACACTGCTGTGATTGGCCGCTGTGAGACTTCAGTGTAAACGCCCACTCCTGTGATTGGCCGCTGTGAGACTTCAGTGTAAACGCCCACTGCTGTGGTTGGCCGCTGTGAGACTTCAGTGTAAATGCCCACTGCTGTGATTGGCTGCTGTGAGACTTCAGTGTAAACGCCCACTGCTGTGATTGGCCGCTGTTAGACTTCAGTGTAAACGCCCACTGCTGTGATTGGCCGCTGTGAGATTTCAGTGTAAACGCCCACTGCTGTGATTGGCTGCTGTGAGACTTCAGTGTAAACGCCCACTGCTGTGATTGGCCGCTGTTAGACTTCAGTGTAAACGCCCACTGCTGTGATTGGCCGCTGTGAGATTTCAGTGTAAACGCCCACTGCTGTGATTGGCTGCTGTGAGACTTCAGTGTAAACGCCCACTGCTGTGATTGGCCGCTGTGAGACTTCAGTGTAAACGCCCACTGCTGTGATTGGCCGCTGTGAGACTTAAGTGTAAACGCCCACTGCTGTGATTGGCCGCTGTGAGACTTCAGTATAAAAAGCCCACTGCTGTGATTGGCCGCTGTGAGACTTCAGTGTAAACGCCCACTGCTGTGACTGCTGTGATTGCAAAGGGAGCGTTCTTTGATCGCTTTCTATATATAATTTAATCACAGATTTTTTTCATCCTATTTAGAGAAACAATGTGAAGTTGACTGTTTAGTCACTGGTTTAATTTACTGACAGATAGACAAAGAACATCTGACTGTACATGAATCATTACATATCAGAAATCACTGGTCCCAGATCAGGCAGAATTAACAAGGTTACTTACATGTTGTGGCATTACTGTTGAGTCCATATCATAAAAGTCTGTTTGTAAAGCCTGCGCCGAAATTGCGACTGATTTAGCAAAGAATCCAAATAAAAATACAAATAAATAATGCTCAGCTGAGACATTCACATTGTTGAAAATAAATAAGCACATTCCTAGCATTAGGATCCTTTGGAAGGTAATGTTATTTGTAGTCCAGTGATCCTGTATCGCTCTTCTCTCCTCGTCATCTCACTAACACGCCAGTAGGCAGGGCCAAAGCTGTGATGATGAAGTAGGCGTTGATCTTCTTTTGCAGAGGTGGTCTTTCACCATCTATAGGCACATTCCACAATGAGTTGTTCTCTGGGCTTGGTTACAATAAAAGCTGTTTTTGGACTAACAAGGAAGTTTGCAGTTCTGAAACATACAGGATATTCTTATAGTATGATGAAGGATCAAGGAAAACTTAACTGCATGACCCCTTTAAGCAAACATGTCCAGTTATTTTCCATTTATTTCTATTGCTGTCGAGAAGACACAATTGTGATAATAAAGAGATCTCACTGTGATTTCTCTTTCCTATGGGTCTATTTCTATAGAGCGACAGCGCCTGTGTGTGTGTGTTTGTGTGAGTTGGTTTCTCTCATTAAAGGCTACAGGTCAGAGATCCAAAGCACTGCAACTCAACTGCAATAGTCTGCAACCGGCAGCACAGAGAAACAGAGAGAGAAGGATCTCAAAGACTTACTACCTCCAAAGCACTGAACCCACACACGCACACACACAGATGATGCAACTTGGATTCAAGGGTAAACATCAGTGGGGATGTGTGTTTGGATGGTAAAAGTGTGCGTGTCGCTGTGAGATGTTTGTATGTATGAGCGTTTCAGTGCTGAGAGTCTGTTGTTTTATACATGCTGTGTTGGTGTGTGTTTATTTTTATAGCAGCGCATCAACAACTAGACTAAAAATCTGGGCACATACACACTACAGTTTAAAGACACTGCAAATATATTGACTTCAATTGGGATGGTGCATGGCAAGGACCACTAGGATTTATGACACTCCATCATGTGGCCAAAAATTCAAAACATCCACTGACCAATGAGAATTTGAGATTAGTGACTCCAGTTCTATTCCTGCTTGATTTCCAACTGACTCTCGTAGTGCATACCCTAATAACCTAAAATGCAATGTAGTGTTGTCAAAAATATAGATTTTTCGATACACATTAATACTGAAATATTTGAAATGCTTCTATTTTTCCACAAAATAGACTGAGACTGAGAGACCATTTAAAGGCCTTTGCAGGTGTTTTAAGTTAATTAGCTGATTAGAGTGTGGCACCAGGTGTCTTCAATATTGAACCTTTTCACAATATTCTAATTTTCTGAGATACTGAATTTGGGATTTTCCTTAGTTGTCAGTTATAATCATCAAAATTAAAAGAAATAAACATTTGAAATATATCAGTCTGTGTGTAATGAATGAATATAATATACAAGTTTCACTTTTTGAATGGAATATATCAACTTTTTGATGATATTCTAATTATATGACCAGCACCTGTATATTCCATTCTTTGTTATCAACAACATGAAGTGCATTAAATATTACATTATGTCAGGGTTTCTCAGACTGGGGTTTGTGAAGGAACTGCAGGGCTTCGTGAGTTTAATGAAAAGCTGTTCAAATTAAGTTATTCAATCATAAAAAATCCTTTTAAAACAAAAACAATCAAAATAAAACAGTAGGGATAACCAATGAATTATGAATAGTTTTCTGCCATTGTGAGAATAGCATGTAATAGTGTTTTATATTTATTTTATTAAACGTGTTTTGACCTTTTACATCACATGCTGGTTTGGAAATGTCACAGTGGAACAACGAGTTTGCTTAGGAAAGTTTTATGTATTAAGGTCTAGTACAAATTTACCAAACCAGATGCATCAGCAAAGCCATGAAAATGATATCATATACCCATTTTTTTTAAATGGGGTGGGGGGGGGGGGGGGGGGTCCTTCTTGCCACAGGCAGTAAAATGCTCAAATGAAAGAGTGTGATGATGAGTATGGGGGGACTGTTTCATCATTTTAATAATGTGTGATTTTCATATTTATGTACATTGTTTTTTGTCTGAGCACGTGTCGAAACTCATTGAAACTAAATTTCCACATAAAATTCAACAACATGTAATCCATAAAAAGTAACTGTAGTCTGATTAAGTATTTTAATACGTAATATAATCTATTACAAGTACTGTATATATACACATATAGACATACATATATATATATATATATATATATATATATATATATATATATATATATATATATATATATATATATATATATATATATATATATATATAATTTTTTTTTTTTTTTTTTTTTACTTTTTGCTACAGTAAGTGAAAGTTACATAGTTGTAAAACATCCCAGAGGAGAGGTTAGTGAAGGATGTATAGACTGTTTTTCCATGAGGGCCATAAGTGTGTGTGTGTGTGTGTGTGTGTGTGTGTGTTCATGTTTTTCTATCCTGGTGGGGACTGAATGCACACAGATTCATGGGGTCTTGTGTCACCGTGAGGACCTAAATTTATGTCTCCCTGAGGAAACAAGCTTATAAATTATACAGAATGAGTTTGTTTGTTTTTTTATGTAAAAATGCAGAAAGTTTTGTGTGATGGGTAGGGTTAGTGTAAGGGGATAGAATATACAGTTTGTACAGAATAAAATCCATTACGCCTATGGAGAGTCCCCATAAAGATAGCGTGTGTGTGTGTGTGTGCGTGCAGGTTTTGGCTCTGCATAGTATACTTGATGGCGTTTTACTGATGCTTTATATAGATCTGTGTCTCTGGCTGTTAGTGTGTTGCTGTATATAGCTCAGTGCTGATGGGGAGAGACCAGACCTTGACTCATAAAGATGATAAAGTCTGCTGTGGCATCAGGCCTGGACACTCAGAGAGGCTGAGAGTGTGTGAGACACTCAAATGCACTAAATCAGTGCTTACTATAGAGTTCAGCCTCCACTATGTTTAAACTACATATACAAACAAAATAATAATCATTTTGCAACATATTTCATATTTTTACTGTTTAAATTTTTATTATTTATTATTATTTTATTATTTTTTGCTTAAAGGTGCACTATGTAAAAAAAAATTCAGTGAAATATCCAAAAACCACTAGTCCAGTGTTATATATTTTGTTAAATTGAGTACTTACAATATCCCAAATGTTTCCAACTATTTGTAAATCGTGAGAAAATTGCTATTTTAACCAAGGAACCGGGACGTGTGAGGGAGTCGCCTGTCAATTGCGTCATATCTGCATTACCCTCGGTTTCTGGTTTTATTCAGCAGAAACGCTTTACTCTCACTGCAGTGTGCAACAAGTGTCATAGCAGCCGCCGAGCGAGCGCACAGAGTAACGTCATAACATCATTTAACACACTCAAATATCAAATCTAATATGATAAACAGAGCTGCGTTACCTCATACTCATGACCGGAAAAGCGGAAATGGCGCCGGCGACTGTGGCATAATAAAAGTCCCGCTGCTCGCGAGGCGTGTTGCGCAATCGCTCCAGCAGCCTTGCTCAGCTCCCACAACACTCGGGTCTGCTCTGCTTCATACTACAGTAGCGTTAATAATCGCATCCATGAACATGATTTCTGCTCAAGTCCTATCCCGATTCTTTTCCACCGGCTGTGAGGTGAAGACCACATGTCCCAAGATTCTGCGCTCAAACTAGGCGTCATCAAACTACGCCTTTGTTTTGAATAGGCGACCTCTAGTGGACGGAAAAGTTACATAGTGCACCTTTAAGTATTTGTATTTTAATTATTTAATTAATTATTTAATTCTATTAATAATTAGAATATATATAAAAAGGATGTGCACACTTATGCAGTTAGGTCATTTTAAGCTTTAATTTGTATCTTTTGTGTCTGAAATGTCACTTTGTTTTTTTTGTTTGTGCTGTATAGGTTGTATTTTTTATATTTAAGGTGCAAAAGTGTGTGTGTGTGTGTATGTATGTATGTATGTATGTATATGTGTGTATATATACACTCACCTAAAGGATTATTAGGAACACCATACTAATACTGTGTTTGACCCCCTTTCGCCTTCAGAACTGCCTTAATTCTACGTGGCATTGATTCAACAAGGTGCTGAAAGCATTCTTTAGAAATGTTGGCCCATATTGATAGGATAGCATCCTGCAGTTGATGGAGATTTGTGGGATGCACATCCAGGGCACGAAGCTCCCGTTCCACCACATCCCAAAGATGCTCTATTGGGTTGAGATCTGGTGACTGTGGGGGCCATTTTAGTACAGTGAACTCATTGTCATGTTCAAGAAACCAATTTGAAATGATTCAAGCTTTGTGACATGGTGCATTATCCTGCTGGAAGTAGCCATCAGAGGATGGGTACATGGTGGTCATAAAGGGATGGACATGGTCAGAAACAATGCTCAGGTAGGCCGTGGCATTTAAACGATGCCCAATTGGCACTAAGGGGCCTAAAGTGTGCCAAGAAAACATCCCCCACACCATTACACCACCACCACCAGCCTGCACAGTGGTAACAAGGCATGATGGATCCATGTTCTCATTCTGTTTACGCCAAATTCTGACTCTACCATCTGAATGTCTCAACAGAAATCGAGACTCATCAGACCAGGCAACATTTTTCCAGTCTTCAACTGTCCAATTTTGGTAAGCTCGTGCAAACTGTAGCCTCTTTTTCCTATTTGTAGTGGAGATGAGTGGTACCCGGTGGGGTCTTCTGCTGTTGTAGCCCATCCGCCTCAAGGTTGTGCGTGTTGTGGCTTCACAAATTCTTTGCTGCATACCTCGGTTGTAACGAGTGGTTATTTCAGTCAAAGTTGCTCTTCTATCAGCTTGAATCAGTCGGCCCATTCTCCTCTGACCTCTAGCATCAACAAGGCATTTTCGCCCACAGGACTGCCGCATACTGGATGTTTTTCCCTTTTCACACCATTCTTTGTAAACTCTAGAAATGGTTGTGCGTGAAAATCCCAGTAACTGAGCAGATTGTGAAATACTCAGACCGGCCCGTCTGGCACCAACAACCATGCCACGCTCAAAATTGCTTAAATCACCTTTCTTTCCCATTCTGACATTCAGTTTGGAGTTCAGGAGATTGTCTTGACCAGGACCACACCCCTAAATGCATTGAAGCAACTGCCATGTGATTGGTTGATTAGATAATTGCATTAATGAGAAATTGAACAGGTGTTCCTAATAATCCTTTAGGTGAGTGTATATATATATATATATATTTTGTGAATGTGTGACTCTTAACAGGTTTGATATGAGCATTCAGTCAGTAATTATTCTGATTTAAGTCTCACAAACCAAGTGCACTTAACATATTGTAATAATGTTGATCATTTTGAGGCAGACAGGTTTTAAAAGTTATGACAACAGTAAGTTGATTCAGTAACGGCTCTGATTGATTCAGTACATTGATTTAGACCATCTAATTGGGAGTCTTTGATTATTTGAACGTATCAGCTCAAAAGAGTCATTTGTTCATCAGTATCATTTGTTTGTGAGTCGGACTGCACTGGTTGCGTGCTATGTTTTATTTTTGAGCGCAGACGCAACAGAAAGATATGTTGTTTATTGTTTTGGGATTATTTGACAATATCCATGGTTATCCTTTCATCACATTTGATACAATGAATACGATCTGCCCTGAGGCCTGCAAAATTTGGCTGTGAAAGCAAATCAAATCTGAGATGATCCAGTAGAAGTTTATATTCTCTATGTGTACTTGTATTTCAGAGGACAGGAAGCTGTTTGTGGGCATGTTGAATAAGCAGCAGACAGAAGAGGATGTGTACCGCCTTTTCGAGCCCTACGGAGTCATTGAAGAGTGCACTGTATTACGAGGCCCTGATGGAAACAGTAAAGGTGAGTTGTAGTTCCTTCTTTCATCTCTCTTCAGTATTCACAGCAGTTTTATGTGCTTGCTAGTGAATGAAAGACATCCGCGTGTTCCTGTCTGAGATGTATTTTATATTCCGAGCAGTTAAAGAATAGTGACCTTCCACAGAAAAAGACAAAGTCAAAACAAACAAACAGAAAAGCAGCGTTCAACCTTGAATGCCGCAGCAGAAGTGCTTTCATTTACACATTCAATTTCACCGCGTCAGTCTATTCAAACACACGCACGTCAACCCGACACTCTGCTGAAACACTTTGTGATGGGTTTCTCGTCGCTAACGGGGCAGAATCCATTCTGGAGGGCGTTGGGTGAAGCCTTTCCGCCGCGGGGTGCCGATATCACCTGACAAACCCCGGCACGATCCAGGCAGGAATTATTTACACAGATTCCAATCGCTGTGTCCATTAACAGACTGCAAGAGGGAAACGTGTCAGAAAGGTCGCTCGTGTTTGAAATGTGTGAAGAGAGAATCGACGTAAGAGATTTTGAACTCAACACAAAATCATGAAGGTTTGATGATCAGCAGCACCGTCCAATCACATGACCCTCCATTTTTTTTACCCTCATATTTAATACATCAGGCTTTAATGGCACATACAGTGAAAATATGGAGCTCATACTCGGAGGGAAAACACCTCAATTTTATTCAAACTGAGCAAAAATATGTAATATGCTCATATTTATATGGTCTAAAAGTAAGATGAAATTCTGATGCTTGTAATATAAATCAATATAGTCGTCTATATAATATAATCAGTATAGTCGTCACTCGATATCTCCCTATAATGTCTTATTAAGCTGATATTTAAATGCTTAGTTTTATGATCAAAGCTCTGTAGTTTTAAAACACATAATGCAATGCAATACAATGATGATTGAGAGATGAACAAATAAAGCTTCCTCAAAAGCCTGATAATCATATTTGATACTCACATTTGAACATGATGGATAATCAAGTAAACTTGCTTCAGTGTTGAAATATTTAACAACTTGAAATATTACTAACAATATACAAGTTATTCTTACGCTTACTTTATAAAAATCAGTAAAGATTTCACAGTACAAAAGGTTTTGCAGCAAAGTTTTGATCATATTGGCAATTAAGAAATGTATGTATTAAATATAATACAATAGGCTTTATAGGGTTAAAACACTTCTTCTATGAGAAATCATGGAGTTTTTTTATAAATATAATGCGGTGCTCTAAGGGTGTGTTCTAGGGATGGCTCGATACCACAATTTTGGCTTTGGTACGGTACCACAATCTAATACCGAGGTACCGATATTACATCGGTACACACAGGGTCTGATTTTGGCGCTGGTATTGCGCATAATTTTACTCTTTCTCGCAAGTTTTGGGTTTATAAAGTGGGAAATTACCACAAATGTTTATTAGTGAATAAATCCAACAAAGATTATCACATAAAATCAGTCATTTGAAAACGTTCTTGGGAGAAGAAATTTCAGCAATACTGCGCGTCTCCCTTCTCTATCACTCAAAATGAGCAGATTGCTTCTGGCTTCAAAAGACATCGCACCTACACTAAAGCAATCTGCATGCTCCGATTCACCATTTTCACGTTCGTTTCGGGACAGCTAACGGAAATCACTTGCCCACGTATTTTTAAACCATAAAGCGATTTTGTAGTATTTCATAATACATGGAATGATGGGATGGAAGCTCTTTGAGAGTTTTCTTTGCGCTCATACCAACAACGCACACACAAGCCTGTAAAGAGCTTGCACATTCCAAAGTTTCCTTAAACAGTCAAATACACAAAATGATGTAAAAATGTCCATCTTTAGTGAGTATTCACATAAACACAGTCAGTTATGTCTTACACGAATGTAAATAGTGCAATAGTATGCATGCAAATATTATGAGATCTAAACGTCATTGGTTGACACGAACGCTGGAGATTTCGTGATATTTAAATGATTCGATCTTATGTATGTACAGTATGTGCGTTGATCAGTGTTAAAAGAAAATAAATGTCTAAATTAGATGGTTTGAATGATGCACTCACCTGTCGATCTCTTAATGTCTTGCTCAAGTCAGGATAGTGACAGATGCTTGGCTAGGTTTGATGGTTCTTCATCAGTTTTATAAGCAAAGTAATTCCAAATTTCACTTCTACTCCTCTCTTTATTAATTAGTTTTGGCCATGTTGAGTGAGATTCAACTGCTTTACTAATACTCCATTTTGTTCCTCTATGTTGCCACATTTGCCGGTTTCGCGTCAGTTTGGGTAGCGCACTGCCACCTAGCGGTGAACGTCAGAACAGCAGCATATACCGAAATAAGCAAAATCATGATACCGTTTGAAATAAAATACCAGTATTTTCCCAGTACCGGTATATTGCACATCCCTAGTGTGTTCACACTTGTAGTTCGGTTCACTTGGTTTGTTTGGTCCAAAAAAAATTAGTCCTGATCCGCTTAGCGTTCACACTGAACCTAAAGGCATAGGAATATGTTCACAACCTGATTGGCAAATGTTTTCTCTGATTGGCCAAATGCGCTCGTTGTGTGTGCGTAGCTACATATGATGGTATTTTTACCAGCTGAGAACTCATAAAGAGCTTATAAAATGTGTAAAGGAGTCAAAACAGTGGCAGGAATCCCTCCGTCACACACACAAACCAAGATCTGCTGCGAGGAGACGCGGTTCTGACATCTGTACCGAACTGTGATGGGCAACATCACGACTATGACGAGAAAACACAGGTGTGCATGAGTGTTCTGTCCTTTTTAGGGTCTTGTGACATCTGTTTTTGGTTCGTTTACATGTGTTTGGTTCGTGTTGCGTTTATATTTCAGTCGAGTTGGTTTGGAAGCGGAGCGAGACTCATCTTTTCAGCGTCTCGGTCCGCTTGTTTGGTGCGCACCAGGGTTCAGACGGCAGAGTTCACACTTATTCAAATGAACCACACTAACAGAGCAATCGCACCAGGGTTCGTTTTAATCCAACCAAACATGCCAAGTGTGAACACACCCTTAGAAACAGCAGTGAGTGATTGTGTTTGTGTGCACGTCTTCTCTCTCATCTCCAGTGTTGCATTCACCAGAGACACGCAGTCCTCTGCAGATAACCTTCACCGCTGTTCCTCATTATTTCTATGCTCTTTTTGTGTGTGTGTGTCTGTATTTTGCAGGTTGTGCCTTTGTAAAGTTTTCAACACACACTGAGGCTCAGTCTGCCATCAGCGGGCTGCACGGGAGTCAGACCATGCCTGTGAGTACAACTACACACATGCAGCGTTTATGAGAGGTGACGAGAAAAATGTGTACTTTTAAACATTTAAAATGACCTAAAAATACACTTCCTCCAACACATTCATATACATTCAGACCTAAAATGCTGAATAAATGAATGGATATGATATGCGTCAACATTCACAATGTCATTTGTGCACACACACGTTCATGTAACACACTCGCACAGCTGTGAGCTGCTGTCATGTGTTGAGCTCAAACAGCATCCGTGCCAATATAAGTGCAAATGAGCTGCTGTCATCCTATCTCCTCTTCTGAACGGAGTACTAGCTTACTGCTCTCTACGCAGTAGTGTACCACCTAACCTGAGATCAAGACCGGAGTGTGTTGGAACCAAGACAAGACCAAGACTTTACATCCAATCACTTTAATGATGTTAACACATAAATGCACTGGCAATATAGTGATATTCTTGCAGTTATGGTGTTGACCGGTCTTGAAATAAAATCCTGAGTGCTCTTAGTCTGAGACAGAGACAAGACCGAGTACAAATGCTGTCGAGACCGAGACAAGACCAAAACCTTCAACACTACTACACAGCATGTACTGCAGTGCATGCTACTTTGTTTGCTTGTTTGTTTGTTTTCAAATAACAGAAGTGAGTATCTTATTTAGGGGGGCTGCATAATATTAATAGTGTCTATTCACACTGAGTGCAAATAGCCCGCCTTGTTGGCGGAGGCTATTTACACTAACTCTGCCCACTGACGTCTGGTCGGGACAGACAGAATTGATTGTCAACAGTAGAAATAGTGTAGGGGTAAAGCACGTGACAGAAAGTTTTGACACAGATCGACCCGAGTTCGAATCCGCCTTTTGCCGAACTCACTCTACTCCCTTTTCCCATCACATATCAGATCAGAAAGGCATTTATTTTCAATAAAAGTGGAAAGAAAGTGTTTCATGTGTGTTTAATAATAAAGTGCTTATCGGTTAGGGTAGGTGGTAGGTGTAGGGAGGGCTTTATTGTCCCAATAAGGCAGCATCCATGTAATAAATTTAATAAATATAATAATTTACACTCTACAACAACACTGAGGTGCAAATAGTATCTGCCACTATTTATAAGTATATTGCATAAGTACTATTTACACTCATTGCAAAGAAAATATTGGTATTAATACAGTGTAATTAGAATCTATTGCTATTTTTACTTAAAAATCGCATATCGCTAAGAAAATGCTGCTATTTTGGCTTAGTGTAAATATAATCTATTAGTGCAAATAGCCGCTGCTTTAATTTTAATAGTTAAAATTGTTAAACAACATTCTAGAAATAATTTTATTTATTTTACAGTCTGCTAACAAAAAAAAAGTAGCTAAATAAAGGGCAATATCTTTTAAAAATATAAAAATATAAAAATAATATATAAACTATCTTTAAAATATTTTATTTTATTATTTATTTGTGTTTTTCATTTATTTTTATTCATCATAAACCTATATTTATTTATATTTATACAAATAAAATATTTAATATTTAACTTGCACATGCAAACAATGAGAATCTTAATTAGGGACCTGCATAATATAAAGTTTCTGCTAATGAAAGGTAAAATAAAGGGCAATATCTTTTTAAATATATCAAAATAACAAACTATATATAAACCATTTTAAAACTATTTTATGTATTTACTATATTATTGTTCATAAAACTATTAATAAAAATATTTAATATTTAACAATGATAATCTTAATTTGGGGGGCTGCATAATATTAATTTTAATATTTAATAATAAGAAATATTTAGTTCCAGCCTGTATCCCACAAACAGCAGAGCTATTGTATGATTTCAGTAGACTTTGATTATAGCAACTTTTATGATGGTTTTGCATGGTTTTTGAAGCGTAAAGGCTTTAGTCGCAGTTGCATGGAAAAGAGCCACTGTTACAACATTCCTTTTGTGCTTCATGGAAGAAGTCTGAAATGTCATGAGGGTGGATAAATTATGACAGAATCTTCTCAGAATTTTGACAAATCTATTTTGCAGAATTCCACAGCTTTTCCGCCAAAATCAGCACACAAAAAAATGCTGCAGATTCTTCATGGGTCATCTGGGTATTCCTTTCACAGAGAAAAATGTACAGTATACGTATAACGTATGCAATGTAGTACGACCAGTATGCTATTCTGAACATTTCCTTTCTATTCTTTTTAATCACACTCTGCATGTTTTCCCACCTCTCTCTCTCACATACTTGGAGGTTCAGATGAATAATTCCTCTGCCACACATTGAAAGGACAGATAAAGAGGTGTATTTCTCTGTCCCCTGAGAGCAGGACAAGAAGTAGAGAGAAAGAAAAGGACAGGGAGGGATACAGATGATCAAACAGAGGGAAAACACACTCTGACACTGTCTAACTGTCACAGAGAAGGAAGACAGGTAGTGCAGAAATGCTTCTGATGAACCACTGTAAATGTGTGTTTAGAGATCAGCACAACCTTGAGAGTAATTATCCTCAAATGAAACGTTCAAGGCCGTATCTCACACACACACTTTGCATACTGATAATTAAAGCATTTACATAGTCGACGACAGAATGAGAGATTGAAAGGCTTGTTCCAAAACCTAGTGAGCTGCCTATGTAGACACCATTTTAAACCTTAAAGAGGACCTATTATGCTGTTCTTTAGTGTGTAATGTTGCTGTTTGAGCATGAAAAAGCTCTGCAAACTTACAAAGTCCCTCCAGCGGGAGTTATTCTCTATATCAGTGTCACTGTTTCTGAACTCCCTGAAACGCCTCCATTGTAGTCTTGAGTTTTCTTCTGGGAACAAACACATCACAATATTCCTCATTTAAATATTTCATATGCAGAATAAAGGGGCGGGGCCTGGTTGAGTTAGTTAGTTAGTAGTGTGTTGAAACTCACAGTTATGGTAAGGGGCTGGACATTTCCCCAAACATGCTTGAAACGATTGACCAATCACAACACACTGATCCAGACGACCAATCAGAGCACATTGTGCTTTTCAGAAGGAGGGGCTTCAAAGAGGCAGGAACTAAACAGAGCGTTACTGACAGACTGGGAAGAGAGATGCTGCAACAATGGAGAATATGTGAAAAATAATGTGTTTTTAAACATTCAAGCATGAAAACCGGTTCTAGTAGAGCCCAAAAACAACATCAAGACTTTGTAAAAGATTATAATAGGTCCTCTTTAAAATTGAAATGCAACTAGTTCCCCCAAGAAGGTCAGGTAAGTGCGTGTTTTTGTGATTTTTAATTTTGTCTAAATCAAACAAGTCTGTATTTTCCCTGAACAAAATTACAGAGCAAATGACACACTCTGAGGAATCTAATCCTGTCCGGATAGCAATGTCTGTAATTACGGTACATTGTTTTCACAAAGCTTCTCCTCATTTATTTTGACCTATTGAATATCTGTTGTATTGCTGCCTAGTGCAACTTCATTATGGATTTAGACCTTTTGCCAAATGTCTGGGTAAGAACAGCTGGCGGTTTAGCTCTGATGGCATCTTATGGGGAATAAAAAGAGAATTAAATCTGATGGGGAGATTCTGATCACAAACTGCTCAGAACAGCCACTGCAGTAACATCATCATGAGCTTCACTTTTATCAATGTTTTCTTTTTATATATAATGTATTTATATATGGTTTTTATATGTAATTTAAAAAAATGAGCCACAGACTACCATTCAAAAGTCTGAGGTCAGTAAGGTAAAAAAAAAAACACTTATTCAGCAATAATGCATTAAATTGATCAAAAGTGACAGTAAAGACATTTACAGGGCCTTATTTTAACGATCTGAGCGTATGGTCTGAAGCGCATGGCGCAGGTGCACTTATGGTGTGTCCGAATCCACTTTTGCTAGTTTAACGACAGAAAAAACGCTCAGCATGCCAGGCGCATGGTCAAAAAGGGTTGTCCCTAGTCTCTTAATGAGTCATGGGTGTGTTTTGGGCGTAAAGTGCAATAAACCAATCAGAGTCTCATCTCCCATTCCCTTTAAAAGCCAGTTGCGCTCGCACCATGGCGGATTCGTTATTTACATGGAGAGAATTGTGAGCGGAAAGACTGAACGCTTCTCCAGAGAGGAAACCTTTTATTTTTAATATTTAAAACTGTTTGTTTTCAGTTCCTCAAAATAGCAACGCGCAAACAATGCGCCTGAACTCGTTTTCAGACCAGCATGTCAGTGGCTGCGTTTCACAAAAACCTAGGGTATGGCCATACAACAACGACATTCCCAAATAATCACATTATATCTAAACAAAATGTGGACAAAAATCCACTAAAAGAACTTAACAACAGACTTAACAACAATACAAAGTCAATGCAAATACTGAAACAGTCCTATAAGCCTTCACTGTGTCCTAACCAAACGCAACACGTGAGAACAAATATTTCTTTTAGGCTACTGTTTTTATTTATGCTGCGTTGTGGCTGGAACAACATACAAAGTATGACATGTGCAGATTATGTGCTTTATTCAATGTAAAAAGAATTTAAAGTGAGTTTGAATATCATTTTTCATGACCTTTAGACAGCCTTACTGAAAGCAACAATGGATAATTCACCTCAGATCTTGAAAATAAATTAAAGGAAACAACTATATGTTCAAACTGTCAAGGTGAACAAACAAGTGTATTCATCTGAGATGACAGACACAACAAGAGAAATGTTGATTATAATTTACATATAGCAATTTATTTTGATGCAGTTGATGCTAATGTAGTGCATTCAAAACTGGTTACTTTTGAGGATCCATTTTAGTTGCGATGCTGCTGTCTATAGGCAGTAGTCAGCGAGGGAGCTCACTGGGTTTTGGAACAGAGCCAGTGAGAGAGCGTGAAGCAGTACTGAGTCAGGGGACATTTTAATAGTTCCTCATTACACATTCAGAGCCATGCGTTGAGTTAGCAAAGGCCTCATTAACAGCTCAGCCTTACAGTTTGTTTGAGCCCTGCAGAGCGAAACTTTCCACCATACAAATTTTATTGCATTAAAATATTTCTGCATCATTTTACAGCTTGTCACAATGATGTTCAGTGTCATATCTCAAACCTGTCCTGACAGTCCAGCTTCTTACAGAGTAGCAACCTCTGATACCTTGTTTGATGCTTTACTACTTCTAAATATATTAGGGATGTAACGATTCAAAATTGTCTGATACTAATATCCAGTTGTTTAGAATGACATCTGCCGATGCAGATACCGATATTTTGGTGTTCTGCTTTTTATACCTTGTTTCAAATGAATGATAATTAATTACACAATTTTGAAAGAAATGTGAATAACTGTTATTACTGATAAAGTTATTCTGTTATAAAGTTATACTGATAAACTCACATTAACTTAATTCTAAATGTTAAATTGTTAAGATTTCTAAACCCTTTGGATGTTCTTAACTCACATTAAAATGAACTGAAATCTAAAATCCTCCTGTTTTGCTCACAAGTAGGGAGTGTGCCCACTCATGATGGGGGAGGAGAGAGAGTGAGCCAATCAGCAGTAGGGGGCGTGTCCACTCACAATGGAGGAGGAGAGAGAGTGAGCCAGTCAGCAGTAGGGGGTGTGTCCACTCATGATGGGGGAGGAGAGGGAGTAAGCCAATCAGCAGTAGGGGGCGTGTCCACTCATGATGGGGGAGGAGAGGGAGTGAGCCAGTCATCAGTAGGGGGTGTGTGCACTCATGATGGGGGAGGAGAGAGAGTGAGTCAGTCAGCAGTAGGGGGTGTGTCCACTCATGATGGGGGAGGAGAGAGAGTGAGCCAATAATAAGCAGTAGGGGCGTGTCCACTCATGATGGAGGGAGAGAGAGTGAGCCAAACAGCAGTAGGGGGTGTGTCCACTCATGATGGGAGAGGAGAGAGAGTGAGCCAACCAGCAGTAGGGGGCGTGTCCACTCATGATGGGGGAGGAGAGGGAGAGAGCCAGTCAGCAGTAGGGGGTGTGTGCACTCATGATGGGGGAAGAGAGAGAGTGAGCCAGTCATCAGTAGGGGGTGTGTCCACTCATGATGGGGGAGGAGAGAGAGTGAGCCAATAATAAGCAGTAGGGGCGTGTCCACTCATGATGGAGGGAGAGAGAGTGAGCCAAACAGCAGTAGGGGGTGTGTGCACTCATGATGGGAGAGGAGAGAGAGTGAGTCAGTCAGCAGTAGGGGGTGTGTCCACTCATGATGGGGGAGGAGAGAGAGTGAGCCAATAATAAGCAGTAGGGGCGTGTCCACTCATGATGGAGGGAGAGAGAGTGAGCCAAACAGCAGTAGGGGGTGTGTCCACTCATGATGGGAGAGGAGAGAGAGTGAGCCAACCAGCAGTAGGGGGCGTGTCCACTCATGATGGGGGAGGAGAGGGAGAGAGCCAGTCAGCAGTAGGGGGTGTGTGCACTCATGATGGGGGAAGAGAGAGAGTGAGCCAGTCATCAGTAGGGGGTGTGTCCACTCATGATGGGGGAGGAGAGAGAGTGAGCCAATAATAAGCAGTAGGGGCGTGTCCACTCATGATGGAGGGAGAGAGAGTGAGCCAAACAGCAGTAGGGGGTGTGTCCACTCATGATGGGAGAGGAGAGGGAGTAAGCCAATCAGCAGTAGGGGGCGTGTCCACTCATGATGGGGGAGGAGAGGGAGTGAGCCAGTCATCAGTAGGGGGTGTGTGCACTCATGATGGGGGAGGAGAGAGAGTGAGCCAGTCAGCAGTAGGGGGTGTGTGCACTCATGATGGGGGAGGAGAGAGAGTGAGCCAGTCATCAGTAGGGGCTGTGTCCACTCATGATGGGGGAGGAGAGAGAGTGAGCCAATAATAAGCAGTAGGGGCGTGTCCACTCATGATGGAGGGAGAGAGAGTGAGCCAAACAGCAGTAGGGGGTGTGTCCACTCATGATGGGAGAGGAGAGAGAGTGAGCCAACCAGCAGTAGGGGGTGTGTCCACTCATGATGGAGGAGGAGAGAAAGCAAGCAAGAGGGAGGTTTGAAGACTGTAGAAAGAGAGATGGCTGAGAGACATTACAAAAGAGAAAAGATCAGAGGAATATCACTGGAAAAAGAAGGGTTATGATCAGTGCTGGAGAGACCTAAGCTGAAAGACATGAAAATGGATGCCGAAGTTGTGTTGTTTCTGTGTTGTTACTCTGCTCTGCGAGTAACACTGGTTTTAGTGCGAGCACATACAGGCACGTCATTAAACAACATTAAAAACCTATCAATATCAGATGTCCAGATATTGAATATGTATCTGATTTAAAACCACATTTGGAAGTAGCTCAGAATGGATGCAAAAAAATCGGATCTTGCATGGATTTTTGTGTTTACACGTGTGCAACAAATTCCGATCTGTGTCAGATATGAGTAAAAAATCAGATTTTTTTGTGCCAGTGTAAACGCAGCCTAACTTGCGTAACTTGCTTGTATGTACCTTGTTGTCCTTTCGTCATCTTCGCTTTATTTTTTGCTAAGATTTATTTTACTTCGCTTCAGCTATGATAAAGAGACATCCACACTTGCATTGTTTGTTTGTGCATTTTGGGGGCGGAGCAATGAATGTTTGTTTGGGTTGATTTTAAATATCAACAGTGTTTCTCAGAAATCGCTTACTGCACCTTTGATTGAAAATGCATAAAGTGCAAAACTTGTGCTTATGTGAGTCTTCTTTTGTTGTTGAATGGTATCTAAAAAGTAAAGCATAGTAAAAGCATTGTAAATTTTTGTAAAGACTCATTCATGGTAGATTAATTAGTGATTCCACACAAGAGACATATCAGACACACAGCATGAGTTCCAATGCAGTTTTCCACCTCATTTTGATTGACAATGGCAATCAGCCGATGTCCGATCATAGTGGATAATTGCTTTTATCAGCTAATACTGGTTATTGGCCGATACATTGGTGCATTCCTAAAATAAATGCAAATTCACAATGGCAGTGGCAGTGACGTATGTCTTTGTGTAGGATGCACAAATACAGTACGAGACAGTAATGGCCTGCACCTTTCAGAGTGCTCACTTCAAGTGCTCGGCCCCTCAGAGAGCTGCTCACGCTCACCCATAATCTGCATTTAAGTGCTGTGTAGGCTTTTGATCAGGCATTACAAAACCCCCAGAGGTCCAGATCTTCAGGGTCTCTCAGATGAGGGGAATTTTCTGGCCTTTAGGGACAAAAGGTCAAGTGGTGCAGTAAATCATCAAGAGCCTTTTAATGAGTCCGCATGTGTGTGATTGTGTGATGTTGCACTGCACTTTTTATTAGCGCCAAGAGAGTGCAAGAACAATGGTGAGATTAGAGACATAACCGATGATTACCTGTATGATTTTCTTTCTTATGTGGAACATGAGATTTTATCTGGTTGCTCTTTTGCATGCAGTTACAACAAAAGAAGACTGATGCTTTTACGCTTCAAAAGGGACCCCTCTTTATAGTTTTTATTCACATTTTGAAGTTTTTGTCATTTTGTATTAGTTTTTTTGTATTACTAGGTTATATTTTTATCAAAATTTTAGTTTTATTTCAGTTTTACAGTAAAATGATAAAACACTATATTCTCATTACATTATATGATAAAAAAAAGTCCGTTTGTAAAGCCTGCGCCGAAATTGCGACTGATTGACCAAAGAATCCACAGTGAAATGTACCGAATACAAATAAATAATGCTCAGCTGAGACATTCACATTGTTGAAAATAAATAAGCACATTCCTAGCATTAGGATCCTTTGGAAGGTAATGTTATTTGTAGTCCAGTGATCCTGTATTGCTCTTAAAAGATTCATGTTGTATGCCTTTAATTGATTACCAGAAAAATGTAAACACATAAAACAAATAAATATATATTTTGTAACTTTTAATAAATTGCTGTTAAATTAATCAAGTTTCATGATTCAATTAATTAGACATGCTTTTTGATTAATACAATTTAATATAACCTTCCAGAAAAAAATAAAACGAAAAAAAAAAAAAATGGAATCCAGAAAAAAAAAATAATAATTATGGAATTTGGAAAAAAATAAAACAGATTTCTTAGGGCCCTATGAATGAAATTATCATGCATCTGAAGTTGTAATTAAATACGGAGCAACAGTGTGTATTATATATTTATCGTTTTAAATGGCGCTCACTCATTTCTGTGAAGGACCCCAGTAGATGACGCATGCGCAGTTACTGTTCACACAGGAACACTTCATTTTTGGTTGAAATAATTCTTATGCGTGTAATAATTTCTTTCAGTTTAATGTAAATTTGAGGGGGGGGGGGGGTATTTTAAAGTTTAGAATTAGACAGCCTTGTGTTGTGTAAACAATTGTGCAGTGAAAATGACTACAAATGACCACCTAGTGTCCAACCTACTCTAATACTGTTATAAACCGTTTACATGTGAACAAGGGATCTACAACATGACGAAAGCAATTATTTATAACATGTACATGAAAAATCTAAGAAATTTGACACAACTATGGGACAAGGTCGTGCAGCAGCAATCATCACAACAGTGACAGGAACCTCAAGGTTGTAAATGTGCAATTGTATAGGGCCCCATTCCTGTATTTTGCTTGGGGGCCCCCAAATCACTAAATCCACCCCTGATTCCACAACGAGTCGTTGGTTACAATAAAAGCTGTTTTTGGACTAACAAGGAAGTTTGCAGTTCTGAAACTTACAGGATATTCTTATAGTATGATGACCTCTTGTATGTCAAAAGCTCAAGGAAAATTAGATTTCTCAGTTCATGACCCCTTTAATCTGCTAGCATGTTGTTCTTTCCTAGCTTGTAATAGGCTTTATTAGCTCAAAACGTCCACCCTGTTGCACATTGCATTGTAATATGACATGTAACAGGCTGGACGAATGCCATAGAATGTGAATGTGAAATTTGAAATATTTGGTCAGGATTATTAGGTTATGCTAGCCTGAGCTTGACCGGTGTGTTTGTATGATAGACAGGCATTTTCTCCCTCTGACAAATGCAAACCTGCTCAGCCTAAAATCCACCAAACTGTAGGAATGACCCTGCAATGTAACTGTATGTATGTTCATGTGTCTCTCGCAGGGAGCTTCGTCGAGTTTGGTGGTAAAGTTCGCTGACACCGATAAAGAGAGGACCATACGCCGCATGCAACAGATGGTCGGCCAGTTTGGCATCTTCAACCCCACCGTGGCCCTGCCGTTCAGCACCTACAGCAGCACCTACAGTACTTACACACACGCGGTGAGCACACGCAACATGCATTGCAGAATGAAACATAAGTTGTTCCATGTACTTCTGAAGTCTAACAGCCTCAGATTAATGACCACTGTCCTTGTCTGAAGACTTTTTTCGCTCTGCTGAATAATGCATTAACATAATTTCAATTCCCGACCCATGAATACTTGTAGAAAAACGCAAGAGTTCCAGTGCAATTTGAACTCTTGCTCCCATCGGACTTTTCGGAATATAAGTAACAGAAATCAAATTGATCCTGAGTGCCATTGTACAGTTTATTTGCATTTTGAATATTTGGCTTTGATTATGAAGGACACTTTTATAACCTGTGGTTTTGAGTTCATGTGTCTGCCGTAGAGCTGAGTGACTATACATTAAGGTGATTTATGAAAATTAAGTTAAGTTTCCTAAAGACAGTTTTGTTCTGTGACTTATGAGTAAAGACTTTTAATAGTTTTTCTTATTTAAACTTTAGCAAACATGGCATTAGAGTTGGTAAGTTCAGTTCATTTCAATGAATCAGTTCAAAAATCTGATTCAATAAATTGTTTGCAACAGTCAATCAATTAAAAAAAGTCTGCATGTAGCAGTTTTAATGTACTTTGTACGATAGGTGCATATAAATGAAAGTGATTAAATATCACTCTTCATTGTGACGTTTAGTGAAAAACAAGATTATTTTTAATGAGATTTTTGCTGTTTTACTTCGTGTTAATCATTTAAATCAACTTTGGCAGCCATGGCTGTTTAATTGAAATGATGGGTCCTTTTAAGCCATTTCAGAGAAAATACATAAATATCGAGATATATATCTAATATTATCAAAAGGCTGAAAAATATCAAGATGATTTTTATTAGCTTCATCATCCTGGCCTAGTTCGGTTGGAAAAGCCGAACTTGTCTTTGAGTAATTCATCTTTAGATGAATCCCAGTTCATTTACGGAATGGATAATGTATTCAAAGTGCATGGATTTCTGTGCATATTCATAAGCGTATTACTTGAAACGATAACGGCATTAGATACAGATTAAGCCTGTGATCTGATAGTGTGGAAGTTAGCCGCTATTTTAAATACTTTTTAGCTCATGGAGTCTCACAGAAGTGGGAAGTTTGAGGATCCGTATCACGTGTCAGACGGAACGGCGTGCTCTATATATAGCATATACCCTGCAGGCCTTCGGTTTTAATTACACTGCGCTGAAGTGTGTGCATAATGTGTGTGTGACATTTCAAACTACAGCTTTGATTTTATAATCCATATGATCCTTCGCCACAACCGTGTGCGCCTCCTCGCCATGTTAGCAGCTTGCTGCTTATTATCCTGTTCGTGCGAGAACATACTGGGCTATCTGTGTGCAATTCCTTCTGTGACGTCTAAACATGGAGCCAACAGAAGGAAAACCCCCAGGTATCCCATCATCCACCTGTTCTGTGTCCCTGTACACAGTAAATACAACCACACATGTATAAACACACACAAAACCTGAATTGTGCACACAAATAACTAAGGCACACTCTCGACTGCGCTTTCCGTTGGCATCACAGAATGTGTCAGAATTGTATGTTTGCATCTCATTCTCAGGAGCAGTATAGCAGTGGTAGTTTTGTTATTATTTTTTTTAAATTAGATTTTATTTTTATATTTTCTGGTTTTAGTTATTTTGTTGTGTTTTTTATTATAATTTTTTTTATATGACTTTATCATTATTATTAAGTATTCATTTTAGTTATTTTAGTACTTCAAACTAAAATATGAAAATTAGAAATATTGTCTTGGCAACTAACTAGCTGTTTAATATGAATATTAATATATTAATTTTAAGTTTAATATTTTAATACTTTTTATAACGTAATGTTTTTTTTAATATGTTCATAGTATATTTAATATAAATATGACTATATCGTTTTTATTAGATATTAGTTTTTGCTTTTACTTATTTTAGTAATTCAGCCTAAACTAAAAGAAAATGTTTTTTATTTAATGTGAATATTAATATATTAATTTTAAATTTAATATATAAAAATATTTTAATATATTTAATATTTAATTTAAATATGACTGTCGTTTTTATTAAGTATTAGTTTTTAGTTTTTTTTAGTTTAAGTTGTTTATATTTAATATAAATATATAAATGTAATAGTTTTATATTTACTTCAACCCAAACTAAACAAAAATAAGAAATATTGTCTTGGCAACTAGCTGAAATAAAAATGTTTTTTTAATAAATATATTTAATATAAATATTCATATTTTAATTTAATATGTAATATAAATATTACTATAATATTTACTGAGTGATAGTGAAAGTTAGTTTTTATATTTAATATTAATATGTTAATTTTATATTTAATATAAATATGACGTTTTTATTAATTATTAGCTTTAGTTTTACTTATTTTAGTATTTCATCCTAAACTAAACGAAAATTACAAGTATTTTCTTGGCAACTAGCTAAATTAAAATAAGTTTTAGTGTTTTTATTTTATTTTATGTGAATATTAATATATTGATTGTATATTTAATATTTATTTTAAGTATGAGTGTATAATTTTTATTATTAGTTTTTAGTTTGTGTTATTTTAAGTTTTTTATATTTAATATAAATGTAATAATTGTTATATTTATTATTTTATATTTAATCAATTTAAAATTGACTATAATTTTTTTAAGTATTAATTTTTAGTTTTAGTTTATTTACTTTTAGTTATTTTAGTACTTCAACCTAAACTAAATTAAAAAAAAAAAAGAGAAATATTGGCTTGGCAACTAGCTGAAATAAAATAAGTTTAAACTTTTTTATATTTAATTTTATATAAGTTATATTTATTTTAATTTATTTTAATTTTCAAGCAATGATTTCTTTTTTGGGGGAGAAATACTTTTATTTAGCAAGGATGCATTAAATTGATCAAAATTTACAGTAAAGACATTTATAATGTTACAAAAGATTCTATTTCTGTTCTATAGGTTGGTATTAGTTAACGACAATAACACTAGGAGTCTTTTTCTATGGCCAGTTTTCTCTTTCAGAGCAACTTAACGTTAATTAAACTGACAATACTTGTATGAATAGTACCACATCTGGTTTAATGGCACAGATGTAGCATTCACATGTGCATACAAGCATAGAGTATGTCCATTCTGCATACATGCACAGTACATTACAGACCACATACAGACTCAAACCCAGTTCTCTCAGCAGGTTCAGACTCTTGTAACCTGACTGATTTGAATTGCATGTGGATTATTTAAATGGGAATGAGTAGCACTTCAAACATTGCCTTAAATCGTGAAATCCTGCCCTAGGGGAAACAAACGAACACACACTGTCTCACACACACACACTAAGTGAAATAGATTATTCATTTTGGTCATAGTGTGATACGGCAGCACACAGGAAGTGTTGGGATTATACATCCTGCCAACAGTATTTGCATAATAGCATGAGAGCTTTTTAGGAAGATTTCCACACGGTCTGGAATAGTGGTTCTTTTTGTCAGCGGTTTGGGTTGAGTTGGTTGAAAAGTGTGCTGTGGTTTCAGAAGAGTTTCATAAAGATTGCCAACTCAGTGACTCAGTGAAGGGATAATATAGAATAGAACAGAACCATATAAAGCAGAGTCACAGAATAGAACAGAACAGAAAAGAACCATATGCACCAGGGGTGTCTGAACTTGATCCTGGAGGGCGACTGTCCTGCAGAGTTTATCTCCAGCTCGCTTCAACACTCCTGTCTGGACGTTTCTAGTATGCCTAATAAGACCTTAGCTGTATCCCAATTCAGAGGCTGCATCCTTCAAAGGGCGCATTCGAAGGCTGATTGCATCACCTCAGCGCGTCAAAGGCCGTTACAATTCGAAGTCTCCTTTAAATGCGCCCTCGAAATGCATCCTTTGTTTCGCTGGCAAGTGACCTTTGAAGGATGCAGCCTCTGAATTGGGACATAGCTCTTGATTAGCTGGTTCAGGTGTTGTTTAACTGAAGTCAGAGCTAAACTCTGCAGGACAGTGACCTTCCAGGAGCAGGATTGGACACCCTTGATATACATTTATCACCCACTTTATTAGATATACCTGTTCAACTGCTGGTTAATGTAAATATCTGATCATCCAATCGCATGGCAGCAACTCAATGCATGTAGGCATGTAGACATGCTGAAGATGACCTGCTGAAGCATCAGAATGGGGAAGAAAGGTGATTTAAATGACTTTCAATGTGGCATGGTTGCTGGTGCCAGACGGGCTGTATTCAGAAACTGCTGATCTACTGGGATTTTCACACACAACCATCTCTAGGGTTTACAGAGAATGGTCAGAAAAAGAGAAAATATCCAGTGAGTGTCAGTTCTGTGGGTGAAAATGCCTTGTTTTTGCCAGAGGTCAGAGGAGAATGACCAGACTGGTTGGAGCTGATAGAAAGGCAACAGAATCTGCAGAAGAGCATCTCTGAACACACACGCCCAACCTTAAATCCACAGCAGCAGAAGACACACTCCTTGTAATAGTCTGGGTGTATGATACTTTAAGACTTGGGGTTCAGTTCAGTACGTACCTTGGTTTTGAGGTCACGGTTCATCACACATATTTCATCACTGGACTGTAGTGAGACTTTCACGACACAAATCGGCTCAATGCCAAATGATTTTGTCTCATTATAACAGCGGAAAAAAAACGTAAATAACTCCGTCATTTATGGTCCTACAGATAAGAGTAAGACATCCTTCAAAACTTTTATTTGTGTATGTGTGACCCTGGACCACAAAACTAGTTATAACGGTCAATTAAAAAAATTTTTTTAGATTGATACATCATCTGAAAGCTGAATAAATAAGCTTTCCATTGATGTATGGTTTGTTAGGATAGGACCTAACAAGATAGGATTTGGCCGAGATACAACTATTTGAAAATCTGGAATCTGAGGGTGCAAAAAAATATTGAGAAAGTCCTTAGCCATGCATAGTTACTACTAATAATAAATGTTTTATATATTACGGTAGGAAATTTACTAAATATCTTCATGGAACATGATCTTTACTTAATATCCTAATGATTTTTGGCAATTTGGTGATAATTTTGACCCATACAATGTATTGTTGGCTATTGCCACAAATATACCCGTGAGACTTATGACTGGTTTTGTGGTCCAGAGTCACATATAGCAAGCTCTTGCGTGCCATCTGAACTCTTGTTTTTGCGTAGATCTCTTTTTCCTGTTGTGGCAGTTGGCAAACAGCGTTGCATAACCACGCACGCCCCCTTTTGGATTAGAGTGTGGATCGCCTGTGACTGACTATATTCATTGTCTGATTGTATGCACCGTACCGTGACGTTCGGGACAAATGCATGTACCGTTAAACCCCTATTTAAGAGCCATGTTTGGGGTTTCCCCGAGCCTTGCATTCGTGGGGAGAATGACAGAGGCGAATATGCTGCACTATTCTGTTCTGCTCCATGCTTTTCTTTAAACAAAATACAATCGTTAACAATAACCTGTGTCATGTGGATCATTTACAATGCACTATATGTTACATCCTGTCATCTGAGAACAGGAAACTGAGGCTACAATTCACACGGGCTCACCAAAATTGGACCGTAGAAGATTGGAAAAACTTTGTCTGGTTTGATGAGTCTCGATTTCTGCTGCGACATTCAGATGGTGGGGTCATAATTTGGCAAAAACAACATGAAAGCATCTTGCCTTATGTCAACAGTTTAGATACAAAGCTCAAATCATCTCAAACTGGTTTCTTGAACATGACAATGAGTTCACTAAACTCAAATGGCCTCCACAGTCACCAGATCTCAATCCAGTAGAGTACCTTTTGGATGTGCTGGAACGGGAGATTCATATCATGGATGTGCAGCTGGCAAATCTGCAGGAACTGGGTGATACGATCATGACAATATGGACCAAATGTTTCTAGCACCTTTTTGAATCTCTGCCATGAAGATTTAAGGCAGTTCTGAAGGCAAAACGGGGTCCAACCCAGTACTAGCAAGGTGTACCTAATAAAGTGGCCGGTAAGTGTAGAATGGAAAATGGCAGAATATAATATAATAGAATAGAATAGAATAGAATAGAATAGAATAGAATAGAATAGAATAGTTACTGCCATACAACCAGGGTTGGTGGAATATGATTCTGCAGCTTGACAGAGTCTCTATAGAAGAAATGATTCATTTGAACCTGCCATACAGCTGGCTAACGGTAACAGCTTTGGTTTCTGCTCATTGCTAGAAATGGTAGGTTAGCTCTAAATATCAGCCTGTGGTTGTTTTTATTTTTCTTTCACACTCAGAATGGATTGAGAATCTCATCTCAAAAAACCCCCACGTAAAACCTCTTAGAAATCCCCATGTAGAATTAACACAGGAGGCGTAACTGAAATCTTAATTTGCGCACTGAAAATTATGATCAGTGCATCCCACATCATAGTACAGTGTGTTAAAAACAGTGTGCCAAAGTTTCCAGGATGCATGCGTGTATTCATGCATTATTTTTTAGCTAATATTGCCTATAACTTAGAGTTTGCAGTGGTTCTATATTGACTTTTTCTGTTATAAAATAGCTAATTATTTTTCATCAGTGCTGCCACAGCAGTTTTGAAGTGTTTGAGTAATGAATTCCCTTAAGCAGGGTTGGTTAACTAGTCAGCCAGATTGGTCAGTTCAAGTAGTTTATCTATTTTATTTTTAAAAAAGGCCTCTTTGTTCGGCCTTCCTAGGGATGCTGGTCTGACACGTGTCTATACCCGGACGCAAGTGGCGCGATGCGACACGACAAAAGACAATAGAACCCATTATAATCAGTGATTTTGACTACACTGGATGCGGTGCGATGACAGTAAACTGAAGCCTCATTCTATTTATGACATACTGACATGAAGGGCAAATGCTTTGCAACGGGCACTTGTTTTTAATCCCACCAGCGAACATTGAATGTTGGTGTTTGTTGGCGTTTATGTGATCAGTGTAAATTATTCTTTGCTTAGAGCTTTTATAGTGTTTACCCACATGCTCATTTGGCTACAGGCACACTAAATATGGTTCTGTGTAAACATGGTTCTTTACTGTAGTAAACCCATGGATTAGTCTTCATAATGTGCATATAGTTGCATATAGTTCTGACATTTACAAATAACAGCGTTATTACGCCCCGAGTCTACGGGACTAGAGAACACTCTAAAAGGGGCATAATAAAAAAAAAGAAATGGGTTGTGGTATTGGAATCCCAACAACGAATCACTCCGGTCAATAATCAAACATACACACCAAAACTAAGCAGAAAAAAAGGGAATATTTATTAAGGAATCACAAAGGGAATAATGAGCATCTCGTCAGGGTGTCCAAAGGCCAAAATAACAAACCAAACGAGTATAAAAAGAAACAGGGAAATACGTTAAATAACCTAATCAAATAGCAAAAATAAATAGCAGGACACTCCTACGCTATATATATTATAACATGCACAGATGTTACTAGAACTATTTAAATTTGATCATCGGCCAAAGGAGGGATCCAGAAGCTCTCAACCCGTTCGCGACCGAACCAACAATGAGCTCCCCTGTCAAATGCCGGCAGCATCCTTATATCGTCCACGCCTCAACTAGATGACCATTGACGATCATCTACACCATCACTGGACAACCTATCAGAACGAGAAGGAACAGGGAGAGAGAAAGAGAGAACACAGAACAATACAGGTACAAGAAACACAGGTCGTAACAAGCGTATTTAAAAGTATGAGACAACTACAAACAAAAAAACATACCATTCTGAAACGTCCTGTAACAGCTGCTCTTGCGCAGGTTCTGCTCGATCCTCTTCACTAAAATTCTCTGGGTCTGATTCGGGCTCAAATTGATAAGGCAATAGTGATGCCATTGTTTACAATACACCTGAGCACATGCAACTACCCATAATGGTAAGGGTATTTGGACAACGTGCACTAGCCGGTTAGCGAATCACAACACACTGGGCCAGATAACCAATCAGAGCCCATTGCGTATTTCTGAGGGAGGGGCTTCATAGAACCAGGAAATCATCAGACCGTTTTTACGACACAGTGGTGTAGAATAAAGCTAAATTATGTGAAAAATAATGTGTTTTTTCTATGGTACGCAATATGATTTCAATGAGGAAAAAATTATTTGTGGTGTTTTTCCTGCTTAAAATTGGACACTATAACAATAGCAATAAAAAAATTCTTTTTTTTTTCTTTTTTTTTTAAGTTGTGTTGCCTCAAGGCAACATTGTACCACAACGGACAATTTGAAAATTTGACATTTTCATGTAGAAAAAAGAAATATATTTATTGAAAACATCAATTTCTTTAACCAGACACCTGAACAAACACATTTATCCAGTTTTTAATGTATTACAAATTTCATATTTAATAAAATGTAACATTTCAAATTCAGCTGTTACTTTCATGCAACATTGCACCATCGTGGAACACAAGTATTACCAAACCATCAAGTTATCATATCCATCTTCATCCTCATCTCCATCTTGGATCTCACCCTCACTCTCTCCCTGCCGGATTGTCACTATGACCTCATCTTCCTGATCACAGTATGACACCTCATCCTCACCCTCATCAGTTGTGTTTTATACCTTTTTTAAGTGCTATAAAAAATTTGCAGATCATTATATGTGCAGTTATAGTATGTGAATTACTAGTCTTATAAGTGCATTACAAAATCATGCAAAAATGCAAACATATTTAGAGAATTCTAACTCTTTTCCTTACAAATATACTATATTTGTATCCAACCTAGTGTGTCTGGGATGGCCTTATGCAATTCCATTATGGTACAATGTTGCCTTGAGGCAACACACAGTTTTTTGTTATTTACTCTACAATATTTGATGATATATAATGTAAAGTTCTTGAAAATAATTCTTTACTTACCAGTGAAGGTGACTCATAGTTTTTGTGGGTGATTAACTGGACGCAAATTAGTGAAAATGCACTTTTCATTGGAGAAAATATTGAGCCATGTGATGTGACCTGTGCACATATGCTGAAACAGGACACAAAATGGACCCCTGTGGGTCAATTTTTTGCACTTTCATTGATTAGTATTTGAGTTCTTTTTCCCTGAGATAGGTTTGACCAATAAATTGGTGTTTCATTTTATTAAAAATAAATTAAAATAGTCTATGTTGCCTGGAGGCAACACCGTACCATAGAGGGTTAAATGAAGCATGAACACGTTAGACTGCACCCCATAAACACAATCAAGGCTTCGAAAAAAGCTGATCAACCACCCCTTTAAGTTTTAGGATTAATGCTTTTGATAACACTTTAGTTTTGGGTCCAGTTCTCACTATTAAGTAGTTGCTTAGCATGCATATTACTGGGATATTATCTGTTTATTAGTTCTTATAAAGCACATATTAATGCCTTATTCTGCATGACCATATTCTACATCCCATAATCCACCGAATCCATACCCAAATTTACCTACCTTACTAACTATTAATAAGCAGTAATTAGGAGTTTATTATGTCGTAGTTAATAGTGAGAATTGGACCCTAAACTAACATGTGACCATGCTTTTTAGCAGCAGTGCAAAGTTAAAAATGATGAATTATATAAATATACAGTGGCAAGAAAAAGTATGTGAACCCCTTGCATAATCTGAAAATGTGAATAATTTTAACAAAATAGGAGGGATCATACAAAATGCATGTTATTTTTTATTTTATTTAGTGCTGTCCTGAATAAGACAGTTTACATAAAATGTTTACATATAGTCAACAGGACAAAAAATAGTTGAATTTATAAAAATGACCTGTTCAAACGTTTACCTGTTCTTTTTTTTTTTTGTTTTTTATGGTTGTTCTTGAGTCCCTTGTTTGTCCTTAGCAGTTAAACTGACCAATGTTCTTCAGAAAAATTTTGAGATCCATCTTTTCACACTGAGGACAATTGAGGGACTCAAATATTCACTGATGCGCCAGAAGGAAACATTAAGAGATTAAACTTTTGAACAGGATAAAGATGTCCAAATCTTTCTTATTTTTTTTATTTGGTACTGCCCTTCAGAAGCTACAGAAGATACTTGCATGTTTCCCAGGAGACAAATTAAGTACAGTTTACCTTGATCTTCAAATTTAAGTTTGAAAAGTCCCTCAATCGTCCTCAGTGTAAAAAGATGGATCTTTAAATCATAAAGTCACTGCTGGAAAGGGTTCAAATATGCAAAAGATGCTGGAAAACTGAAGGATTTTTCTGAAGATCGTTGGGCAGTTTAACTGCTCAGGACAAACAAGGGACTCAAGAACAACCATCACAAAACAAAAAAAACAGCCGTGGATCATCAGGGAACGACACACAGTATTAAGAATCAATGGTTCATAAAATTTTGAACAGGTCATTTTTTGTCTTGTGGACTATATATAAACATATTTTATGTAAAAATATCTTATTCAGGACAGCACTAAATAAAACATAACATGCATTTTGTATAACCTCTCTTATTTTGTTAAAATTATTCACATTTTCACAGATTCTGCAAGGGGTTCACATACTTTTCTTGCCACAGTATATGCACAAATGCAGTGTGGTAAAGTAAGATAATTTGGCACTGCAATGGATCAAAGAGGTCACTGTACTCTATATCCCATAATGCCCTGCTCCAGCACTCTCTTTGGCACTGCACGGATGTCTTAAAGGCCTGGCACAGGAATAGACGAGACAAATAAAGGTGGGAGAGGATTGGAGGCTGTAATGTTCCAGTGCGCACTGCTCAAGATCCAAAGCACGAGCCGTCGAGCACTGAAGGGCATTTCAGAAACCTTTTTCAGTGCAAAGAACAGGCCACAAATCCACTTCATTCATCCACGTTGCGGCGGTGCAATTCTGCTGTGTCACGCTTCAATCGAAAGGCTTTTACCTTAGACCATGAAGGGAGTTTGTGCACAATGATGATGTTCATTTAGTGAACAGAGCTCCAGACTGATGTAGAAACATGGTGTAGTTTGAAAACACTGCGAGTGGGTGTGTTGTGCTGTGATTGAGAAGCTGTTGGTGGTTTGCAGAGCCTCCTGGTGGATCACGGCACAACTGCACACTTGAACCGCCTGGCTCCAGCTCAGACTCTCAGCTTTTGCAAATCATAAGCAAACAATTCAGATGATATTAACCTGACGCAAGTATTTGTTATGTTAATTATGATTTGTTCTCAGCATACTTGCTGTTTGATGTGATTTTTCAGATTCTAATCCATTTGTGCCTGCTTTGTTTGACTAGAGCACACAAATAAACCAGCAATGATGAGCCTCCGCTGGGGGTGGGTGGAATTTTATATCACGGTTATTATATACAGTACTGTGCAAAAGTCTTAAGCACGGTAGTATTTTCACCAAAAATGTTATTTATATCTACCAGTTATTTATATATTTTCCTGTAGTATCTATCAAAAGTGCTCCAAGGAAGGAACAGTGGTGAACCGGCGACAGGGTCATGGGTGGCCAAGGGTCATTGATGCACGTGGGGAGCGAAGGCTGGCCCGTGTGGTCCGGTCATATATATATATCCTTCAGAATGATTTCTGAAGGATCATGTGACACTGAAGACTGGACTAATGATGCTGAAAATTCAGCTTTGTCCTCATAGAAAAAAATACATTTAAGATATATATCTAAATCGAAAGCAGTTATTTTAAACTGTGATAATAGTTCACATTATTACAGTTTTTACTGTATTTTTGACCAAATAAATGTATGCTTGGTGAACATAAGAGACTGGTGAACATCTTACTGACCCCAACTTTTTTAATGCCAGTTTGTTTGTATGTTCCATTTGTTTTATTATTATTATTATTATTATTATTTATTTTATCATTATTGTATTATTATTTATTTGTTATATATTATATTATTATCATTATTATTATTATTTTGAACTTGATGCACACACTGCAAAAATGTTTTTTTATTTTGTATTTTTGTCTGTTTTCCAGTTAAATATCTAAACATTCTTAAATCAAGATACATTGATATTGTCTTTTTTTCTGGAAAAAAGTATCCAAATTTAGTGAGTTTATGCTTAAAACAATAAGAATTATCTTCCAGTAGAGTCAGAAAAAATAAACTTAAGTCATAAGGAAAACAAGATTCTTTTATTACCCCATTGGCAGATATTTCATGTTTTAAAGGTGCACTATGTAACTTTTCCGTCCACTAGAGGTCGCCTATTCAAAACAAAGGCGTAGTTTGATGACGCCTAGTTTGAGCGCAGAATCTTGGGACATGTGGTCTTCACCTCACAGCCGGTGGAAAAGAATCGGGACAGGACTCGGGCAGAAATCATATTCATGTATGCGATTATTAACGCTACTGTAGTATGAAGCAGAGCAGACCCGAGTGTTGTGGGAGCTGAGCAAGGCCGCTGGAGCGATTGTTAATAAGATTAACGCAACACGCCTCGCGAGCAGCGGGACTTTTATTATGCCACAGTCGCCGGCGCCATTTCCGCTTTTCCGGTCATGAGTATGAGGTAACGCAGCTCTGTTTATCATATTAGATACATTTGAGTGTGTTTAAAATGTTGTTATGACGTTACTCTGTGCGCTCGCTCGGCGGCTGCTATGAAACTTGTTGCACACTGCAGTGAGAGTAAAGCGTTTCTGCTGAATAAAACCAGAAACCGAGGGTAACGCAGATATGACGCCATTGACAGGCGACACTCTCACACGTCCCGGTTCCTTGGTTAAAATAGCAATTTTCTCACAATTTAAAAATAGTTGGAAACATTTGGGATATTGAAGTACTCAACTGAACAAAATAAACACTGGCCTAGTGGTTTTTGGATATTTTACTGAAAAAAATGTTACATAGTGCACCTTTAAGCAAAAACTCAATTAATATTAATTAATTTTTCAGATTTTCTTTAATAGAATGCTGAGATATTTGAAAATAATTTTCGCAGTGCACAAACCAAAATATCAGATTTTTCAAAATAAATGAATTAACAAAAAAGTAATCTGCATGCTATAGTGGATATAAACGCCACAGCAGGATCGGTTGACACATTTCTATCATCACACAGTGAGACCGCCCAACCATTTAAACTACAGCTTGACTGAATGGCAAAGGAAGTAATTGTTGTCAGAGGTTTGGACATCTCATTTCTTCATGCACCAAACACTTCCATTTTCCCAACCCTTCCCCCCCAAGTCGTGTCAGCACGTCCTCACAAACATGCATAAACACGCGTGTCGTCCTCCTTTTCTCCGTGTGAGCGACTCAAGGCTTTGCATTGAGCCATGCGCCTCTCGAAGCGGCACTACACGAGTAATTGGCCCATGATGGAGCGCTGATTGCCTCGGAGTACCTGGGGAGTTCAGCACACATTAGCATTCAATAAAATCGCAGATGCATACACAAATACACAGACGCGTGCATCGCTCCTGTAAATGAGTTTATCACTGAGGCTTTCTCCTCGTCTTTGTGTCTCAAGGCTGGACGGGAGTTTATTTGCCATGTGAATGTGGTCAGCAGAAGTGTTAGCAATTAATTTAAACTGAACTAAAGCAGCACTGCTAATATTCAGTACAATAGTTGCATTTATTTTGACATTTTTATAGAGTTTGCCGAAATTAAATGTGGAAATAAAGTGTGCACGCTTCACTCTTACAGATGTATTACACTAATTCAACACATTCATCTATTTGAAATGATTTCCTGTTATAATAAACAGATGCATTCCACAGAGTTTAACCTAAAATAATTAGTTTTTGTTATAATCTCCACTATTACCATATTCATGCACAGTACTGTAGCCTACAATGGCTTTGCATGATACTCCAGGCTAATTCAGAGAATACCATGGCACGTTTATGTAACTTTACTTATGTTTGAAATGAATGTGGATTCTGTTGATAAACCATCTCTTCCTCCAGTGTCATGGCTAAACAAAGCGCCATCATTAAGAATGCATGCTAATGGTTTTCCCAGTGTGGTCTATATTGATTGATGCATGTATAGATTACACACTCCTCGTAAAGCTGTGGTCAGTTGGTGTGTGTAGTTACAGGCGTCTTCTAGAAGGCTAATTTGCATCAGTTCCACAGGGACACATACTACTATGTTATATATATCATATTATTATATATCATAATTTTATATAATTGAATAATTATATGCATAAGATATTATGTCATGTATGAATTATATATATATATATACTATTACAATGTTATATATTATTATAATATATAATAATATTGTGTGTGTGTATATATATATATATATATATATATATATATATATATAATATATACACTCACCTAAAGGATTATTAGGAACACCATACTAATACTGTGTTTGACCCCCTTTCGCCTTCAGAACTGCCTTAATTCTACGTGGCATTGATTCGACAAGGTGCTGAAAGCATTCTTTAGAAATGTTGGCCCATATTGATAGGATAGCATCTTGCAGTTGATGGAGATTTGTGGGATGCACATCCAGGGCACGAAGCTCCCGTTCCACCACATCCCAAAGATGCTCTATTGGGTTGAGATCTGGTGACTGTGGGGGCCATTTTAGTACAGTGAACTCATTGTCATGTTCAAGAAACCAATTTGAAATGATTGGAGCTTTGTGACATGGTGCATTATCCTGCTGGAAGTAGCCATCAGAGGATGGGTACATGGTGGTCATAAAGGGATGGACATGGTCAGAAACAATGCTCAGGTAGGCCGTGGCATTTAAACGATGCCCAATTGGCACTAAGGGGCCTAAAGTGTGCCAAGAAAACATCCCCCACACCATTACACCACCACCACCAGCCTGCACAGTGGTAACAAGGCATGATGGATCCATGTTCTCATTCTGTTTACGCCAAATTCTGACTCTACCATCTGAAGACTCATCAGACCAGGCAACATTTTTCCAGTCTTCAACTGTCCAATTTTGGTGAGCTCGTGCAAATTGTAGCCTCTTTTTCCTATTTGTAGTGGAGATGAGTGGTACCCGGTGGGGTCTTCTGCTGTTGTAGCCCATCCGCCTCAAGGTTGTGCGTGTTGTGGCTTCACAAATGCTTTGCTGCATACCTCGGTTGTAACGAGTGTTTATTTCAGTCAAAGTTGCTCTTCTATCAGCTTGAATCAGTCGGCCCATTCTCCTCTGACCTCTAGCATCAACAAGGCATTTTCGCCCACAGGACTGCCGCATACTGGATGTTTTTCCCTTTTCACACCATTCTTTGTAAACTCTAGAAATGGTTGTGCGTGAAAATCCCAGTAACTGAGCAGATTGTGAAATACTCAGACCGGCCCGTCTGGCACCAACAACCATGCCACGCTCAAAATTGCTTAAATCACCTTTCTTTCCCATTCTGACATTCAGTTTGGAGTTCAGGAGATTGTCTTGACCAGGACCACACCCCTAAATGCATTGAAGCAACTGCCATGTGATTGGTTGATTAGATAATTGCATTAATGAGAAATTGAACAGGTGTTCCTAATAATCCTTTAGGTGAGTGTATATTAGCGTTGTCAATCAATTAATCGATTATTATGTATTTATATTATTTATATATGTATTATATTTCAATACACACACATACGTATATATTTAAGAAATATTTACATGTATATACTGTATGTATATTTATATAATTTATATTATATATAAATATCAATATTTTATATATAAATGAAGAAAGATATATATATACACATACATACATACATATAATTAATTAGCAAAAAAAAACTACATAAAATATTTATTTGTATTTTTCAACGTATATACACACTTACAATTGGGGCCATTCTTTTGTATAAATTGTATATATATATATATATATTTAGCAAAAGAATTCTAAAATATTTTTTAAATATTAAGATACATTTTTATATTTTATGTATACATATTCACACACACACACATGCATACAGTTTTGGGGCCATTCTTTTGCATACATTTTTTTTTGTATCTTTTGCAAAATAGTTTGCTGAATTTGTGCCACCCACATTTGCACTTCTATCTCAAATGCAGTTTGATACTGTCAGTGTATTTAAGCCTGAAGGATATTTTATATTACAATATATCTGACATTTGGAAAATATGGGAAAACATTTTTAAAACTTGGTAAATAAACTTCTTTGGAACTGATTTGTTTTGTTCACAATAAAATCATTTTTTTTGTAATAGGGTTATTTCAGGACTCCAGCACACATTAGTTACTCCACATCTCTGATTTGTACTGTTTGCACAGATGGTTGTTGCCATGGTGACATAATTGCAATAATTAGCTATGCTACAGTGCATTTGTGTTCATTAATTCCTTTTAGGTTTGTAGTTTGATCCAATTTATTTGAACACCTACAGACACATGTAGGATCTCCGACAGGGTCAAGTTGTATAACTAACCAGTACAGAGAAGTGCCATGCTATGGTTATTTTTATGTAAACAAGATACCATGGTAATATTCTGTTTTACCCTGGAGTACCATGTAAATATCATTGTACATAAATATGGGAATCTTTCAGTACTAATTCAAAGTACCACGGTATTACCATCACTGTTTTGCAGTGTTTTTTTGTAAACAATCTTTCATTTTTCTATAAGATTGTTTTTGTATTTATTATCATAATCTCTCTCTCTTGTTTGATCGGTTTAGCTGATGCAGCAGCAGGCAGCGATCATGGCGGCTTCTCACGGTGGTTATTTAGCACCCAGTGTTGCGTTTCCAGCGACACAGATTCACCAGGTGGGGGCGCTCAACATGAACGGCTTGCCGCCCACCCCGATGACACCTGTTTCAGGTGAGTCTGATGCACACCCTTCATTCAGATGTCAGCTTTGTTTCAGATGTTCCTCCTAAAATGTCTTGCTAAAAATGTAGCAGAACTGTTCAAAACTTCAGTAATGTTCAGTGA
This sequence comes from Rhinogobio ventralis, assembly GCA_039654625.1. Taxonomy (NCBI): domain Eukaryota; kingdom Metazoa; phylum Chordata; class Actinopteri; order Cypriniformes; family Gobionidae; genus Rhinogobio; species Rhinogobio ventralis. The sequence goes on along the minus strand of CM077200.1, from coordinate 3,901,203 downwards.
CACAATTCAACACAAAAAAAGTAGGGTAAGACATCATTTTATTCATAAATAAGTACATTTTGTATATTCAACAAGAAATGTATTCAATTAGGTTCTTTTTTTCTATTTTTTTTGTAATTGATACGTTTAACCTTCTGATCAAAAGGTGTCTGCTTAAATGCTTGAAATTAGTTTTGCATACAGATTAAGTTCTTATGAGTGATTTCAGTAACACTTTACAAAAAGGTTCCTTTTATTAACATTAGTTAACTACATTAACATGAAGTAAGGAATAATTGACGATGGGCTGTTGAATTATTAGAAAAATAATGCACACCTGAGGTGGAGACGTGAAGCAAAGTGGCCGTTGAATTATTTTTCAATAATTGGCCCATCGTCAATTATTCCGCTTATACTATACGTTTACCACACCTCAAGACATTGTTCAGATGATGTATTTCAAGACATTTGTCATAAAACTGTCAGAGAAGCGCTGACAACACGTTTCTCTGCAAGTGTGTGTCCGTAGTGTATGTGTGTGTGTGTGAGTGGGAGAGCAGAGAAAGCGGGAGAAAGAGAGCATGTGCTATCCATACATAATAAAACGTGGAAAAAACATGTACATAATTTGTCATTTTTATCCTATTGTTATATCTATTTGCTTGTTCAGTGTCGCTGTGTGTTTTGGTTCTTTTGCTGTTGTCGGCTGTAAGGAACTTTGAAATAACTGACATCATTTGAGTGATATGGAACTGTAATGCGGTCAAGAACTGCTGAAAATAATTGCTCACCTTAGAACATTCGTCAGCCAATCAGATTCAAGCATTCAACAGCCTTGTAGTATAACTAGCAATAAACAATACTTCTACAACACTTAGTTCATGTTTATTTCAGCATTTACTAATACATTTTTTTCAAATCAAAAGTTCCTTTTGTTAACATTAGTTAATGCTGTGAACTAGAATGAATGAACACTGACCAATCCTATTTTTATTAACTAACATTAGGCACAATATGTAAGATTTTTGGATTAAAATATCCAAAAACCATTAGGATATTTTGTTGTCTTGTGTACTTAAATTTTTCCAAATGTTTCCAACAATGTTTAAATCCAGAGAATTCCGCAATTTTAACTAGTGTAACGCCCTGTGTCATTGTGTCGCATGTCATATCCGCCATTATGGCGTTACCCTTTTACTTCTGTAGAAACCCTAGAAACACCAAAAACGCTTTATGTGTTTTATTAGACAGGCGAGCAACTATTTGGATACCTTTATTGACAGAAAGCTACTCATTGACATATACTGTAGCTCAACACGGTTAGTCTTAATGTTTAAATCTCTTGTTTTCTTGATTTACCGCAAGTTTGTACCAAAAAGTTAATCAGAAAACACTATTTTGTCAAGTGGCTAACAGCGTAATCAGAAAGAGCTTTATTTGTAGTAACAATAATACTGCACTTTCTCTCTCATACTAGGCTTGCTGCGATTAGTCGGTGTTGCCGGTGTTCAGGTGAAACACCGGTTACATCACTTGCCCACCGCGGCACCGCCCCCACCGTCGTTTAGATTTTTGTTGTTGTTGTAATAAAATCATTTAGTTTAGTTAAAGAACAGACACTACAATTAAAAACTGAACGTGCAGCGTGAGCCGAACGAGTCGCAGCACAAACGCAGCAGGAGTCCGATTTCATTCATCTCGAGAGTGAGCTGAATGACAAGATGATCGCGGAAGATTTGGTTTCAAAGCGAAATGTAAAAAAGCGCCTATTTAAGGGAGTTTATCATTGTACTGTTCTGTTGTGTTTTTCATTAAGAATAATAGGCTAATGAACCCACCATTCAAGCAACCCGCCCCCGAATTGGCGCTAATTTCAAACCGAAAGTAAAATGAGCACGGCCGCACTAACATTCATTCACCGTGCGTGTCCACTGGAGCGTTTTCAGTACATTCCTATGGAAGCTTCATTAAATTCATTGAAAACACTCGCTTTGCTCCGCAATGTTATGAATGCCAGTGTGGCCGTTCACATTTTACTTTCGGTTTGAAATTAGAGTTTTAAAAGCCCCCGCTGGTGATACCGGTATTACCGGTGTTGTCACATGTCGATTAACCGGTGGGAAAATGTCCTTACCATACAATATATTTTAAAATTAATTGCATGCCATTTAGCAACACAAGTCATCCAGCTTTTATTAATAGGATATTCTAATATTAATCAATCTAACAAGTAGAGTGACATTATAACATAACTTTCAAAACACTCAAATGTATTTATAACGGGGTTCGTTGATATGGGAAGAAGGAGACGGGAACCGGCGAACATTTAAAAGACTTTAATCAAATAAATAAACACAAAATGAAAGTAAAAGCGGCGGACGACTGCCGCACACACACATCACAAAACGTAAACAAAACGCAACATAAAATCCAGGCCTGGTCCTCTCTCGTCCTTCACTGTCGTCGCTCCTCCTTTTATGCGTCCGAGCTCCTCCGTGAGAGATCCGAGACCGGTGTGACGTGCAGCTGTCGCTCATCATCAAATCACTCACCGGCCCCACGCCGCTCTCTCACGGCTCTCGCTCGCCTGGCTCGTCACAATATTGTATTGATATCTACATTACCCCACAATTTTTTTTTTTTTTACCTTAAATGTTGTTGACTAAAACAATCTTTTGAAGTAAGTTATGTTATGTTTTAATGTATGAAATGTTTGTAAGACGAGCTTATATTGCTTTGGAATCTTATTAAGTAAGAAATAACAGCTAGTGGTAAAACAAAATAAGTTATACTATCAAATGAATACAGACTCATGGTGATTATAGCTAAAAACCTACACAACCACACCTAAAACTTGCCCTAAACCTATCCCTTCCATAAAAATAACATTTACTATAGAGTTTCATAATTAAAATACTTTAAAAACTGATGAAAACAAACCAGCTCAGAGATCCACTCGCTCAGCTTTTACTCAAGTTACTGTAGTAAATTCTGCACAATGGCATCGCTCTTTACAACGTCAGACGCATATACTGTATTAATATGATTAGCCTTTTGCTTGACTTATTAAACAGCTAATAATGTGTTGCTAATGTTACACAAACCATGTTCTTGTTCGCCATCTCAGTATGCCCCCAGGGTGTATGTGAAGTTTTACCTTAAAATACCCCACAGGTCATTTTTTATAGCATGTTAAAATTGTCACTTTTTGTGTGTCCCTTTAAATGCAAATGAGCTGCTGCTCACGGGGCGGAGCTTCAAGAACTCCAGTTAGCAGCTCTGATTACCTCATACACGCAATGAAACTGTTCCGCTTTTTATGTTCAAACCGGAGTCGGACAATGATGGAGAGACTCAAGAACAAGTGACAACATGTAGAATGAGACAAGATGTTCCTGAATGGTTAGTTGATGCATTTATGAGTTAACTATCTTAAAGTCATTGATTAGCATATTCTGTCATGATAATCTCACCCCCTTTGGGGCGGGTTTATGTGAATTTCAGGGTTAGTGATGTCACTAACCCGGGAGGAAGCTTGTGTAGTCCCAACCAGTCGTTTATTGTAGTCCTTAAAAAGGGATTTATTTAAAAGAAAATATCTCCCTTTGCTTTGAATTTTGAGCGTCGTAACTTTGCAGATATTGTTTCAGCTCAAACAGCAACATTACACACTAACTAAAGTTTAAAATGTGAAATCATAATCAACCACCCCTTTAATAAATGCTGTAGGAAATTGTATTGTTTTGTTCGGCAAATGAGACCTCATTACGTAGATTTTTTTTTTTTTGCCAAAGTAAATTTTTGGTTTTGGTTTTGTGCGTGTAGATACACTGAAAAAAATGTAATCGTTTTTTTTTTTTTTTGTAAAACATACTACAATAATTGTTTTATTTACAACTTTGAAAAATATTTTTTTTTACAGTGTAGTAACTCTGTGAAACTAGTATACGCTGCATTTTTGTTACTTTAGGTCGGTTTACTGGCAGTAAATATCCCTGATTTACATCAAACCGCATCTCACGCTGAATATCAGCTTTCACCCCCAACTCACCTGATCAGTGTCGCGGACTGGAACGCGCTAGAGATTCCTATTGATCGGTAGGAATCGATGACCTGGATATGAAGCACATCTCACGGTTGCGTTTCAGATGGTGACCGCTGGTCCCGCACACACACAAACACAGTTGCAGGGTCTCGCTCTTCTGGGCAGACATTTTAAAAATGGGATACAGGATAGTCCACTGGGTCCAACATGAAAACAAGCTCTTGAATTTGAGAAGCTTTTTAAAAACCATCCGCTGGTCATGATTTAGACTGTAGCTGTTTTTGGAATGTTCACTGAAAGATGTTCAGAAGATACATTGTAGATATCAAGTTTATTTTGACCATTATTTTAGGATATAGTTGACCTTAAAGCTAACACACATGTACTAATACTCCAGTTTTGATTTCATATGGTCTTTAATTATGCTTATGGAGCTCCCGAATAGCCACGTTTGTTTGAGTCTCCTGTAATTGCACGCTGTTGGAAATGCCAGGACTTTGACTGACAGCCGTAATCATCTCACGCTCGAGCGATCTGTGCCCACACAGAACAGATGCTTTCATCTGTGCAGAGGATGACCTTTATTCTGGGTGCTGTTCTGGGCTCAGAGTTTGCCTTTCATATCCTAATGAAACTAATGATGTGACCAGCAGGAAGTTGATCTGAGACCAGTGCGCTCTGATGCTTTATGCAAATGTGTCCGGGGCCACGTCCCCTCCGACAAACAGCCACTGATCACATTTAACAGAGTTTGACTCCCACTCTTCCCCTCTCTTGCTTTAATTTATTAAAACTTTGTGTATATTTGTATAATTCATAGAATTCAAATTATATTTTATTATATTGTATAATATTTAAATACATAATATTATAAAAGTGTATACAAATAATTCAAAATATAATAATTCAAATTATATTAACCGCATACATGCATTCCCTATATATGCAGCCTACGGGGTGTGTGTAGCGTGTTTTGACATAAGACATACATACTGCACACTACTAAGTGTCTCCCCATAAGAGAGAGTTTGTTATAATACACTCTGTTTCTCCTCACTGACCATGTCAGATAATGTGAACACACACACATTTATATATACAATAACACCATACACTCGGCCAGCATCCACTCTCCGTATTGATTTGATTTTTACTCTGACTGCCTATTGACCTTTATAGCTTCTAAACTCTGTGTGTGTGTGTGTGTGTGCGCAGTTAGGAGAAACAGAGAGTATCTTGGAGTCTCTGGAACAGACAGTAGTAGACGTGGCAGCCTAATTTATCATGGCTCCATGGGACCACAATGCACAAAGCACTGCAAAAGAGACAAAAGCTCTCCTGGGCCTGTCCTGTCCCACACACACTCAGTGCACATGGAGATTCCTGCTCCATAAAGAGTAAATATTTGGCCACAGCTGTGTTGTGATGCGACTTTCTGCAACATTAAATGCAAATACAGTCATTACCTGTTTAGCTAGCAGTCATGTCCTGTACGTACACAATACCCTGAGCAACTTCCTCCAGTTTTATAGGGCAGAATTTCACAGCTTCTTTTTTTTCATCTAGTCTTGCGACTAGAGAAGACTTTTGACTGTCAGCATAAAATTTGGTCCTGTTTGCAGCTTTTTCAGTCCAAGAACTGCACTCTACAGATTTTTTTGCACAAGTGACTTAGAAAACTAAGTTGCATGGTTATCATAGGCAAAAAAATTGTTTGTTTAGGTGTTGTCACAAACGGGATAGTTCACTGAAAAATAAAAATGTTATTATATTATATTATATTATATTATATTATATTATATTATATTATATTATATTATATTATATTATATTATATTTATTATACTGTATTATTGTCCATATTTTTTATTAGCTTTTATTTTAATATTTTTATTTAAGTTTTAGTAATTTTGTAATGGGATTTATCATTTTAATTAGTTTTTTAATATTCCTATTTAGCTTCAATTTATTTTTATTTCAGTTTTAGTCATTTTAGTACTTCAAAACCAGTTTATTTCAGTTAGTTGTCAAGACAACATTTCTAATTTACAATTAAGTTAAGTTTTTCCATTTTTAAAAAAACTAATTATTAACAAAAAGAAGGAATTTTCTGTATTAATTTGCACTGATGTTTAATAGTTTTTTGAATTATGCATTTCTTTATATGTACAGACATTTTTCTATATTATTATATTAATTATATTATATTTATTATATTAGATTAAGTTTTTAATCGTATTTTGAATTATGCATTTCCTTATGTTTTTCTACAGAACATTTTTCTTAAGTAGTTAAGTAAAAAATGACAGAATTTAAGTTTTTAGGTGAACTATCTCTTTTAAACCTGAACAGATGGCAAGCCTCTATATTATAGCATTTTGAAGCATAAATGAGCACATTGTGTGTGTTTGTGGTAAAGGCCCTCGAATGAATTCTGCTGGTTAAATTTCGTGCTTTACGTAAGCGTAAAGCACCTTCAGCAGTCTGATTTATCTCAGTGTTTCACTGAGCGTGTGAATTCACGTTCAGACGCTGTCAGGTGTTTGGATGTGAGAGCCGCTCTGTGTTATTAACACTCTCTGACTCACTATCGCACTTACATTTCTCTCTACGCTCATTCTACACTCCTCCTTTAGTACTTTCCTTTTCTCATTCCTGCTGGAAAATCCAGCTAAAACCGGATGGATGATCACTGCGTAGCACAACATGATAACCGGTGACCGGGGTTTGTCATTACCTCCTTTAATGACCTTGTTTGAGATCCATCAATCAGAGAAGTTTCGGGGAATAAAGCTTTGTAGATGACATAACCAAATGATATATCAAGTTTGTATTTCTGTATTGTCAACAAAAGATTTGATGTTACCATTTAATAATTTGGGGCCATTAAGATTTTATAATGTTTTTAAAAGAAGTTTCTTATGCTCCCCAAGGCTGCATTATTAATTGCATTAATGCAATTTCAAATGTAATTTATTTCTGTGATCAAATCTGAATTTTCAGCATCATTACTCCAGTCTTTAGTGTCACATGATCCTTCAGTAATCATTCTAATATGATGATTTGCTGCTCAAGAAACATTTGATTATTATTAATGTTGAAAGCAGTTGCTGCTTAATATTTTTGTGGAATACATGATGCATTTTTGTCAGGATTCTTTGATAAATTAAAAATAATAAATTTACTGTCACTTTTGATCCTTCCCTCGCAACAAATCCTGACCTCGAGGGGTCAAAATGACCCGAAGCCCTACATTATACTTTTTTTTTTTGGTCCAGAAAGCTTGTACTATTTCATTTTTATAATATTTTTTATATATTTTTTTACCTTTAAATTATTAGATTTTATCAATAAATAATATCATTTAAGCACATTCTTCACTTTCTTTCAACTTAAATTTAAAATAACTCTCCAATACATGCATAACCCAGCTCAAAACAGTTTAAAATGGGGATTATTATAAATTGGATCAATTTAAATAATTAATTAAACAATTTAAAAAAAATATATATAACATGATATTTCATGACTCTTGCTACTAGATGGCCTGTTCCGCTGGGTCCTATAGTCAGTTCTTGAGTTTATCTCTTCAGTATGCATCCAGATATACATGTAGACATTATAAAATAATTTTTTGGTTTTAGTATTTTTAAAATGTAAGGTTTTCTATGTGTACTAAAGCATTCCTCGCATTCCATTCATTCCTAAAGGGCATCAAATTGACCCAAAGGATTTGTTACTATTTTATTACACATAAACTCCTCAAATCCAGTAAAAAAAATTCTGTGTATTCGTGGTTCAAGTGTGACAAAAGCCCTAAGGTCTTGGACCACTCTGATGAATACTCAATTTTTAAACATTTTTTAAAAATGAGTTTCGGGTCAAAATGACCTGAGGGATAGATGAGGGTTTAATGCATCCTTGCTGAATGAAAGAAACAGGAATGAATATATATCTTATTTACCCCCCTCTAATCTTATGTTCACAGTCATAATTGCTGAAACGAAATCACATTGCTTATTTCTCTTTCCAATTTCTTCAGACCCTACAGGCTATTTGAGAAGGATCTCTAGTTTAAGAAAGTCAGCTAGTGAGTTAAACTGGTCAAGTTGGTTAGATGGTAGACGACTCTTGACCAGCAACAAACCAGCTATCATGTTCCTGATACTGTATGACCTGGTTTTTCCAGCAAGACCCTTAATCAAGATGATCTACGCGTTAAACCAGTTTGGACTAGCTACAAACCGGCTATATGTTCCAAAATCCAGCTAAAGCCCCACTTTAAGCTGGTTTTCTCTGGATTTTCCAGCTTGAACAGGAGTGTTACATAAGACCACAGCACAGAAATGCATGATGTGTTTGATTTGACTCGGACTCAGAACTGTAGATCAGACATTAAAGAGCGCAGTCCTCAGAGAGACCAGCACACACCCTTCAAAGTCTACAAATCACACTGAACACTACACAAAGACAACAGTCAGGAGAGATGATGATATTTCTCTGGCTCTCTCATACCTTTGTATTTCTCAGTGATTTCATCATGTGTGCTATAACGCTTGAAACAACATCTATGTTCCTTGTATGCAGAACAGAAGCTCTGATATTTTGCATAACATTTAGTGTTTCACAGAAGAAATACAGTAAATTATAACATGTAGGATCGTTTTCAGGTGAACTATTCCTTTATCTGTGAAGGGTGTGTATGTTGGCTTGTGTTTGCCGCTCTTCCAGCATGTTTTTCGAACCACCTGCTCTTCCACTGTTTGACTGACAGTAAAGTTGAAGCGTGTTGATCTGTTCAATATTAGACACAGCCAGCAGCACATCAGACATCAGTTCATAATCATGCTTCTGCATCACACGTCTACTGTACTGATCTGTTTGTGAGGCTTTGTGTTATCAATCACCTGAAGGAATATTAAGGACATGTACAGTAGTATACTTGCACTACCATTCAAAAATTTGGGTTTGGTGACATTTGAAAAGAAGTCTCTTATGCTTACCAAGACTGCATTTATTTGATTAAAAATAGTAAAAACAGTAATATTGTGAAATATTATTACAATTTAAGATAAGCTGTTTTCTATTTGAATATATGTTAAAATGTAATTTATTCCTGTGATCAAAGCTGAATTTTCAGCATCATTACTCCAGTCTTCAGTGTCACATGATCCTTTAGAAATCTTTCTAATATGAGGATTGGCTGCTCAAGATCAACATTTCTGATTACTATCAATGTTGAAAACAGTTATGCTGCTTCATATATTTGTGGAAACTATGATATTTTTTACAGGATTCTTTGATGAATAGGAAGTTCAAAAGACCAGTTAAAAATAATGAATTTAAATGTATTTAGCTATAAATGCTCAATGACAACATTAAATGTGGGTATGTGTGGTAGTTGGCGTTTAAATTCCACGGAAATCTATAGAGCTTTTTGCAGAGATCTGTGGATACAGGAGTGCAATATTTTTAATTATTTGATTAAATTCAGCGTTTTAAGTGATGAAAAAAGCATCAGCCTCTATCAAACTGAATCAGTTCACAGGACGTGGCTTAGATTACTGGAAACCATCACATATACTAGTTTTACTGACCTATACTGACATATACTGACCTTTATAGCTTCTAAACTGTGTGTGTGTGTGTGTGTGTGTCTGTCTGTCTGTGTGTCTGTGTGTGTGTCTGTGTGTGTGTCTGTCAGGCATTCCCCACAAAGGTGGAAATATCCGCAATCTTTGTCCTTCTGGGAGACATTTTTAGTCCCCATGAGGAAAACAGCTTATAAATCAGACTAAGTGATTTTTAAAAAAAATCTAAAAATGCAAGGTAAGAGATAGAATATATAAGTTTATATAGAATAAAACAGTAAAACAAATGATTATATCTAAGTCCCCATAAAATCGAAAGTCGTGTGTGTGTACAGGTTTGGATTTACTTTTGAGGGTCAAATGTCCTCACTTACATACTGAAGTATTAGTGAGGACATTTTACTGGTCCTCACTAGTTAAAAAGGCTTATAAATTGACCAAAACATGTTTGTATTTAAATCTAGTGTTTTGCGCATGTTTCTGTTATGGTAGGGCTTGGGTTAGGCCATAGAAAATATCATTAACCTGATATAAAATCAATGGAAATCAGTGTCCTCACTAGTGAAACGTGTGTGTATGTGTGTGCGTGTGTGTTTGTGTATGTGTGTGTGCACAGTGCACTTAGAATTCCGATTGAACACATGGGTGTGTAAAAACCCCAGATCATGCCTGAATTTGCCCTCCAGGCATAAACCGTTTACATCCACAGTGTGCTGAATCAATATCAGCTGTCAACACATTCTGACATGGAATCAATTCCAATGTAGAGTCAATGTGGAAAAGTGAGTTGAAACAACAAAATATCATTAAAACGGCAGTAATTAAAAGTGATTCCAGCTTGTGAAGTTCAGTTTCAACATGACGCTGGTCTCGGATCAGTGATTTTTGTGTCCATCTCAGCAGGTTTGAGCTCTCCACCAGCTAATCTGGCCTCCTCTGGCGTGCCGAGCATCGTGACTCCCATTGTTAATGGATTCAGCGGAATCCCTCACCAACCCAACGGTCATCCAGTAGAGGCGATGTACACCAACGGCCTGCCATCATACTCCACCCAGAGCCCGACCGCAGCCGACACGCTTCAGCAGGCCTTCACGGGCGTCCAGCAATACACAGGTACACACACTTTTGTGCTCAGGAGAAATTGTGGAGATCTCATGTTTCAAGTGTCAATATTTCCCCTAAAATTCCTCTGGACATAAAAGAGTCAATAGTTGTCATCCAGTAAGATGAATTTGGAGCAGCTCAGCTCATTTGATGAGAAATGTTTGAGTTCATATTGAGATCTCTATTACTTTTGATTGCAGACTTATCTTTGCAAATCCAAGCACATTTGAGACATTGCTGAGATCTCTTCTGAGGTTCCTGGGGTCTTTTTCTCCTGCTTTCTCAATTTGTTCTCCATTTAATCTCATTGTCTAGGAGAAACAATTGAGGTATTTGAGATATTACAATGTTTAGATATTGTGTCTGAGATATAGTAGGTTTATCCTAGACAAAATGGAGAACAAACTGAGAGTCACCTGCTTCTCAGATGTTTCTCCCAGGTAATCTCATACACAAAAGTTTCAGAAGAGATCTCAACGATGTCTCAAAAGTGCTCGGACTTGCAAAGATATATCAAACACAGTATCTAAACATTGTAATATCTCAAATACTTCAATTGTTTCTCCTAGAAAATGACATTAAATGGAGAACAAGCTGAGAGTCTCCTGCTTCTCAGATGTTTCTCCTGAGAAAAAAGACCCCAGTAATCTCACACTTGTCTCCTCTAGAGTTTGAGAAGAGATCTCCACAATGTCTCAAACTGTTCTTAGATTTGCAAAGATGCACTATATCTCAAACACAATATATAAACATTGCAATATCTCAAATACCTCAGTTGTTTCTCCTAAACAATGAGATTAAATGGAGAACAAACTGAGAGTCTCCTGCTTCTCAGATGTTTCTCCTGAGAACAAAAGTCCCAACAACAATGTCACAATGTCTCAAACTGTTCTCAGATTTCAAACACAATCTGAGAATGTCTCAAATACCTCAATTGTTTCTCCTAATGAGTTTAAATGGAGAACTCCTTCTTCCCAGATGTTTCTCCTCAGAAAAAAAGTCCCCAGTAATCTCACACGTGTCTCCTCTAGAGTTTCAAAAGAGATCTTCAAGTTTTGAATGTCTCAAACTCAGATTTGCACAAAAAAAAAACATCGATATTATGTTTGAAATATCATGTATATATCTTTTTTTGAGACATTGTTGAGATCTCTTTTCAAACTCTAGAGGACACACGTGTGAGATTACTGGGGTCTTTTTCTCGGGAGAAACATCTGAGAAACTCATTTTGTTCTTCATTTAATCTCATCGTTTAGGAGAAACAATTGAGGTATTTGAGATATTACAATGTTTAGATATTGTGTTTGAGATATAGTGTATATTTGCAAATCTGAGAACCGTTTGAGACATTGATGAGATCTCATCTGAGAAGCAGGAAACTCTCAGTTTGTTCTCCATTTAATCTCATTGTCTAGGAGAAACCATATATATATTATTATTGAAATATCATGTATGTATCTTTCCAAACCTGAGCACAGTCTGAGACATTTCTCCAGAAACATTTGCTCTCCGTTTTATATTCGGTGTTTAGCAGAAACAATTGAGATGTTATTAAGAGATCCTACTTGTGATTTTTTTCATTCCATGCAGAAGATATTTTCACAAATGTCACTTTCACAGAAAATAACTTTGCTCATGGTGTGTTATTGCTGGTAGGTGACTTTGCTGTGATTGAAACCTCAGGTTATATTTGAATTTCCTGGATATTACAGCTATCATACGGATGCCTAGAGATCTGTCATTTTAAATCAGTTTGATATATGATGAACGTGCTTTCAGATTTCATTGCACTGTGATCCTGTCATATTTCATTAGCATATAAAGGTCAACCTTCGTCTTGTCCTTATTCTTGCCTCATCTGTCCCTCTCTTTCTCTCTCTTGTATGATTATGCTTATGTCTGCAGCCATATATCCTGCCACAACACTGACCCCTATAGGTCAGACACTGCCACAGCCTGCTCAAATCATCCAGCAACAACAGCAGCAGCAGCGGGAAGGTTAGTGGCAGATATCACAGCCTTCATTTATTTCACTAAACTCTGTCTCTCATCCCTACAATGAGCCAATGAAATTCAGATTAGATATGTCTATCTAGAAGCATCAAAGGATCAACTACTTTCATGTCAAGATTTTACAACTGAGTTCCATTTTAGAATCTTCACTTTCAATTATATCACCGTCAGGTGTTTCCTGATTGGCTCATCACATTTGAACATTCTTTTCATTTCAAAGATGAAAAGAAAATATCTCAGTGGAGCATGATTTGTTTAATTGTATTGCCATGTGTAGAATGCCTATGTATTTCACTGATGCACTAAATAAATAATACATCTTACAGCTTATATCATCTTACATTTCATTTGTGTTTTCATAATTTTCATGGAGTCTAAAAATACAAGTTCATGTTTTCCACAGTATATCAAATATGTGTGTGTGTGTCTGTTTCAGGTCCCGAGGGCTGCAACTTGTTTATCTATCACCTGCCGCAGGAGTTCGGCGATAACGAGCTAATGCAGATGTTTATTCCGTTTGGATCCGTCATCTCGTCAAAGGTGTTCATGGATCGAGCCACCAATCAGAGCAAATGTTTCGGTCAGACACCGCTTCCTGCTTTAAACACACTCTATATCTATATTTTTACCTCTTTCTAATCAGTTGATCAAATATCAGGGTCCAAAATACTTTTTCAATTTTATACAACCTTGCAGAATACAATAAAACCTTGCAGAATCTGCATAATGTTAATTAGTTTAACAAAATAAGAGGGATCATACAAAATGCATGTTATTTTTTATATAGTACTGATTCTTAATACTGTGTGTCATTCCCTGGATGATCCATGTCTGCTTTTATGTTTTGTGATGGTTGTTCATGAGTCTCTTGTTTGTCCTGAGCAGTTAAACTGCCCAACGTTCTTCAGAAAAATCCTCAAATCCTTCAGTTTTCCAGCATATTTGAACCCTTTACAGCAGTGACTTTATGATTTTGAGACTGTAGTGACTGTATGATCTTTTTACACTGAGGACGATTGAGGGAATCAAACACAACTATTAAAAAGGTTCAAACATTCACTGATGCTCCGGAAGGAAACAGGATGCATTAAGAGCCCATTTTTCTTATTTTGTTTAAATATCATATTTTTTTCATTTAGTACTGCCCTTCAGAAGCTACAGAAGATACTTGCATAATTCCCGGAAGACAAATTAAGTACAGTTTACCTTGATCTTCAAATTCAAGTTTTCCCCCCCCGGCTTTTAATGCATCATGTTTCCTTCTGGAGCATCAGTGAATGTTTCAACCTTTTTAATAGTTGTGTTTGAGTCCCTCAATCGTCCTCAGTGTAAAAAGATGGATCTCATACAGTCACTGCTGGAAAGGAAATATGCAGAATATGCTGGAAAACTGAAGGATTTTTCTGAAGAACGTTGGGCAGTTTAACTGCTCAGGACAAACAAGAGACTCAAGAACAACCATCACAAAACATAAAACCAGACATGGATCATCCAGGGAACGACACACAGTATTAAGAATCAAGGGTTCATAAACTTTTGAACAGGTCATTTTTTGTCTTCTGGACTATATGTAAAACATTTCTTTATGTAAGACATCTTATCCAGGACAGAACTAAATAAAAAATAACATGCATTTTGTATAATCCCTCTTATTTTGTAAAAATAATTAACATTTTGCAGATTCTCCAAGGTGTATGTAAACTTTTGACCACGACTGTACATATAACAGTTGCTTATATTTTTGCTTTGTTGCCATGCAGAGTTCTGATTATTAAAAAATTAAGGCCACGTCCACATTTAGGCCAATAAAACACACATTTGGCCTCCTGTATAAACACCTAGGGCCCTTTCATACACCCAGCGCAATGTGACACCAGGTGCGACGCAAGTGTTTTTTGCTAGTTTCAGTCTGACGCAGTTATCATTTTCATGTCCAGCTCCACGTTGTTTAAATAGCAAATGCACTCTCACCCATCTATTCACCCATGAGCGTGCTGGTCTGAAAACCAGGTGTGTTCAGGAGCATTGTTGAGCTGAAAACGACTGGGTCATTGACCAACAAAAACCTGGTTTAAAGTCAATAGCAATATTTATTGTGTTATTTAAAGGGCGTGTTAGTAATATTCGCCTATAGGCGGATGCACAACGCGCGTACACTCTGCTTATTACACACACAGGGACGCTCAGCAGCACACAAACATTTTTAAATATTAAAAATAAAAGGATATCTCTTTGGAGAAGCGTTCAGTCTTTCCGCTCACAATTCTCCCCATGTAAATAGCGAATCCGCCATGGTGCAAGCGCAACTGGCTTTTAAAGGGAATGGGAGATGAGACTCTGATTGGTTTATTGCACATTACGCCCAAAACACACCCATGACTCATTAAGAGACTAGGGACAACCCTTTTAGACCATGCACCTGACGCACCGACCATTTTTCCTGTCGTTAAACTAGCAAAAGTGGATTCGGACACCCCATAAGTGTACCTGCGCCATGCGCTTCAGACCATACGCTCAGATCGTTAGAATAGAGCCCTAATGTTAGACTATCATTCTTACATTGTGTTTTAAACCATGCATTATGTTCCAGTTCCTAACATTTGCCAATTGGCAATTAACCCCGTTTATTTGCATGCCAAAGCCAATTTTTACATGCATTAAGTGTTTGCCAAATGTTAATTTTGGACCCAGGGTGCCAGGGCCCAGGTGTGTGTGTGTGTGTGACTGCAGTGCGTTTAATGAAGGTTTATTGGTCTCCTCACTCACACCGAAAGCCTTGACTGTCTGGAATCACATATATTTATATTCATTCTCCGCACACCACACAGGCGGCTCTCGGGAACACGATCCCTGCGCAGAAATCAAGCCGCTTCTCTCTCTCCCTCCCATTACTTTGATTTGATTTAGTCTTCTCAGTCTATTTCTTTCCTTGAGGATTTGTTGTCCATTTCTTTCTACATGAATTAAAAATGAGTAAATGTGGACGTGGCCTAATACTGTTATACCGCAGGGACTGTGATATACACATATACACACACACACATAAACGGCACAGTCTTATCCAGACTCTCTCTTCTCTGCAGGCTTTGTGAGCTTTGATAACCCCGGCAGCGCTCAGGCTGCGATCCAGGCCATGAACGGCTTCCAGATCGGCATGAAACGCTTGAAAGTGCAGCTGAAACGGCCGAAGGACGCCAGCCGCCCATACTGACCACAACCAGGGATGCATACGTGCACTCTCAGCCATTAGGAGAGGTAGGCCACAGCACACGGATCAAAAAGTCAATCTTTGAATGATGAATATTTGAATGATGTCAATATTTTTCACACAAAATTTGAGTATCCTAGTAAACAGTCGGTTATATCTTAAGTGAACGTAATAAACCTGCTGCTTTCTGTGTTTTTAATGTTAATTAAACTACAAAAGACAAAGAAATCACTCCCTGCTCTTGACTGAATAACTTGAAACTTTAGAAAGATTCATCTATATTTAATTTATACAGTGAAGAATATGCAGTGTTATTTCACATTAGATTATTAAACTTCTGTACCTGAAAACCTCCAAAAAACACTGTTTATTTCATAACCTGGAGCAGCTCTAACTATTCCCTGTGCAATTAAATGAAAGATAAAATATGATAGAGCAACAGAATGAACAGTGAAAGTAACAGAAGCTCATACAATACATGTTAACAGGCTTAATTAAGCATGAAAATGACTGAAGGGAAATATATATTTGCTAAACAAATTAAGCCAACTAATATGATTCATATTCTTTTGGTTTCTCTACCCAATTTTTTTTATTACAAATGCAGTGAAAATACAGGTATCTATAGAAGCTTGTTTCTTCCACAGAATAAAAAATAAAAAAGGTAATTGTGACTTTTTATCTCAGTTTTTCTCTTTTTTTCTCAGAATTGCGTGATATAAAGTCAGAATTATGTGCTATAAAGTCAGAATTGTAAGATACAGTGGTGGTCAGAATTATTGGCATCCCTGGTAAATATGATCAAAGATGGCTGTAAAAATACATCTGCATTGTTTATCCTTTTGATCTATCATTCAAAAAAATTTGCAATAATCTAACCTTTCATTATATCTCACAGTTTTGACTTTATATCTCACAATTCTCACAATAAAGTCAGAATTGTGAGATATAAAGTCAGAATTGTGTGATATAAAGTCAGAATTGCGTGATATAAAGTCAGAATTGAGTGATATAAAGTCATAATTGAGTGATATAAAGTCAGAATTGTGTGATATAAAGTCAGAATTGAGAGATATAAAGTCAGAATTGCGTGATATAAAGTCAGAATTATCTTTTAAAATGTTTTATTCTGTGGTGGAAACAAGCTTCCATGGATATCGGCAAGTACCAAAAAGGAAAGTATCGGTATCGGACTCATACTGGAAAAAGTATTATCGGTGCATCCCTAATTATTATTATTAATTTTGTCAGCCATTCTAATGGGCTACAATGGACATAGTTATCAGTTATTGTTATCAGCCAAAATGTCTGTATCGCTACATCCCAAGTTTTGAGTATAAGGGTGTGTTCACACTGGTCCAGACAAAAAAAATTAATTAATTTGGTTGTGGTCCACTTAGCGTTCACATATTTTAATTCAAACCGCACCAGAGTTGGTTTGGAATCGGAGCGAGACTCATCTTTTCAGCGTCTCGGTCCGCTTGTTTGGTGCGCACCAGGGTTCAGACGGCAGAGTTCACACTTATTCAAATGAACCACACTAACAGAGCAATCGCACCAGGGTTCGTTTTAATCCAACCAAACATGCCAAGTGTGAACATACCCTAAAAGAGTGAATGAAGTAATCTCTCCTTTAAAGCCGATAAACGTCTCCGGCAAACAGTCAAATGTTTTCTGGAAGCTGCAGAGTGAATGATGCAATCTATCAGAACTCCTGTATCATGTCATCTCTCTGAATCCTTCTATCATGTTTAATGTGATGTCAAGAGCGCAAGCCTGGGTTTTAGCTTCACACGGCTCTCGCTGTGACTGATGGCTCCTGGTTCGACATCCAGGTATCAAGCTGTCAGCGCGTAGCTGAGCTTTTTTCCTTCTCTGCTGCTGGTGTCTGTCTCCCGAGTCAAACTCTGACATTTCTTTCTCTTTCTCTCTGGCAGGTTTTGAACAGTTGTAGTCTTGACGTTTTGACGGATGGAAACTTTTCTTGAAAAACTAACACACGGAAAAAAAAAAAACGACACAAAAAACACACGAAGAAGCAAACAAGGGGAGTTTTGAGAAGCATATCGCATTTAACGAAAGCGTGTGTTTCCATGGCGATGAAAGACTGGCGTGATGGGGGACAACGGCGAAGACGAGGACGAAAACAAATAAACTGAAAAAATGCGATATAACGAACACTCTGGAAGAACAGTGCATGGCTGGGATTGGTAGAGTTCACTAAAGCAAAAGACGGATCCATGCACATATCAAGAGACAGTCGTAGCTTTTATTTGCGAGGAATAATGAGGGTTGAACGGTAAAATGTGTATATGACACTGACGCAGTATAACTCTCTCTCTCTCTCTCTCTCTCTCTCTCTCACCCGTAGGGACCAGAGGACCAAATCTTTTTAATCTCTGTCGGTACCGTAACCATGTACAATATTACCACCGATCGATTATCTTACGCTACATACATGCTACTTCATATAATATGCCAATTAAGAGTTAGACACAATTAATTCAGGGTGTATAGTGTAGGTATACGGAGACTTGAGGTGTGTTTTATTGAAAAACTTTTGGGAAAACCTAGTTTCCAGGTTATCGGTGCAAAACCGTCTAAAGGACTTTGATAGATTATGTTTAGTGGGGTATTTTAGGATATTGTTATAGAATATGAAGTGTGTTGATATTGAATTGGGCTGTTCATCTCCACGTCTCGTTTCAGAAAGCTGCCGGCTGGAGAAAAGGGCATTGATCCTTCGCGATATCATTTAACTCATGCACATACTGTAAACAAATGACCACAGCGAACATATACAGTAACCAGATAGTTTTGCCAAACAACAGCTCTTGTTTTTTGAGCTACACAGTTTCAGGAAATATCTCTCTAGTGATATTTTCCCATGCACCACCAAAACCTCCCAGTGGCTGTTTTTAACATCGAATATGAGGATTTCATAAAGTCTCAATTATCTTTGGATTGTTATTGACTGGATCATGTTAGCTTTTATTATTTTATTTTACCTTTTTATTTGTCAGCTTACCAAGACTTATTTTATTTTATTTTATTTTATTTTATTTTATTTTATTTTATTTTATTTTATTTTATTTTATTTTATTTTATTTTATTTATTTTATTCAGCTTACCAAGTGGCTTACATTAACAATAAACTTATTTTATTATTATTATTATTATTTTTCTTTTTATTCAGCTTACCAAGTACAGAGCAAGGCTTACATTAACATTACTCTAAATTTATTTATTTATTTATTTATTTATTTATTTTACCAGCTTACCAAGTGGCTTACATTACTCTCAATTTATTATTATTATTTTTTTATTTTATAAAATTTATCAACATTAATTTTATTTTATTATCAGCTTACCAAGTGCAGAGCCAGGTTTACATTAACATTACACTCAAATGATTTTATTTTAGTTTAGTTTAGTTTAGTCAGCCTACCAAGTACACAGCATGGCTTACATTAATATTCACTTCCAGTTTATTTTGTGTTTTATTTTATTTTATTTTTAATAAAATAAAATAAAAAAATCACACAGCAAGTTTAACTTTAACATTACTGTCAATTTATCTGGTTTTTATTTGACTTTGCTACATTATATATAGTCATATAGTCCTGAAATCACAGCATTCAAACTGATGCAATTCATACAGTACCTTATTGAACTGAATTGTTGCTCTTGTTACTTCTGTGTTGCATGTCCCAAACAAGTGATAACATCTGAAGATAAGTGAGGCTTTACTGAATCCTCCAGAACGAGGTTAAAACAGCCACAGAAAGATGTTTCGGTGGTGCGCGCTGCAGTGATGTTTCCACTGTGAGAACCGGCTGTTTTGAGATAGAATTCAGGAAAATCTTTCATTTAGAAACAGCCTAAAAACGTGCCATAGTAAAGCTTTGAATTTGTTTCAGTGGCTTACACTGATATGCTGTTTGCCAGAAGGGCCTTCTAGAACATTTATATTAGACAAATCAAACCATTTTACAGCATAAAACACAGCACACAAGAAAATTTCTATAACCTTGAGAGACTCTTTTAAAGACAGTTCTCCTCTATTCATGCTTTATTCAGGTATTTCATGCGTTATTACACTTAAATGAACTTCGTAATTGCTCATAGTTACACTGTATTGTGCATGCCTATGTAAACGTAGTACTTATGTAGAGCCAGACCACAGTTATGGCCTAAACGGCCAAGAAAAACGAGAGAAGTGATGATGTAAAGGAACAAAAATGTATGAAAAATAGTGTTTAGAGGTGAAAACATATAGAAACAAACCAGCGAGGCCACATAACCACCTGTGAAACATGGTAACATTTATTTTAAGTCGATATGAAATCCAGATGGACCCTGTTTACTTTCTTCATACAAGTTTCTGCAAAAATCCTGCAAAATGCAAAATTACAGAAGTAAAATAGGTTGCAAAAGCCCGTTCATGTTGACTTCCACATCATGCTTAGTTGTTTTGACCCACAGAAACTGTTAAAACTTTTTGGACCAAACCCATTATATCAGATAGCAGAATTTCCTTTTGTCTTCACAAACAGCCTGCCATGATCAGTTGACCGTGCAAATGTGCCACGTGCCACGACCGCACAGTTTCCTCCAATCAAAACAAGCGATTTGCAAGGAAGGTTGCTCTCTGTGCAGTCGTACCATTAATATTTTGTCAGGAAAAGAGAGCTGCCGCTCGTCTAGGAGTTAAAGCTAAAATGACTGGACAGCACATTTCATTCTGGAACCTGGACAAAGTGCTTTTAAAAAGATTTTAAGTGCTTTACAGGTCAAACATAGTAGATGATTTAATATTAAGGCAGAAATGAGTAAAGTTTTGCAGGATGGATCACTGTATGGTTTATGTGACTGATGTGACAACACAAAACATGAAACCGTTATGACAGGTTTCCCTTCAGGAATGGGTGGATCTCACCAAAACATGTTCAACATGTCCAATATATATTAAATAATAAAAAAAAATTTTTTAATATATACATCATAACAGTTTCATGTTTTCTGTTGACATAATTGTCATAATAATAATGTCAAAATTGTACAATTTAGCACATTTCCTGCCATGCAAATTTTCATTACTGTAATGCAAAAAACATCTCATCATTATTATTATATAATTGTTGAGCTTTATAATTAATACCATTAAGTTAGATTATTACTGTAACAAAATAAAAAAGTAACTGTAATATAATGCTGTTATATTTATATTGTATTATACTATACAACAAATATTATAATGTTGTATAAATACTTGACATTTTTGTTACAGTAATAAAATGAGATTATTTATTATGTTAATGAGAATTTGGGAGGAAAATGTCCTTATTTGCCATGAAAATTGTCACAAGGTCTTAAAATAAGCTTTTTTTCATCCATAATGCAGAATTGATCATTAAAACCAGTTTTAAAGGGCCACAAATGCACAGATAATAGTTGCACAAACATTACAGTTACTGGGGCGTCTGCCATCTGTCTGTCAGAACTGAAATTAGTAATCAGGGACAGAGCAGGTTCTCAATTAAACACCGATCAGATGATCACAGTGGAAGGTGACTATATAATCAGCATTCAAGGGCACTTCTGCTCACTTCCACACCTTCCATTCATTCACTTTTTTGACATTGTGGAACTGAACTGTTAAACTAACTGGAGAGTAATATCATCTGAACCCAGTGAATCATGGAAATGTTTGGAATAACGTACTACCATACTCTTTTTGCAGTATGTGTGTTGTTCTTTTCTGTATCTGCTACAAAGTCATACCCACAACCGCACAGAAGCCCATTAGCAACCATTTTGCATTGGTACCACTCACATTTTAAGAAAATATACTACTACTTTTACTACTGCACTGGGAAAAAAGTTACAGTTTTGACGCAGAAAGATTTTTGCTGTTTGTTTGAAACTTTGTCATTGCATATTATTTTACATATTGACATACTGGGTAGTATGCAGTGTGCATAATACTAGTATTCCAGTCTGAATACTGCAAAAATGATTTTCTTCCTCAGTATTTTTGTCTTGTTTTCCAGTACAAATATCTCAACATTCTTAAATCAAGTTGCATTTACTTGAGAATCAATATGACTTGAGATATTACATCTTGTTTTCTGACAAATTAATCAAAACTAATTGCGTTTTTGCTTCAAATAAATGTGCCAATGGGGTAATAAAAAAGATTCTTGTTTTCCCTATGAATCAAGTTTATCCACAGCATAAACTCACTAAATTTGATTACATTTTTCATGATGCAAGACTTAGGGCCAGATTTACTAAACAGGGCAAATTAGCGTGAGAGCGCAATTCCAAAAATGCGCAGATGGGAGTGAAAAGTTCAGCGCGTGATCTACTGACGACACACACATGAAAGAGCACAGACGCAGCCGGATCATTTCCATAATGACCAACACATTCTACCAAGAGCAGCACAAATTAGCAACTGGTTTAAGACATGCTTTTTTTGGGCGGTAAATAATGCCGCAAACACCATAAACTGACAAGCGCAAACCTTAGTAAATCACCTCATATGCTTCATTTAAAAACTATCCTCATATAAATGTTGCATCTGAAAGGGAAACTCCTACAAATGCATATGCAATAAGGTCAGCCACAAAAATAACCCTGTCCACGCATTTTCTGCGTGTCTTTAGTAAATCCTGATGGCATTTTTTTAACGCCAAAAGAGGGTTTGCTCTGGTGCAAGCTGTTAGTAAATCTGGCCCTTAATATCTTAAAGGAGCTGTATGTCATTTTGACTGTACTAAGGATTAAAAATACCATAATATGTTTGCAGATATTTAGGAAACATGCTAAGTTCACATACTTGTTTCTCTGAAAACCAATTCTACAGCCAGTTATTCTACTTTGAAATGTGCATCCCGTGTCGGAATGTCTGTTTTTGTTTTGGTCTGTGTGACTCCGCCCACTGCCAATATTACCCAATAGTATTTCGACACCACAGGTTGCCAGTTGGCGGAAAACACAGCATATTGCAGCCACGGAAGCCAGCAAACAAACTGAGATCGCAGATTCTACCTGACCTAAAAAGCCTCTGCATCCATCTAAAAATCTCTATGAACGAGAGCATATTAAAACGTGGATAAATCAACTCAACAACTTACAGCGTGTACGTTTCCTCGCCTTCCATTGTCCTGCGTGAGCGTCGAGTCTGAGGAGGGGGCGGGGGCAGGAGAAACAACTCTACAATATTTTCAATTTGGACTGCAGTGCCCATTTCATCTGCTAGCTGTCAATATTACATACTGCACCTTTAAAGTCCCCATGAAATCAAAATGGAAGTTTTTTGGCTTTTAGTGTGAAAATGTTAGCTTTATAAGCTAGTGTGCTCCAAAACAATGACAAAATTCACATTTAGAAGATATAAGCATTCAAAACTTAGAGTCTCTCACTTCCACCAATAAGGATCAATGATTTTGATGACATCACTCTGCACTTCAGCGTCTCATCAGATTTTCTGTCCAATCAAATGCTGTCTAGAATCTGAAACCCCGCCCCCTACACCATAAACAGACGCTGAAGCTGCGGCTGAAATCGGTCACTTGTTCACACATTTACTGTTTTCTACATGGAAAATGGCACAATTATAGGCACTATATAGGGGATAGGGAACGATTCAGACAGTGTAAATATGCTTTCCATTGAGGTGAATGAAGTCTGGTTTCACGTTAGTGTCAGTGAACCACCGCAGCTCCAGTCCAGAGACGATAGCACAGAGCGGATCATGTGATCGAGCCGACGCAGACCAGAAAATGTATCGGACCCGTTTGAATTCTGTATTTTAAAGCGATATGGAGGAGATTAGGAGGAGAGACGGTTAGAGATTAGGAGGAAACTACGGCTTTACTGAGCTCAACAGCTCTGGCCAAGCTGTGATATAAACTAAACGCTAAAACGAAACACTATATATTGGCTATTTTTAAAAGGGGAGGAGCTGTTTGATATGCCCCGCCCTGTTTTCTTGTTTTAGTGGAAATTTTGCTTTAAGAAAGAATTCTGATTTAAGAATGCTTAGATATTTGTACTGGAAAATAAGATAAAAATACTAAGTAAAAATGTTTTTTTTTTGCAGCGAACATATCCTACGTAACAACAGAACATTCCTAGCCTTGCGGCAGCCGTTCCACGCAGTGGCACATGCATTTTTTTTTTTGTCTGGATGTTTCTAAACCTGTGGCTCATGCTAACATGCTGTACAAACGTGAATTCTCATGCTCTATTTCAATTTTTATTCTATTTATTGCCAAAAAAAAGAGAAAACTAGTTCTTTCATAGCTTGCCCTGCCTATAGTTCTTTAAATCACTCTTTGTGCATGCTAATTGCTAGAGTCGTAGAGAGACATTTTTGTAGTAAAAGACATAGAAAACATAAAAATGCACCATTTTCTTGTTTTAGATTTTCAGCCAATACCTCCATGGGTGACAGTCAAAGCTTCAAGGCTACTAGCGGAGGTTGCGGTTTAGTGTGCTATCATGCAGTAAGGATATCATGGAAACATAGCGCTCCGTGTGTTTGGACTCGCTGGACATGCTCTTCAGGGTTTGGGCTATTTTGGGAGTATGTTTTACAAACTGTGTTTTTTTTTTATTCATATGATGTTACTACCTGAACTAAGCCATGTCCTCTTCCTTCATACTCCCCATATACTGCCATAGTCCTCAGCTAGAGTGAACACTGCACACAGTATCAAAACATACAAACCTCAAGCTTTCAATCCATGTTTGCTTTCTTTCCTGCATTTTTTGATAGAACGATTTGTTCCAGACAATACTCGGAATGTTTTGTACAGAAGAAAATGGTTTGATTTAGGATGTTATAGATTAATCTACTGGTATGATATTCCTATGAATGGTTGGACTCTTTATATATATATAATATATGTCAAGTTATTGAATGCATAGGGATGGGCTCATGAAATCTGTCTTCTGTATTTGGTGGGAATATTGATAGCACAGAAAGCTTCTTTCAGGTACAATGGGGAGTCACGCAAAAAGTCCCGGGCGTTTTCGGTCACGACTGATCCAGGATCAGCTCTAAATATGAGCGAGAGACCAACACAAGACCTGGATCAGGACAGAAAAACAACTCGGGTCGGCTTTGCTATATGGACGATTGTGTTATATCTTAGGGTTTCTTAGCACAATATACAAACAGATGTAAGCTAAATAATGAATCTATGTTTAAATGCTATGGAGGGAAGTGTGGGACACAACCAGATGTTCCCGTAACATCTGTATGACGAGTTTAAGAGGTGTAAAGGAGCAAACCTTCCTTTTGGTTTCATTTTTGAAGAACAACAGAGCAGTTTTGTCCCATTATCTTCCCTCTTGAACTTGCTGCTTTGACAATTAAATGTGTAAAAGGTGTTCTATTTATTGTTTCAGTCATTAATTTATTTGATTATTTTTATTATTAGAATTTGATCATTTGCATTTGTTTATTTATATATTTATGTATGAACTCTAAGTTTATCATTTCTGACATAATATGTATAAATGATGCTTATTGGGGCTTTTTCTGTCTTTCTTCTTTTTTCAATTTTACAATAAAAATGATAAATGCTTACCAGCCCTCTTGGGTCATTCATTGTAAAAAATTGTGTATATATATATATTTAAGAAAAATATATATGGTCAATAAATCATCACAACATGTTTTACATTACTTCAACTCATCAAATTAATTGAAGTAATTTCAATCTTTCAATCAAAGTCCTACGAGATTCGCCTTGATTTAAGTCAGTTTAAAGTCCTCATGAAATCAAAATTAATTTTTAATCGCATATTAAAGGTCTTAGGGTGAACAATTAATCCGTGCAGGTTAATACACAGAAAAAAATAGTTTGTCGCGGTAATCTTTAATCAAAATCTGAAAAGTAACTTCCGGTCTGGAAACGGCGTTCCTTCTCAGATGACGGCAGTTTGACGGATTAGGTTTGAAAATGCTTAACCACTCCCCTCCAACCGTTAGTCTGCTATGAGCGAGAGATGGAAAGGAGCTTAAGTAAAACCCTGCCCTCTATTCAATATTCAATTTCACTTGCAAATACATCACAGCACTGAAGAAAACTCAAGGGGGTAATCCAGCACGCGGAAAGCATACCTTCCATAGGGGCAGCCATTGCTAACCAAGCCATCACCTGCTGTTAGCGTTCCATTGACTCCCATTCATTTTGGCGTCACTTTGACAGCGAATAACTTTACATCTGAGGCGTTTAAAGACTCCATTTGTCCATTGTTTATTTCTAAAGAAACACGACAATGTATAAAAGGCTCCATTACCTTGTATCTTACACTATCGCCCGGTAGAAACCGTTTTTGTAAAAATAGGCTAACGATTGCGCCATAACCATGCGACTCTCTATCGCACAGTAGAGAAATTACCGTATAGACCCGTATAGACAGGAGAAGAAGCTCGCAGGCAATCTGGCGTTACATTTTAAAATAAATGAATACTATGCAAAATGACTAAATACTTAATCAGAATACTTACCAAAAGTTGCTCCTGCTCACGCTCTCCGTCTCTGCAAGATTCGGTGATTCAGATTTCACTTTGCACAACTACTAGAAGACTTACAACTGTCAGACAGGTTGCTCACGTCACATCTTCGTCATCACGCTCAGTCTGAGGCTGCGCAGTACGCTCAGCCATCAGGAAGTGAGTGCTTCTAATTGACTTCATATTTCTCCGTGGAAGTCTATGGGGTCGCTGTGTCCATTTCTTTTACTGTCTATGAGAAAACTCACTTGCTACTTCCGGTTCTCTGGGACTTTAAAAACATTTAAAGGTGTTATATATAGAAAATTAGCGACCTGGTGGCCGTTAAGTGAACTGCAGCCAGAAACTTACTGCTCATGCTCGCCTCGCACACGAGACTGAACGTGATTCGAGGCCTCGATAAACTCGAGGCGAATTTCTTTTTCGTTCGTTGCTTAGAAGTAAAAAAAAAAAAAAAAACACGTTTTAACACCTTTGCAGCGATATACTGTTAATATTAACCAACATCCAAGCCGTTCACCCTGCTGAGAGCGACGTTTAGACGAATATGTAAATATGTGCTGCGCGCACTTTCCTCAACAAAACAACACAACAAAAACGACAGCAGTGAGAAAACGGCAATTAAGAAAACATCTGATCACCAGCATCACGTCGACAGGTGAGGTAGTTAAAATTAGTTTGATTATAAAGTACATTTGAGACTATAGATCATTGTTCTGAACATTGTAAGCATTCGTGTCATTGAACGAAGAGAGGCTCTCGGGAGCGAATACTTAATATAAAAATCTGTCTACTTGCTTTCATAGACAAACTAGGAAGTCGGGGAAGGTCTAGTTTTTTTAATTTTCGTTACAAGCTGCTCACACATTGGCAAATAAAAAAACTTTATTACAAATCGTCCCTAAACTTGATATGACTTGTATCTGATTATACTTTTAAAAAATTAAGCCAGCACCTGAACTTTTTTTCCTGTGTTGTGTTGATGCAGTCGCCATGTAATAGCAAAACAATGGGATGAATTCCGTCTGAAAGGTTTAAAAACAAACGCTACACATTCTGGGGGAGATTATTACAGATACAAAAACTTTTTGTCTTTTTGGTTTGATTTAGCTAAATATGTAATGCAAGAGAACTTTAAAATTAAACATGAAATCTTTTTTTTTCATCAGGATGTCAGCCAGTTTGCATGCACACAATAATCAATATTAATACATTTGAATAGATATGTATTACAAAAAAAAAATCAAATTCCACTTAAAATATCGTAATTTAAATATTTGTATTTATTTTTTTCTCTTCTGTTCACCACCATAACGCTGTATTTCCTTCTTTAAAGCTGCAGTCAAAACTATCTCCTTACCTTAGCCTGATTCACGGCGGTAAGCTTGTAATAATGTGTTATAATTTGAGTGGTACTGGTGGGTTTCCACGGGAAATTCAAGCATGGCGGCGCTCGTATTTGCGTCATTACGTCACAAATGTATACATAAAGGAGTCCCAGGTAGGCTATATCGCATGTGAGGATGCTGCAGGTGGCGGATCATTTATAGCCTTTTCTCACAGCAGCTGGAATAATTCAATTTATCATTTTGATGGCGGATTGTAATCCAGAAAGGACCAAACGACAATCATCAGTGACAACTGGAGATTCACCCGTAGTCAAAAGCAAAAGATTAGACTGTACAAAATTGAAATCTACAGGTAAAGCTAACACACACTAAATACACGTAGTCACGTAATGCTGATGTTGTTAACAATTACAATTTGAGAACAAAGTTTAACAATAATAATAATTTGCACGGTTTGCTGTGATATGAGCTAAGCAGTCGTTAGATTCAATCACCGTTGGTCATGCGATTTATTGTAATGCTCAAAACAAAAGATGGCAACAAAATGGTAGACGTCACTTACTTGTTCAGATTACATTTTCCGGTGAAAATTCTTATTTTGGTCATACTTCCAAGACGTAGGTGTGATTCCGAAGTACAGTATCCACACCGGTGCGGTGAATGAATGACAGCCACACACACTCCTCAAAACATTAGATTAATCCGCGCTGAGGAGTCATGCCGATGTTTCAAACAGAGATGGTGACAAAGAGGCAATTTACGGACTGCAGCTTTAAACATGTAGTTTAATCTTACCGACATCATATTTGAAAACGTGACATCATCAGAATATTTTGAACACATGGACCACAAACAAGTTTCTCTTATAATGTTAATAAGACATTATGTTTAGACACACTGGCCTAGTTCACTGATTTAGGCCATTTTTAGCTCTTTTTATACTGACCTTTAACTATAACATTAATAAATGCCATAATATCATATTTTGAATGTAACCGTGTAAATGGTTGTTGCACAAAACATTGTATTATTATTACAATGTTTATGTTCCACAGAAGTCATGCAGGTTTGGAACGACATGAGGGTGAGTAAATGAAACAGAAAAAGAGATGAAGTTAGAGATGACCTCTGCCGTTACATCACCACATTTATCCAATGAAATTAAATACATTTCCAGTTATTATGAAGGGACTGATGTGGATGACTGAAAGCATCAGTTCATCTTTATTACCGTCAGTTAATGAGTATCAATCTCACTCTCGTCTCATCTGAACTCTCTCAGGGTCACAAATTATGAATTAGGATTATCATAATGAGTTGTCTTAATATGATCCTTTCTTAGTAGAAGGTGGAAGTCTGACATGAGTTAAAAGTTTGAGGGCAGTGGCCTGTGAGCGTCGATATGAGAGAAAAAACGACTGAGAGCGATAAACGGGCAAATTGATTGTGTCGGAGCATGAAGGACAAGCATCTCGTCTGCTGCATCCCTGCCTATGGAGTAAAAACATCTGAAGTTAAATAACTTTTACTTCATGACAGATCCGTTGTTCTCAGATGTTTCTCCTGAGAAAAAGAGATCTCAACACTGTCTCAAACTATGCTCAGATTTTTAAAGATACTAAAGTCAGAGATCTCAATATGAGCTCAAATATTTTTCATCAAATGATCTGAGCTGCTATTCAGCTATTCATTTTATAGCTCGTACATAAGCTCATTACAGCGCTGGGTTGTAAATAATTTACGTAATCAGATTCCAAAAAATGGGTAACACTTTAAAATGTATTAACATTACTTAATTTTTGAACTAACATAAACTAACAATGAGCAATATTTGTTACAATATTTATTCATATTTGTTAATGTCGTTAATTGATTGTTCATGTTAGTTCACAGTGCATTAGCTAATGTTAACAAATACAAATCTGATTTTATTAATGTATTAGTAAATGTGGAAATTAACGTTAAGATTAATAAATGCTGTGTAGAAGTATTGTTCATTCTTAGTTCATGATAACTAAATTAGTTAACTAATGAAACCTTATTGTAAAGTGTTACAAAAAAATTAAATACTTGCAATTACATGACATTTTTAAAAGCTCATAATCGGCTTACAGTTACTTTTGGCTGATTACATGTTATTCACACAATGGCAAATTGAAGTAAATTGTTCAATTTATTGTTTATTGTTCATTGTTATTAGTTTTATTTTATTATACATTTGGGAAATTATAAATTATATAGGTTTTTGTTTTGTTTTTTTAAGTAAAAAAAGAAGTCAATAATTTAACAACACGTTTGCATGTTCGCAGTTATTTTTTGTTTGTTGACGTGTTTTATTTTGATTTCAAAATTATCTATTTTAATTTTCCATTTTTATGATTGGATTCATTATTAAATCAAATAATTAATGATCAACTTACAAACTTATCACAAACCCAGAAATATAATCTTTAATGCACACAAAATGTTATGTTTTCATTCTCTTTGCATTTTTAAATCAATACGTGACAAGATCATCCTTTTCAAATCCATGTGATTGACGAGTTAGGTCAAAGGTAATCTGAACACATTTCATGAGACACATTTAAAACTTAAATGATATGATTGTGCGATATTATTTGCACATAATAACACTGGATCTGTGGAGGAAACATCGAGCAGATATTTGTTTGTAGGGCGACCTTTATGAAAAATATGTTTATTCAAGTGTGCTGTACTTCTTTTAAACTAAAAATAAGAAAGTATAATTTAAGTGTACTTTGTATGTACTTCTCAGTAATATACTTAAAATTGTACTTAAGTATACTTAACTTATAGTGAGATTTATATTTGGCCTATACTTAATCTTTTGATCGAGATATACTAGCATTATTAAAGTATTCTAAGGATACTTGGCTTGTAGTTGTTTACTCTTGATTGAGTAGCCTACAAAATACTTTTTTCCACATAGTTTTACATACTGTTTCATAAACTTACATTGTTTGAAAATATTGATTTATAAAGAAAACACATGTTCCTAATGTGAGTATCTGTGAGTATAACAGTCTAATGTGAGTATAATCTGAGTATCTGTATTGTTGTGTATGCTAGTCCGCTGGTAGAATTGGCTTCAAATTCCCTGCCATTGACAGTATTTTCCGGGTATCCATGTTTTCACTGTTATACGGTAGGGGGCGCTATTACACATCTTCTGAAAGAGTAGAGAATCTCCTGATCAAAACACAGACCAAGCAGAAACAAGTGATAGAAGATTGCTTACGCAAATGTAAAATAACGCAGTAATCAAACATTAAACAGCATAAGTTCAAAACTGCCGAACGTTACCGAATGAAGTGTTGAACCCATGAAGAGGAAACGACTGTGAAGCTTTTGGGGTGTAATGGACTCAAACTACTCCATCTGTGTTTTTATCAACGCTCTGAATCCCATCCGTACAAAATCTTTGACAAAAATGCGATTTTCTCCGATTTTTGTTTATAATGTTGCTTTTTGCTTATGAAACTTACCCTAATTCAAATGTTTTTTAAAATGGAAAGACCTAAATATGAACATAGTAGTACACTTAAAGTGCAAACGTAATATATAAATAGTAAACTACACTCACCTAAAGGATTATTAGGAACACCTGTTCAATTTCTCATTAATGCAATTATCTAATCAACCAATCACATGGCAGTTGCTTCAATGCATTTAGGGGTGTGGTCCTGGTCAAGACAATCTCCTGAACTCCAAACTGAATGTCAGAATGGGAAAGAAAGGTGATTTAAGCCATTTTGAGCGTGGCATGGTTGTTGGTGCCAGACGGGCCGGTCTGAGTATTTCACAATCTGCTCAGTTACTGGGATTTTCACGCACAACCATTTCTAGAGTTTACAAAGAATGGTGTGAAAAGGGAAAAACATCCAGTATGCGGCAGTCCTGTGGGCGAAAATGCCTTGTTGATGCTAGAGGTCAGAGGAGAATGGGCCGACTGATTCAAGCTGATAGAAGAGCAACTTTGACTGAAATAACCACTCGTTACAACCGAGGTATGCAGCAAAGCATTTGTGAAGCCACAACACGCACAACCTTGAGGCGGATGGGCTACAACAGCAGAAGACCCCACCGGGTACCACTCATCTCCACTACAAATAGGAAAAAGAGGCTACAATTTGCATGAGCTCACCAAAATTGGACAGTTGAAGACTGGAAAAATGTTGCCTGGTCTGATGAGTCTCGATTTCTGTTGAGACATTCAAATTGGTTTCTTGAACATGACAATGAGTTCACTGTACTAAAATGGCCCCCACAGTCACCAGATCTCAACCCAATAGAGCATCTTTGGGATGTGGTGGAACGGGAGCTTCGTGCCCTGGATGTGCATTCCACAAATCTCCATCAACTGCAAGATGCTATCCTATCAATATGGGCCAACATTTCTAAAGAATGCTTTCAGCACCTTGTTGAATCAATGCCACGTAGAATTAAGGCAGTTCTGAAGGCGAAAGGGGGTCAAACACAGTATTAGTATGGGTTTCCTAATAATCCTTTAGGTGAGTGTATAAGTGTGGTGTTATGTTCACTTAAAGAACTTACAAGTATACTTGCAGTATAAAACTACTAATCTAGTAGTTTACTGAGAGTATATACTTCAAAGTGTACTTTCATAAACTAAAAAATGTGTTATAAGTATTTGACTTGCAGTACTTGTAGTATAGTTGCAGTACAAACAAAAAACTCAAAGTTTACTACTGTTACACTTAAATTATACTTAAAAGTATACTTTTATACACTAAAAAGTGGGCCAATGTAGTGCCAAGTATTGAAACAGTACACTTACGCATAATTCTAGTACATTGATGATAGTATACTTACTACATTTAAGTACTTAAAAATATACTTGAACTTTACTTAAGTATTCTTGAACTTGAAGTGTACTTGTTTTTTGTAAGTGGACGGATCTCTGCTCTGATGAAGTGTTCATTTGTTCATCACTGAGCTCTGACTCTCTGACTCCATCCTGATCAGATTTTTTTTTTAAAACAGCGATCCCACAAGCAGAGGATGCCCCATACATCCCACTAACAGCCCCATTAGATCAGAATCAATCTCTCAGCCAAGGAAAATCCATTCCCCTTGCTATTCTTTATCATTTGTAAAGAGATTGTTAAAAGGAGACACTGATCTGTGATCTCTTTATCAGGGATTTACCATACGAGGTTGTGACCTCCAGATGTCTGATGTTAAGTAAATGTTATAGCATATGTGCATACAGATTTGTCCTTAAACCAGCCAAGCCATAATCACAGAAAAGTTTACGTGGTAGGCAAATATACTACAGCGATTTGTAAGATTTAATGTTTCAGCTGGCGTAAAATTAGCACAAATCTAAGAGGAACACAGCATTCACCGCCTCAGTTCTGCCTAAAAATATCTCATGATGTCAATTCTGACTTGTCCTTGAGCAAGAAATATTAGTAGTGACAGGGGTAAAAATATAATTTACAACTCATTGATTTCCTTTGGTCAAATCTTTTACCCTACAGTGCCACTGTGTGGTTGAGTGTGCAATGTAATGTTCAGGGCTGTAACCACACGAGGTTACAAATGGCCCCCTCTGCTCTGCTGTACTCCATTACACACCGCTCTGTTTGTTGCTTGATGACAGAAGTAAAATGTTACATTTTTAGGTTGGTCTGCCTCAGCGGTGTAACAGCACTCATCACTGTCATAATGAGTGCGATGGCCAATCAAATCAAAGAAGGCGGGGCTTACCGTTAGTGCTAATTCCAACGCGACACACTTAAGTTATTATAGAAGAGTGTGTCATGAGATGTAAGCTTAAACATTTAATATTTGACAACTGTTTTACGATAAGAACCCTCAGCGACCAACAGTAATATCAAGTGACATTTTTTATGAAATTTCACCATTTTGAATTGAAAATATGACATTATTTATATAAGTCATAACTGAATTTTTACAATTAGGCATGTGTGCATATTTAAAAATATATATTATTTGCAAATAGTTTACTTCATAACTACAATAGAACTTTTACTTTTTCTTTATAATCTCTACGTGGCATTGATTCAATAAGAGCAATAGGGGTGTGTGATACCTCCAAAATCCAAACACACGACAACATGTTCTGCTATCAAGTGTTTAGCAACACATCACACCCCAGACCCTCAGTCACTCCTCAGAGACCAAATGCAAACTTTAGAAAACATATATAAAAGAAAAAAAAACTATCAGTGGTTCTATTAAGTAATATCATAACTGGAAAGAATCATTAAAAATCATTATAATAATATAGGAGGATAAATATTGATTAATGCTTTGATTATAAATTTAATTAGGATATACACTCACCTAAAGGATTATTAGGAACACCATACTAATACTGTGTTTGACCCCCTTTTGCCTTCAGAACTGCCTTAATTCTACGTGGCATTGATTCAACAAGGTGCTGAAAGCATTCTTTAGAAATGTTGGCCCATATTGATAGGATAGCATCTTGCAGTTGATGGAGATTTGTGGGATGCACATCCAGGGCACGAAGCTCCCGTTCCACCACATCCCAAAGATGCTCTATTGGGTTGAGATCTGGTGACTGTGGGGGCCATTTTAGTACAGTGAACTCATTGTCATGTTCAAGATTGGAGCTTTGTGACATGGTGCATTATCCTGCTGGAAGTAGCCATCAGAGGATGGGTACATGGTGGTCATAAAGGGATGGACATGGTCAGAAACAATGCTCAGGTAGGCCGTGGCATTTAAACGATGCCCAATTGGCACTTAGGGGCCCTAAAGTGTGCCAAGAAAACATCCCCCACACCATTACACCACCACCACCAGCCTGCACAGTGGTAACAAGGCATGATGGATCCATGTTCTCATTCGGTTTACGCCAAATTCTGACTCTACCATCTGAATGTCTCAACAGAAATCTAGACTCATCAGACCAGGCAACATTTTTCCAGTCTTCAACTGTCCAATTTTGGTGAGCTCGTGCAAATTGTAGCCTCTTTTTCCTATTTGTAGTGGAGATGAGTGGTACCCGGTGGGGTCTTCTGCTGTTGTAGCCCATCCACCTCAAGGTTGTGCGTGTTGTGGCTTCACAAATGCTTTGCTGCATACCTCGGTTGTAACGAGTGGTAATTTTAATCAAAGTTGCTCTTCTATCAGCTTGAATCAGTCGGCCCATTCTCCTCTGACCTCTAGCATCAACAAGGCATTTTCGCCCACAGGACTGCCGCATACTGGATGTTCTTCCCTTTTCACACCATTCTTTGTATGGAGTACTGGACACATTATAATTGTTTTATTGCACATCCCCATTTATGCACTTTAATAAAGCTCAATTGTATAATTGTATACTTTATCTTATTTTCTGGAAAATAATTCGCACCTGAGTAAGACTTAAGTTGTTAAGAGAATTAAAAAATAACCCCCAGACAAATCGCACTGGTGTCAGGCAGACGCATTTTATTACATTAAAAAATAATGTAAAATACTGGTAAAAATGTTTACAAACATTATATTACAATAATATAGGAGGATAAATATTGATTAATGCTTTGATTATAAATTTAATTAGGATATACACTCACCTAAAGGATTATTAGGAACACCATACTAATACTGTGTTTGACCCCCTTTTGCCTTCAGAACTGCCTTAATTCTACGTGGCATTGATTCAACAAGGTGCTGAAAGCATTCTTTAGAAATGTTGGCCCATATTGATAGGATAGCATCTTGCAGTTGATGGAGATTTGTGGGATGCACATCCAGGGCACGAAGCTCCCGTTCCACCACATCCCAAAGATGCTCTATTGGGTTGAGATCTGGTGACTGTGGGGGCCATTTTAGTACAGTGAACTCATTGTCATGTTCAAGAAACCAATTTGAAATGATTGGAGCTTTGTGACATGGTGCATTATCCTGCTGGAAGTAGCCATCAGAGGATGGGTACATGGTGGTCATAAAGGGATGGACATGGTCAGAAACAATGCTCAGGTAGGCCGTGGCATTTAAACGATGCCCAATTGGCACTTAGGGGCCCTAAAGTGTGCCAAGAAAACATCCCCCACACCATTACACCACCACCACCAGCCTGCACAGTGGTAACAAGGCATGATGGATCCATGTTCTCATTCGGTTTACGCCAAATTCTGACTCTACCATCTGAATGTCTCAACAGAAATCTAGACTCATCAGACCAGGCAACATTTTTCCAGTCTTCAACTGTCCAATTTTGGTGAGCTCGTGCAAATTGTAGCCTCTTTTTCCTATTTGTAGTGGAGATGAGTGGTACCCGGTGGGGTCTTCTGCTGTTGTAGCCCATCCACCTCAAGGTTGTGCGTGTTGTGGCTTCACAAATG
The DNA here is from genome assembly GCA_039654625.1 of Rhinogobio ventralis. Lineage (NCBI taxonomy): Eukaryota > Metazoa > Chordata > Actinopteri > Cypriniformes > Gobionidae > Rhinogobio > Rhinogobio ventralis. The sequence goes on along the minus strand of CM077200.1, from coordinate 3,865,011 downwards.
CTTTGCTGCATACCTCGGTTGTAACGAGTGTTTATTTCAGTCAAAGTTGCTCTTCTATCAGCTTGAATCAGTCGGCCCATTCTCCTCTGACCTCTAGCATCAACAAGGCATTTTCGCCCACAGGACTGCCGCATACTGGATGTTTTTCCCTTTTCACACCATTCTTTGTAAACTCTAGAAATGGTTGTGCGTGAAAATCCCAGTAACTGAGCAGATTGTGAAATACTCAGACCGGCCCGTCTGGCACCAACAACCATGCCACGCTCAAAATTGCTTAAATCACCTTTCTTTCCCATTCTGACATTCAGTTTGGAGTTCAGGAGATTGTCTTGACCAGGACCACACCCCTAAATGCATTGAAGCAACTGCCATGTGATTGGTTGATTAGATAATTGCATTAATGAGAAATTGAACAGGTGTTTCTAATAATCCTTTAGGTGAGTGTATATATATATATATATATATATAAATTCAAAGTATCACATTAAGACAATGTGTTGTTGTTTTATCTTAAAATGTCTTAAATATCCAATATTTAACAACTATTTCATGCAAAATATATATTTTTTTTAAAATTCTAAATTGCATATGTCAAAATTAGTACAATAATAAATACATCATGACAATATCTTTATAGAAAAATCATAATACTGAACAAGTTATTGCATTATTATTAATATTTTTTTGTTTTGTTGTCTGCCCAAGCTCCCTCCAAACGTATAAATCGATGTGAATATCTGTCTACTAAATTACTACTGTAACTACTTTAGTTACAGTAGTAACTAGTTAGATAACTAGTTAGATAATAATGATGTAATCTAGCATACAGTTTTTGAATGAGGATAGTAATAGCAGTTCAATACTAAGCTAATGTTACGTTAAAGAAGACAAAACCACAGTAGCCTTTTACAGGTGAAACTGAAGAGGTCAGTTATTTTGTAAATTGCAGGTCAGTTAATTTCCCTCAATGCTCCACCTGGCCGCTTCCTCGAGTCTGTCGCACTGATTATAACTGTGTTCGAAACGGTTTGGCGGACGTGCAGAGCTCACGCGAGCTGAATTGTAGCATTGCCAGTCAAGACTAAGCTCCGTTTCATCATTTATTATTGATTTATCTCTTTAGTGCATTGGGGCAATTATAAATAATTAAAAAGGCAATATTATAATTAAAACAATTTATTAAAAAAAGAAAGAAAGAGGGCAGAAGCCAGCAGGCCAAAGCAGTTGCCAGGCCACCGGGAATTCACCCAGTGCTCCCGATGGCCAGTCCGGGCCTGTGTAGCCTATATTGAAGCGGCAGTGGATTTCAGAATCCGCACCCTTCAAAGGATGTGTTATACAGTGATGTGTTCATGCCTTCACATTAGAGAATTTATATAATATAGGCTATATGTGCCTTTGTCACACTTCCATGTTTGAAAAGCAGAAGCAAGCTCAGCGTAAAATAGGCTATTCCGCTGCCTGTATCAATGGCAGTGCCCATAGCATGATGTCTCCTACAGTTCATAACCTTCATCTAAATAAAAATTTCTCAAACTTTTTGGTGCCATGGACCGCCGGCGCGTCCTGATGGATTTTTTTCCTTATGACAGCGGAAACAACTCACTACTCCGTCATTTGTAGGCATATAGATAAGTGCAAGATATAATTATAAACTATAAATTGTCTACTTTTATTTGTGTACACTCACAATAACAAAACTTTGTGCTTTTGTAAAACAAATAAAAACAGGGTGCTCTTTCAGCTGTCTCTAAAACAAGTCTCAAAGATGAACTGAAACTCTGTGAATACTTATCACACAAACATGAAACATACATCTAAATAAAGCTTGAAATCGCTACTTTTAAATGAAACGATTCACATTTTAGAGTGAATTGTGATGAATATAGAGCGGAGGGAGCCCTGCACTGCAGTTACGCCCCTGAGCCTAACAGTGATTGAAGTTGGTGTGTGGGTGGGAGTACTGGACACATTATAATTGTTTTATTGCACATCCCCATTTATGCACTTTAATAAAGCTCAATTGTATAATTGTATACTTTATCTTATTTTCTGGAAAATAATTTGCACCAGAGTAAGACTTAAGTTGTTAAGAGAATTAAAAAATAACCCCCAGACAAATCGCACTGGTGTCAGGCAGACGCATTTTATTACATTAAAAAATAATGTAAAATACTGGTAAAAATGTTTACAAACATTATCAACATGTATTTTAGGCTATTTCCACAATAAATCCTTTAAATGTAACGGTATTCAACGCAAAACAAAAATGAAAAATATACTCTTATTTGTATTACCATATGTTTCGACCTTTTGTATAAGGCCGTGGATTCAGGGAACAGATTATTTAGCATGCACTCCACTCCAAACGCAGTCTTCATTTTATTAAACGCAAAGTTTCCCATTTCAAAAGTATTTCTAAATTCAGTTCATATTTCCAACAAATGAAAATTCAAGCCAAAAAGTTAGTTATCACCATGCAAATTCAAATATTTCTCCCCCCCACTCCCCCCCGCGTTGAAATACGTGTTGAAATTCGCTGTTTTTGGCCCTCTTGGCTTTCAATAAAATGACATAATGTCTACCATAACCCGAACAAAGCGCGTTGATGGACGTGCTCTTGCTCTCGCTCGTTGATGTGAACACGCACTCTTCCGGGAGAAGTGCCCATACAAGGAATTCCGCCCTTTATGATGTCATACTCAAAAAAAACTTTCTGAAAACTTGTTTGAATCCTGGAGGAGTTTATTTGGCACAGAAATAGCTCCGTCCTACGCCCAGCTCTTTTTTTTTTAATTATGGCCATGTTTAGCATGAGAATCAACTCTTGAACAGTGTAAAGAAGTCAGAATGCATGAAGCATTAAGTATATCTCGAAAGATTGAGTAGAAGTATAGTGCAAATATACTTAGACTTTTCTGTCAGCTTAAGTCAAGTATACTTAAGTGCAATTTTAAGTATATTTCTGAAAAGTACATACAAAGTACACTGAAAGTAGACTTTCTTATTTTTTAGTTTAAAAGTAGTATACTAATAGCACACTTGAATAAGCTTCTTTTTCCCAAGGGAATGTCATTAGAAATCAAATCGCTGTAAATTCTCGATTGCTGATATCTGCTTTCCCACAATTCTGTAGATCTACTGACCTTGAACGTTTTCACAGATAAAGCAGACACCTGTTGAAATACAGCAGCTGAGCACATAAAAAGGTCTAGAATCTAGTCAATATACTATTTATCTATGCTATCTGTCATTTACTTTGTAACAAACATATACAGCAGTAGATTAATGTTATCAGCCACTGACAGATGACAATGCAACACATTGACTTTTGATAGTTTTGACCTTGCTTTCGTGGCTGCTCATTAACCATATGACCCTGTAAACTGAAACGCATGCAATGTTTCTATTATGATTATACTTTGAAAACTTTGGTAGTGGCATAGAGCAACCAGAAAAGACTTTCAAATATTTCATTATAAATGACTTGCACAGATGAAAGATAATTGTTCCAGTTGAGTCTCTGTGAGTCACAATAAGCAGAGGAAGAACGGTTTAATTTCAGATTTCGCATACTTCAGTGGTTTTGACAAACTCATGCTCAGAGTCACACGGCGCTCATGGGAAACTGTTTCGTTCTCCGTTTAGATTTCTTTTTTAGGAGAAAAATATTCACACATATGAAAGCTCTTTTTTATGTTTTTGCAAAGCCCACAGGTTATTTGTTTTAATACAAAGACTGCAGATACAGAATCACAGACTGACGTGGTGTTGAATTAGTTCAACACACACACACACACACTAAATTTAATATTACTGGAAGTATAAAATCCCAAATCCCATAGTCTTGGTTAAAAAATTAATTGAAAATGTCAGACAAATGTCAGACAAAAAACATTTTAATAATTAAGCAGTGGCTCTCTCAGAAGTCTAAGAAAAAATTAATAGTTGCCTAATTGTGATTAAAAGCATTCTGTTCATCTTGTGCTGAATGATATTTGGGTAACACTTTACAATAAGGTCTCATTTGTTAATCTCAGTTAAAGCCACAATATGTAATTTTTCGCAGCTAGATGTCACGTATTCAAAACCAAGACGTAGCTTGATTTCGCTGCGCTTTTATTCTGCAGACGAGCGCTTCCGCTTCTTCCGCTCATGTGTATGTGTGGTAACGCAGTGCTGTTTTATCATATTACACACATTTGAGTGTGTTGAAAGTTATGTTAATGCTACTCTGTGTGTTCGCTCGGCGGCTGCTATGAGACACTTGTTCACACTGCAGTGAGCTAGATCCATATTAGGCATGGTAAAACAGTACTCGCGGTAAATCAAGAAAACCAGATTTAAACAATAAGATTAACTGTGTTGAGCTGTAGAACAATGATTAGTTTTCTGTCGATGAATGTCTCCAAAACGGTTGCTCACCTGTCTAATAAAACACATGATATATTAAAGCGTCTTTGGTGTTTCTATGGTTTCTACAAAATAAAACCTGAAATTGAGGGTAACGCGGGTATGATGTCATTGATAATGTCATATTTAAAAGGATTGGCTAGTGTACAAATACATAATGATTCAAAGATTTTTCAATATCCTAACCACCAAGTTGACTCAAGTCCGCATACATTCACTCTCACAATACATATGTTCTCATGAATAATGGAAAATCCTGTTAATGTCTGAATTATGCACATGTATTAGTCCTTTTTGTCCATGCTGAGGCCTGCCAGCATAAGATCTTTCAGGAAGGGGAAGACGTTGTTGATCAGGCAGGTGAAATAGTGGAACCAGGGGTAGAAGGCCTCTTTCTGACGGGTCGCCCCGGCTTTGATGATGCTCAGAGCCGCTTCGCTGGCAGGATAGGCGGTCATCGTGGTGAATCCTCTGCAGAGAGATTTGAGAGAGAATATGGGTAATTCTCATGATAACATTGTCCAGGTCATTTTTATCCCATAAAGTGTTTGGGATTAAAAGCATCAGCCAAACACTACATGAAGCAATTCAAACAACTATAGTGGCAAAACAGTGATGTCTGAAGGGGGTATTTTTTATTTTATTTATGACCCTACAAGTTTGACCATCAAAATATTAGGAAAATTATAAACTTGTTTTTTGTCAGATAAATGCCTAAACCAAGGCAAACAGCTAAAAATTTTATTTTACTATGCATACAATTTTTTAAAAAAGCACAGGAAAAGCATAAATTGACTATAACATATTCAGTCATTATTATTTCATTGGTTTTGGCACACAGCAAAATCCTGTGTTAAACGCTGCTCAGAGCAAATATGGTCCCACTCTACAGAGTGTTCAAGTTAATGAGATAATTAAGAGATTTATTAAGTGATGCATTATTTATGAACACCTGCTGTTAACAAGGGCCGTTTCTCAATACCAAGTACGCAAAGTTCGGACTTGCGTCCATGGTAGTACGGACTTGCCAAGTACGACTCAGGAGAACGAACTCCCGAGGACGGGAACAGCAGCGTACTTGATGGCGTCGCTCTGGCTACTCCGGTTATCTCTGTATGTATATTTTAGGCAACAATAAAACAATATTATAAAATACCACTCTACCTCTTTCATTTTCATTAAAAAAAATCTTAAAACATTAATAGCCACACAACTGTGGTTCAAGCAAAGCGTACAGTGATTATCATCACTGAACATATTAAAACCAGCAGCCATATCACCCTGTAGCCCAAGACTGGTTTTCCACTGAAACTAAGCAGGGTTGAGCCTGGTTAGTACCTGGATGGGAGACCTCCTGGGAAAACTAGGTTGCTGCTGGGAGGGTGTTAGTGAGGCCAGCAGGGGGTGCTCACCCTGTGGTCTGTGTGGGTACTAACACCCCAGTATAGTGATTGGGACACTATACTGTAACAAGCAACGTCCTTTGGATGAAAAGTTAAACCGAGGTCCTGACTCTCTGTGGTCATTAAATATCCCCGGCATCCTGGCCAAATTTGCCCATTGGCCTCTGTCCATCATGGCCTCCTAATAATCCCCATATACTGATTGGCTTCATCAATCGGTCTCCTCTCCACCATCAGCTGGTGTGTGGTGGGCATTCTGGCGCAGTATGGCTGGCAAAACGACTTGCCAGGGAACAAATTATAGATTCATGAGACCAAAGATCACCAGTTAGATGTACACAAGACGAATTATATCTCGCGTTTAACCTCTACAGAGACATCAGAGCCAGCGACAGACGTCAGAAGGACTAGCCGAGGAAAGGCTGCTTTCGGCGGGGGTTAATGAGCGCTGAGCCCCCGGTGATCGACTGGATCTCACAACTCCGAAAACATCAGATCAAATTTTCAAATAGGTGCTATCTTTATCAATAAGCCACAGAACTGCGCTTTAAACAACTACATCCTCACCTAAAAAAAACTACATTTCGTGACACAATAACAGTAGTATTTTTAAATCACGCGGGTTTTCTCATCCGCTATTGATGCTTGCTGATTGGTGCAAGATGGTGGGTGAGAGATCTCAGCAGAGGAGGATTAAACAACGTCACAAACAGCATTACCAGCTTCAATTACAAACCAGATTGACTATTTCTGTCATATGTCTACAGAAGCTCTTATTGAGAATTATCACAGGCTTAGATGTTTTATTGGAAATGTTTGGTCACCATTATGGTGATCAGTGTTTCCTTTAGTTGGGCAGGGGGAAAGAAAGGTGACGATGTCAATTTACCTAGGCCATATATATATAATTTTTTTTTTTTTTTTTTTTTATTAATCAAGGAAGCATTAAATTGATCAAAGGTTCTAAAGATTCTATCTATAGGCCACATCAAAGAATCCTGAAAAAATGTATCACTGTTTCCACAAAAATATGAATTTCAGTTACTTGTAACATTTTAATAGCTGAAGTCTGATTACACTGAATTCAGCATTACTGTGCTACAATAATATGTGACTGTGCCTGTACTGTATGTAAAATTTTGTATTTTTGAGAAAATCATGTTTATGTTTGGTTAGTCACTGAAATAGGGCCATCAAACACATACTACACATTAGCGAACGGACAGGTGAAAATGTGCTTAAGTGTCATGAAAATAGTCATGAAAAACAAAATATGACCCGGACATGTTCCTGAGCTTCATCTGTGTCAAGCCTTTAGTTATGTTTAGCACATTCCCTGTCCACTATAACAGATCACTAAGGTAACAAGATAAATGTGCTGAGGAACAGAATGACAACAGTGATTGCATTTTGGACTGCACCAATGAAACCTTGAAACGTTTGGACAGAACAAACATTCAATTAAAAATAAAAATAATAAAAACACTTTACAATAAGGCTGATGCATTAACTAACACTGAGCAAATCTATCGTTAACAGGTCCATTAAATGTATCTGTTAATATTATCTTTTGGTTTTAATAATGTATTAGTAAATGTTGAAATTAACATTTCATTGTTAGTTTATGTTAACTATTGCATATAACAAATGGAATCTTATTACAAAATATTACTAAAAAAAAATTTGTCATCATTTTAAACATACACAAACTAAATATTATAAGCAAAGTGGTATTCTTTTCTTTATCTTAATGTGATCTTTGTCAAACAATTGAACTAAAATATTTAATATTTTTAATATAGTTATATTATGTATTTACAAAAATTAATCAAATGTTTTGAATGTAAAATAAACCATTTAAAGATAAGATATCCCATAAAATGGTACATGATGATTATTAAAATAAAAACAAATCTGAAAATTGCAAGCAACCTGATGTAACATTTAAGAAAAAAAACTGTAAATTCATTATTTTTTAAACATGAGATACTGTTTGCTATATGATAGAAATGTTGATTCAAGAAAATGGTTGTAAGATCCTAACCAATTATGATTAAATTCATTATACTTGATGAAGGTGATAAACATTAAAATGGGATGTTTTCTTAAAGTTTGCAATATCAGAAGTGCTAGATTTAGTAGTGGAAAACAAACCTGATCTTATTCATGGCCGACTCTGTGTCGATCAGTCCGAGGATCATGATGGACACAGACACGTTACTCTTCTGGATCACCAGTTCATTCTGCAGCGCTCCGAAGAATCCGTTCATCGCAAACTTAGTAGAGGTGTACGGAGCCACAAATGGACTCGCCAACTTACCTGAATCAGGGAGGAATACAGCATTAACCTTTAGTCATTTACAACTGTACGTGACTGACCTTTAGTGGCACTACAAACACCTTTACACAGAGAAATGCATCCTAGTTCACATGTGTGATTGTGTCCCAAATCCAGAAGTGGCCTTTGCTATGTTTCACTTGGAAAAAAAGAGGGGCCTCCACTTGCGCTTGAAAAAGGCACACACACCATATTCGGAAATTAAAAATTAATGAGGGCTTGGAGCAAAAATGAATAAAAATGCAGCCAAAATTTAAGATAAGGGGCAAAAAATGTCTTATTTTTCATATGTATAAAGTATAGCTAGTTAAGCAATTCCATATGAGCTAGACTGCTGTTTTCCCGAATATCAGCACATTTGCAAAAGTCATTGATTTTATATAACAATTCAATAAACAAGAAGTTAATATTAGGTGACTTACATTTTTGACTCAGAACATTGTCTGTTTTTGCTCTATTTCAGCAATTAAAACAAATCCACAGGCATTGCGCGTCTCCGAGCAACACAGTGTTTCGTTACTGAATGAATCTGCGTTTTTGAATGAATCGTTCTAATGAATGATGCAACGACTCACTCACAGTGGCTGCATCTGAAATCGCATACTTCCCTACTATATAGTAGGCAAAAAACAGTATGTGACAAAAGTAGTGTGTCAGATTTCACAGTACTCATAAAAGAGTAGGCAAAAAGAACCAGGATGACCTATGACTTCCAGTGGGATTCTGAAGTGTGCATATGATGGACACTTTACTATCCCATGAAGCCATAGGAGAGGATTTATGAATGCCAGTGAAGCGACACAACTGACAACATGCCGAATGTAGTACGTCCATATTACATTCATACTACACACATTCATATAGAACATGTGGTCGTGAAGTAATTACTTATTCAAAATAACCGTATGCGATTTCGGACACAGCCATTCACTTGTTTGTCCCTGAATGAATCAGCCGCCTTCAATGAATCGTTTGACAGAATGATTCAATGACTTGCTCGTTAAGAAGGCGCCACCTACTGCCAGTTTAGTTTCATATTTAAAAGTATTTCATTATGGTTAGAAAGATAGAATGCAAAAGATATGAATTGCAAAGGCCACCTCTGCCCAAATCATAGACAAAAGTGCTTTTAACTTTTAGTAGAATGAAAGTTACATTTAGATTAATATTAAAGGAACACGCCGACTTTTTGGGACTTTAGCTTATTTACCTCCAGTCTTTGTGCTAAGCTAGGCTAGCGGGGGGGTGCGTCAGACAGAGTTATGGCACGCACGGAGATAAAAATGGTATGTATGGACTTATCTAAATCTGGGGGATACGGTGAATAAGCTAAAGTCCCAAAAAGTCGGCGTGTTCCTTTAACTAAACTTTGCACCAACAAAGTTAGACTCGCCTGCCATTGAGGAAACTACAATGATGGAGCCAGCGGATGTTTCCAGCACAGGAAGTGCTGCTGCGGCCATCTGCACGTAACTCACAAAGTTCACCTGTCAACAAGTCAGATCAGTGTAAAAAGAAAATGAAGAAATCCACAGGTTGCAACAAAACCACAGAAAGACATTTTCTCATGTGTTTCACCTGCATGATTGACCTGACGTGGTCTGCGTCTCTGTTCCAGAACTCAACGTTGGTGTTTCCAACGTGATTCAACACTAGAAAGTCCAGCCCACCTGCAGGACAGAAACACACGGTATACACTACCAGTCAAACGTTTGGAATTATTCAGAGTTTTTATTTTTTTAAAGAAGTCTCATAAAGGCTACATTTATTTGATCAAAAATACAGGAAAAATGGTAATATTGTGAAATATTATTACCATTTGAAAGAGCTGTTTTTTTATTTTAATATATATTAAAATGTAATTTATTCCTGTGATCAAAGCTGAATGTTCAGCATCATTACTCCAGTCTTCAGTGTCACATGATCCTTCAGAAATCATTCAAATATGATGATTTGCTGCTCAAGAAACATTTATGATTATTATCAGTGTTGAAATCTGTGATACACTGCCTTTCAAAAGCTTGGGGCTTGGGTTTATTATTTTTTTTACTTTTATTTTTACTTTTATTCAGCCAGCAAGGATACATTAAATTGTTTACAAATGACAGTAAAGACAGTTTTTTAAACTTTCTATTCATAAAAGGTCAACATTGATACAAATAAGAACCATTATTATTAATTGAGCACCAATAATAATTGATAATAACTGAGCAGCAAATCATCATATTAGAATGATTTCTGAAGGATCATGTGACACTGAAGACTGGAGTAATGATGCTGAAAATCCAGCTTTGATCACAGGAATAAATTACATTTTAAAATATATTACAATAGAGAACAGTTATTTTAAATTGTAATAATATTTCACAATATTACTGTATTTCTGATCAAATAAATCCTTTGTGAGACTTCTTTCAAAAACATCATTATTGGTAGTGTATATAATGTATAATACATATTGAATCATTTCTCACCCAGTTTTTCCACAGCGTATTTGACGACTCTCTCAGGGTCAGCGGGGTCAGACATGTCTCCGGTCATATACATCATCTTCTGTGCGCCCAGTTTCACACACTTCTGCGCCACCTGAACATCCACAGGAGAGACGTTAGCAGCACACTTTCATTTGCTCATTATAAAGTTTTTGCTTTCATACCAAAATAGAATTTATTGCTACCCTTAAAAGTCTAAAACTTCACAGCCTTGCAGCCTCTGCATTCATTTCAACAAATAAAACATGGCATCTACTGATTCAAGTCCATAATTAATTGAAAAAGTGTTTTGAATTGTTTCTGAAACATTTAAAAACTGCCAGTGAAAGATTTGAGTCAAACCAACTGACCTTTTTTAAAGCCTCTAATCGTCTGGCAGTGATGATGATCTGAGCTCCAAACTTTGCATAATGGTAGGCCATCTGCTCCCCAATCCCTGAACTGGCCCCTGTGATCAACACTCGGGTCCCCCGAACTGATTCTATGTGCAAGAACACACTGGTCACAGGTAACCTTTAACCAACCCACCACTTCATCTTGATGATTTATTAAAGGGTTAGTTCACCTAAAAATGAAATGTATGTCATTAATTAATCACCCTCATGTCGTTCCAAACCCGTAAGACCTGTCATCTTCAGAACACAAATTAAGATATTTTTGATGAAATCCGAGAGCTCTCTGACCCCCTATAGACAGCAACGTAATAACCACTTTCAAGGAACCAGGAAGGTAGTAACGACGTCATTAAAATAGTCCATGTGACTCCAGAGGTTCAACCTCAATGTTACGAAGACTACTTTTTGTGCTCCAAAAAAAAACAAAAAACGACTATTCAACAATTTCTTCTCTTCCGTGTCAGTCTCCTACGCTGTTGACGTAGTGAACACAGTGCAACACTTCCAAGTTCTACGTCAGAACGCCGGCTCACCATTGGCCGACGCTGTTCAGGTAAGCACAATGATGCATGTGACGAATACATCGTTGCATAGTAATATAATGTAGAATGTAAATACATGAAAAATACTATATACCGTGACATACCTAATAATGTAAATTCTTTTATTTATGACCTGTTCATAATAATAACAATACGAAGAATGACACGAATAATAATACAAACATATTACACAGGTATTATAATAACTGAAACATTTGGACATTAAACACTTATATATGCGTGGTGTATTAGCTAAGCTAGCAGGCTAATCGGGATGATGTATGCTATGCTAGTACGTAAGCTAACTAAAAAAAACTGTAAGAATGAGAATTTTTCACAACCTATAGCTTCAGTTATATACTAGTATATAAACCATGTGATTTAAAAGATAATGCTCATTATAACGCATTTTAAACTATATAAATCATAACGTGATTTTTTAGGAATTGTACAAGATCACTTGGGGTCCTAAGGGAGACCCCATTTCTGGGTGGGGGGGGGACTCGATTTGTCATGACACTGGCCAATAGTGAGCCGGCGTTCTGACAGAACCCGGAAGCACTGCACTGTGTTTACAATGTCACATGTTACTGGAGTCACATGGATTTTACTACCGCCTTGAAAGTGGCAATGATGTGTAATTTCATGACTTACTAATTGACAGCATAACAACGATGTTTGCCTGCTCCCAGTTTCATTTAGGCTTTATTTATTATGAAGCGATACAGAGCACTGAGTGACAGGACAGGAAAGTTCGCTTTTCTGAGGTGACTCTTTATTTCGTTAGTTACGAAAATAACTTCAGAATAATGACACTGAGATATAGCCTGACATCTCATCTGACCGCAGATACTGAATCGGGATAACACGTTTTTCTCATGCACTGCTGCCTTTACATGCTATCAGAAATGTCCTACTTCCCAGTTCCCACTTCTGAAGTCGTAATTACGAGTTTATCGCATTCAAATTTTGACTTTAAAAAAAAAAATTTTTTTACTTGACTTCATGTCCATTTTTTTAACTAGGAAACTAGGCTGAATCCGACACCCTTAAATAGGGCACTATTTGAGGGGACAGCCATTTGCAGTGGTGTCCGAAACCATAGTGGACGTTATCGAGTGCACTCATTCAATCCCACAATGCACCGCAATATCGAGTGTACAGCCGGATGTACACACAGTGGCTGTCCGAATTCACTCACTTGTTTTCATTCACTCCTTCAAGTGAAGTGTATTAGTGAACTAAAGGATAGAATAGTGATTGAGGGTTTAGGGGGCGATTTCGGATATAGCCCTGGTATTTATGATAATTCCGATAGCACGTGAAGGCAGCTTTAAACTGCTTCTGATAGAACGCCTTTCAAAATAAAAGTCTCGCATCAGAAAAACAGAAGAACGTTTGTTGTTTTTATCCGGGAGTGACACGAGGCCAAAATGACGTCAAGGACACTACGTCCATATTTTACAGTCTATGGTTGTTTCATTGACTTAACAAGTGGGTCGCGAGATCTCATTTATTTACATTACAAGCTAACATCACATCTTTACTACATCTTTAATACTTTGGCCATGTCAGTGAATGCACACAATTGCATATTTTTGCTCAGTTTGGGCCTTTGAATAAAAATTGAGGTGTATTTTCCCCCTTGAGTATGAGCTCCTTATTCTCACTATATCATATGAGCCTGATGTATCAAATATGATACTAATCATACCACTTTATATACACTCTCCTAAAGGATTATTAGGAACACCATACTAATACTGTGTTTGACCCCCTTTCGCCTTCAGAACTGCCTTAATTCTACGTGGCATTGATTCAACAAGGTGCTGAAAGCATTCTTTAGAAATGTTGGCCCATATTGATAGGATAGCATCTTGCAGTTGATGGAGATTTGTGGGATGCACATCCAGGGCACGAAGCTCCCGTTCCAGCACATCCCAAAGATGCTCTACTGGGTTGAGATCTGGTGACTGTGGGGGCCATTTTAGTACAGTGAACTCATTGTCATGTTCAAGAAACCAATTTGAAATGATTCGAGCTTTGTGACATGGTGCATTATCCTGCTGGAAGTAGCCATCAGAGGATGGGTACATGGTGGTCATAAAGGGATGGACATGGTCAGAAACAATGCTCAGGTAGGCCGTGGCATTTAAACGATGCCCAATTGGCACTAAGGGGCCTAAAGTGTGCCAAGAAAACATCCCCCACACCATTACACCACCACCACCAGCCTGCACAGTGGTAACAAGGCATGATGGATCCATGTTCTCATTCTGTTTACGCCAAATTCTGACTCTACCATCTGAATGTCTCAACAGAAATCGAGACTCATCAGACCAGGCAACATTTTTCCAGTCTTCAACTGTCCAATTTTGGTGAGCTTGTGCAAATTTTAGCCTCTTTTTCCTATTTGTAGTGGAGATGAGTGGTACCCGGTGGGGTCTTCTGCTGTTGTAGCCCATCCGCCTCAAGGTTGTGCGTGTTGTGGCTTCACAAATGCTTTGCTGCATACCTCGGTTGTAACGAGTGGTTATTTCAGTCAAAGTTGCTCTTCTATCAGCTTGAATCAGTCGGCCCATTCTCCTCTGACCTCTAGCATCAACAAGGCATTTTCGCCCACAGGACTGCCGCATACTGGATGTTTTTCCCTTTTCACACCATTCTTTGTAAACTCTAGAAATGGTTGTGCGTGAAAATCCCAGTAACTGAGCAGATTGTGAAATACTCAGACCGGCCCGTCTGGCACCAACAACCATGCCAGGCTCAAAATTGCTTAAATCACCTTTCTTTCCCATTCTGACATTCAGTTTGGAGTTCAGGAGATTGTCTTGACCAGGACCACACCCCTAAATGCATTGAAGCAACTGCCATGTGATTGGTTGATTAGATAATTGCATTAATGAGAAATTGAACAGGTGTTTCTAATAATCCTTTAGGTGAGTGTATGTATAGGCTATATATTTTGTCAGAAAAATATATATGTTTCTGACTATTATTTAATGTCATGCTTTACAGGGTAAAACGTTACTAATGTCCTTTTAATTCTACATAAAGACAACTTCAAATCTGTTTTTCAAACAATTTAGTAACTACACAAGTTATAATCTCTCATCAGCACATACTATTTTCACCAAGGTTACTACGTTAGTTACATAATCATAATAAATGAGTCTGCCAACATTTTTCATGACGAGATGCCAATATAATTTTGAGTTTAAGTTTGGAAAGAAAGCCTGTGCTAAACCATCTAAAAATATATTAATGCCTTCGGGACATAAAATGTTTATTCTTAGTTAGTTTTCATCTCTAATGCTATATTTACATGCATGAACTTCCCACACAAGTATCTTTAAAACAAATTTTCAGGATTTCTCAAAGTAGTTATTTCATATTACATGTTTAATATAAGACTAGTCTACAATATCTGAAGGGATGGCATGCAATAATAAAAATGAGCATATTATTGTAAAGCTGTTGTTCTGACCTGGATCAAACGTATCTCTCCACATGTAGGCCGTGAGGGCAGCGCTCAGCAGAAATAAGCTCAAATACGCCTTCATTTTCACTGGTCTCCAGGTCTGAGTCCTTTGCGTGTGCATTGAGAAATGTCCAGTCTGAAGCCACTTCTGTCTGCATGTGAACACCTACTGCAGATACAGAAAAGAGTCATAAACCGCGACTGATCACCCATTTTAATCTGCCTGAGAGTCTGGGTGATGGCCAACAGTTCAATGCTCAGAGGCTGAAGGTCTGTCAGTGTTGTTTACATTTCCAAACAGAAGAAAAAAACTGATGCATAATGGGTAAAATTCAAACTGCTTTATTGTTCTGAGTGACAATTTAAAGTGCTTTGTATGTATGAACTGTAAATGTTTTAGCCCTGATTATTTTGAGTTAGCTCACTGTATTAAATCATTGATTTAAAAACATTTCTGTTAATTGAAATAAAGCTAATAAAACAAATATTAAACTGGAAATTTTGCCTGGGTAATGAACTGAAATAAGTTGAAGCACTAAAAATATTAACAGGAAATGAATAAAAACTAAACTAACCAAAACATTAAATTAAACAATAGCAATAGCAATTTATAAAAAAAAAAAAAAAAAAAAAAAAAAAAAAATGACATTACTAAAATTAACATGAAAACTAAAAAAATAAAAGCTAATTCAAAATATTAATAAAACTAAAATAATCTCAGGACAATTTGTAAAGATACACTTTTACAACACAATTCTGATTTAACAAATCATAAAAATAATAAAAATCCCAGTAAGCTGCACAACTACAAGTTACGCCTTCTGCAAAGCAACAGTAATTAAATGAAACAATCTTTTCAAGTAAATTTATTTTATGTTTCATGTAACAAGATGTTTGTAAGTCTAACTTAGAAGTTATTTCATACTTCGTAAGATTCAAAAGCAATATGTTATACACTGTAAACCCAAAGTTGGCAAAACCCAAAACATTTGAGGCAATCAGTTACATCAACATTTTTAAGTTAAGAGATTCAAAGTTTAAGTAGAACTGGCAGGGGTTGGGCTTGGCCCCTTAGTTCCAGTGAAAGGAACTCTTAATGCTTCAGCATACCAAGATATTTTGGACAATTTCATGCTCCCAACTTTGTGGGAAGAGTTTGGGGATGACCCCTTCCTGTTCCAACATGACTGCGCACCAGTGCACAAAGCGTCGGTCCATAAAGACATGGATGAGCGAGTTTGGTGTGGAGGAACTTGACTGGCCTGCACAGAGTCCTGACCTCAACCCGATAGAACACCTTTGGGATGAATTAGAACGGAGACTGCGAGCCAGGCCTTCTCGTCCAACATCAGTGCCTGACCTTACAAATGCGCTTCTAGAAGAATGGACAAAAATTCCCATAAACACACTCCTAAACCTTGTGGAAAGCCTTCCCAGAAGAGCTGAAGCTGTTATAGCTGCAAAGGGTGGGCCAGCTCCATATTAAACCCTACAGATTAAGAATGGGATGTCATTAAAGTTCATGTGCATGGAATTTTCTGTGCAGCATCATGGGTAGTGTAGTTTTTCATCAGGAATTCCACTGAAATAATGTGGACTGACAGCTCCAGCAGAAGCAAATAATATCGATTAACAACCTCGTAGCTCACAGTAGGTCTGTCTTTAAAGGTTACGTTATCGTTCAAAATCAATTTCCTTATGGAGAAATTGGAGTTGTTACTTCCACACTCTATGGAGGGGAAAGAGTTAAACAGCGTGTTTTTACATTGTGTGCCTCTTATAAGCGAGATACAAGTAAACAACAAGAACAATTTTCAGTGCAAAAAATATCTCTTTTATTATTTACGATAACATCAAACAAACAGACAGGATGAATAGACTCCTCAATGTCACCTACTGAAACGTAACTTTGGTAAAAAAAGCAGCAAAAGATTAAACAGATTAAATAGAAGAACCAGAGGAACCGGCAGAAGCTCGCGGACCACACAATAAAACACATTTACAAAGAAGCCAGAGAGAGAATTACTCGTTCACAGTTAGGAAAAAGAAAAACTGCAGAAGCCTGTCGAGGGTCATGAAACCTTGAACATTTCCAACGGCTTGAAATCATCAAACTTTTTGTCTACAGGGAAAGCAGAAATATAGTACAAGTGTTTTTAAAGCACAACGGAGAATATACAGAAAATATTCCACCTGATGTCATGGCAAACGGACCTGGAAACTCAATTCATATCCACAGCTGAAAGTTGTCCACAGCATTTCACTGAACAATACTTTCCCGTAATCCCAAATTGGGTTGCCCAAAAGATTTACTGGCGTCAAGACAAATAAATTGATCTTCTCCAAAATAAATTAAACATGCTGTGTGTTTGATAATGACATACTGAATATCTACCAAGAATAAAACTACACAATAAACAGCTGATGAATCTGTGCGAAGTGCTAATGTACTGAAAAAATGTCCCGAGAGATGATGATAACCACATGCAAACCACAGCAGGAAAATGAGTCAGCAAACACCCAATCAGAGAGCAGCGCTGAACATCCAACATTTACATATGAAATCCTCATTTGTTTGCATTACATTTACATAACCAAATTCATTTATGTACAGGTCTATTGTAAGAAGTGGTTAAATTGGGTGTGATCGAATTAATGAAATTAATTTGCACAAAAAAAAATTATAATATTGTGTTGGATTTAATATAGTATATAATGATTAATCAGAATTAATTATATAATTTGCATAAAAATAAAGTCGTTTCTTGGCAATCATATTAAAAACCAACAAATCAATTTAAAAACCAATTTTAATTTCATTTTGGTGATGCCAATCAGTAAGACGCTCCATATTTATTCTTGTTTTTTAATCTTTGACCTCCTGCGAGACACATTGGAGCAATGCTTGACAGTTTAAGAATAAAGTGCAAATACTACAAGCAAAAAATATATATATATAAAAGCCTAATCAGCTACATGAACTTGCTCATGTGCATTATTTACAACAAAACATGATGCAATGCAATGCAAAAAGCAAGAATAGCAAAAAATAGTCACAAAAGACATTTAAAGTTTTGCTGTTTTACCACTTTAAAGGGCTGTGATGATAAAGCTCGTCGTGCACAAGTGGAAACTTAAGAAGAAAAATCTCTGCTCAGATCAGCTGGGATATAACGTAAGGTGAATTTGAGCTTCTCATCATTTAAGACCTGCCTTTAATTCACTGTAAGGCAATGGAGAAGACGTTACGATGTTTGTAGAGCTCTAACAGGTCTATCCAGCCTGCTGGATTGGATTCGTGTTTGACTAAACCAAGGCCTATTAAACGTCAAATCAGACTAGGATTGAAGTGATTGTTAATCAATTAAAACATATTCAAACTGCTGTGCATCATCATATCTAATTGCATTGGTTATCTTACTACAATCAAAAAAAAGGAGACCGGTTTAATTTCTGCTATGCTTGACATTCAAAATCGCAGCTGTAGTACGTGGCTTGGTGTTAGAAACAAGTGCTCTTCTGCTAGTCAACAACAAAACAAATGTGTAACAAAACACGGATGATTTCACACAGGACAAAACGGGCAAGCCTTTTCGTAGAGCATTTTGTGATGCTACAAGACAGGACCTGACGTCATTCGGGCTCAGTGCCGCTGCTCGAGTCATTTAATACTCCTCTGAGGTTAAATCACTATAGAAAACCATTTCAGAAACATGCCAATAGTGCTTCCACTATGCTACATCTGTTCAAAACATGATATAGTCCTAGTTTTGGGGCCTTTACTGACTGGATTTTTGCTTTCGAAATCAAAAAACACCTTTTAAAGGTGGCGGAAAGCAGAAACGCTTCCGTCTGGTTGCAGATCTGATCTGATTTGGGGGGAAACGCAACTAAAAGTGCGACACTCGAATGCCAACTCATTTCAACAGCATTTCTGGGAGAAAACGTTTGTTATGAAGCATATTAGTTCCATAAATAGATAAACAGTTTGTAATCAAATGTCTCTCTGTTGTGACAGTCTTTGTTTTGTTTTGTGACCAGAACTATTTACAAGTCAAAACCAAGAAACTCCTTCGCAGTCTGGCGAGACCGAACATTCATAAATCTGGAAAATGCGACGATTGACCTTTTCCAGGGTTTACGGGTGGATCGAAGATATTCCATGGGATTATTAACACCAAATGATGCCCAACTCACACGTATAAATACACTGTTTTGATATGACAAGTGTGGACAATGACATCAACTGAAAATAACAAACCCTGTACACGGACGCTTCATACAGTACCTCCGCAGCCAGCCCTTCACGGCGAGGCATGGCAGACTGTACACTGAGAGGCGATGATGATACTTAAGCTATGAAGAGGTGAAGCAGTGGGTTTGTTTCGGTTTTCTTTGTTTTGTCTGTGTATCTTTTAGGTGGTCTTGACCAGGTCGTACACGTGGATGTGGAAATCGTCATCGTATTTGATGTAGTAGACCGACGGCTTGGCGGGAACTTGATAGATGACGAGGCCTGTTCTCTTTACTCCTTTATCCGTCACATACTCCACCTGCTTACCCACAAGGCTCTCCGTTTCCTCACCGGGCTTCCTGTCTGCAGGCAGCAGGTGTTTATTCTCTGCAGAAACAAAGGAATGGAAACCATAAACTTCACTTTTACAATGAGTCGGAATGAATTAATTCAATACATTTTTCAATTGTAATCTTTTAAAAAGGCATCTGAATTATAAACTAAGTGCATTGTAGTGTTGTCAAAAATAGAGATATTTCAATACTGAAATATCTGAAACACTTCCAATACTCATTTTCCACAGATCCACGATACCAGCGTCTCTTTCTCTCTCTCTCATCTCTCCGACTGCGAGTTACACACAAACCCGCCTCCACTCACTCACTCGCTTCATTTGCTCCGGATGAATATTGTTGCTGTTACAGGGCTTGAATTTCGCCGTGGGATTGCGCGTATTGTACATAAGTTAACTCATTCCAGCAGATTTTGCGCTCAAACACCCAAAGTGCGCACACATAAAGCCGCCTCTCAGTACTAAATTGAGTTAAATCGCTGCTTATTGCGCTTAAACAGTCAAATACACACAAAATAATGTCAAAACGCCCCGCAGCTTGTCTATTAAAATCTATTATATGTGGCCCGCGGCCCTCCACGCATAATTTACAATCGTGCAGTTTCATAATGTTAACTTAACACAAGGTGGCAGTACTAGCTTTTAGGCCAGAGAAACATTAACACTCCAAAAGTGGAATGAAACGGCGCTGCTTGTGCGCAGTGTAACTCGCGAGCTCTGGCTCTGAACATGTGTTTAGTTGCTGAGTGTCTCGATCATGCGACCACTAAACAGCCAGTGAGAAGCGTTCGAGTTCGGCGTAGAGGTCTCCGGTACAAGCTGCAAATCTCTCTGTGATTTAATTTAGTTTAAAGCCAGTTGAAACAGCGCTGAATTAATCAACACTAACGTGCAAATCAGGAGAAACACTGAGCCACAACGATCCAGTTCGAATACTTTTCAACTGACAATTTACCAACATTTATCATGGATTTACTGTGGTAACACTAACTGTAACCGTGGTAACACTAACTGTAACCGTGGTATTTTGTCAGACATGTAGGTTAATATCTTTTTTTTTTTTTTATGTAGACATGAATTAAATGAGTGAGAGGCCAAATTACAGAATTCTTTTGTCATAAGCTCACAGTTTTGTGAATTTGTATATTAAATGTTTTTATAGACTAAATACCATAAAGCCATTCTAGATACAGAAACATTATACACAAAATATTACAATATTTTACCTGTGGTGATCTAAATAGACTACTCGTTAATTTAAATAAGAGTAGAGTTGTAACTAAACAAAAATTTCACCGTTTAAAAATTAGGTTGTTAATTTTTACAGATACTGTTTATGTATTAAATTTACATATGTGTCCTATGTCAAGCTACTCTACTGTCAGCTCAAGCTTTTGTCAAATCTGTCATGTTTCCAAAAAACAAAACATGTAGCTAATATTATATTGCAATATTATATTGCATTATATTCCCGGTTCCTTTTCTTGCATTTTATATATATATATATCAGGTCTTAAAGTGACAGCAGCCTAATATACCTGTTGCCAGATTATGAGATAATATTCAAAATATCTATATGGCAGTTTTTCTCCATGGTATCGATGTCAAAATTGTGGCCAGTGAAAATGCTGAGTGGCTAGTAACTTTGGAAAACCACTAGTCACAGTGTCTGGTGAGCAAAAAAGTTAATGTCAAGCCCTGTTAATAGGATATACTAAATGCAATATTAAAATATATATTAATTTTATATTAAATAAATATGCATGTTATTAATTCAAATGAACATAATATTATTATTTTATATAATTATATACAAAACAATAATATAAAATTCAAACGTTTGTAAAATAAGTCTCTTATGCTCACCAAAACTGCCTTTATCAAAAATACAGTGAGAACTACAGTAATATTATTAAATATTATTACAATTTAAAATAATGTTTTTCTTATATATATTTGAATATGTTCAAATGTAATTTATTTCTGGGATGCAAAGCTGAATTTTCAGCATCATTACTCCAGTCTTCAATGTCACATGACTATGCTGATTTGTTGCTCAAGAAACATTTCTTATAATTTTTTCAGGATTCTATGGTGAATAGAAAGTTCAAAAGAACGGGATTTATTATCGAGGTAGAGATACTGAGGTAGATGACAATGTAGACACTGACAGACCAAAGATAAATCGAGCCAAATAAAGATAAAAGATTGCTAAATACAGGGTCTAAAACGCTTTGAGCTTGTCCACTTTCGACCACTTCCAGAGGCAGCCGAAAACACGTTCGACTGGATTGACGCTCATGTGGTCGAATGTGTTCAAACATTATGGGAAGCGCGCTAGCCAGACGGGATTTAAACTTTATCGGCTGAAGACCCAAGTTTCAATTGAAATGTATCAAGCACAATGTTCTCTCTCCATTCCTGATTTCTAACACTGTCAGAGCAGAAACAAAAGCAACTGCTCTCTGTATGTTTTTCCCGTCGTCTCCGGTCATGTTCATATGTAAACTGTGCAAGCTTATTTAGTCCATTAGATCGAAAGATCTGAAAAACCTCATACACAGACCCTCCCCTCGAAGAAATCAGGACAGAGAGAGGACAAAACAGACGGATTTAAACACCAGGTGTAAACGGGAATGTGTCGTCCTCGTCTCCTTGTGATCTAAATGACCAAACGCATCTTAATACCAGGTGTAAACAGGGATTAAGACATGCTTAATAAGAAGTCTGAGTCACACAGAACCAAAAAAAAAACAAAATTCATCAAGCAAAAGGGGAGTATTATCAACAACCTTCAAACGGAATTCACTTTAGTAAGGTTTTATTAAAAAACTTCAGCTTATTTACCGGCTTCAGGTAAAATCCGCAGGTCTCCGTCTTTGTAGTCGTCCCAGAGCTGGTACATGTAGAGCACAGGGTCTTTCTCGTATGTGATGTAGTACCAGTTGGTCATGATGGGCGCTCGGGACAGGACCATCCCCCTCCACTCATTCTTCTCACCGTCCTCCTTCTCAAACAGATGCTCCACAGCTTTTCCCACCAGCTCCTCTGCGTCATGAGGAACCTTGATCTTGTTGTTCACTTTGAAGGGTTTGGAAACACAGCAAAATGACTAAACGCACATTCAAGTGTGAGACTGATTTTACCCTGATTAAGAGCTCTTGTGGCATATTGCTTTACAAAAGCTCTGAAATCTGACTGCGATTGAATGAAATACGCATGCATCTGATTGGTTGAATTAATGCAAATATAAATATAACTGCAATATGATGAAAATTACCTGCACTACTGTTCAAATGTCTGGGGTTGGTAAGATATTTTTTATTGATTTGTCAAGAAAACGTTTTACATAGTATAAAAAGGAGGAAAATAATAAAAAAAAAATAGGGTAAACATTGTTTTTGAGGCAAGTATAAGTTTACAGATTTACAGGCGTTGTTTACACACTATAGTACTTTGTAAGATTTTCTTATGTTTATTAAATAAGTCTCTTATGCTCATTAAGGCTGCATTTATTTGACCAGAAAATACAGTAAAAACAGTAATATTGTGCAATATTATTAGAAATTAAACAGTTTTAAAGTGTAATTTATTGTGATGGCAAAGCTGAATTTTCAGCAGCAAAAGAACAGCATTTATTTATTTCTTGAAACAGACATCTTTAATAACTATTAAAGTATCAAACTATTAAATTCTTCAAAACAAATCTTAGTGTACATTAGTAATGTAGTGTACATTCATGAAATAATTGCATTTACTGTAACTATATTTTCACCATGCAAAATAGTTAATTAGACTAAGATGCAATAAGCAATGAAGTTTTAAATAATCTAAAACTGTGCCAAACAAACAGGCACCACAATTCTGGTCATAATATTTCATATTCATCCTTTTCTAGATGAAACCCACATTTACTTTCTAGGCTGTGCAACATATCGTGCTGTTTTCATATATTCTCAATTGTGACCGTGTATATCTATGCATACAATACAGAGCTATTTGAGTATCATTATGATACTATTATAGTCTTTAATAATGAATCAACAAAAATAGTTTTAGTTTTCTCCATCATCATTTCAACTAAAATCATCATCATCACAAACAAACAAATGAGTTCATTTAGTTTCCCTTCTGTCTATTTTAACTTTATTATGATTACTGGGGAACAGATGTGCAGTGATGCATCATTGCATACAGTAAAAAGCTGCAGGGCTGCAAGATATATCATTTTAGCATCAATATAGTTACATCACAGGATGTGCAATGTCAAGTATTGGGGTCGTAGTTGATCCGTATAGACCAGGCACCAGGTTTGAAACACACGTGATTCTCAGATTAATTCGAGTTTAACCATCATAGAGCAGAAGTTTATCGTTTGCACGTGTTTTAGGTTCTGTCAGTTTAAACATTCCAGTGATTTTAAACCATTTGAGCGCAAGATGATGCGAAAGAGAACTCGGAACACTGAATTCCGTTCTCTCTCTCAACTTTTTGTGCTTGAATGGACACATACACGCAAAATGATGTCGAAATGCCGTCTCAGCGGGTGTCATTGTAAACAAAGTCTCTTATGGCTTACGTGAACATAAACGATTGAGAAAGAAAACAGATGCGTATCATTATATTGGATCCGTGCATTCGGTCTTAAAGTGACAGCAGCCTGTGTCTGCCTGTAATGTTAATCAAACACCAAAATACAAAGAGAAAATCACTTGTAGCTTTAAGAAAGATTATTTATTTAATTTATACAGTAAAGTCTATGCAGTTATTTTACATTTGATTATTCCATTTCTGTACCGAAATACTGTTAGGCTTACCTGAAAAACATAAAGCACTGTTTATTTCATTTGTGTCTATGCTTGTGATTTTGTTTTATTTTCTATGCAGATTCACTCCCCTACAAGAGATTAAACTAGCTTAACGCCAGATGAAACAAACAGGAGAAACACGATACAGTCAGAAGGCTGTTCAATCTACAAATCACCATCATTTACCATGGATTTACTGTAGTAACATTAACTGCACCATGGTATTGTGGCAGAAATGTGTGATATTCATATAGAAATGTATTATATTATTAATGTAGACGTATTAAATGTATGAAAGGAGTAGCCTAATGGAATATAATTACAGTATTTTTTGTGATTAAGCTATAGCGTTTGTGCATTTATACTAAATGTATTTACTGTTTTTCATAAAAAACATCATAGAAACCATATAGTTACATTTTACCATGGTATTGAGGTGCTATATACGTGGTTTTAACTGTGGTTATCATGATGTAAATGTATGGTACTATGGAAGACCAATGGTTAATTTTAATAAAGCTCAAACATCAGAATATTAAAATTTTAGAATTTTTACAGATGTTACTGTTTTTGTTAATGAACATAAATTTACATCTGCATCCTAACTCAAGCTACTACTACTGTCAACTCAAGCTACTGTCAAATGTGCATTTCTAAGAGACAAAACATGTAATATTATTAATATTGCAGCCTGCACAGCAAACTGTGCCATCAAAGTCAGGCAACACAAACCTGTTTCATGACTTGAAGCAATATCACCTGTTAGAACATGCAGAAATGTATTTTGTAAAGGAAAAATGACCGGAAAAGTGTAAAGGACACAAAAACGTGAAGCGTTTGTCATGTTCTGACAATAAAGAGTAGTTTAAACCACAATTAACGTTCTGGTTTCTACAACTTTCACTTAGGAGCCAAAAATATGCCTTTAAATTTGAAAGAAATAAAGATTTGACATTTATTGTGATAATTATCGATATCGACTGATATGAAAAATGTTATCGTGATCATTTTTTGGGCCATATTACCCAGCCCTAGTCTGGGGTGAGACTGTCGAAAACAGACCCCAAACTTCTGAACGGTAGTGTATATCATGATATATACCTTTATCTGGATCAGTTACTCATACCGTCACATTTTGGTCATCATAATCTCACAGAATGCTTTAGTGTCCGTTCATGCACTATAAATAACGCCTGCTCATCCTTGCACATGTGCTACTTCCTGTCACTGGCTTGTTTCCTGTTTGCAGCACAACAGATCCACCTACTCACCCACTTTCTCGGTGAGAACTTGCAGGTTGGAGACCCTCTCATCTTTAAAGAGCTCGATGCCATAGACGCAATCGAAGCCGTCGTACTTGACCATGAACAGGGAGGAGTTGACGCTGAGGCGGTCCAGCACGGTGCCCTTCCACTTGGTCAGCGCGCCCTTCTCCCTCCAGCTGTGTTGGATCCGTCGTCCCAGCAGGTTGTTGGGATCTGGGGTGAGACTGTCGCTCAGCTCGCCGCTGCTGCGCTTCCTGCCGAGCAGAGAAAAACAGGAGCGTAATGGGTGGCATTAAGTCTGGCGGAGCTTGCTAATCAAGGATCGTTTACCACTCAAACACTGATGATTATGATTTTATCGATTTTATATTGCACAGCATTCTCTATTAGATTATATCAAATGCATATGGCTCACGTAACAGATACACACACTGTGCATTAATCTAAAGTGATATGAAAATGAGTATCAGCAGTCTAAACAAAATTAGACGTGATATTAAAATGTATAAAGAGTCAAATGAAAATGTAGCATGATTTAGAGTACAACAATTTTATATTTTGAAAGAAATTAATATTAAGGAAAGTAACAGTAAAGACATTTATGCTGTTCTTTTCAAGTTTCTATTCATCAAATAATCCCAAAAAAAATGCATCAAAGTTTCCACAAAAATCTGAAGCAGCACAATAATAATAATAATAATAAATGTTGATCTTGAGCAGCAAATCATCATATTAGAATGATTTCTGAAGGATCATGTGACACTGAAGACTGGAGTAATGATGCTGAAAATTCAGCTTTGAATCACAGGAATAAATTATATTTTAAATATATTCATATAGCAAAGGGTTCTTTTGGCATTGTAATAATATCTCACAGTATTTTTGATAAAAATATAAAACCTTACCGAATCCAAACATTTAAACAGTAATCTTTCATTAAAAATGTAATAACTTGCCAAGCCCTCCTATTTTTCAACCACATTGCTCTTTTCTGACCCGTAACAGCCACTTTACACAATCCAACCAATTCCAAAACAATCATTTTTCTTGAATATCCTATTCAGAAGTACAACAAAATAAAATGGGTTCACACTGACTCCATAGGTGCCTAACAGAAATGAATACTAAAAAATATATTGAAAATTATGTCTACTCACTCACATGACATATACAGCCAATACACACATTATACAGCAGCCACATGGCTGACTTTAAAGGCTGTGGCACACCAAGACGACGTCAAAGAACTAGCGGCGACAAAAGCTGACTGCCAACTAGCACATGCGTTCTGCACCTGCGTGTAAGTTTATATCAGCAGTAGCAATAGTCTATATTCGTCATTCAAAAAAAGAAATCTAACTAGGACTACAGATATACAAACTGTAAACAAAGCAGCGCTTGCTTACCATGTTGAATATCAATCATGCTGATCACTTTCTTCATTCCAGTCGGCTCATGTTGTTATGAAAATATTTGTGCATTGGAATGCTTAGGTAAGAAGATGTAAAATTAGAACAGCCCTCTGACTGTGGCTTCTTGACTTCTTTGCTCGCTTTCACATTTATTCTTGTGCACTGACTCTTTTGCTAAGGGCAATCTCACACCACAGGACTGTACCTGGATTGGTGTGATGCTCACTACACAACAAGGTTACTTATCATCGTCGGCTTGCAACTCTTGTCATAGAATCCCAGCAAACACAGAACGTTTCCCTAATGTTCCCATATGGTTATTTCTTTGGGAACTAAATAATCAAGAATCTTTTTTTTGCAACATAAAGAGAACCTTCCCAGAACGTTCCCTGCAGGTTATTTTTAGGTTTAGCTTCTGAAATGTGACATTTTCCATAAACAAAGTATATTTTGCAGATACAGTTTATTAAAACCTGGATTAGATCAGTCAGAAGAACACATTATAATTTTCAGATAAATCCAATTTTATAGCTAAAAATATTAAGCCATGGTTAAGCTCAGTATGAAAAGATCATAAATATGTGGATTTGTAGCTTTTTTTACTGCGCGCCACTGATCACTCGTGCAATTTAAAAATGAACGGTCATTTTGTTTTGCTGACTGAATGCAAGGAATAATTGCTTATCTTTAATATATATACGAGAGTAAATAGTGTGATTTCAGAGAGATTTGACATGTCTAATTGAAAAGAGCATGAAGTTAACCGAGAAGTTTTTGTTTACGGACCAAAAGAGAGAAGCATGCCAATTCAGTGGTAAGAAATGAATGTAATATTATCCTACAGTTAGTCACATAATTGTAATTGTTGTTAATTTTTTAATGTCTGTGAATAAAATTCATATTTAAAAAAAACATTGTGTGCAAGTCATTATTATTTGGCGCTTAACGTAAAATCTGTTACTGTGGTACAGTGATACAAGTTACAAAATCTTACATATTAATGGATAAAATCAATCTTATTTAATCCTCCATATGACGGTTTATTCTATTTATTAAACAATAGTTCAAAACAAGACATGGTTTGTAGTACTGATTATTGATGTCCATTCATCTGTTTTCAATGCCGCTTGTACCGTATGGGAAGCGGGAGAATATATCAAATAAAAGAGGTTAATAGAACATTAAGGTAACATTAGGGGAATGTTACGGGAAGGTCAGGGCAACTTTCTGCAAAAGTAAAAAATATATACATTACATTTCTGTAACAAAAACTTTCCTGGCTAACCAAAAACAAAATGTCACAAATACATGTTTTGGGAACGTTCTGTGATCCAAAAATTGCGACAGCAAAATCCAGCCAAAAGTCGTGTAGTGTAAGCTTGCCTTCTGCCTGCTAAAGACTGTGCGATTTCGGCAATCCTATAAGATCGTTACAATCATGTGTTTGAAGCACAAACCGGCAGTTTCCGATTTTGGTCGGCAGCTCTAGAAAAAAGGTTGCACCACAACAATTATTTGCACTCGCACAAATGCTCCCGAATAAATTTAGGTCACACAGATTCAATTTCAGGAGCATATGCGACCAAAATGGTAGCAATTTCGAGCCTTGAACTTAGTATAGAAGAATAAAACGTCATCAGCATGCGTTAGTGGTTAACAAATAGAGCAAGATGAATTGCACTGGCAATTGTGGTTTTTATGTGCGCTGAAAAAAGAGGAGAAAGCGAAAGAGGAGAATATGAACTAAGGAAAAGAGTCCAACTTGCCATGCCAATTTTGTAAATATAGCTTGAGGAAAGTCGTTTAAGTTTTAGCGCCATGTTGCGTTGATCTATACACCATTTCATGTTGCATTTTTATTGGCTAGCCAGTAGACGTAGGTCATAGACCGTGACAACGGCCGTCTTTAAACCTCTCTCACTAGCTGCGTTTACATGGACCCTAATAATCCGATTGTAATTGGATTAGTAGCACAATCGGAATAAAAAAAGTCACATGTAACCATGTCAATCGGAATTAATTGGCCATATCTGATTAAAATTTGATTGTAAGGGGCGGTTTATTCCTTTTGTAATCCGGTCGAGAGGACATGTAAACACTTGATCGGATTGAAAATCGAAACTGGAGAGTTGTGCAATGACGTAGAAATAGCGTAATGACGCACTGAACGAGCTGTTCTTCCTGTTGAATAAAGTGTCATAAATGAGTGTCCTGTCATTCTGAAATTCTCTTTCCACTCATTGTCTGTGAAGTGGAGCAAGACAATGTCCCACCAGTCCTTGTTTCGGACTCTCATCCACAGATGACTGGTTTTGGGTGCAGGATGGGTCGTTTTTACTGCTTGATAAATAAGCAGCAATGCTTCATGTGCTCATCATCTCCTAATTAGGACCCCAAATAGATACATATTAAGTCTGCTTTCTAAAACAAAGAAAAGGAGGATGGTTAGTACGCAACAACATCAGGAAACTTGTATACTCGTGCAGTGTGCGCATGTCAAAACAAAAAGATTAAATCCGGTTAGAAGCTTGACATATAAACATGCACATCAACCCGATCGCTTTATTTAGCATTCACGTAAACACTACCTTCAGATTTATCAACTGGAATGAATTTGTTCAGATTGAAGCAAAACGTGTTCATGTAAACGTAGCTACTGTACGACGTAGGACCACCGTTTAGGAGCCATGACTACAGAAATCCCCACATTGGTCATCTTTCATCTGAGACAGCCTAAAATCATACAATGTGTACCGGGCAATTAGAGTTCTCTCTCACACCGACGAAGCCAATGCCAACGGATGCCGATTCAACATGCTCAATTGGCCAAAACGCCCTGATGGAGTCCGACTAGTGCGCAAAAACTGCGCCGACACGATGGTCAGTAAAACTACCAACCACTAATAAGTGACTTTAGTTCAGCCGAGTGCAAGAGTTCAGTCGGAGCTTAGTTTAATCATTCACTGCTACTGAAGTGCGTCTGTCACTCAACAGTTCTAACACTGAAAACACATTCCTGGAAATGTCACAGCATAATCCGGCCTGACACCAAAATATTCTTATCAACCTGGTCCTGCTGATAATCTGAGCGGTCTGCACAATCATTATTAGTCAATTTTGGACTACATGGCATATATCAGAGGTTGACCAATGTGAGCAGATACTGAAACAAATATCTGGAGAGCAACTTAGTATATAATACAATTTAACTACAGCAAATGAGATGTATACTGAAAGTCAATGTGCCTAATCCACTGATAAGGCAACAAGTAGATTGTGGAACTGATATGAAGGTTAACTAACTGTTAATCTGTGAACAAGCCCTGGTTATTGGTGATAATGTCAAAATGACCAAATATTGGCCAATTCATCAGTCTGGTTAAAATATGTGAGTATCCCTAGAAACACTCAACACAATCAAATATATGTAAAGTCTGGTTTAGACTGATCTGCGAATGAATCAGAACTGATTCAAACAATTCACTGAAAAGAATCAACTCAAGAGAACGATTCACCCACAAATTGCACATCACTATAGAGGGTATGCATTGACGTCATTTTCCCGCCGGAACACGCCCCCTCAGCTGGACTGAGTGGCAGAAGAGCTGCTGCATGACTGGATTTAACAGGGGAAAACGCAAGTAAAACAAACGATTATCAGTTTAAACTAAAGGTTGGACTCGATATAGTGCTCCTTACAACTTACCAAAGATCCAGTGATCCATGGATATTGACATGCAGCCAGGAATTGTGTTTCCTGACATTTATATGTACCTGATTTCAATGCCGGGGAAATACATAAAGCAAATTTGCCTGTGAAGTCTTCATTTAAATACAATATAGGTAGGTCTAAATCCGGGTGATCACTTATCAATATCAAATATCAATGTTATATATATCGTCATACCATGCAGCCCTAAAACTTGTATAGTTTTTGTCCGTGTTTACCTAAAGACATCCAGTTATACATAAGACGGTAAATATTTAATTGATGAGTTGTCAATACAATATACACTCACCTAAAGGATTATTAGGAACACCTGTTCAATTTCTCATTAATGCAATTATCTAATCAACCAATCACATGGCAGTTGCTTTAAATGCATTTAGGGGTGTGGTCCTGGTCAAGACAATCTCCTGAACTCCAAACTGAATGTCAGAATGGGAAAGAAAGGTGATTTAAGCAATTTTGAGCGTGGCATGGTTGTTGGTGCCAGACGGGCCGGTCTGAGTATTTCACAATCTGCTCAGTTACTGGGATTTTCACGCACAACCATTTCTAGAGTTTACAAAGAATGGTGTGAAAAGGGAAAAACATCCAGTGTGCGGCAGTCCTGTGGGCGAAAATGCCTTGTTGATGCTAGAGGTCAGAGGAGAATGGGCCGACTGATTCAAGCTGATAGAAGAGCAACTTTGACTGAAATAACCACTCGTTACAACCGAGGTATGCAGCAAAGCATTTGTGAAGCCACAACACGCACAACCTTGAGGCGGATGGGCTACAACAGCAGAAGACCCCACCGGGTACCACTCATCTCCACTACAAATAGGAAAAAGAGGCTACAATTTGCACGAGCTCATCAAAATTGGACAGTTGAAGACTGGAAAAATGTTGCCTGGTCTGATGAGTCTCGATTTCTGTTGAGACATTCAGATGGTAGAGTCAATATTTGGCGTAAACCGAATGAGAACATGGATCCATCATGCCTTGTTACCACTGTGCAGGCTGGTGGTGGTGGTGTAATGGTGTGGGGGATGTTTTCTTGGCACACTTTAGGCCCCTTAGTGCCAATTGGGCATCGTTTAAATGCCACGGCCTACCTGAGCATTGTTTCTGACCATGTCCATCCCTTTATGACCACCATGTACCCATCCTCTGATGGCTACTTCCAACAGGATAATGCACCATGTCACAAAGCTCAAATCATTTCAAATTGGTTTCTTGAACATGACAATGAGTTCACTGTACTAAAATGACCCCCACAGTCACCAGATCTCAACCCAATGGAGCATCTTTGGGATGTGGTGGAACGGGAGCTTCGTGCCCTGGATGTGCATCCCACAAATCTCCATCAACTGCAAGATGCTATCCTATCAATATGGGCCAACATTTCTAAAGAATGCTTTCAGCACCTTGTTGAATCAATGCCACGTAGAATTAAGGCAGTTCTGAAGGCGAAAGGGGGTCAAACACAGTATTAGTATGGTGTTCCTAATAATCCTTTAGGTGAGTGTATAACAATACAATAGGGTATGATTTTACCCCAAAATTCAACATATTGAGATGATGATAATGGCAAATGCACATTTGGCTGCCTGGAGTTGTTTCTGTGAATCGCAGTGATCCATTTGCTTCTCTTTTCGGTAGCTTTCAGCATTCTGCAAAAAATATACTTCAGATTTCTTGTCAAATCTATTTGAGCAGTCAATCTCAAAGCTCTTTCCTGTTTTAGATGTGTTTTGTGTGTTTTCCGCTGCATTCATGGTGAAACCCAATGCTGCCACACTACGCCCACTATTTTTGCTACTCAGTGGACGTAACCGCAGTGGCTATGACCGACGGTGACGTCATGTGCATACCCTCTATTGCGGTGATGGTATACCACGGCATTTCCAAATTTATCATGCTAAAATTAATTTACTATGGTATTTACAAGTTACATAAATATTGGTATCCCTTCAATATCATAAAGTACCATAGTATCATCATTCAGATACCATCATTGTCCAATGTTAAAGCATGTTTATTGTCTGTACTCACCTGCCCCTTTTCTTGGACATGTTTCCAAAACCTCAAGCACGTCTAGAAAAGAAAAATGACAGGATTATAGGTAAACCAACAGGTTTGCGTGTTTTGGTTTATGACATTTTGAGATTTTGGGCTATTTTGCTATCATGTCTTCTACTGGAAAGAAAACACCCAAAATACACAGTGCTGGTAACACTTTAGTATGGGGAACACATATACACTATTAACTACGACTTTTGCCTCAATCAACTCCTAATTTACCCCTTATTAAGAGTTAGTAAGGTCGTTTTTGTAGCGTTTAAGTTTTGGGATTGGGTAGGAATAAGGCATGTAGAATAAGGCATTAATATGTGCTTTATAAGTACTAATAAACAGCCAATATCCTAGTAATATGCATGCTAATAAGACACTAGTTAATAGTGAGAATTGAACCCTAAAATAAAGTGTTACCGAAGTGCTTGTTTTATTATGCATTTTTACACGTATTTGCGTCTGTAGATTTCAATTACAATACATATCTTTAAAGGCTGTTTCTTAAAATCAGTTTTCAGAAATCTCCACTTTTACAGTTTTATTCCTATCTATATATTCTGAAGATTTTTACACAGGAGTTTGTTCGTAAAAAATGATCGCCTGATTTATTTTATTCCTAAAGACATGGAGATTATTTTTATTTGAGTGATAAAAAGAGATATCCAACATCACTTCTGTAAAACTATGTCAACAAAATGAAACAAGAATTTTGAAGTTTTGAAGGCTCAGATTTCTGTTCTGGAGATGCATGTTAATAATCAGATAATACCTCATTTGCATATTTAAACATAACTTTTCAGAAAACTTGCAATACAAAACAATTGTCTTACTGTAGTGTACAGTGATTTAAGCCACAAAAATATGCAATTTTTCGCAGCTAGATGTCGTGTATTCAAAACAAAGGCGTAGCTTGATGACGCCTTGATTGCCGCAGACAAGCGCTTCCGCTTCTGCTCATGCGTATGTGGAGTAACATCGCTGTTTTATCATATTAGATACATTTGAGTTGAACATTTATGAAAGTTATGTTATAATGCTAATCTGTGCGTTCGCTCGGCGGCTGCTATGAGACACTTGCTCACACTGCAGTGAGCTAGATCCATATTAGGCATGGTAAAACATGGTACTCGCGGTAAATCAAGAAAACCAGATTTAAGACTAACTGTGTTGAGCTGTATAACAATGATTAGTTTTCTGTCAAACTAACAGTTGCTCACCTGTCTAAAAAAACACATAATATATTAAAGCGTCTTTGGTGTTTCTATGGTTTCTACAAAATAAAACCTGAAATCGAGGGTAACGCGGGTATGATGTCATTGATAGGCGACGCACGGACACGGTCCGTGTTCTGGTTAATATTGATGATTTCTCTGGATTTAAACATTCTTTGAAACATTTGGGATACGCTAAGTACACAAGTCAACAAAATATATAACACTGTTCTAGTGGTTTTGGGGTATTTTAATCCAAAACTCTTACACATTGTGCCTTTAATCAGTTGGGGATGTATGGTGATATCTATTAAACTGAAATGTTTTCCCTATCCCTAACCCTTGGCCTTATTAGAATATCATTAGAATGTGTTTAGGGTTAAGAGCAACAATACACATGACACAAATGCAGACAATACTTTCATTTCAGCATATAGAAACTGATGGGAGTGTCAGCATATGGTGGTTGACCACATGATTTTGACAGCTCCATTCAGTCCTAAACAACATTGTACATGTTACAATGTTTCAAGTGTTGTTAATCAGGTGTGAGCTGTGTGTTACATATGGAACGCCACGTTGTCTTTTGTTATTTTGTAGCATTGCCATATTAATCTGGCCTCTGATTGGACAATGACTCAACAGCGCCCGTGTTGCATAATTACGTCGAATCTGCGGCATGTATTCATGTGTTTATGGTTTAATATCGCGTTAAAGTTGATGTGAAATCCACACAGAACACGAGACGTCCACAATATTGCGGCATAACAGAGGCCGGTTTATTTCTCATGTCTTAATGGTGCAGGCTGTGCTGTTTCTTCATATATCGCCCAAATTATAACATTCACATCATAACTAACATGTCAGACAGCAGTAATGCAAGTAAACAAGTGTTTAGAGTCTACACAAAGACACAAAATCGGGTCGTTTCGCTTCTTCACATGGAAAACACCAACGCAGCTATAAAACGCTGTCGTCTCTGTCCTTTGCGCAACCGGCAAAGTCCGCTTTACCTTCGTGTTTTATCTTTATACACACTCTGTACTTGTGTCTTTGTATAAATCGTAAGAAAAGCAAGATTACCTGGCCTCTATTTTCATGTCTATGATGGACTTCCCTCTGCAGAGATCCTCATGTATAATGCTCGTCCAGACGTCAGGCAACAACCTGGCACGGTCGGTTTAAACTACAACTCCCAGGGTGCATTGTCTGAGAGAGTAGAGCAAATAGCGGGAAGTGCATTCTGGGAAATGTAGTTGAGCGGGTGAAAGGGGCGGACACGCATTCTTCCTGTGTCCGATTGCAACTGTGAATATGAGAAAATTAAAGCCAGCTATTACAAGGAGTTATTAACGAAACACTTGCATAAAAGTCATGAGAGATGACAGAATCTCTCCGGATGTTATTATGAATCGAAAATGTTTACTACTTTTATCAGCACTTGACGGAACTACAATTCCCAAGATGCACCAAGACTTTTCTTTGTCATTCCTTCGGTCAGCTTTGGGGGAATGGGCCTTTGCTTTATTCAAAGGGTCTCTTTTTTGTGTTTCAAAATGTGCGCATATGTTAAAATAAACGTTAGAATGCTTAAATATTTATGTTTAATAAAATATTCACCTTGTTCAAAAATGGATAGGCCTAATTGAATTACATAGTATTACATCAGCCTATGTATTTCATATAATTCTATTTATAGGATCCATTTTTTATATAAGCATGTATATTCTTAAAAAAAAATTATATTATCATTAAAAATTATAATCCCCAAAATAAGACTTTTTATGTAAAGAATATTTTTAAGTGTTTTACAGTTATACTGCTGACATTGGTCAAACAGTCACAGCTCAATAGATTTATGATTTTTTTTTAAAGAGGTAAAGCTGTTTAAAATAAGAAGTAAAAGAAACTTTGCAAGGTATAGTTTGAGGCTAAACCATTTTTGTTGGTTTGTTATACTAATGGTATTATGATTTTACTCGTTAAGCAAAAAAAATGCACAATGCAGCTTTGCATATTTCATTTTGCATACCAGAAACTGAAAGTCATACATGTATTGAAATGACACTTCTTTTAAATCCACACCATTGGTCTTTGTACTGCACTGCTTTGGATCAGGGGCCCCTGCAGTATTGAATATTCTCCACAAGAGGGCATTAGTGCTCCACCCTCAGATCAACAGCACAGTACCAACATATATAAACTTACCAAAAGCAGGAAAGATGTCGTCATTCACAGTTCTTCCTGTTGTAAGGCATTTTTGTAAGATGAAAAAAGTTAGAACACTCCCAAAGGTTTAATGTGACTGAATTGATTTATGTGTGACTCAACGCCAGTGATTCAGACAGCTGGTTTTTGTTATGTACAAAGATCATATAAAAAAACATTTCAGGTCATAAGTGCCATTTCACATGATGATTAGTTAATTCTGAACACAACCACATACCCAATTATAATAGGGTGTGCACACTTATGCAATTAGGTTATTCCAAGTTTCTTACTTTTTTTTCCTTCTCTGAAATGTGTCGCTTTGTTGTTATTGTTTTGTGTGTGTGTGTGTGTCTGTGTGTGTTACATTAAAGTTGCAAATGTTACATTTTGAAGGCCTACATAAAAAAACAGGGATCTGTAGACATTTTATAGCCACAATGAGAGCAAATGAAATTGACAGAATTTCTGAAATTAAATAAACATATTTTGCATAATATTTTATTATAATTCACTGACAACTGAACTGACAATTCTAGGCCTACTGATCGTTTTGCACGGTGTGTTTGTGTGTCTGAACGCTTGTCTTTGCGTGTTGTCTTATTTTTACTTTTTAATTTCCGTAACTTTAGGTCCTTATGGCAAGCCATTTTGACTTTTAATCATTCCCAGGATATGAACTCTTGATATCAACAATTTAATGTTCACTAGTTAAAATGCTCATTATTGATATCAGGAATTAGATTTCCACTAGTAACAATGTTCATTCTTGATATCAACAATGACGTCATCACTCGCAGAAATATGAATTAAAAACTATAATTCTTGATATCTGCAAATGTATTTTCACTAGTTACATTTCACTCTAGGCTACGGCAAGCCGTTTTGACTTTTATTAATTCACAGGATATGTATTCTTGATATCAACAATTAAATTTTCACTTGTAAAAACTCTAATTCTTGATATCAGTAATTATATTTTCACTAGTGAAATGTCACCATAGGCTGCCATTCAAATTCAATTGTTGATATCAATATAATATCAGATATCTAAAATGGCTTTCTTACTAGTAACAACATGATATCAGAAATGAACATTGTCACTAGTGGCAATTGAATTCTTGATATCAAGAATGCGTATATCTTAGAGTGATGACATTTTTTCTAGAGGAAAAAAATTGCCATTGTTGCTAGTAGAAATCCACTTTCTGATATCAAGAATTAGCATTTTAACTATAGTGAGAATTGAATTGTTGATATCAAGAATTCATATCCTGGGAATGAATAAAAGTCAAATCGGCTTGCCATAAGGACCTGAATGCTGAGCAATGAATCACTCGACGAGTGAAGATCTGCTGGGATTTGAAGGATGTCTCATGTCTCATGTCTCTTGACTGAGTCAGACATGTTTACAGGCCTTGTGCAATTCTCAAAATACCTCAGACAGCGCCAACCAAATTCTCATTCTGTGTGGTTTTCTTCATCCTGCTAATAAAAATGCAGTTA
Organism: Rhinogobio ventralis; assembly: GCA_039654625.1. NCBI lineage: Eukaryota > Metazoa > Chordata > Actinopteri > Cypriniformes > Gobionidae > Rhinogobio > Rhinogobio ventralis. The sequence goes on along the minus strand of CM077200.1, from coordinate 3,827,169 downwards.
CTGACATATCCTCCATAATGCGACTCAGAACAACATCCGAACAACAACGACGGTCAATTAGACAGTTTCCGAGGTGGATCTCAATAAACTAAACTGCTCCCTGCATGAAATGTGCATTTTGATGCTTCTGTATTGGACAATACATATACTGCACTGCTTATACATGAGTCCTAAATGTTGCAATCTGATTCATATATATGTTTACATGTGTATTAGGCCTACATGTATTTCAGCTACCAGAACCAGAACAAGAACCACCACATTAATGATCACAGGAGCTTCAGTTTTTTTCTTGGCTGTTTTTTGCCTTGACATCTGAAAAGAAAGCTGTTTAAAGTTTTAAACAGTTATAAAGTCATAAAGTTTTAAATATGGATATTTTTCTCAAACAAACGCATCGCTTTGCTTCAGAAGGCCTTTATTAACCCCCGGAGCCGTGTGGAGCAGTTATATGATGGATCGATGCACTTTTATGGACTTCAAAAATGAAACAACAATTCACTGCCATTATAAAGCTTGGAAGAGCCAGGACTTTCTTAATATAACTCAGATTTTATTAGTCTGTAAGAAGAATGTCATATACAGCTAGGATGACTTGAGGGTGAGTAAATCATGGGATAATTTTCATTTTTGGGTGAACTATCCCTTTAAATCCTTTCAATTACAAATGATGTGCTAACTAGTTTTGATTCAGTATTAACTTTGATGTGCTACCTATTGCAATACAATATAGTCACACTATAGCAACGCTCTCCCACATATTTTGCTATTGTAACTGCGCTTATTTCCGTCATTGGTATAAGTAGCAGTGGGTGGTAATAGACAAGGACATGGTTTTCTACCATCTTGCTGATAACGTTTCTTTAGTCATTCGGCAAACCTGTAGGCGAACCACCTTACACATGCTATGCAGAGTTAGACAGACGTCATTTACAGTTCCTCCTGAACCGAAACAACCATGCTGCGTTCACGCCATACTGTCATTTGGAAGAGAAGGAAATCTGTGACATTAAACTCGGAGCAGTTTGTGATTCAAATTTGTTTCAATGGCGACACTATCAACGGTGAAATGAATCTGCAGCAGTCAGGTGGTACAGGTCAGAGCTCTTTAAGTTGTTTATGTTCATTATTGTTGTAATGTTATGTGCTTTGAGACGAGGTAGTTTAACGCTGTCTCTCGTGATGCTTTAGCTCGCTCACTGCTGTACGCGTTCATGTGTTTTGGAGGAGGCGTGGCTTTGGAGAAGGGAGGGTTTAAGGCAAGCTCGCTATTGCTAGCCTTTCTGAAAATTGCCTGCCCTACCTTTAATAAGACGAAGGCCTAAACAATAATGTTCGTAAGGCGTAAAACATATTTAAACACAAGCATCATGGCACTGCGCATGTGTAAGGTACAACAGGGCTAAAGGGGGTACTGGGGTAAAATGCGCCTTTGCTTTTTTTTCCTCTATACCACTAGATGGCACAAAACCTGCCGCAGCACTTTCCAAAACATCCGCTTTTCAAGATGCATGTGGAAATTTGTCTGATCCTTGACGCTATACCGGACAGAAGTGCAAAGTTGATTCTGTGCTAATCTCATCTAATATTTAATGTTTATTAAAATGTGGTAGATTTAAGCATAGCAAGCGAGAATCACTAAAGTTATTGACTATATTTTGAGACAAAGGTCTTCTTAATGATTTCAGTTTTGTTCAAGGTAATTAAAGCAACAGTTTTTCAATAACAGAAGAATATGTAAAAGTATGGTATCTGGGGTAAAAGGCACCCCTGCTGTCGGGGGGCGAAAGGCACAATAATTAACATGATAATAAACAGCCGGCTGACTTTTCCATTTGTTGACATGACATGGTTAGATTCAGATGGTAAATATCATATATTATGCTGGGTGTCCACCTTAGAGATAATCACCATATTTATAATGAAACCATATTAATCATATCATGTAATAAAATATAATTTAATGTTACTACTGTAAATCTATATTAAATTATTATGGGATAACTTTCAATGCTTTCAGAATCTTTACTTTTTTAAATAATTTTGTTTCTGTATTTTTAAAATATATATTTATATTAACATATTATTATAATGACAGTATATTAATTAAACAACAATAATGAATTATTTTATTTATCAAAATAAACAGAAAATAGTGCAAACTTCACTAAAGTGATTAATTTTAAGTATTAACTTAGACATTATTAAAAACATTATTTTAGCTAACAGGGCTTTGTCCCGTGTGTCTGTGGGGTAAAAGGCCCCCCTCGCCATCTCATACATTTATACGATTTTTTAACAAAATAAACCACTTTTATGATTTACTTTCACACAAAATCTGTTGCTCCATAAATGTTCAATACACAAACATATATTTTTTTCTTTCTGCAATCATACACTATGGGAGCACATTTTTCTTAAGGTGTGCCTTTAGCCCTGTTGTACCCTATTCTTTAATCTTTAAATAGTCAGATTCAAGGGTTTACATGCCTTTTTTTCTGTTGATCGGATTGTTTACCCTTTCTATCAGATTGAAATGTCATTAGGATCGATCAAGGTGTTTACAGTCACTTTACGGTCTTACTTTTCAGTCCGATCAAGCAATCTAAATACAGATGGATTATTTGTGCGCTTGTAACGTAGCTATAGTTGGTTAAAGATCATATCAGAAAACTAATTCAGATTACTATTGTCAGGTTAAGTGTAGCTAGGCTACAGTAAAATCACAAAAAGCACCTGCTAAATGACACAGCTCTTCAAAATGTAATATTAAAGGGATAGTTCACTCAAAAAAGTTAAATTCTGTCATCATTTACTCACCCTTATGTTGTTCCAAACCTAAAAATACTAAGGAAATCAATGGCTACCGTAAACTTTAAGAACAATAATAAGATTTTTTACATCTGAAAAAAAAAATGTGCCCTGCCCTGGGTGGTTACTATATAGGGCCTTCTTATGTAGGTGGTTGCCAGGGGGTTGCTAGATTATTTACTGGCCCAAGGCAAAAGATATTCTGGTAAAATCTATGGAATTTTTGTTTTGTTTTATCATTCACCTGGCAAAAATCCTTTATCAGGCCCACAAATAATAATAAAATTCTTGAATTCCTCTAAGTAAAAGGGACTAAAAGGTGCTATTAGACTACTTACTAAGTAATATAATTAATTTGCCTATGTAATACTGTAGGTGATTTTTGTAGAGATGTAGGCACGATACATTAATATAGAACTCACTCAATGACTTCCACATATAAGTTCTGATAAGAAATAAGAAATAGCATCTTTAAGTCTCTGTGCAGAAATGCGGCAGTGTAAATGTTCCCCCAGGCCATCAAGCACCAACCAGCCTTGATCTTACATGAAAAAAAAAACAGTTCCCAGCGGGAAAAATACGTTCCTCTAAATGTGGAGATGGAAAGGGTTGTAACGTGTGGCTTCTAGCACGCACAACGATGAAGATGCAAGGAAAATTCTAAGAATATAAAGCCTTTACAGTTTTTCTCAATTGCTAAAACACTAAAAACCATTGGCTGAAGTTCTCAGTTGCCTGAACTCATTTAGCTAATTGTGCAGTCTGTTGTCAATACCTTAAACCATTTCACATGGTAAAACACAATTTGCAGATCTCACTTAGACTTTTCAGCAAAACTCTAAACACATTCTCATTCTCAAAACACATTCTGCACTCCAATGCACATGTCATCCATACTGGTAAACACAAGTGGCAACAATCATATACCAGTAAAGAACAAATGTCATTGATTGAACACAACCACTCGAAATTGATTTAACCTGTTTCAAATGACGTGACACAACCAATATAAGCCAGTTCAGAGAGCAAACAGGTTGTTGAAGGTGGGAAGGAGAAAGTCTGAGAATGGATAGAAGAAACAATGTGAGAGGACGAGTGCGTATGCGAGATGGGCGATGAGGAGGAAGAGGAGGGCAAGAAAGAGGAAGAGCAGGTGGAAGAACAAAAAAATTGCAAAAAGCAAAGCAGAGTAGTAATTTCTGATCAATTTTGAGCTACTGATATAACATGTTTTCGTTCATCAAAAGACAATGACGAAAAAAATATGAAATTTGTTTTGAGGTTAAAAATGTACTTCTCCCTGAGAACTCTATGTTTTGAACAATGTGTTTTCTATTTTTGGTGTATTGTTTACTGACTGCTTGATAGTGTATATCATTTTGTAGTGTATATACATTTATATACATTTTGATCAATTTGTTTATGATTTGAGAGCAGTGTTTGATTTTTAACACAAGTAAAACTGTTTTGAGGCGAAAGTTTCATTTTGCAAGAGGAGGCAGACATTTAATAAATAGTGCTTGAAGATGAGGTTTTGTGTTTAATGTTTTCAGAAAATGGAGCAAGGTTTCAGAAATTGTGTTTTAGAAATTAAGAAAAACTGTAATAAAATAAACACACACAAGCGATCATAAGAGCAAACATTAGTAACAAAAACCACACGCAAAACTGATCAGGAACAATAGAAACACTGGCCTTAAATACACGGAGGAAACAAAGGAAACTAAACAAGAGACAGGTGGCAATAATGAGTAACTATGTTAGAAACCATGACGACTAACAAGGAATGAAGACAGGCAATCAGGAAGCAGGGAAAAATCAAACCAAAACACAACAGAAACAAACATGACCCTGACAATATATATATATATTAAAAAAAATATATAAAAAAAAAAAAATATATATATATATATATATATACACACACACACACACACACACCTCTCATCTCTCTCTCTGTTCATTCCAAGGTTGGAACAGGATCATGTGACTAGGAGAACCCATACAAACGTACTATCTCTTGAGAACCTCTGGACAGAAATAGACCTCCTCCTTCACTCTCTGTCTCCCTTTCCTGTGCCATTTCTGTCTGTCGTTACGGAGGGTATTTGTCTTCCTATTGGGTCGTCCTCTGTGCACGCCCATCCTTTCATTCTCAACCTCCCTCATCATTGGATCTTCCTCTGCATGCGGCGGGTCGGTGTGCATACCGTATGATTAATGTAACATCGCATGTGTTTGTCTTCTATATCCGCAGGCATACCCACCCCCATCCCTCTCTCACAGACACGCCGTCCTATAGCAGGACCGTATAAAGGATTGAGGTGTGTGATTGAATGGATGGGAGGGAAAAACGCTCCCTAGAGGTCTGGTCCAGATTCTCACGGTGACTTCCTAGTGTTTCCTCACATGGTAGCAGAATGTTATTGGACACTCATCCTCATGTTGTCCCAAGCCTGTATGAGTTTCTTTCTTCCGTTGAACACAAAAGAAGATATTTTAAAGAATGTTGGTAACCAGACAGTTGACGGTAGCCATTGACTTTCATAGTATTTTTGTACTGTATCTGTGTCAGGTAATTCTTTTTTATGACCTTGCATGTGTGCATTTTTATTTGGTTGTGTCAGGTTTGAATAGGATAACAACCTGCAACCGCATAGCAGCACACTAAAATCCACCCGGGACACATTAGGAACCAAATAGCAACACACCTGCATTGGATTATTACATATTTGACATACTTGCATAGTTATTTTACTGCCTATCAATCAAAACACATGTTCACACACACACAAATAATGAAAATTCACACTCAACACACAAACTTTGAATGAACTCATGGTCTATAAGTCTCCCTCTCTCTCTCTCTCTCTCTCCCTCCCTCTCTCTTTCTTTCTCTCTCTCTCTCTCCCTCTCTCTCTCTCTCTCTCTCTCTCTGTTCTTGTCCCACAGTGGGTGTTGATGCTAAATTGAGGTTATTTCTCCTGCTCTTCACACGTCTGTAATTAGCATGGTTGTTTTTAACTCTAATTTATCACTTGTCAGAAAATGTGTCTAAGACTAATTTTTTTTACCTTCTGAAATTGAGCACACAGTCACTCACACCTACTGCAACTGTTTTCAGGTCATATGCATGTTTATGATTAGTACACGTCAATAAAAAATAAACATTTTTCCATTTCTGATGAAAAACTACACCAGTAGGATGTTGCCAGGTCATTACTATGTGGTTGCTAGGCTGTTTTCAGCTTGTTGCTATGCATTTGCTACAGGGTTTTCAGGTGATTCCTAAAATAAGGGGAGGGGGAGGACACTATAATTAATCAGTCAAAAATCAAGTAATAGTGCATAGCATTTCTTCTCAACAAGACAAATTATTTGAGGAATCATTTATGTCTGGAACACAAATGCTGCAAGATGAGTTTCATGCTGTATTAGAGTTAGAGGTTTGAAATACAGTGGCCAAGAGAGCTGCAACTAAAGAAAACACATGCAAATAGAAACAAACAGCAAAAAAACACGCTGCAAATGCAACGCAACCAAATACAGAAACGCGCTGCAAAAGAAACAAACCGCAAATACTTACAACGCAACCAAACACAGAAACACGCTGCAAATACTTACAATGCAACCAAATACAGAAATGCACTGCAAATACTCAACAATACAACCAAATACAGAAACACTCTGCAAATGCTCACAATGCAACGAAATACAGAAATGCACTGCAAATACTCACAACAGAACCAAATACAGAAACACGCTGCAAATATTCACAATGCAACCAAATACAGAAATGCACTGCAAATACTCACAATACAACTGGTTGCATTATGAGTATTTGCAGCGTTTCTGTGTTTGGTTGCGTTGTGAGTATTTGCAGCGTTTCTGTGTTTGGTTGCGTTGTGAGTATTTGCAGTTTTTCTGTATTTGGTTAAGTTGTGAGTATTTGCAGCGTTTCTGTGTTTGGTTGCGTTGTGAGTATTTGTAGCGTTTCTGTGTTTGGTTGCGTTGTGAGTATTTGCAGCGTTTCTGTATTTGGTTGTGTTGTGAGTATTTGCAGCGTTTCTGTATTTGGTTGCGTTGTGAGTATTTGCAGCGTTTCTGTGTTTGGTTGCATTGTGAGTATTTCCAGCGTTTCTGTATTTGGTTGCGTTGTGAGTATTTGCAGCGTTTCTGTGTTTGGTGGCTTTGTGAGTATTTGCAACGTGTTTCTGTATTTTGTTGTGTTGTGAGTATTTGCAGCGTTTCTGTGTTTGGTTGCGTTGTGAGGATTGGCAGCGTTTCTGTGTTTGGTTGCGTTGTGAGTATTTCCAGCGTTTCTGTATTTGGTTGCGTTGTGAGTATTTGCAGCATTCCTGTTTTTGGTTGCGTTGTGAGTATTTGCAGCGTTTCTGTGTTTGGTTGTTGTGAGGATTGGCAGCGTTTCTGTGTTTGGTTGCGTTGTGAGTATTTGCAGCGTTTCTGTGTTTGGTTGCGTTGTGAGTATTTGCAGTTTTTCTGTATTTGGTTGCGTTGTGAGTATTTGCAGCGTTTCTGTGTTTGGTTGTGTTGTGAGTATTTGCAGCGTTTCTGTGTTTGGTTGCGTTGTGAGTATTTGCAGCGTTTCTGTGTTTGGTTGCATTGTGAGTATTTCCAGCGTTTCTGTATTTGGTTGCGTTGTGAGTATTTGCAGCGTTTCTGTGTTTGGTTGCTTTGTGAGTATTTGCAACGTGTTTCTGTATTTTGTTGCGTTGTGAGTATTTGCAGCGTTTCTGTGTTTGGTTGCGTTGTGAGGATTGGCAGCGTTTCTGTGTTTGGTTGCGTTGTGAGTATTTCCAGCGTTTCTGTATTTGGTTGCGTTGTGAGTATTTGCAGCGTTTCTGTGTTTGGTTGCGTTGTGAGGATTGACAGCGTTTCTGTGTTTGGTTGCGTTGTGAGGATTTGCAGCGTTTCTGTGTTTGGTTGCATTGTGAGTATTTGCAGTTTTTCTGTATTTGGTTAAGTTGTGAGTATTTGCAGCGTTTCTGTATTTGGTTGCGTTGTGAGTATTTGCAGCGTTTCTGTGTTTGGTTGCGTTGTGAGTATTTGCAGCATTTCTCTACTTGGTTGCGCTGTGAGTATTTGCAGCGTTTCTGTGTTTGGTTGCGTTGTGAGTATTTGCAGCATTCCTGTTTTTGGTTGTGTTGTGAGTATTTGCAGCATTCCTGTTTTTGGTTGTGTTGTGAGTATTTGCAGCGTTTCTGTGTTTGGTTGCGTTGTGAGTATTTGCAGCATTCCTGTTTTTGGTTGTGTTGTGAGTATTTGCAGCATTCCTGTTTTTGGTTGTGTTGTGAGTATTTGCAGCGTTTCTGTGTTTGGTTGCGTTGTGAGTATTTGCAGCATTCCTGTTTTTGGTTGTGTTGTGAGTATTTGCAGTGTTTCTGTGTTTGGTTGCGTTGTGAGTATTTGCAGCGTTTCTGTGTTTGGTTGCGTTGTGAGGATTGACAGCGTTTCTGTGTTTGGTTGCGTTGTGAGGATTTGCAGCGTTTCTGTGTTTGGTTGCATTGTGAGTATTTGCAGTTTTTCTGTATTTGGTTAAGTTGTGAGTATTTGCAGCGTTTCTGTATTTGGTTGCGTTGTGAGTATTTGCAGCGTTTCTGTGTTTGGTTGCGTTGTGAGTATTTGCAGCATTTCTCTACTTGGTTGCGCTGTGAGTATTTGCAGCGTTTCTGTGTTTGGTTGCGTTGTGAGTATTTGCAGCATTCCTGTTTTTGGTTGTGTTGTGAGTATTTGCAGCATTCCTGTTTTTGGTTGTGTTGTGAGTATTTGCAGCGTTTCTGTGTTTGGTTGCGTTGTGAGTATTTGCAGCATTCCTGTTTTTGGTTGTGTTGTGAGTATTTGCAGCATTCCTGTTTTTGGTTGTGTTGTGAGTATTTGCAGCGTTTCTGTGTTTGGTTGCGTTGTGAGTATTTGCAGCATTCCTGTTTTTGGTTGTGTTGTGAGTATTTGCAGTGTTTCTGTGTTTGGTTGCGTTGTGAGTATTTGCAGCGTTTCTGTTTTTGGTTGCGTTGTGAGTATTTGCAGCATTCCTGTTTTTGGTTGTGTTGTGAGTATTTGCAGCGTTTCTGTGTTTGGGTGCATTGTGGGTACACGTGTTTTTCTATTTGCATGTGTTTTCTTCAGTTGCAGCGCATTGAGCTTCTCTCTCCCACCATATCGATCACACCATGAGCAATAGTAATAGTGATGCTTGAGGAAACACTAATATCTGGGGAGGTTTTACACATTTCTGTAGCAGAACTAAAAATCAAAAGCCATTTTCTTGCTCATTTTTTTTTAACAGCCTGATTTTCTCTGTCGTCTCCTGACAAGTTTCTACAGATGAAAGATTCACATGTTGAAATTCTGTTGCATTGAAAATGTAAATCATTTCTTATTAACATGCATGGACTGGCCCACATGTGTCGGTGGTCTCGTCAGTCTACAGATGGATTTGCTTGTAATTACTCTCATTTGGGATATTCAGGAACGTTCTTACACTTTGAAGCCTTGGTTCATTATTAGCTCCCGTGGTCTTCCACCTCTTTATACAGATAATTTAACCTGTAACAAAAGCTCAGGGGACAGTTACCCAGTCATGTATGAAAACTAATTAAGCAAAGATGGGGATTATTTCTTATGTCTCTGAGTGTTTGTATGGAATTGATGTGGACATTAAAATGAGACCCCCAATTCTGTAATTTACTCATCATCATGTCGTTTCAAAACTGTAAAATTTTCTTCTGTGGAGTACAAAATTATATACAGTATAGGGTAAACATACCTATTAAGCTCACCAAAGTCTACATTGAGACATTTTAGTGCACATGGTTTCGGTACAAGAAGTTATGTTAAAATAAAGATTAATCTCTCACACAATTATATTTAATTTTATTTTAAATGACAAAGGCATTTCAATTAAGATGTACATCATTAAATGCAAAAAGTTTGGCTGTGCTTAATGAGTACATGTTTGTACCCTTTAAGCACACCCCTGTTCCCATTAAGCTCACAACATGTTTTTTTTATTTTATTCTTGTTTATTTTAAACAACATTTTTAAAGAATAATTTTATAAAGATTAACTTGAAGTGACAACCATCAGTTAATATTTAAAGTCTGTTTATGAAGTATTTACATAGGCGTTCAATGTGAATGAGCTACTCTTCTGGTGAAAGTTTTCAGACAGATTTCAAAATGGCCACCAGACAGTGTGAACACATGGATACCCATATCTCAGTGTGCAATGGTCTGATTAGCTTGAAATTACAGGAGGTATATAGTAACAAACACATCAATTGGTTAAGACATCAAGTAGGATGATAAATGATGTTTTTCTTTTTATAATCTGAGCTCAAAGATACACTCCTGTTCAAAATGTTGGGGTTGTTAAGATTTTTTGATCTCTCATAAATCTCTTATGCTCACCCAGGCTGCATTTTTTAAATTAAAAATATAGTAAACACAGTAATATTGTGAAATAATATTGCAATTTAAAATAACTGTTTTCTATTTGAATATATTGTATAATATAATGTATTCCTGTGATCAAAGCTGAATTTTCAGCATCATTACTCCAGTCACATGATCCTTCAGAAATCATTCATATTAGAATCTAATATGATGATTTGCTGCTCAAGTAACATTTCTTATTATTATCAATGTTGCTTAATAATGTTGCTTAATATTCTTGAAACCATGATAAATTTAGGATTCTTAGGATTCTTTAATGAATAGGACGTTCAAAAGAACAGCAATTATTTTGAAATGGAAATCTTAAGAACCATAATTCTTTACTGTCAGTTTTGATCAATGTTAATGCATCCTGAATAATAAAAGTATTATTAGTTTTGTTTTTAAATCTTTATTAACACATATATTGTGTATATGTAATGCTCTTTTCCATATACCATGCAAGCGAAAAGCAGTCATTTATTAATTCATTTAGCAGATGCTTTCGCTCAAAGCGACTTAAAAATGAGGAACATCACAACATTGATTTCAAGATATATTGATTTCATATATATTGCATATTGGAAGTACAAATAAGATCTGAGGAAGATGTTCAGTGTATGACCATTTAAACACATTAAAAGTTGTATTAACTACTTGATTCTATGGTCCTTGTATAGCCTTTTTATAGGTAAAAATACAGTACAATACAGGTTTGAAACAACGGGACCAGTAAATGATGACAAAATAGTTTCATTTACACACACAAACGCTATTATTTGTTCTACTTCCAGCACAAACGCTGAATCATTGTTTGCAGTGCATCCGTCTGTCAGCTCTCTCTCTCTCTCTCTCTCTATTTCGTTTCTTACAGGTTCCAGACTCAAAAAAAACACTCACCTCGCCACCCTCCCAATCCGCAACACTCAGGCTGTCACGGGTAATTGAAGATCTGGTATATTTATGCATCTGGATTTGGTTTTGGTAGAGACAGAGCCGGTGATCGTGTCAACACTAGAGGGCAGTGCCGAGTGTTTTGCTGTACATGTGGAGCAGGTGAGGCTTGGGTGGCTTCTATTTTCCATACAGAAAGGCAGCGTCAAGGTTTCAGTCCCAGATAGATAGATAGATAGGTAGATCAATGTGACTTGCGTCCCAGGCCTTCATCAGATGAGGAGAGTCTGGTGGATTCCCTGCGTTAGGGTGACGGGTCAGTCTCAGTTCAGGTGTTGTTCTGCCCTCGGCACACCTGCTGCGGGCCACACGCGTCTCTGTGTAACCATCTGTGTGGTAGTACTCGCTCGCTGATTGATTCTGAGGTCCGTGACCCCTGCGAGAGGCAGCTGTGGGCTACGGCAGAGATAGGAACACCTCCCAGATCTAAACAACTTCCCCACGTGCCCAAAGGGAACTCAAAGGCCGTGACACACATTATCAGTCACATCACATGTGGACGGCACCAGCTGTTTAGAGGACACACCAGTAAACAACAGCAACAAAACAGGTGTAAGAACCAAAGTAATTATACAGCTTCTTCGGAGTAGGTTAGATATTTTAAAAGTTGTGTTTTTTCTTGTAGATCAGTGGTTCTCATATTCAGTAATAAACAATTTAAGAAACTTGTCTTATATGGCAGACATCAACAGTTGCTAGAGCAGGACTGGTCAGTAACGTGTTTAAGGCGGGGCTTAGTGAACGCTCAGTTATCTGCTGTGGTTCAGTGACTTCATTCAGCTGCAGGAGTGAAAGTAAATACATCCTACATTTCACCAGACTGACGCCTTTAGGAAAAATTACAGTACACATTTGCTTACAATCTCTATTTCTCACCCTGTCCGCTGAACCGTCATAAAGACAGAAAGGCCATCTGGCACTGAAGGTATTTTTCAGGTTGTTTACAGCGAATATGGACGGCTCGCAGCGATGCGTCTGTAATACTTCATTAACTGATTGTTTTATGTTTAATTTGAATGGCTGTCAGTTTATCTGATGGAGGCAAGCATCACATTGCTGGCATCATCCATTTTAACATGGCTGACTGATCTTAAACAAAGCACATCTTACTCAGGGATGGCAAGGTCAAGCAAAGTGTGTGAGTTTGTGTGTGTGTGTGGTGTGTGAAGAGAGCAGCATATTTAAAACAGAGACTTATGATTCATCCATTGAGGCGTTGATGCATTAATGACGTCAAAAGTGAACTCAGAGCAAGCAATGAGCTTTTTCCTCCACAGAGACTCTGCTAAAGGAGGAAGGGCTCAGCAAATGGGTTTCGAATGAAACCGCATTCTGTTCCAGAAGCTATTTTATTAAATACTGTAAAAAGCATCCAAATATTCTAGATCAACAGAACACCATATATTAACGGGATAGTTCACCCAAAATGGAAAATTCTGTCATTAATTATTCACCCTTATGTCGTTCCAAACCTGTAAGACTTTCGTTCATCTTCACAACACAAATTAAGATCTTTTTGATGAAATCTTGTGTTACGCATCACGTTTGAGCTTCAGCAAGGGCCAATGAGGTTCATTCTAGTGTTACGCATCACGTTTGAGCTTCAGCAAGAACCAATGAGGTTAATTCTAGTGTTACGCATCACGTTTGAGCTTCAGCAAGAACCAATGAGGTTCATTCTTGTGTTACGCAGCACGTTTGAGCTTCAGCAAGAGCCAATGAGGTTCATTCTGGTGTTACGCATCACGTTTGAGCTTCAGCAAGAGCCAATAAGGTTCATGCTAGTGTTACGCATCACGTTTGAGCTTCAGCAAGAACCAATGAGGGTCATTCTTGTGTTACGCAGCACGTTTGAGCTTCAGCAAGAGCCAATGAGGTTCATTCTGGTGTTACGCATCACGTTTGAGCTTCAGCAAGAACCAATGAGGTTCATTCTTGTGTTACGCAGCACGTTTGAGCTTCAGCAAGAGCCAATGAGGTTCATTCTTGTGTTACGCAGCACATTTGAGCTTCAGCAAGAACCAATGAGGTTCATTCTAGTGTTACGCATCACGTTTGAGCTTCAGCAAGAGCCAATGAGGTTCATTCTGGTGTTACGCATCACGTTTGAGCTTCAGCAAGAACCAATGAGGTTCATTCTAGTGTTACGCATCACGTTTGAGCTTCAGCAAGAACCAATGAGGTTCATTCTTGTGTTACGCATCACGTTTGAGCTTCAGCAAGAGCCAATGAGGTTCATTCTTGTGTTACGCAGCACGTTTGAGCTTCAGCAAGAACCAATAAGGTTTATTCTTGTGTTACGCAGCACGTTTGAGCTTCAGCAAGAGCCAGTGAGGTTCATTCTGGTGTTACGCATCACGTTTGAGCTTCAGCAAGAGCCAATAAGGTTCATGCTAGTGTTACGCATCACGTTTGAGCTTCAGCAAGAACCAATGAGGGTCATTCTTGTGTTACGCAGCACGTTTGAGCTTCAGCAAGAGCCAATGAGGTTCATTCTGGTGTTACGCATCACGTTTGAGCTTCAGCAAGAACTAATGAGGTTCATTCTTGTGTTACGCAGCACGTTTGAGCTTCAGCAAGAGCCAATGAGGTTCATTCTTGTGTTACGCAGCACATTTGAGCTTCAGCAAGAGCCAATGAGGTTCATTCTTGTGTTACGCAGCACGTTTGCGCTTCAGCAAGAACCAATGAGGTTCATTTTGGTGTTACGCATCACGTTTGATCTTCAGCAAGAACCAATGAGGTTCATTCTGGTGTTATGCAGCACGTTTGAGCTTCAGCAATAACCAATGAGGTTCATTCTCGTGTTACGCAGCACGTTTGAGCTTCAGCAAGAGCCAATGAGGTTCATTCTTGTGTTACGCATCACGTTTGAGCTTCAGCAAGAGCCAATGAGGGTCATTCTTGTGTTACGCAGCACGTTTGAGCTTCAGCAAGAACCAATGAGGGTCATTCTGGTGTTACGCAGCACGTTTGAGCTTCAGCAAGAGCCAATGAGGTTCATTCTGGTGTTACGCATCACGTTTGAGCTTCAGCAAGAACTAATGAGGTTCATTCTTGTGTTACGCAGCACGTTTGAGCTTCAGCAAGAGCCAATGAGGTTCATTCTTGTGTTACGCAGCACATTTGAGCTTCAGCAAGAGCCAATGAGGTTCATTCTTGTGTTACGCAGCACGTTTGCGCTTCAGCAAGAACCAATGAGGTTCATTTTGGTGTTACGCATCACGTTTGATCTTCAGCAAGAACCAATGAGGTTCATTCTGGTGTTATGCAGCACGTTTGAGCTTCAGCAATAACCAATGAGGTTCATTCTCGTGTTACGCAGCACGTTTGAGCTTCAGCAAGAGCCAATGAGGTTCATTCTTGTGTTACGCATCACGTTTGAGCTTCAGCAAGAGCCAATGAGGGTCATTCTTGTGTTACGCAGCACGTTTGAGCTTCAGCAAGAACCAATGAGGTTCATTCTGGTGTTACGCAGCACGTTTGAGCTTCAGCAAGAGCCAATGAGGTTCATTTTGGTGTTACGCATCACGTTTGATCTTCAGCAAGAACCAATGAGGTTCATTCTGGTGTTACGCAGCACGTTTGATCTTCAGCAAGAACCAATGAGGTTCATTGTCTTGTTACACGGCACGTTTGAGCTTCAGCAATAACCAATGAGGTTCATTCTCGTGTTACGCAGCACGTTTGAGCTTCAGCAAGAGCCAATGAGGTTCATTCTTGTGTTACGCATCACGTTTGAGCTTCAGCAAGAGCCAATGAGGGTCATTCTTGTGTTACGCAGCACGTTTGAGCTTCAGCAAGAACCAATGAGGGTCATTCTGGTGTTACGCAGCACGTTTGAGCTTCAGCAAGAGCCAATGAGGTTCATTCTGGTGTTACGCATCACGTTTGAGCTTCAGCAAGAACTAATGAGGTTCATTCTTGTGTTACGCAGCACGTTTGAGCTTCAGCAAGAGCCAATGAGGTTCATTCTTGTGTTACGCAGCACATTTGAGCTTCAGCAAGAGCCAATGAGGTTCATTCTTGTGTTACGCAGCACGTTTGCGCTTCAGCAAGAACCAATGAGGTTCATTTTGGTGTTACGCATCACGTTTGATCTTCAGCAAGAACCAATGAGGTTCATTCTGGTGTTATGCAGCACGTTTGAGCTTCAGCAATAACCAATGAGGTTCATTCTCGTGTTACGCAGCACGTTTGAGCTTCAGCAAGAGCCAATGAGGTTCATTCTTGTGTTACGCATCACGTTTGAGCTTCAGCAAGAGCCAATGAGGGTCATTCTTGTGTTACGCAGCACGTTTGAGCTTCAGCAAGAACCAATGAGGTTCATTCTGGTGTTACGCAGCACGTTTGAGCTTCAGCAAGAGCCAATGAGGTTCATTTTGGTGTTACGCATCACGTTTGATCTTCAGCAAGAACCAATGAGGTTCATTCTGGTGTTACGCAGCACGTTTGATCTTCAGCAAGAACCAATGAGGTTCATTGTCTTGTTACACGGCACGTTTGAGCTTCAACAAGAACCAATGAGGTTCATTCTCGTGTTGGGCATCACGTTTGAGCTTCAGCAAGAACCAATGAGGTTCATTCTCATGTTACACAGCATGTTTGAGCTTCAACAAGAGCCAATGAGGTTCATTCTCGTGTTGGGCATCACGTTTGAGCTTCAGCAAGAACCAATGAGGTTCATTCTCATGTTACACAGCATGTTTGAGCTTCAACAAGAGCCAATGAGGTTCATTCTCGTGTTGCGCATCACGTTTGAGCTTCAGCAAGAGCCAATGAGGTTCATTTTCGTGTTACGTAGCACGTTTGAGCTTCAGCAAGAGCCAATGAGGTTAATTTTCGTGTTACGCATCACGTTTGAGTTTCAACAAGAACCAATGAGGTTCATTCTCGTGTTGGGCATCACGTTTGAGCTTCAGCAAGAGCCAATGAGGTTCATTCTCATGTTGGGCATCACGTTTGAGCTTCAGCAAGAACCAATGAGGTTAATTCTCATGTTACACAGCACGTTTCAGCTTCAACAAGAGCCAATGAGGTTCATTCTCGTGTTGCGCATCACGTTTGAGCTTCTGCAAGAACCAATGAGGTTCATTCTCATGTTACGCAGCACGTTTGATCTTCAGCAAGAGCCAGTGAGGTTCATTTTCGTGTTACAAGCAGGTTCGGTTGAGCTTCTGTTTATGTTAAATGTGAATAGAAGCCTAAATTCAATCTGTTCATCATATAAAGCGATCGAGTCTCTTCAGAAAATTTGGACTTAACCGCTCAGTTCATATGGATTAGTGAGTGTCAAGAACTGTCAAGTCCCACCATGCTGACCTCTTACAAAAGTTATTATAAGAAAAATAATTATTATTTGACCCTCTGATGTGGATGAACAATACATTTTGAAAGTTATGTATGTCCTTTCACTGACTCTTTTTGTTGAAAAAGAACAAACATTTGAATTATAGAACAACTGAAAACCACTGAGAGTCTCGTTATACAATGGACGGTGATTCCCTCCAGAGCTTGAACAAAGCAACTCCATAAATAGAAAGCCTTTGTAGTGTGCACTACAGTGGGCAGCGAGTGTGTGATGGGGGATTTCTGTCGTAGTCCAGTATGACTCAGCTCTATGTAAATGTTATGGACCAGTTGACAGGAAATGTCATGTTTGTCAAAATAACCAGCACAGGCAATGTCCTTGCAACCACCCAGAACACTGGCAGCTAGTTTTGCACTGGCAAATCGGCACACTGATTTACTCAGCATAAGAAAACAAAATCTATTTTGTAATGAAATGACAAAATCAAGTACAAGCAAAAGCCGCAAAGACAGATTAGGACAGAAAGATAAACGCACACAGGTAATTGCCTTGGCTGCTGCCCAGCCGCTGGACACACACACAAACCCCTCTCCCTCCTTCTCTTGTTCTGTGAAGGGTAAAGAAATTAGAATGCTAATAGAAAAAACACCATATGAGGAAATGAATCACTTTATGGCCTTGATTTTTCATCTAGATGTGCTTAAAATAAGAGAATGAGCAATAGGTTTTTTTTCTAATGCATTTGAGTCAAACCTATTTTGAAGGAATGCAGCAGATGTCAGTAGCTTTATAGATTTATTTACTGAGACGTCAACGTCACTGAGACGAAGATGCATTATTTTTCAATAATTCAGCAGCCCAGAGTCAATTAATCCGTGATACTACAGTTACCACACCTCAAAACATTGATCAGATGATGTATTTCAACACATTTATCAGGTTTTTGTCCTTAAAACGCTTTTGTGTGCAGGACTAATTTCTTACGCATCTCATCCCAAGCCTCCGTTGCTAATTCAAAAATGTAATTTTAACGGAGGCTTGAGCCACTGATAGCAAACTAATGCAGTTATTAGAGAGAGAGAGAGAGAGAGAGAGAGAGACATTAAGTGTGTGTGAATGACCTGAGTCTGTGCATCTCTCAGTATTCTGCAGCAGCGTCTCTACTAATAGTGAAACTGTAAGTTTATCTGCTTCAAGAACAGCGCCGTTATTACCTCGCTAGTGAGAAATGTCATGTAGCTTTTAAGTTGCTATTAAACTGTTTTACTGATAAACTCATCAGAGCAGCGCTGACAACATGTTTCTGTGCGAGTGTGTGTCCGTACTGTGTGTGTGTGTGCGTTTGACTGGGAGAAAGATAGTATGTGCTTTCCGTACATAATAAAACATAATTTTGTGGCAAAAAACATGGAAATAGTTTTATCCTATTGTTTACTATATGTATTTGCTCGCTCTCTCTCTCTCTCTCTCTCTCTCTCTATATATATATATATATATATATATATATATATATATATATATATATATATATATATATCTACTATATGTATTTTTGGTTCTTTTGCTGTTGTCGGCTGTAAAGACCTGAAATAACTGAAATTATTTGGCGAAGTGATATGGAACTGTAATGCGGTCAAGAACTGCCTGGAACTACTTTAGCCGTGCGTTTCCCTGAAAATAATTGCTCACCTTAGTCACCCAGTCAGATTCAAGCATTCAACTGCCCCGTAGCGTAAAGGAGAAATAACCTCATATGACCTTGGACGTCTGGATGCTGCACTTCACCAGTGCTGAGTGATGCCGGTTGATTGAATGGTCTTCAGGACATATTATACAGAACCAGAACCTTAATTAAAATGGACATATTAACAGAGCAGACAGGTGTGTAATTATGGCCGAGGGCTGTTTGAACAACCAGAACACACATCTGCAGCTAATCGAATTCCAAGAGCCCTGGAAATCTAGAGAGATTGAGTCTTAAAATAATCAGGGTCTTTTAGCCCCTTTGACACCTTTAAAAAAAAACAGCAGTCAACAGCCATGTGCATAATATTTCAATTAGATTGATTAATAACAATCATTATGATCAAAATAAATAGAAGGCAATAGCATTACTTGCACAGCAGAATTAATGTTGAAGTTGAGGTAAGTTTAAGTTTTAATATTTGGTTCAGTTAAACAGCTTTGCTGTTGTCATCATGACAGAGATCATAGATGCAGGAAAGAAAAGACTAAATCATAATTCCCTGTGCAAATATGTAGTTTAAGTCTAAGAGAACGAAGATAATTTACAATTCAGTGTGCAGGGTTATTATATTTAAGTAAAAAAAAAAAAAAATTACTTCAAATAAAATAAACGTTAACTGAAATAAAATAAAAAATATATATATATTTTAATTCACCTAGTTGCCAATTTAAGCAACATTTCAAATTTTTTGTTGTTTAACTTGATAAACAAATTATAAAATGATATAGACTAATAACAAAATACTAATAAAAATGCCAAAAACACAACAAAATGACACAATTTTTTTAACTAAAATTAAAATGAAAACCAGAAAATACAAAAATAAAAATTATTTAAAAAAAACAACAACTAATATTATAATACTAAAATGACACTGATGAAAATGTCACATCTGGTGATGCATATGTTATATTTGGAATGGAAAATCAATTGGAGATTTTCAACTTTAATCTTAAATTCTTATAAAATATAAAATGTAGTGCTGTCAAATCGATTAATCACATCTAACATAAAAGTTTGATAATGATATAATCTAAATAATAAAGTTTGATAAATATATAATGTGTGTGTGTATATATATATATATATATATATATATATATATATATATATACATACATACACACACAAATATATATAATATACTGTACACACATACTTTTATGTTAGATGCGATTAATCGCGATTAATCGATTTGACAGCACTAATAAAAATATGGTTGATAAAAATAAAATAAAAACCCTGAAATTATTTGCGAAATAAATTTCGAATATCCCAACACACTGACAACCCCTCCGAGCAGTAATATGGCAGTGAGTTTTACATGGGCAAACTGCCAGTGTGTTTCTGAGGAATTTAATCTAGATTTGCATTCCTGGACCGGGTGTCCTCACAGTGTGGGACTCTTGCAGAAGTGAGACATTAGCAGGTTTCACTCCCAGATTTTCCCTCAATGAAAGCAGCCTCAGTGTGCTGAATGAAGCAGCTGTCAGGCGAACAACAGAAGAGGGAGTTGAATGGCACAGTAGACCGATTCTAAAGTGTCTCGTTTGCTATTATATCCACAACCTTGTTTCGTTCCCTAAAGCTTTTAGATGCTGAGTTTGGTTGTTCTCCAGGGAATAATGACCGCAGAGCTCACAGACGCTGGGCTATTCTGGTCAGCTGCTCTCGTGGACAGAAAGTTAGTGCCACGCCAATGAATCTGTTTTTATACTTCCTAAAATAAAGCAATAAGAGACTGTGCACTATTTGTCCACACTTATATGGTGTTGTTTGGCACACAGCAACATTATAAAAGGCTGGCCGCAGTAATATGATAAAAAGACTATTAATAATAATCACAATAAACAATTTAAGCAGTAAATAATATAGCCTTTTTAATGGAATTGCTGCATGAGAATTACATTTATAAGGATTCATAGGTGTATATTGAATTTGTACATAATATTTTATATATACATATGGTCTTATTGGTTTATTAAAGGAATTAAATAATTCAAAGATTAAAGGGGAATTAATGAAATATTCTAAGTATGTATAGTTATAAAGTATTTGCAAATAATATATATATTTTTAAATATGCACACATTCACTCATTCGTGTTTAATATGTAAAAAATGCTTAACGTTTCTTGTCACATCAAATTCAGTTAATCGTGTAAATCATGTAAATAATGGCATGTTTTCAATTTTAAAAATGTTGAGTAGTTTGCATCACTGGATATTACTGTCTGTCGCTGAAAGTTTCTATTGTAAAACAGTTGTTAAATATTAAATGTTTAGCTACTTACATGTCACAGTTATGTTCAGTGTGTTTTCATCAGTCACATGTGTTCCTTTGTTCTGTTTCCCGCCACAATCTGTCACTATGGACACTAACCTTATTCATCACAGCTGTTCGTCATTTAGTTAATCATCTGTGTCTTTAAGTTCCTGCTTGTTTTCAGTTCATTGTCCGGTATTGTTTGTGTCCTGTGCACACTGTCTCGCACATTGGCTTGTTATTTGGATCTTATTAGTAAAACCTTTGTTATCTTCATCTTCATCATCGTCTTCATCTTCCTAGAACCTTAGCGTTACAGAATACCGGACCTAAAAATGAGAAGAAAAGTGGTCATCATGTCCATCAATGTTTCCACGAGGAGGGGCAACAAAATACTGGAAGGAGCTACAGTTTTTGTGTTCCAGCACAGCAGAGACCTGGAACGTTACGTGGAGGAGTTCCTTTAGAGTTTAATGGAGGGATTTTGGTGTGGACTGGACGACGATCTCCGCTTCGTCATGCCCCGCGGCGATCCCTACTAGACCCTAGAGAGCTACATCAACTTCGCGCTGTGGACGAATGGATCCACGTTCACAGTGAGCGAAGTGGAGGATGACAGCAGCCTCGTCCAGCTACACCACACAGACGTCGCGCAGCCAGACCCAGAGCACAGCCTACCAGCACCTATCACCATGGAGACGACAACGCCAGAGCCCCCTGCAGACGGAGAGCTTCCGTCCGCCGCGAGAACGGAGCCTGTGACAACAGTGCCCCCTAACGCCCCGGAGCCGAAGTTCCCATGTGAGTCTGACCAGGGGTGTGAGCCAGCTACAGCTGAATTTTTGAGGACTGGCTTATTGACTGGGATGCTGAATTACTGCCTCCCACCCTGACCCACCCTGATTTGTGTGAACTCTCATCATCGCTGGATTTAACCAGCACAACAATTTGGGGGGGAACCCCAGTCTCTCGTGAATGCACGTACGACAGTTAGCGGAAGTTAGAGATTACAGTTTGTAAAGTTTTAAATATAAATGCATAATAAACAAACGCTTCGCTTCAGATGGCCTTTATTAACCCCCGGAGCTGTGTGGAGCAGTTATATGATGGACAGATGCACTTTTATGGACTTCAAAAATGACTCAACAGGCACTGCCATTATAAAGCTTGGAAGAGCCAGGACGTTTTTAATATAACTCTGATTGTGTTCGTCTGAAAGAACACTGTCATATACAGCTAGGATGACTTGAGGGTGAGTAAATCATGGGCTAATTTTCATTTTTGTGTGAACTATCCCTTTAAGTAACTACATAGGGTTAGGATTAGGTTTTGGTTTGGTTTAGGGTTAGTTGCATTTAATTATGCATAATTTATAGTTATTACTATAGTAACTACATGTAACGTGTAATGACACTGTAAAATAAAGTGTCACCTAATTTAGTACCATGAAAACATATTTCAAACTAAAATACAGTACATTAATTTCATTGAAATATAAAAAATCTGTCATTTTTGATCGCTACGTGAGCAGAACCAGCAAAGCACCCAACAAACACACTTTGTCATATAAAAAGTAACCTAAAAAGCACTAACAACAGATAACAATTTTGTAAAATTTCTGTCTAAAACAAGAATGACAACGTGACAAACTGCAGTGAATTGTCATGTGTTTTGATACCATTAAATTTTTTAGATTTGGAATATATTTCAATACATTGTTACTGGCCCATTGAATTGCTGTCTTATTCACTTTGCATTATGTTAGGTTTTGAACTTAAGTTCAACAGTTTTGAAAAATGTCTAAACATGAAAAATGACCTGGTAGATAGTTTTGGTGGCTGTTTTGTCTGAGTGGGAAATGAATTCATGTCATTTGAAAGATGTAGTTATTGAATGCATTTTGTGCCGGAGAAATGTGAGAAATGTCCATTTACAGAGAAAGAGAGCATTTGACTGACATGAAAAGTGACCGACTATATTCACATGCCATTCAGGTCTGAAAAATAAATTATATAAAAGTGAGCAATAAAGTCAAACAATGTTGCATTGAGTGGAACCCTGTAGAGCAAACGATGAAGACATTAATAGGTAATTGAGTAAGAATGTACTCCCATTCCAAATAAGGTGAATACAGGGTGATTGGGACAATTTTTCCATTGAGATGACTTGGAAAAAGTGTCCCAATTAACCTGAATTCACCCTAAATAAATACTGATTATTTCTCAGTGTCTGTAGAATCTGCAATATGACTCAAATGACCAAATGTTTATATATTTGAAAGATTCAATGTTATACACCACATCTAGTGCCTCGTATTTCCTAGAAACTTCTGCATGGTCTGAAAAAAAAAACTGTCACTCCCAGAAATTTTCAATCAGATTGGAACTGGTGATTTCCTGCCATGTTTCTATTCAACATGCATAATGCGGTCAGTGAGCATCCGTCTGGATCTGAGGCGACAGGGAGCGAGAGAGGCTCTGTCTCGAATAAACACGCAAAGCTTGATTCAGCAGAATAAATGACATGAATCCAGGGGCCAAAAACCCTGTCCCAAAACTCATTAGCCTTAGAAAGAGAGAGGAGCTCAGCTGTGAATATGAAATGTAATATCACATCAGTTCTGAGGTTGAAAAATACACAGCGAGAGCGAGAGAGAGACGTGAATAAACGTAAAAGCTTGTCGACTCAAAGTCACAGCGATTGCAAGGGTTTTAGCTGATGTGTGTTTGTGCTGAAGCAGGCACAAACGGCACATGCGCTAACAGGCAGAAAATGATCATCTAAGCTTCTGTGTGAAGCAGCAGAACATGACTGCAAAGACAGACACTGTAAAGCTGATGCTGGGTAATTCATGGCTGCATTTCTATTCACATATATGCACTAAAAGCATGTACGACTTGCTTGTGTTACCTGTAAACCAAGCTGGTTTCTAATGGTCTAGGCCAAGCTGTAATGACACACATTTCAAACGTACTTCGTATCGATCTTATAGCTCAACAGGACATTAGAAACACCCATTTTATTGGGTTTGATTTCTGCGGAGACAAAAAATATGCGAGACTTCAAAGGAATGCACGATAAAATGCATTGAATTGCACAGTAGTGGCCAAAGGTGATGTCCGGGGGGGATATTTGTTTTTAATGACCCTACAAGTTCGCTTAAACTATCAAAGTATATATGAGGGAACAACAAAACACTAAACTTAGTTAAGGTATTTATCTAACAAAATGTTTTGGCACAAAAAGGCAAAACTACAGATAAAGTTTTTATTTTACTATGCAAAAAAAAAAATGCATAGAAAAACAAAAAGCTCATAGGAAAAGCATACATTGACTACAACATAATTAATATTTTTAGGGCCCGAGCACCGATGGTGTGAGGACCCTATTGGAATTGCTCAGCCTATTATTGTTCTTCTCCCAAATGAATCGCATTTTTGATGGCCTAAACTTTGCACACGCGTCAAAAGTGGTGAAAATGTACATCTATGGGTTTCAGAATTAGGCGTGGCAAAATGGCTCAATAGCGCTACCTACAACATTTCAACCAAGTGCCCCTCCCGCTACGTTTCACATACAGGTATGAAATTCGGGAGACACATGTAACAGCCCAATACCTACAAAAAAGTCTCCTGGTACAAAATCTGAAAACCAACAGGAAGTGAGGTATTTTGAATTTTCGAACGAACTCCTTCTAGAGATTTAATCAGATCAACATCATATTTGGTCAGTCTAATCTAAAGGCCTTTGTGACGTTAAATTGTGAAGATCTTGAGTTTTCCCCGAAGCGTGTGTCCATTGCGGCCTGACAAATTTCGATGTTTCGCCATGAAACATTTGTTGTAACTCGCACATACAATTTCCGATCTGCCCCAAACTTCACATGTTTTATTAGAGTCCTGGCCTGAAGACATCTACACGCCAATATGCAGTTACAGTCATAGCGCCACCTGCTGGCAACAGGAAAGGCCATGTTTTACACTGTGATGAGTATCCTCATTGAGATTTAACCAGAACAACATATGTTTGGTCAGTCTAATCTTAAGGCCTTGGTGATGTTAAATTGTGAAGATCTTCAGTTTTCGCTGGAGGGCGTGTCCGTGGCGGCCTGTCAAAGTCTGATGTTTCGCCATGACACAGGAAGCTGTTGTAAGTCAGGCATACAATGTCCGATCTGGCCCAAATTTCACATGTTTGATAAGAGTGTTGTCCTGAAGACATCTACATCCCAATATTCGGCTATAGACAAAGCGCCACCTGCTGGCAGCAAGAAGTGTGGCACATTGAAGTGACTTTGCCATATTTCTCCTATATTTACCCACTTAAATGCATGTCACCCACTATTAGCTGTTTTCCTGAGGCCACCGGGGGGTGGTGCTCCCGGGTGCGAGGGCCCTTTCATCGCTGCTTGCAGCTTTAATGTTTGTCTTGTTTTTGCATGTGTTCATAATTTCTTTGTATGACAGCCTAGCCAAAAATGACGTCCGCACAATTTGGCATTGCATTATCACAAATAAAACAATCGGCTTCAAGCACAGCTATACACATTATGCTTGCAAAATCTTTAACAAATGTTTAAGAATATTTGAATAAAAGGTGAAAATGTCGGACATAATTTTTAGCCACTGTACATTGAATGCATTGCAAGTTGCATTGTTAAAAAAATGCTACATGAATTCATGTAAATGCACATCATTTATGCATACTCTTTTTTTTAACAAAAGGGCACACTAATTCTAATTTCACGCAACATTTGGTACAGAAAGTATGTGGATTATGATGCAAGCAACTAAAAAAAGTGTTTTGTTTGGTTGCATTGCTCACTCAAGTGTAGAGGGTATTTACACTTTTTGGAGAAAAAACAGCAACCTTAAATCCCGTTCACAACAAGAACAATAACTATATTAGCACACCAGCAGACGATATAGTTCTGTTTATTATAAGCATGTGCAGCAGTTAAGTCGTCTGCCATTTTAAATGCTCGAGCTCTTTAAAGCCTGGTGAATTCTGATTGGCTGTCATTGTTTTTATTGTTCATTAGCTGGAAAAAAAAAAACCTTCTGAAAGTGATTGCAACAATACAGTTTCTTTGTACCGTTATCGTTCCAGCTGTGGTGTGGACTCTTCTATTCTTTTATATTTAGAATGATTTTTAGAGCTATATCTTTACCATTATCATTATAGTTATCGTCCTAGGTGTAAACAGGCCTTTACTTATAATTATCTATGCATACTAATCTTAAAATATATTAAAGTCCCCTATTATGCTATTTTAAAGGTTCATAATTTTGTTTTGGAGTCTCCTACAATAGGTTTACATAAAAAAAAACACATTTAATTTTCTTATAATCTACATTGCACATCGCCTCATTTCTCAAATAGCCTGAAAACAGTTTGAGCCTACTCTGCTCTGATTGGTCAGATGGCTCAGTCTGTTGTGATTGGTCTACTCTGCTCTGATTGGTCAGATGGCCCAGTCTGTTGTGATTGGTCTACTCTGCTCTGATTGGTCAGATGGCCCAGTCTGTTGTGATTGGTCTACTCTGCTCTGATTGGTCAGATGGCCCAGTCTGTTGTGATTGGTCTACTCTGCTCTGATTGGTCAGATGGCCCAGTCTGTTGTGATTGGTCTACTCTGCTCTGATTGGTCAGATGGCCCAGTCTGTTGTGACTGGTCTACTCTGCTCTGATTGGTCAGATGACCCAGTCTGTTGTGATTAGTCTACTCTGCTCTGATTGGTCAGATGGCCCAGTCTGTTGTGATTGGTCTACTCTGCTCTGATTGGTCAGATGGCCCAGTCTGTTGTGATTGGTCTACTCTGCTCTGATTGGTCAGATGGCCCAGTATGTTGTGACTGGTCTACTCTGCTCTGATTGGTCAGATGACCCAGTCTGTTGTGATTAGTCTACTCTGCTCTGATTGGTCAGAGGACCCAGTCTGTTGTGATTGATCTACTCTGCTCTGGTTGGTCAGATGGCCCAGTCTTTTGTGATTGGTCTACTCTGCTCTGATTGGTCAGATGGCCCAGTCTGCTTACTGCATCAGAATTTCAGTGCCAGAATCTTCCTCAGCACTTCTATACACAGTGATACGAACAGTAACAATGGCTTAGTTTTTTTCCGTATCAATTCGAGCATGTGTCCTCATCCTTTAGTGGATTCGCAGTGCAGAAAACAACACAAACCAAACTCTTCCAGTCTCAGCTATAACTAGTGTTTGAGGGCGAGGCAAAGTAGATGTTGTTCGCAGGAAGCCAATGAAGACCATAGACTGGCATTATGCAAATTTGTTACGCAGGTATGTATTGAGACTTGAGTGACAACTCATTTCAGTAGTTCAGAATCAGTTTTTTCCTTTAGGAGACAATAACTTTATTTGTCGTGCACTACGATCATTAAAACTTTACAGACCTTTTAAATTGACAAACCGCTATATTACACACTGCATGAAAGATAATGTTTGAAAAAGCATATTAGAGGATATTCAAATTGACAATATTACAGTGTGGCATCGAACCTGTCAGCTGTCATATAAGTTAGTGTCCTTTTGAAGTTTGTGTCACAGACTGCTGATGTTGTACCATTGGGCTTTACACTGCATATATCTAGCAATGCAATTTGAATTTATAAATTATTGAAGTGACAAATATTGAGACTCATTTATGCAAATGGAATGCAAGAGGGACTGATTAGTATGGAAAACATGTCATGGCGAGGCAGTTGGAGAATACAGAATCCTGACAGATAGAGCTCATTAGCATCCTGCTACCTGGTTGACACCACAACCGGACATACTGTAGCTTCTACAAATCTGACCACAAGTGGGATATATTGCCAGTTCAAAAATGTCATGGTAACATGGTAAAAAATCAGTTATTCTGCTACTAAAAATGAGCATTTTGACAGGAAAACCAATTGTATTTAGATTGCAGCAGTGCATAATGAGGCAGATCTTAAACAATTATCAAAGCAAGAATAAAACTTATATACTGACGATTTCTGACATGCTTTTTCCATGCATTATTAATTTTGTCACATCTTCAATTTGCATTAAGCAAATGCTTTTATCCATAATGACTTACACTGCATTCAAGATACAGTACACACTTGTCAGTTCATGCCTTGCCTGGGACTTGAAACCATGACCAAACACAATACTGAGTTACAGGAATCAAGGTTTGACTTCCCCTACATCCTAACTAAAATACAAGATTTGAAACTCTGACTTAATTGACTTAAATGGTTACAAGAGAGCTTTGTGTTAGCAAGTTGGAAAGTGATACTCTACATGATCCTTTAATAAGCAAAAATAGCAGACACAAATATTGAGTAAAATGTTAAATTTTTAATGAGATCTGTTGCTTCATCTGCCATTTTTAATGGACGTGTTCACTGAACTTGCATTCACTTGCACAATGCATTATGGGATTTCTTTCTCTGCAAAGGATAGCAACAAATCTGTTTTCAAATTGTCTACCTTTTGAAACAGCTTTGACGCACTGCATCACTGCTCATTTGCATAAAGTTAAACTTTCCTCAACTTTGTTGCTGCGCCCAGTAGTTGCTGTCATGTCCCTGAATATCGCCCACTCGCTTTGAAAACAAATGACCTTCGGTTGCCTTGTGCAAAGCGTATATAGGTTTAACACACGTTTTAGCCCTGATGGAAACTGTTAAACATTTCAGCAAGCATATCAAGGACAAGCATATCAAGGACAAAGGATCTTGAGAGCGATTCCTCACGTTGATTGAACGGATCAGTTTCATGGAATTAGGTGACGTTGGTGATTTGTGGGAAAATCAATTTATGTGGCCTGCAGGTGTCTGACTCACCGCTGACGTCATAAGACTATCGTGTTTCACATTTGATGACTCGTGCGACACATTTGCTGAAATATCTCATCAATAAAAGCGAGCATGCACGCTCACTCACATCCATTCATTTTGTGCTCGCACCTAGTTCAAAGCTGCGTTTTGTTGCGGCGTAATTAGCAGACCATCATTCAGATCTTTAAACGGACGGGGCAGGCGAAGAGAAGAGGACCGACAGCTCACGCTCTCTCTCTGACAGGAAAGGGGTCAGCCTGGGGAAGCAAACATGATTTATTCAGGCGTTCAGTGTATTGTCGGTGGATTGTGCGAGGCCAGGCCTTTAAAGAGAAACCCTAGGGAGAACACCAACACTTTTATCCTCTCTCTTTCCATCCATCAAGCTCTCTCTCTCATTAAGTCTATCCCTTCCAGAACCACAGTGAGAAATTAAAGTGACACTACACTACAGTCCTCTAGGTCACACTGAGACATTTACAGCATTTACAGGCTCTTCACACACTGTTGCAGCTCTCCATTACCTGCATTCTCCACCAACATACCTCTGACAAAGGATACATTCTTGCGTATCTTTTTTATTGTTGGTCTATATAAATATCCAACTGCTCTGATACATCTTGTTGTTTTTCAGGACACTTAAAACAGTTGTAAATAATAATTTGCTTTCCATCCGATGGAGTCTTAAAGGGATAGTTCACCCAAAATTGAAAATTCTGTCATTAATTACTCACCCTCATGTCGTTCCAAACCCGTAAGACTTTCTTTCATCTTCAGAACACAAATGAAGATCTTTTTAATGAAATCTGAGAGCTTTCTGTCCCTCCATTGACAGCTACGCAACTACCACTTTGACGCTTCAAAAAGTTCATAAAGAGATCGTAAAACTAATCCACATGAACTGAGTGGAAGATTTCTGAAGAGACTTGATCACTTTATATGATGAACAGATTTAAATTAGGCTTTAATTTACAAACATTTATCAACGCACACGTCAGTTGTGGTAAACGTAAACTCAAGCATGTTCGCTTGACGTGCGAGAACCAATAAGGTTCATTCTGGTGTTACGCAGCATGTTTAAGCTTCAGCAAGAGCCAATGTGGTTCATTCTCGTGTTACACATCATGTCTGAGCTTCAGCAAGAACCAATGAGGTTAATTCTCGTGTTACGCAGCACGTTTGAGCTTCAGCAAGAACCAATGAGGTTCATTCTCGTGTTACGCAGCATGTTTGAGCTTCAGCAAGAGCCAATGTGGTTCATTCTCGTGTTACACATCACGTCTGAGCTTCAGCAAGAACCAATGAGGTTCATTCTCGTGTTACACATCATGTCTGAGCTTCAGCAAGAACCAATGAGGTTAATTCTCGTGTTACGCAGCACGTTTGAGCTTCAGCAAGAACCAATGAGGTTCATTCTCGTGTTACGCAGCATGTTTGAGCTTCAGCAAGAGCCAATGTGGTTCATTCTCGTGTTACACATCACGTCTGAGCTTCAGCAAGAACCAATGAGGTTCATTCTCGTGTTACGCAGCACGTTTGAGCTTCAGCAAGAACCAATGTGGTTCATTCTCGTGTTACACATCACGTCTGAGCTTCAGCAAGAACCAATGAGGTTCATTCTCGTGTTACGCAGCACGTTTGAGCTTCAGCAAGAGCCAATGTGGTTCATTCTCGTGTTACACATCACGTCTGAGCTTCAGCAAAAACCAATGAGGTTCATTCTCGTGTTACGCAGCACGTTTGAGCTTCAGCAAGAACCAATGAGGTTCATTCTCGTGTTACGCAGCACGTTTGAGCTTCAGCAAGAGCCAATGAGGTTCATTCTCTTGTTACGCAGCACGTTTGAGCTTCAGCAAGAGCCAATGAGGTTCATTCTCGTGTTACGTAGCACGTTTGAGCTTCAGCAAGAACCAATGAGGTTCATTCTCGTGTTACGCAGCACGTTTGAGCTTCAGCAAGAGCCAATGTGGTTCATTCTCGTGTTACACATCATGTCTGAGCTTCAGCAAGAACCAATGAGGTTCATTCTGGTGTTACGCAGCACGTTTGAGCTTCAGCAAGAGCCAATGAGGTTCATTCTCATGTTACGCAGCACGTTTGAGCTTGAGCAAGAACCAATGAGGTTCATTCTCGCGTTACGCATCACGTCTGAGCTTCAGCAAGAACCAATGAGGTTCATTCTCGTGTTACGCAGCACTTTTGAGCTTCAGCAAGAGCCAATGAGGTTCATTCTCGTGTTACGCAGCACGTTTGTGGGTTTGGAACGACATGAGGGTGAGTAATTAATGACAGAATTTTCATTTTTGGGTGAACTAGAACTATCCCTTTAAGTAAATGTCACTGATATATTTGTCTGTTCGAGGCAACCAGCGTGAGCTGAATACAGGTATTGCAGCTGTGGAATAGTGTCTGAACGACTCCTCAGGGAGGTCAAGTATTTGTCTGCTCTCCCTGCCGGCTGGAGCTTACTGCTGACAAAGCACCTTACACATGTTCCCTTTTTCTGTGCTACAGTATATTTCTACAAACATTGAGTGCTGCCAATGAGGCTAATTACCGTAAATGTCCTCCCTGCTGGCAGAGCCTCCAGTCCACACAGTAGATGAGATGAAGCTGTAATCTATGGAAATGTGGCCTCCATTTGGCCGTCCGCTCTATAATGAATTGGAGCACTTGTGGTGAATTATGTTGTTTTGATTACAGTAATGGCATGACTACGCTGTTCTACTTGTTTGAGCGTGGATTAATGACCCAGTAATTCTGGACTGAGCTTTATTTCAAACATTTGGACCGAACTTAGTGCATTAACAGATGATCTGCATTAGGAAGAGGAATTTATAATGCTCTGCGTCTTAAACTGTTCACCTTAAATAGAGGGAATTGTACGTTTTGTTAATGTATTATTCAAACAATTTAGGTTTAATATTTCATGAACCAAACAAAATAAGCATCCCAGCAATGGTCAATGGTCAAATGGTGTGGATGTTCTTAAAGTGACAGTTCACCAATAATGACTTCATTATTTACTCACCCGTACATGTTGTTCCAAATCCACTTTTGGACTTTCCATAAGGCAAAATAATAGATTTTAGACAATCTCTAAACTGCTCCTTCCCATGCAACAAATTTTTAAAGTGACCACGAGCTGTTAAGATCCAAAAACGACAATAACATTTTACATTTATGCATTTGCCAGACGCTTATCAAATGCGACTGGGATCAAAAGCTCTGCATCTTAAACTTTTGAACATAAAAAGACGAAATTCTAAGTTTTTTTATTGTATTATTCAAGGAATTTAGATTTAATATTTCATGAACCAAAAAAAAAAAAAACATTCCAGCAATGTTCACTTTCCTGTGGATGTTCTTAAAGTGACAGTTCACTATTTATTCACCTGTACATGTTGTTCCATATGACTTTCCAAATATAAAATATAATATTTTAGAGGACCTTTAAGCTGCTAATAATAAATAAAATAAAATACCACTTGCGTCATGATGAGGTTATTGTATGCGACTACAATGTAGAAACCTGTTTGAAGATAGTCATTATTTTCAATTTTTGATTTACACACAAAAATGCAATATAACTAACTTTCATGTGAGAAAATGTAGTATAGTAATGTATAAAACGTTTATCATTGCATCACTCTGAAAAGAAAAGGTTCTTTATAGAACTCTAGGGTTCTTGACTTTCTTTTAAAGAACCTTTTATGGCAAAAGAGGTTCCATTTAAGAAGAAATGTCTATACTTATAGTATAGTATAGTATAGTATAGTATAGTATAGTATAACATACTATATTTTAAAGGGGTCATGAACTGAGAAATCAATTTTTTTCTTGAGCTTTTGACATCATCATAGAAGTCATCATACTATAAGATTATCCTGTAAGTTTCAGAACTGAAAACTTCTGTTAGTCCAAAAACAGCTTTTATAGAAATAGGTGAAAGACCACCTCTGCAGAAGATGATCAACGCCTACTTCATCACTGCAACTTTGGCCCCGCCCACTGGCGTGTTAGTAACTCAACATGTCTGTGATCGGCTACAATGCTCATCACTGCAACCTTTCACTTTTCATTTTAATTATTATGTCATAGATATAAATATAATGCTAAAGATCTAAATATAATGCTATAATCAACACTTTTCACGATTAGTTAACCTTGAGAGCTGTAATAGTAAAAACATGCTAAAAGTTTTTGAGAGAGTTCCACATTTAATACTTATTTCATATGCAAAGATGTCAGCCAATCACAGCAGTGGGCGTTTACACTGAAGTCTCACAGCAGCCAATCACAGCAGTGGGCGTTTACACTGAAGTCTCACTGCAGTCAATCACTGCAGTGGGCGTTTACACAAGTCTCACAGCGGCCAATCACAGCAGTGGGCGTTTACACTGAAGTCTCACAGCAGCCAATTACAGCAGTGGGCGTTTACACTGAAGTCTCACAGCAGCCAATCACAGCAGTGGGCGTTTACACTGAAGTATCACAGCAGCCAATCACAGCAGTGGGCGTTTACACTGAAGTATCACAGCAGCCAATCACAGCAGTGGGCGTTTACTGAAGTCTCACTGCAGCCAATCACAGCAGTGGGCGTTTACACAAGTCTCACAGCGGCCAATCACAGCAGTGGGCGTTTACACTGAAGTCTCACAGCAGCCAATCACAGCAGTGGGCGTTTACACTGAAGTCTCACAGCAGACAGAGCGTTCAAATCAGGCTAAAATCAGGGTAGGGAAAATGCTTTTTATTTCTAAATTATGACCATTTTTGATGTAAAAATCATACTAACATTATAAGTGCACCCCAGGAAACATTATAAAACAATAAAACAATGCAGTTCATGACCCCTTTAAAAATAGTAAATAGTATACAGTATATACTGTGCAGTATGCAGTACACCAGTGTTCTTTGTTCCTCAACACCGCTGATGATCACATTCCCCCTTTCACATCCTCTTTGTCTTCTGCCCGTCCTCTCTACTTCTCCCATTATTTCAGGGCTAAGTGATGAAATGCTAATTTTGACATTCAGAATTGGGCTGAACTCGGCCAAGTGATGAATGAGACGGAGACCATCAGAGCAGAACACCGCCACGTGTGAATCTCTCTCTCTGGATTCTGAAAAATCTTTTATTATTTATCAAAAAGACTATGCGAGGGGGGAAAAATAAGTCAAACAAAAGTGGAAGAGTTAGCTGATTTATGGAAATAGGCCAACAGGATACGATGAAAACAACCAGAGAGAGAGAGAGAGAGATGGGGACAGAGAGGGTTGTTCACTCCTTGAGAGTGATGCCGTAAATCCCAACCAATGAATTAGCCCTTGTTTATCAGCGTGATAAAACTCAAAATCTCTAATTCATCACGCTGTCCAAGATGTAAATATTGGCCTAGTTTTGCCTGATACATAAATTTGTATGACTAACATGGCCCTGAGCTTCACACGCGGATTCACAGGACCACTAATAGAGCTGTCCTGCATATGTGTGTTTGTGTGTGCATCGCTGTGATTGTTCTTGCTCATAAACGTGTGTGGGTGTCCACACTAGAGGAGTGAGTCCTTGGGCTGACCTCGGCTCTGACACGCTCCGCTGGGAGGCTTTGAGACATAGACACCTCATCACTGATGCAGCACAGCCACCGTCTACAGAGAGAGAGGCTCTGTACCAAACCCCACAGAAAGCTGCCTACGTAAGCAGCATTCCTCGACATCATAGGTGCACTCACCACACAAAGGCTGTTACGGAATCTTTGATGGTTTTGGAATCTTGTACGTTTAACAACTGCAGAGATTTCTCCATGACATCACCCAGGATAGCAGACGAGGCCAGATCAGTCGATTATAAATATAGGGGAAGATTGGGGGAAGATGCCCCCCTTAAGAACAGTGTTTTTACATATTTGCATGTATATAATGTACATATATTTATATAATTGATCTTATATATAAATATTTTATATATAAATATAACATATTTTTCTTAAATATATACATGCATGTGTGTTATATATACATAATAATTTTACACGGTACACACATGTATTTTATAATTTAAAATTGTATCATTTTATTTTGACAATTTAGTTGATAGTAATTGAATAACCAATGACAGACAAGGCAGAATCCCAGTAAAAGAGATTCATCTGAAAGGTCAAATTATTTTGTGATTTATGTACAGGCATATGAATATTAACATATTTAACTGCCCATATTTTAATTGAAGATATGTCATAATAGCAACACTATGAATGCAAATTCAATTTTCACTTAACTAACCTATAGGTTTTAATGAAAGTGAAGATATTACTGAAATGTACATCTAATTCATGGAAAACTATAATAACCCCATTAATTACAATATTAAAATGTATAAATAGTAACAACATGCCACTTGGGGCCTTCTGTCATTTCTGGTGGCCCATCTTACCCCAATGGCCTAATTTTATGTTTTTACTTCACTATAAATCTTACTCCACAAATCTAAAAACCCTAATGTGTCCTCTTTAACAAAAAAACCCCCACAAAAAAACTTTGATATTCAACATAATTCAGTGTCATAGATTAGATCAATTATCCTTAAAACTGATTCGGTTGAATAAATCTCACAATATTGATATTCAGATGAAACAACGAAATTAAAAATAGTGTAGCCATTCATCAAAAGTGCTGAGATGAGGTTTTGTGTCACCTATGGTCAGGAGAAAAAAATGAAGGTGAGGGGGTCATCTTACCCCCATGTTACCTATTCATTATATATACAGTATATATCATTTGCTCATAAGTAATAAATAAAAATAGTTCAACATATGGAAAAAATATATACAGTATGTACATATCAAGAGGATCAAGAGTGTTTAAGGTCATTACGTCAAATATCAGACACAAATCTTATTTAGAACCATATAAGAAAGTGACCCAAATTGGATGCAAAGAAATCCAGTTGTGTTTTTACTGTTTACACATGCAACAATAGAAAAATATTAGCCCACTTGATGGTGTAAATGCACTAAATTATACAGGAAAAAAACATGACAGGACGCAAAACGAAAACAATGTAATTTTGTATGCCAATGTTATCTTTTATTGCACAACAAGTCAATATTTGTAAGGAACGCTTCAACAACATCGTGACTGATGTATCAGATTACTGAAAAAGGGTAATATTCATTAGCAGGAGACTTTGCGTATCGCAGTCATAGACATCAGCTGGCAGAATCCCTGCGGATGTTAAGTTTTCATAGTATCTCTCTAAACACGTAGATGCCAATAAATGAACACAAGCAAACTTGTTTTTGCCTCCCTGGACCCCTAAATGATTCCTTTGGGTTAACTATTTGGTGCCTAATTTGAAAAAATAAAAGCCTAAAATATAGATTGTTGTTGTCTTAAGCATTGAAATGCACAAATTGGTGTCTTTTAAATCTCAGTATGCACACATACAACGCCAAGATCTGTGTTTCATCTGGAAAGAGAATGTTTTGCAGTCTTTTTTCTTCAAATCATGTAACGATTTAATTCAAGTTAATACATTTGCTATTATTTTAAGCATAGTACTTTTTTTTTTTGCATTTGAATATTTATGCAATTGAAAATAATATTTAATTAAGCTGCACTGCCTCCAACATATATTTAGCATCTAATTCAAATTTATTTTGGATTGGAAAAACATATTTTTGCTGTATGGGATAATACATTTTTCATATATTTTGGCATTTGAGTGTTTAAACAATTGAAAAATAGATTTCATTAAGCTGTGCTGTCTCCAACATATATTTAGCATCTATTCAAAATTCATTTTGGACAGAAAGACATATTTTTGCCGTATGGGTTATTTAAAATGACTGTATTTACATGATCAGATACAAACAGCTGCCGTTAGCGGTTCAACAGGGGCTGGATTTAGATGAAAGATTTGGCACGACACCACCACAGGTCATAAACGACAAGCAGATTATGATGTTGCGCTTCTGTAGGAGGTCTCATGAGCTGCTATTTTGTTTTCTCCAACTAGTCCGGTTAAGAAAACAGGTTGAAACAGGCTGGAACTCTGGGTAGTTATCAGAACGGCTGACGCGGGCCTCTGAATGACGTAGGCAGCGTTTTAAGCTGGAACCATTATAGTTTAATACTAAGAGGGATGGATCTGCTGCAGGAACGATTCTGGCACACAGAGTGACGGAGAGGGTGCCAGGAACTCATGCTGCCAATTGGACCAAAACCGCTCTAGCCCAGTGCACCTCGTGTGACCTTCAAAGGGGACAGCTGACTAATATCTGCACTATGGAGTGAGTGAGAGTGCATTCAGAGGAGGGAATCGCACACAAACACAGTGCAAACAGTGACTAAAGCTCAGGGCTCTTGCAGAGAACACACATTGTTGCTCAAAAATACAGCACATTATCAGCAGGAGCACAGCAGCAAAGCCAGACTCATCGCTTACAAAACAGTATCATGGTTTTACCATAAAAATAAACACGCAAAAATTGATACTAATACCGCGCGATTCTTTGAAGTTAAAACTCCACAATTAATAATGAATCAAAATACAATCCAAATTGCAATATGGGCTGTGATTTAAGAACAT
Organism: Rhinogobio ventralis; assembly: GCA_039654625.1. NCBI lineage: Eukaryota > Metazoa > Chordata > Actinopteri > Cypriniformes > Gobionidae > Rhinogobio > Rhinogobio ventralis. Next base: position 3,790,210 of record CM077200.1, on the reverse strand, counting down.
AAATATATATATTTATATATATATATATATATATATATATATATAGTGCTGTCAAATTGATTAATCGCGATTAATCACATCAAACATACTGTAAAAGTTTGTGTTTAAATATGTGTATGCATAAATACAGGACTTGAACCTTTTTGAACCACTGTGGCTATTGTTTTTCCACTAGCCACTCAGCATTTTCACTAGACACAATTTTGACATCGATACCAAGGGAAAAAACTGCCATATAGATATTTTTAATATTATCTGATAATTTGGCAGCAGGTTTATTAGGCTGCTGTCACTTTAAGACCTGACACACAGATCCATTATACTGTTACACATGCGTTTTTTCTCATCTGTTTACGTTCAAACATGTTTATGTGAATACTCGCCAGGACTGGCATTTTGACATTATTTTGTGTGTATTTGACTGTTTAAGAGCAAAAAGCAGCAAATAAGAGCTGAATTTAGCACTGAGAGGCGGCTTTATGTGCGCGCACTTTGGGTGTTTGAGCGCAAAATCTGCAGGAATGAATAAAGTTATGCGCAATACGCTCAATCCCACAGCGAAATTCAAGCCTGTAACAGCAACAATATTCATCCGGAGCAAATTAAGTGAGTGAGTGAGGGGAGGCGGGTTTGTGTGTTACTCGCTGTCGGAGAGATGAGAGAGAGAGAGAGAGAGAGAGAGAGAGAGAGAGAGAGAGACGCTGGTGCCTATTCTGTGGAAAATTAGAATTGGAAGTGTTTCAGATATTTCAGTAATGATATGTATCGAAAATTTTTGACAACACTACATTGCACTTAGTTTATTCTTTCAGATGCTTTTTTTAAATTACTACAATTGAAAATGTATATATTACATATAAAATAGCCAAACTGGCTAGGAGTGACTTGCCACTCCTGAAGATAGAGCGTTTTCGTAAGTGAGACAAACAAACATCCCTTCATTATCCATACAGCCATTTTCCCCGAAATGAATAACAGGCAAAGGACCCAGCAGCATTTGCCACATCAGAGCTTTTGCAGGGTTCGGGTCAGCAGAAATAGACACAAATCCGGATCCATTTAGTCCACACCAGCCTAATCTGACGTTTCATTGAACCACATTTAATTGGATGGCTTGCATTGGAAACGACAGGCACGGTACTGGGATGGATGTATATGCACTATCAAAGTCAGTTTGTTCTTCTTAAAACGCGTTTTGATGCTACGTTAACACTTAGACAAAGCTGGAAGCTCCCACGTGAATATTAACACAAAAAACGTTGTCTGGCTTTGCATATACAATCACGTCTCTGAACAGAGCTGTCCACATGACACAAAACAAGCAGTGCATTTACAAGGCTTTGCTGCTGTTCTCCCATCTGACAGCACTTTAATAAGAGCAATTCAGACCTTTCAAATAGTCTAAAGAGCCTACATTTATGCAACTTGTCAATTTGAATTAAACAATGCATAATATGAAAATGACTCTATTCACTCCCCTAGTATACAATCCTGGTCTTATTGCATTGCACATTATTCCATTATATCTTAAATCTTGCTTTAAAATGGCTATTGATTAATGCTAACTAATAGCCCAATAGCTGTAGTTTTAGGCAAAATTTGCAGGTAAAATGAGCTAAATCCATAGGGTGAATTCAGGTTGAATGGGACACTTTTCTTTCCCAGTCATCTCAATGTCAAAAAGTGTCCCAATCAACCTGAATTCACCATATAATATATGGAAGGTTACAGCAATAGATCTGAAAGTAAAAAGCATCACCATTAAAATACGTGAAGATGCTCCGGAGGGTAAACTTAACCTTCAGTCTTTATGTTTTCAAGAGAGTTCATAAAAATCCACTCCAAACTCACTTTTCATATCTGGTATGGACTGAACTTTTCACCATCCCAAGCGATTCCCAATATCCTGTTGCATACGTCACATTATGGAAGTAAAATCCATTGCAGATGCAATTTCATGTTTACCTCAAACTGTTACAATAAAAAATTGATAAATTAGTAACCCAACACTGTAATATGATTTTCTTACTCTGTCCTGTTTTCCTCTACAAATACCTAAACATTCTTAAATCATGTTACAATGCATAAAGCAAAATGACTGTTTACTGACAAATTTATCAAAGTGTGTTTATGCTTAAAACTAAAATATAGTCCAGTGGGATAAGAAAAATTATCTTGTTTTCCTGTGAATTTCAATGATTTGTTTTCAGAAAACAAGACTTGCATCTTGATTTAAGAATTTTAGACATTTTTAATAGATAATACTATGCTAAGAAAGCGTTTTACTTAAAGCCCTTGTGTATGATGCATTATAAAGGTATTCATAATGTACGTTATAATGCATTATTTTTTTTCATAAATAATTATAACCAAAGTTAAAATGCATTATAATATTTGCAGATTCTGAAATTGGTTGTTTGTCATGTGTTTTTATGCCTTATACATTCTAAAGGTGTGTTCAATGATTAGATAAGTATTATAACTATGGTTACAGTTATTCAATGCATTATGAGGTGCATTACATGGCATAAATGTATTATACATAAAGGCTTTAAGTAAACTTTTTTGGTAGCACTTTATTTTACAGTCCTGTTCTGCATGTACATACTATGTACTTATTATAGTAATTATAACAACTAACTACCACTAACCTTAACCCATGTAGTTAGTTACCTTGTACTGCCCACTACTTTCTTAGGTAAGTACACTGCAAGTACATGCAACTGTAAAATAAATTTTAAAAAAATTTAAATAAAATTGTGATATTAAACCGTAACATCTTATTGCATTTGCTGTGTATATGTGCAATTGTGCTCGGAATCACTAATAAGACTTGTAATCTTGTTATGTGTGCTAAAAAGTCTCATCATCATTGAATCTGCTCCAATGTCTATGACCTGCAACAGCAAAACCCCGCAGAACCTCTTACCAGAGCTGTGCTAAAGTAAAGTCTGGCTTTTGGTATAGATCCAAAACAACGTTCTCACTCAGTGTCCCGTACACAGACATGCAGCTCAGGGTTCCAGACAAACAGAAATGTGCAAGTCGTGTTTCCCCACACGAGGAGGTTATGCTGGGTTATTTGTTTCACTAACACTAATTAGCAGCTACTGTACATATATTGCAAGGTTAAAAGGATTAATTCACCCAAAAATAAAAATGCTGTCTATTTAGTCTCCCTTATGGCATTCCAAATCTGTATAGAGTTGTTGTTTTTTTTCCATGGGGCACAAAAGGAGAAATTTTGAAGATCTTCAGTTCTCACAGCTTATTTATGCAGCAGCAGTTCATCAATGTCTGATTAAAGCTTCAAAAATAGACCAAAAAGTAGTTCATTCACTCATAAATAACAGCCTAAATTTAAATCTGTATGCAAAATTATGCACAAAATTATTTTCTTACGTAATGTTTCGTCTTGTTCTCCATTACAAATATCAAAAAATTCTTAAATCAAGATCTTTTTACTTGAGAAGCAAAGTCTTGTTTTTACACGAGTTATGCAAGATTTTTTTTTGAAGTTAAAAGTTGATTGTACTTGAAAAAAAATTATGGCAGCAACTTTTCAGTGCATTGCACTAAAAATATTGTTGGTTTAACTTAAAAAAATAAGTAATCTTGTTGGTTTAAAATTCTGAGTTCATTGAAATAAAAAAAATTGAGTTAATACAATGGTGTAGCAACTAATAATCCAATAACTGCCCATAATGTAATAAGTATTACATTATTATTGTAATAAATGTTCATAATGTAACAATTTTCTCAAAATGTAATACAATATTGAGCTAATAAATGTAATAATTTTTACATTATGAGAAATGTATTACATTATAAACTCACCAAAAACATATTGTCATAATTGTAATAGCTTTAAAAACATTTAAAAAAATTAGTATTCCCTTACAGTATATTTTTACAAATCTAAATCCAGTCTTAAACTACCTGCAAAATGCAACATTTAAATATTCATGCAGTTATTATTATAATATTTTTATTAAATATAAAGCGTTGATGCCTTTATAGTATTGTTAATATTATTTGCAGTATCAGTACTTTATCAGTATTTTTAAAATGTACTATAAAGGAATACCAATGCTTTATGTTTAATAAAAATATAATAATTATTATTATTAATAAAAGCTTAAAATTATGAAAATATGACAACGTTTTGGTGAGTTTATAGTGTAATACATTTCTCATAATGTAAATGTTATTACATTATAAGCTAGAGATTTTTTTATTACGTTTTGAGAAAATTATTACATTATGAACATTTTATTTTACAGTAATAATGTAATACTTATTATGTGCAGTTATTACATTATGAGTTGCTACAAATGGAGATTGGTTTAATCAACAGAAACTCAAAATATTATGTTATCTGAACCACATAAATGATCTAAGTTGATTTGACAAAAGAAAATGTTTTGATAAATCATGAAAATAATTTTTTACAGTGTGGCAGATATTCTTTCTTATTTTAAGCATAAACTCATTTCATTTTCTTTTCTTTTTTTACTTAATATTTTAAGTCACTTTGCTTCTCAGTTTAACATATTGATTTATTGTGCAGATATTTGTACCGGAAAACGACAACGTTTTTTTTTTTGCAGTATTTTTGTTTGTTTTTTATTTGGAGATTGATAAACTTGGTCATGATGAACATTGTACAGAAACGAGCTGCGTGAAGATGCATCATTTTTGGGTGAACATTGCCCTAATAAAAAAAAAGAAAAGACACAAACGTTGCATTTTGTCTTTCGTAGAGCCACATACGACTAAAAATAGACTATTTGGAAACTAGATATACTAGGCACTAGGTATTTACAGTACATTGTGCATTGGGGCACATTGTCAAAACAGAAAAGAAACAGACAGAGACAGAGAAAAAAAACCCACTTCTCATAACAGAAACATAAAGTACCCTGATTTACATTTGATGCTGGGAATTATGGAGGAATGTTCAGTCAATCTGTCCGCCTGTCCTTCAAGCGCTTGCAGGGAAGATTGCCTCGCTCGCATCTGCCAGCCTTTCCGCGCTGGAAAAGCAGAATAAAACTGTCACATTTTCCACACAGATGACTTAACAGCAGTGGCAGACGAGGCCTGTGGTGAGCGTGAACGGGTACTATATGAGTCTGCTGTAGAGCGATGCTAAAACACTCACATTTGGCTGCGATCTCCATTCAAACAATCAGACAGCAGCTTAATTAGGGCTAAAACCATTACATATGCAAACGTGTGTACATATGTAAATAAAACGGTCCAGTTATTCACATACATTCACTGCCATACCAATTGTTATCAAACCAGCGGGTGTGGATGTGGATTTGAGACAAATAAAAACACAGTTTGTGTCCTTGGGCAAGAGAACATAAAGCCCTAGCAGAACTGAAAGGTTTATTCAAGCTCTAAATGTGCCTTTCCTGGGAAACCAAATAAGAGGGATTGCATTGCAAACCTGTGGTAAAGTTTCATTGAGCCTTCAGGTCGACGGACTGTCACTTCCTAGCTTACTTTCTCAGATGAATATCATCAGACTCTTATGTTACAGGAGAGGTGTGTGTGGAGGTTCAGTTAGCTGGCTTTTGGGGCTTTTTAGGTCTGATTGAAATAATACCTTCACACCGTGTCTACACCAGATGCGAGCACTAAATTTCAACACCAAATCACTGCCATTATAATCAACAGAGCTGTTTACAATGCCTTCATTTGACGGACGCCCGTTTTCTATTTCTAGCATGCTGCACAGACAATTTATTTTCCCTCTCTGTCTGAAATAATGGCCCGGTGTTGTGCCGAATTCTGACCCCCTGCCAGATTATTACCCCTCTAGTATAGGTTTAGGAGTAGGGTTAGGATTAGGCAATCAGGTAGCGACTTTAATGAGGGGGGAAATAATTTGGCAGGTTATCGAAGATCAGCACAACACCGTTTTTTACAGACAGGGCTTATATTAAGCCAGGATTAGGCCTTAGTTCAATTAGGGCATTTAAGTGACTTTTATAAATGTGCCCTAGAAAAAAATCATTACTGGCGTGCATCTTGAGACAAAACAATGGCAACTGACATTTTAAGATGGCTTTCAGTTAAAACAGCTCAAACATGCATTTTAGTCTAGGACTATCTTAAGTCTTGTCAGTGAAACCAGGGGAATGTTTTTGATGAATTTAACTCTTTCCCCGCCATTGACGGAATTTTCTGGCAAACCATGTTTTCACTGTTACACGGTAGGGGGGCGCTATTACGCATCTTCTGAAAGAGTATGAATCTCCGGATCAAAAAACAGGCGATGAAGAAGCAGAAACAAGCGATAGAAGCATTGCTTATGCATATGAAAAATAACGCAATCATCAAACATTAAACAGCATATAGGCGGTGAGCGGGGCACAACCTAACACGGGGTTAGTTGTAACACTTTTTGAAACTTTCCACACATGCCAGCATGACAAAACTTTTTGTATTTACTAGTGACCATATCAACACTATATAGAGAAAAAATTGTGGCAAAATTCAAAACTCTTTGGAAGATATCACTGAACATTCATTTAACCATAGCAAAAGTACATTTCTTACTGAAGTTAATTTTTCATCTCTGTTTTTTGTGTTTATTTAAAATTAGACAAATCTGATATTATTGTAATCTTATATCTGTTATTTAACAGTTGAGATAGTTCTCTAATGCTGATCTAACCAGCAGAAGACACGAGCCGGGGTTAAATCCCAGTTGCGCAGGTGGGGCATGTTGTCACACTGCATTACAATAAACCCCTATTAGAACTACGCTATTCTATACTTTTATGAATCCTATTGAGAAACCATGAGAAAAAGGTGAATAAAGACTAAGAGTCAATGTTCAGAATGTTTTGAACTATGCTGTATAGCTGTGTTTTGCAGTGTGTTTATTGTCAAACTCAAAAATGTATTTTGAATTATTAAAAAATGACATTATTTTATATGAAAACGTTGATAATTTTATTGACAAAATACTTTAGGTTGTCTTGTATATTTTTCTATTAGATCAGATAACATTTTAAGCTAAGGTCATGTTACAATGTACCCCACCCTATGGGGCACGTTGTCACATTTAACTTCCAATCGTTCAAGAAGTATACACTGTATTAATGAAACAGAACCACATAATTGTACTAGACGTGTGAAATTAATGTGGGAAAAAATAAATACTCTGAACCCCAAGTGGATTTACACAAACTGAGAAAGTCAAAAAGTGTTAGGTTGTGCCCCGCTCTCCCTAAATCAAAATGATCTCATGTTACTGAATGACGAGCTACAGGACTGTGAAGCTCTGGGGGTGTTGATGTCCACCTACTCCATCTGTGATTTGATCATCGTTCTGAATCCGATCCGGTCTTTGAAAAAAACGTGTTTTTCTCAGCCTTTTGCTCAAAATGTTGCTTTTTTATGAGACTTACCCACATTAAAAAAAGAATGCATGAAGTTAGAACAAAATGTTTTTTTGTTTGTTTAAAAGGAGAGGCTCTTTTCTTTCTTTTGATATATTGCGTGTTCAGATACAACGTAATATTCTGGGGGACATGAATGTTTTGCGAAAATGAGCGGTGGCTAGCAAAAAAACACTGGCAGGGAAAGAGTTAATTTCCTGTTGCACAAACTGTAAAAAAAAAAAAAAAAAAAAAAAAAAATCCCATCTTAAAAAAGTAAGTGTTTGTGCTGCCTTAACATTTTAAGTTCAGTCAACTTGAAATGTGAAGTGACAACTTGGATATTTGAGTTGACTAAACGTAGAATTTTAAGGCAGCACAAACACACTTTTTTAAGTTAAAACAACTTTTTACAGTCATGGGTTCAATTCCTAATGAATGCATGAACTGATGTATACCTTAAACGCAATGTAAGTCGCTTTGAAAAGTCAATTTATGTATTTAATCGTTTGACAATTACATCAAAGTCAGTTTATGATTTTTCTGTTATCTGGTCATCTAATTTAAACCATATATATATATGCATTTCCAGTGTAGACACGGTGTTGTGCTGCATTTACACTGCAAAGCCTAATGCACAGATCCAAAATGTTTACATTCACTATATGTGAATATTTCACCCTCATGCCGTTCCAAGACTTTCATTCATCTTTGAAACACAAATGAAGATTTCTGCCCCTCCATTGCAAGTCTATTCACCCAACACTTTGATGCTTCAAAATATGTGATGTTATATGTGAATAAAAGCCTAAATTAAAGGGGTCATGAACTGAGAAATCAAAATGCCCTTGATCTTTTGACATATAAGAGGTCATTGTACTATAAAAACATCCTGTAAGTTTCAGAACTCAAAACTTTCTTGTTAGTCTAAAAACAGCTTTTATTGAAGCCAATCTGCCATAACGACAGGATGTGGAATGTGCCACTTTATTACGTAATAGTGTGGCTAAACACCGCCTCCGCAGAAGAAGATCAACGCCTGCTTCTACATCACTGCCCATTTAGCCCCGCCCACTGAATCACGCATACCAGTGTAAATTCACTGTGGATTATTTGGTAAATTTGCAAACAGACTTTTACGATATGGACAGTAATGCGACAACATGTAAGTAACCGTGTTAATTCTAATGCCTGATCTGGGACCAGTGATTTCTGATATGTAATAATTCATGTACAGTCAGATGTTCTTTGTCTATGTGTCAGTAAACTTTACGTTAAAGCCAACTTTACGTTGAAAAAGAAGAAAATAATCTGTTATTTAATCTCTGCTAATATATACAGAAAGCGATCAAAGAACGCTCCCTTTGCAATCTCTGGAGCTGTTAATCAAACAGCGCGAGTTTATCAGTGACTGAGTTCTGGACTCTCGCCAAAACTCCCATTATAATCAACAAATCTCTTATTTACATTGTGTTTGCACTGTTAGTTATGATAAAGGCATTAGTTAGTGTGCAGAAATTGAGTTGCAATGACGAGATCACGGCATTCATGTGCTCAACATGTCTGTGATCGGCTACAATGATCATCACTGCAACCTTTCATGCCACGATCTGAATACAATGCATTAGATTTAAATATAATGCTATAATAAACACTTTTCACAATTAGTTAACCTTGAGAGCTGTAATAGTAAAAACGTGCTAAAAGTTTTCGAGAGAGTTCCACATGTAATACTAGCTATTTCATATGCAAAGATGTTAGCCAATCACAGCAGTGGGCGTTTACACTGAAGTCTCACAGCAGCCAATCACAGCAGTGGGCGTTTACACTGGAGTCTCACAGCAGCCAATCACAGCAGTGGGTGTTTACACTGAAGTCTCACAGCAGCCAATCACAGCAGTGGGCGTTTACACTGGAGTCTCACAGCAGCCAATCACAGCACTGGGTGTTTACACTGAAGTCTCACAGTAGCCAATCACAGCAGTGGGTGTTTACACTGAAGTCTCACAGCATCCAATCACAACAGTGGGCGTTTACACTGAAGTCTCACAGAAGCCAATCACAGCAGTGGGTGTTTACACTGAAGTCTCACAGCAGCCAATCACAGCAGTGGGAGTTTACACTGAAGTCTCACAGCATCCAATCACAACAGTGGGCGTTTACACTGAAGTCTCACAGAAGCCAATCACAGCAGTGGGCGTTTACACTGAAGTCTCACAGCAGCCAATCACAGCAGTGGGTGTTTACACTGAAGTCTCACAGCATCCAATCACAACAGTGGGCGTTTACACTGAAGTCTCACAGCAGCCAATCACAGCAGTGGGCGTTTACACTGAAGTCTCACAGCAGCCAATCACAGCAGTGGGCGTTTACACTGAAGTCTCACAGCAGCCAATCACAGCAGTGGGCGTTTACACTGAAGTCTCACAGCAGACATGCCCTTCAAACAGCATTCAAATCAGAGGGCTAAAATCATGCCTTTGATTTCTAAATTATGACCATTTTGATGGAAAAATCCTAACTTTATAAGTGCACCCCAGGAAACATTTTAAAACAATAAAAAATGCAGCTCATGACCCCTTTAATTCTATTCATCTTAAAGCGATCGTGTCTCTTCAGAAGGCTTGGATTAAACCGCTTGATTCATGAACTTTTTGAATGGAGGGACAGAAATCTGTCTTCGTTTGTGTTCTGAAGATGAACGAAAGTCTTTTGGGTTGGAAGGACATGAGGGTGATTTATTAATGACAGAATTTTCATTTTTGGGTGAACTATCCCTTTAATACACAACAGGCATTGTAGAAATCCCAATGCACTCCCTAACCTCAGCTAAGCACCAAAGTGATGATTTCAGACCACTGGACACGCAAGTGTTTAGATTTCAACCAGATGACCAAACACATCAGATATATAATAGATCCAGAACCACATTTGAAAGCGACCCAAGCCAGATGTAGAAAATACGATCTGTTCAGTTTGTATTCTTGCACAAACATGTATGCAACATGATCTGATCTGTGCATATCAGTGAGACAAAATCAGAACTGGTTAGCAGTGTAAATGCAGGTTTAGCAAAAGTCAAAATGACCCAATTGACTGTTGTTTTTTAGGGAATCTTGTTGATGATAAACTTTTTTTTTTTGTTTGTTTTGTTTTAATAGATTAAGCTGCCTGTTTCGATCTCAAAAATAATTTAGTGCATCCCGGGAATGTGGTGATACCTGTCCTATAGAGGGCGATAATGGTGTGCTTTGTGTTACGATAATCCACATATGGACCACCGTCAGAGAAACAAGACTTAGAAAAATAAAAGCATTCTAGACGTATCTGATTAAAGTATTTAGGACGTGATCGCTACAAACAATCAGCAAATACACACAATTTCCATTTTGCATGAGTTATTACTGATCTATGTACATGGCAGTTGTTAATATTCAGGTCACATCATTAATGCCGTCTGGCATACATTCAAAACCCATAATGCACCAATCTCATTTTTGTTTTTCTAAAATCATTTTTTTTCCTAGGTTACTGCCCGGGTTTGCACATAAAATAATTTACAGCGTCATATTTACAATTTCAAAGTTCAAGTGAGAAGAATCTGCAGCAGTTGACAATGAAACGAACACAAACGAACTACATTCTTGTAAAGAGACAAGTTCGTAAATCAACCCAATAGTCAGTTCGCAAGCAATCAACAAATCAACAATTCAGCCAGCGCTCACAGGCCTGCAAACCAAGCCCACGCACAAACTTTGTATTACGTTTACAGGCCATTAATATGCAGCATGTTTTAGATACTCAGTCATTTGTGCAAATCAGAATCAATGGGAGAACACGCAATGTTATAAAAATGCCACTGTTAATAGATATAGAAGGGTTTTTTTTTTTTTTTTTTACAATAATATTACATTATATAGATAATATTGTTTTTTTTATTATTATTTTATATTATTAAATTTAAAAGTAAATATTAAAATTTTTTAAGGTCTACACCTGAACAACCCAACCTTTCTGACCACTGACTTTCAAAATTGTGATTTTTTATTTTATTGTGACTGTAGTTCTTCTTAGCAATACAAAAATAAATAACAAACAAAGAACCATAAAACATTACAAAACCCGTTTTCATCACTGAAACGAGCAACTGCGCCCTTACAAACATAAAGTGGCAAATACTGCTAAACTTTAGAAAACAAAGACAAATTTGATAACATATTGCGAAAGCTGCACAACCTTATCCAGTGCCTTGAGGTTTCTCTGAATAACGCTGATTAAATTGCTTACGCCGCGATATGAAGCTTTCATATAAAAGGCAGGGCAAGGATATTGCAGAATTATATTGCATGTACAGATCAACATGGATCACAGAAAACAGCATGGTTATTTTGGTTTGCCTGCTAATTTAAACGAGTTCTGCAAAAGACCCATTGCATTCAAGTCTCAACTCTCAGTGCAACCCCAATGCAGTGAAGTATTGCCTTTATCGACACGCCTGAAGAAACGCCGTAAAAAAAAAATGCAAGCATTACACTCCCGTTCGATAAAACACAATAATAATAAGCTTATGTGCACAAATACACACGCACGCACACACAGACCATGTATATGGCTTCTAAACTCGGAATCAAGGCAGTTAAATAGAGGACGTTTTCGTTTGACTTGTTTTTCTCAGTTGACACAGACACAACCAAAACTTGTGTTCACGCTCAACTTTGGTTTTCGAGTAAATACAATTTGTGTGTTTTCTATTATAACTTCTTTTTTTTCTTCCCTTTTTTTACCTCCTTATTTACATTAAGATATAAGATCGACCAGCGGTCCATAATACTTTTTTTTTCATTGATATTTTACAACAAAGTGAAAGACAGTTAATTAGATTGCTACAAGTAGAGCTTATACAGAAAGAATGAAAACACGTTCACAAAGCGTCAGATTTCATCATTGTCATCTCTTGCAAGTCCCTGATTTTCTAGGCGCCCCGATTGCATTGTATGAACTCTACGGAAAACACCATGTAACACACGACAGGATTTCTTCCTTTCACTCGGGACGATAAAGACAAATATATTAAGAGGCATCAGAAGCTGTACAGGGGCGGCACTAGCTAGACTAGCGGGTGGAGTCGAGGCATCTGACCTTGTGAATCTATTTGTAGCGGAGACGCTAAATCTAATAGCGGTAAAGGCATGGTCACATTAGTGATATTTCAGTGAAATTTCATGGGCTTTTCTGTTGGTCAGCATGATGAATTCAAGTGGCCAACATGAAAATGAGGCAAATCTGCATGTGGATTCCTACTGGAATAAGTCATCACATCTTTCAACAAGCAGTTTAAGACACACCCACATCCTCGAACTAATGCACTTCTCTTCTCTAGCTTACTTCCTAATCTAGTGGTCAAATAAACACGAAAATTAACAAACAGTGTTGGGGAAAGTTACTTTGAAAAGTAATGCATTACAATATTGCATTACTCCATTAAAAAGTAACTAATTGCATTACTTAGTTACTTTTTAAGAAAAGTAATGCGTTATGTTACTTTTGCTCACCTGGGCTGGGCTTGTTTTTTTTTTATATATAACAAAAAAGTTGTATTTTTGGGCAAATGTAAAGACCCTTTCGCATCAAAATTGAAATAACAAGGCGTGAAATGCGAATTCACGAGTGGACAGTAGAGGGCACCACTCAAACAAACCTTTCAGCTGCGCTGCCATCACACTTCACCAATAAAAATAAAAAATCTAAAGTCATTTTTGCTTATGGCTTAAGTCAGCAGGAAGTACATTGGTCAATATACTGAGATTATTTGTTTTATTTAACATATTTAATTATTTGAGGTTTGCTTAGTATTCTGATTTTGCATTTCACTGATTTTATTTATTTTAAGTAATACTGGATGTTTTTTTGTGCAAGTGAGATGAGTAAATGCATGCTCACATTTAGTCTAAAACTACAATAACCATCATGTTTACTCACAATGTCTCTGTATTTAATCACAATTTCACTTAACAAACTTGTGTTACTTATTTGAAAACGTAACTCAGATATTTTGTTGTAAATTTAAAAGTAATGCGTTACTTTACTAGTCACTTGAAAAAAGTAATCTGATTACATAACTCTAGTTACTTGTAATGCGTTACCCCCAACACTGTTGACAAATTGATCTTTTGTAAGTCGCTTTGGATAAAAGCATCTGCCAAATGCGTGAATGTAAATGTAAATTTCGCCCTTGAAATTTCACAGAGCAATGGTAAATGTGACTGCACCTTAAGTCTGTCTGATCGCCCTCCCTTTGGTTCCTATGAAAAGCCATCCTACGAGCGCGGTGCCCGAGCAAAAAGAACGAACTTTGACTCACAAAAAGTATTGCAAAGAGTCTCAGAGTTCTCGTCAGAGGTTGGACGAGAGCCGGGATCTGGCTGTGAAGTCCGTCTCGGGAAGGCTGACTATGGAATCTTTCTTGCGTATAGCCGAGTCCGGTCCCGTTACGCCAGGCGGAGTGCCTGTAGGGGGCGTTGTGGACGGGTAATTCCCAGCCGCGGCTGCGGACGCCTGGTGTGGCAGTGCCATCCTCTGAGGCAATGCGCTCCGGACACCGGAAGGCCCTGGGACAGCAGGATGGGGTGCTTGAGGTGGGCCGATTGATGTTGAGGAAACGCGGGTCGATGGTGGCGGGCTGGGCGCAACGGGCGGGGCGCCATCTTGTGGCAGGGAGGGTTGGGAAGCTGACAGGGCTCTGTCGTCCTGGGTCAAGCTGCCCGTTTGGTGCAACGGTTGGGATCCCTTGGGCCGTGTGGGACTGGGAGCATGCTGTTGGATGAGCGACAATTGAGATCCGGAGCGCGCACCCATCACGCCACCCCCGTACTGGAAAGTTCGTCCGCCTGCCGCTGCTAGCGGACTTTGCACTGGCGGACTGGCCATAGCGACGGCGGCGAATGCGCCAAGCGGTGGCAGAGACTGCTGAGGAGAAACCGAAACCGGGCTGGCAAGGCTTTGCACCACCTGGAATCGTCGGACCATCCTGGGCGACTGCAAGGTGCTCGGACCCACCATAGGGCCACCGAACTGCGGACAGAAGCTCATTGCTACTGCTTGCTGTAGAGTAGCGATGGCAGAGCTGCCCTGCGATTGGCCAGGCGGAGCAAACATCCCGCCAGGGATGGAGGGCGTCATGGACATGGCACGCGGGCGCTGCAGATCGATCAGCTTCACCATCTCTCGGTCGTACTTCACGATCTCTTGAATCATCTCGTTCTCACGGTTGTTTAGGATTCCGGAGTTTAAGTCGTGCTGCACTTTGTTCATTAGGATGGAATTCTTTTTTCCTGTAACGAGAGATAAACATTTTGTATTATTGTATTGTATAATGAAAATTATATATTGTTCAGCTACATAGATTTGAATGTCAGTATTACTGTAGAAGGGTGATTCTATAATTGCAGGTACATCTGGAGTCCAAAGTCATTATTTTTTCCAGCTTTTTTCAAATGGTTATATTTTTAATTATTTTAATAATTTGTTACTGGATCACAAGATGTTACAGGCCAAAACAATATAATATTTTTCGTTAAAAGTAAAAAAAGGAAGTAACTTGTGTTCGGCAAGCAATGAATTATTAAATTTGAATATGTTTTCAAAAAATACTGAAAGAATTTCTGTTTTTCTTTACTTTTTGAAATGCAAAATGTATCTCCAATTATAGATTCACTCAGATATGTAGCAAATTACTGTCTTATTCAATTTTGTATTATGTTACGTTTTGAACTCAAGTTTAATGTAGGTAAAGTAGGTAAACATGCAAATTGGCCTGTAGGTACATAGAGTTTTGGCTGTGTTTCTGTCTAAGTGAGAAATTAATCGATGTGATTTGAAAGATGTGGTCACTGAATGCATTTTGTGCCAGAGCAATGATAAATGTTTTACAATCTAGGCCACAGAGACTGGTGTTGTGCTCAATGTGGGAAGAGTTTTGAAAAAGTGACCTAGGTATTGAGAAAAGTGTCCTAGCGATTGTAAAAATAAAAAATAAATAAAAAACTGCATTGAAATTAAGTGTACTTAAAGTTAATACATTTGAAATGTACTAAACCGCAACTTCACCATTACGAATGAGTTATTACAAAAAGATTTAAATGCATGACATTCAATAGATATTTAGTTAAAATATTTTAGTTTCCCATAAAAGCATGGCAGTGTTCAGCAGTACACATATTTCAAAGACAACAGAAGTAACTATAAAATTAGATATAAAGATGTAATTAAGTCCTACTTACATGGGTTAGTTCAACTAATTAATATATAAATTATAATATAAATTATAATATAATATATTTAGATTTAATTGTAAATAACAGTGCAATTAAGGGCCAGATTTACTAACAGCTTGCGGCAGCGCAAACCCTCTTTTGGCGTTAAAAAACTACTGTCCGGATTTACTACAGACGCGCTGTGAGATATTATCTCTGAAAAGGTGTGGAGGCAGGGTTATTTTTGCGGCTGACCTTATTGCATATGCATTTGTAGGAGTTTCCCTTTCAATCGCAAAATTTATGAAAGGAGAGTATTTAAATGAATCATGCGAGGTGATTTACTAAGGTTTGCGCTCGTCAGTTCACTGGTGTTTGTGCCATTATTTACCGCCCAAAAAAAGTATGTCCCAGATGCTAATTTGCACTGCTCTTGGTAGATTGTGTTGGTCATTATGGAAATGTTTCGGCTGCGTCTGTGCTCTTTAATGTGCACATCGTCAGTAGATCATGAGCTGAACTGTCCACTCCCATCGTCGCTTTTTTGGAATTGCGCTCTCACGCTAATTTGCCCTGTTTAGTAAATCTGCCCCTAAGTGTCAGAAAACATATTCAATTCACACTTAAGTATATTCTTATAAAGTTCTGTTTTCAAACCCTCGAACATTTACATTAGAAGTCAATAAGACAAGTGCATTACTGTTAACAGCCCACCATTACTGACAAGTCAATATTTAGTCCTAATCGACACAGATGCTGCCCATAAAGCTTAAGCTGTATTTAACCCGGAATAATCCTTTAAGGCATTAAAATGTTCACATGATTGTTCTATGAGAAACTTCAGAAGGTGGTTTTGGTTTCGCTTACCCAAGCGGTCCAGTCGGTCGATGGCCACGGTCTCAAAGGCCCTCCTCATCATGGGATACTCCTCCAATACCTCATTAAAATTGTCCACGGAGAGAGAGTACAGGCGACAGTAGGTCTCCGCTCGCACACTCGCCGTGCGACGACCCCGCGTCAGCAGGCAGATCTCTGACAGAGAGGAAAACGGTCAAACTCACACACATTGCAGACGGAAGGACATGAGCACCAGAATTATTTAAAAAACATCTTGATAGTGCCGTTCATCAGGGGAAAGGAAATCTGTGACCTTTTCTAGATGGCAAGTGTTTTTAAATTGCTTGAAGTCCTTGAGTCCTTCATTGAAAAGGGAATGAATTTAAATATATGCCTGCAGAAAGTAATTAAACTTTATCAGACTTCATTCAAAAGTATGTGATTTGAATGCTTATTACAAAGTGGTGAATATATCCTTGCTTTATTGAGCTCGCCTGTCTTATAAATCAAGTGTGTAATTATTTCAATGCGGAAAAAAAAATGCTGTATCCCATTTTAAAGGGAAATTCTGTCATAATTTACTCAACCGTAATGTCACTGCAAATCTGTTTGAGATATTTTGAAGAACAATTATAGTCCAAACAACATGACTCCAATCACTTTCATTAAAAAAAAAAAAATGTCCCACAGACGTATATACGTCATACATCTCAGCCACAATCATCATATTTTCACTGTTTCATGGTGAATGTTTGAGCCTATATTTAGAAGATCACACACACACACACACACACACACACACACGTTCTCTGGGAATAAATTTAGCTCATGCTATTGGAACACAACTAGTTCCTTAGGATGGGAAAAATAACCCATAAGCCTCAGAAGATAATAAACATCATTCATCGTACATGTTGTGCGTCATTCTGTGTATTAAATCCTGACCCATCCATCAGGACCCTCTCTGTGTGCTCGGTCCATTTCCCTGTCTTCTCTCTAAATCAATCCAGAAAATCCAATACACAACCTTGGAAGCCTTGGCTCACTTTAGAGAACTTTGTCATTCCAGCAGCGTTCATCCGGAGAACGGGGTCATTCATCAAACCAAAAGGCAGTAAATTAATGCTACAATCACAGGTACATACATAAAGGTGAACAAACACACACGCGCCGGTGCAGACACAAACACTCTTGTGGACACAAAACCTCATTTGCATCTAATTTGTTCCTTCATTTGATTATACACCTTTATACAACAGTTCTTTCTGGTTCTCAAAACTGATTGGCTGAGAGCCGTGCGATATTCTCCCAGCACTCCAACCGTAGTTATTTAGACCTCAGATATGTGACTCATATATAAACATAGCGCCTGTTTTACAATTAGTTTAAAAGCTTTCGCAGATGCGAGCTCCAGGCCATCAGCAGCCGTTCAGCGCTCATGTACCCGCAGAGAACAGCTTCATCTTGGCCAGTCCTTCGGGAATTTGCCGCTGGCTCTTACTGTATGTAGTTAGTGGTTAAACATGAGATATAATTCATTTGGGGTATATCAAACAGGCAATCTTTGGTCTTATTAATCTATTACTTATTCCAGAGCAAACTGATTTGGGTTAAGGGAAAATTAAATTGGTTATTTATTTAGGCTATTATCTTAAATCCTGTACTAGAGCGCTGCTTTTGTACGTTTGACTGAATTGTTTGAATGTGTTTATTTCCTACTGATTTTTATAATGGCTTTTGATGTTAATTTAAATATTATTATTCAATAAATATTATTTTATATAAATAATATGCCGTATTTGGTATTGAGAAGTGGTCCGTTAGTGATTGTAATTTTGACTTCAGTGACAGTTACATTATTATTGCTTTTATGAGTGACTGGTTGTAAACAAGGAAGTTGTTTTAGCGCTGTCTTTGGAAATATTTTAAAAGGACAAAGATATTGCTTTCCTCAGCGGACATTCAAACTGATTTTTTATTTTGGATATAATATTATGGACCTCGACCTGAAGAATGCTATATCAGATGCAGGTAATACACTCGTTTACTTGATCTCTCTCTCATAATACTCTACATAATACAATAAGCTTCAATGAAGCGACTCAACGTTCCTTTATTACTAGATCTAAAGTGGCGTTTCAGAATTAGTAACGGAGGCTTGGTCTTTACTGTCAAACTGTCAACTTGAGATCTGAATCCGTGGCGGAAGGAAGTAGTTCTGCACAAAAGAGGCTCCGTTGTTGTTTCTTATTTATTTACTCACTTGTGCTGTCGAACTGTTGTATAAACGCAATATCACACTCATAGCCGTGCGATATGGCTGTATATCAGTGATTACCTACGGCCGAATCACAGCCGTGCTGATATACAGCCATATCGCACGGCTACTTGTGTTGTATTGCTCATTTAAAAATCCACTCACACATACACAAAAGCCACTAGGGGTGGGCGATATAACGGTAGACACAATAACCAGTAGAAATTTGTCAACCAGTTGAGATCGTCTCTATCGCGGTTGCGCTCATATGACGTTGCTGTGCTGCGTGTCACGAAAGCGTATTGTTTGCATGCGCTTTTAAGCATTGTGGTTTAAAAACAGGTTATTTTAAACCACTGAAGCGCAATAGGCATCAAAACAGAACTCGTTTCGCTATATGCGCAGAGATGTTTCTGAGAGATGGTTTCTGAGCTGTCTTGAGAGACGCAGTTATTTTTGCTGCTTTATTGGCCTTAAACGGTTAAATACACACACACTTGTGTGTCAAAACGCCTGTCTTTGCAAGTATCCTAGTAAATACAGTCATTTATGCCTTAACATAACAGTTGCGAAAGGAAACGCATGTGTATCAGTATATTGGATCCGTGCATAAACTCTTAAAGTGACAGTAACCTGCTGTCTGTCATTCATGTTAATCAAACAACAAAAGAGAGAAACTCACTCACTGCTCTTGACTAAATCACTTTTTTGTAACTTTAACAAGAAGAATGTATATTTAATTTACACAATGAAGACCATGTAGTTTTTTTTTATACATTTGATGACTACAATTTATGTAGCATTTCTTATTTAGCGCTTGACGTTTTTCCAGGTAGATCTATTTTAGTTGTGCATTTGTTCTACTGTAGTTTCTTTTGTCCTATTGCTTGTTGTTATGTTATTTGTTTATTAGTTAACTCAGTATACTAGTATTTGTTGTATTTATTTAAATAAATTGTATATTAATATAAATCAGTGATACTGGCCTTCATTCATAAAAAGATGGCATTAAACAAGTATTTAAAATATACTGTCTTTAAGTTTTTTCTACATTAATTTGAAGATTAAATGTGAAATTACATTACATTATAAAATATGCTACAAAGTATAAAAACTTTGCGATTAATCACAGAAAAAAGTGTGATTTAATCTAGTTAATTTTTTTAATCGTTTGACAGCACTATATGTATATGTATATGTGTGTGTGTATGTGTGTGTGTGTGTGTGTGTGTGTGTGTGTGCATGTGTATATTATACACACATGTACATACATACACACACATTTAAAATGATTGGTCTATATATGGAAATGAGAATTTAAAAGGAAATGTGCTTACTTGTCCTAAAAATAATGTCAAAATACAATATCTTGTATATTTTATTCAAAATATAAATCTTTTTATTTATGAAGTGACATTTCGCATCCATTCAATAGCTCTATGCTGCATGTTAAAAATGGTCTCATTTGTGTCTATTTTTGTCCCGCCCTAATGAATTTTATGAGAAACATCAGCAAGTCTGATACTTAAATGAAACGGGAATGAGATCTCCATTAAGTCTGAGCTACGAAAAGGGCAATACGGTTTTCCTCCGGGTAAAACTGAGACTGATCCTTCTACACAATGCCCGCAGGATCAGACGGCTTCTCTCTTTTCTTTCTTTATCTCAGGCTGCACAAGACATCGGTTTGTATTTGACCTTTCCAAGGTCACGCGCCGAGAGCCTCTTCCAAACCCTCCTGCCCTCTGCAGCTAAAAACAGCTGACTCATCCGGATTTAAGGCTGCAGAAGGATCGTGTTCCTCTCCTCAGCAAAGCACATCACATCTCAACACACACACTTCTGGGGTCTGGAGCTCTCTCTCAATTGACTTCTGCTGCAGTTGAAAATTGAAAATCTATTCTAGATTTTGAGAAATGGTTGCAGATGGAAGAAGACTGTGACACTGTTACTAGAAAAACTGTCTAGAGAATAACAAGTGCTTAAATTACAGTGACATTAATGACATCTAAATATCAGTCAGAGCAGAACATTTTGATTGCCTTTACAGTTCAATTAATTTACCATCAATATAATTATGAACTACATGAACTATTATGAACTAAAATGAAAGAGGTCACACCATATTTGGCTTAAATAATTTCAAATGTTATAGGGTTCAATAAGGATTTATGCAGTTTAATGAAGTAAAGTGATGGTTTAATTCCCATCTAATTTACGAGGATAATATGAGTGGGATTGTACCTCCGAAGTAAGAGCCGTCAGAAAGTTTCAACCCAACAGTTCCTTTGGTTATCACGTTCACGACGCCGTGTTGAATGAAGTACATCTTCTTGCCGATGGTTCCCTCACGGATGATGTAATCGGCTGGTTGGAAAACCTCGAAACGGAGCTTCGTCAGCATGGCTGTCACAAAGTTGGGTTCTGCGTTGGCGAACAGGGGCATAGAGGCCACCAGCTTACGGCAGTTGAAGTTCACAATTTCCTGACAGCAGATGGAAAGACCGCAGAGTGAGAGAAATACATAAACACACATTTTACATACACAGCATTTACATCAAACATAAGGTGAGTATATGATAGCCGAGTATATGTTGGACTGAATTCAATTTATGCAAAAATAGGAAAGTGTTTAGGAGTGTTTCACCGCATTATAGTGAAAACTGGAAGCCATTCACAGGGGGGATTTAGTTTTTTACAGTTACATAAATTAGTTTGGAAGCTGTTCCCGGTTCAGCGTGGTTTTATTGTTTCGGAAAGCTTTGAGACAACTGCAGGGCCTTCTGTTTTTTTCAACAGATGTTTACAGACATAGACAGACCTTTGCAAACACACAGATAACCAAACACAAGCTCACCTCTCTGAGTGGCTCGTTCAGTTCCTCTAGGATGCTTTCTTCATCAAACATCTTGCCCTGGTAACGGTGCTCATAGTAATCGTGGATTTTCTGTCGGAAATCTGCCGGAAGTTTGTGGAAGGACATGTACTGCTCAACTTGTTTGTACTGCAGAGAGAAAAAAAAGACATAAATCCCAGGGGTTGATTTTTAATAAAACCAAAAGATGCATCAATACTGCTCGCTATAGTAATGCACTAATGTGTAGCATCACGTCAGCAATCAAAGTGTTCTTTAAACTAGAACAAAACGAAAAGCACGACTGCCAATTGTGAGACAGGCATTTCAAAGGGAAGGCACAAGTTCACAGGACTTCAACACAAGCAAACGGAATAAACATCTAAAGAATCATCATATCCTGTAGAATACACAACATTTACAAACACAAGCCATGCCAAGGCTATGCTATTCAACAGACACTATCACAGTCGTTCCATATTTAAGAAAACTGAGGACAATGAGAACAAAGGCAAAGAAAATCATTGGACAAATAACAAAGATCATCACTTCTTTGTTAACTTGTGCTCTACTGTATGTTTTGGCAAGTTCAGATCACTGTAGTCTAAAGGAGAGTAGTCAAAAATAATATACAAGCATGAATAACACAAAATTATATATATATATATATATATATATATATATATATATATATATATATATATATATATATATATATATATATATATATATATATATACACACACACACACTCACCTAAAGGATTATTAGGAACACCATACTAATACTGTGTTTGACCCCCTTTCGCCTTCAGAACTGCCTTAATTCTACGTGGCATTGATTCAACAAGGTGCTGAAAGCATTCTTTAGAAATGTTGGCCCATATTGATAGGATAGCATCTTGCAGTTGATGGAGATTTGTGGGATGCACATCCAGGGCACGAAGCTCCCGTTCCACCACATCCCAAAGATGCTCTATTGGGTTGAGATCTGGTGACTGTGGGGGCCATTTTAGTACAGTGAACTCATTGTCATGTTCAAGAA
This sequence comes from Rhinogobio ventralis, assembly GCA_039654625.1. Taxonomy (NCBI): domain Eukaryota; kingdom Metazoa; phylum Chordata; class Actinopteri; order Cypriniformes; family Gobionidae; genus Rhinogobio; species Rhinogobio ventralis. Next base: position 3,767,566 of record CM077200.1, on the reverse strand, counting down.
ACCAATTTGAAATGATCCGAGCTTTGTGACATGGTGCATTATCCTGCTGGAAGTAGCCATCAGAGGATGGGTACATGGTGGTCATAAAGAGATGGACATGGTCAGAAACAATGCTCAGGTAGGCCGTGGCATTTAAACGATGCCCAATTGGCACTAAGGGGCCTAAAGCGTGCCAAGAAAACATCCCCCACACCATTACACCACCACCACCAGCCTGCACAGTGGTAACAAGGCATGATGGATCCATGTTCTCATTCTGTTTACGCCAAATTCTGACTCTACCATCTGAATGTCTCAACAGAAATCGAGACTCATCAGACCAGGCAACATTTTTCCAGTCTTCAACTGTCCAATTTTGGTGAGCTTGTGCAAATTGTAGCCTCTTTTTCCTATTTGTAGTGGAGATGAGTGGTACCCGGTGGGGTCTTCTGCTGTTGTAGCCCATCCGCCTCAAGGTTGTGCGTGTTGTGGCTTCACAAATGCTTTGCTGCATACCTCGGTTGTAACGAGTGGTTATTTCAGTCAAAGTTGCTCTTCTATCAGCTTGAATCAGTCGGCCCATTCTCCTCTGACCTCTAGCATCAACAAGGCATTTTCGCCCACAGGACTGCCGCATACTGGATGTTTTTCCCTTTTCACACCATTCTTTGTAAACTCTAGAAATGGTTGTGCGTGAAAATCCCAGTAACTGAGCAGATTGTGAAATACTCAGACCGGCCCGTCTGGCACCAACAACCATGCCACGCTCAAAATTGCTTAAATCACCTTTCTTTCCCATTCTGACATTCAGTTTGGAGTTCAGGAGATTGTCTTGACCAGGACCACACCCCTAAATGCATTGAAGCAACTGCCATGTGATTGGTTGATTAGATAATTGCATTAATGAGAAATTGAACAGGTGTTCCTAATAATCCTTTAGGTGAGTGTATATATCTTGAAAGGATAAAAGCATCGACCAAATGCATAAATGTCAACTGGGTACTACACGAGGCAAGCTACTCCCAAGAAAACAGGTCATTGGCTATGAATTATCATTTTAAATGACTGAATATGTTAATATTGAATATATCAGGATGATGTCAATTGTAAAATAGTGAAATAGACACAAATTATTTCGATATGTATTGTGTCAATGATTTATAGCCATTTTTTGCAAATTTCAACTGTCCCTGTTGCTCCTAATAAAGCAGTGATATTATTAACTAAAATGAAAACCGTAAACTACACTTTCGTTCTTTGAAATAACAAATAAAATGAAGTATAAAAAACTTTCTTTCAACTACATTTAACATTGCTCATTTCAATTTAATTTAACTTGATGTAGTATAATAAATATAAATAAAACTTAATAAGAAATAAAATATGAAACTGGAAAGTATTCACAGCGTTTCACTTTTTCCACAATTTGTTATGTTACAGCCTTATTCCAAAATAGATTAAATGCATTATTTTCCTCAAAATTCTGCAAACAATACCCCATAATGACAATGTGAAAGAAGTTTGTTTGAAATCTTTGCAAATTTAATAAAAAAAAAAAATTAACAAATCACACGTACATAATTATTCATAGCCTTTGGCACCAATTACAGCCTCAAGTCTTTTCGAGTATGATGCTACAAGCTTGGAACACCTATTTTTGGGCAGTTTATCCCATTTTTCTTTGCAGGACTGCTCAAGCTCTATCAGGTGGGATGGGGAGCATCGGTGCACAGTCATTTTTCAGATCTCTCCAGGGATGTTCAATCGGTTTCAAGTCTGGGCTCTGGCTGGGCCACTCAAGGACATTCAGAGTTGTCCCGTAGCCACTCCTTTGTTGGCTGTGTGCTTAGGGTCGTTGTCCTGTTGGGAAGATGAACCTTCACCCCAGTCTGAGGTCCAGAGCACTCTAGAGCTGGTTTTTATAAAGGATGTCTCTGTACATTGCTGCATTCATCTTTCCCTCGATCCTGACTAGTCTCCCAGTTCCTGCCACTGAAAAACATCCCCACAGCATGATGCTGCCACCACCATGCTTCACTGTAGGGATGGTATTGACCAGGTGATGAGCGGTGCCTGGTTTCCTCCAGACATGATGCTTGCCATTCAGGCCAAAGAGTTCAATCTTTGTTTTATCAGACCAGAGAATTTTGTTTCTCATGGTCCTTTTGGCAAACTCCAGGTGGGCAGTCATGTGCCGTTTGGCCACTCTACCATACATGCCTGATTGGTGAAGTGCTGCAGAGATGGTTGTTCTTCTGGAAGGTTCTTCTCTCTCCACAGAGAAATGCTTGAGCTCTGTCAGATTGACCATCAGGTTCTTGGTCACCTCCCTGACTAAGGCCCTTCTCCCCTGATCGCTCAGTTAGGCCGGGCGGCCAGCTCTAGGAAGAGTCCTGGTGATTCCAAACTTCTTCCATTTATGGATGATGGAGGCCACTGTGCTCATTGGGACCTTCAATGCTGCAGACATTTTTCTGTACTCTTCCCCAGATCTGTGCCTCGATACAATCCTGTCTCGGAGGTCTACAGACAATTCCTTGGACTTCATGACTTGGTTTGTGCTCTGACATGCACTGTTAACTGTGGAACCTTATATAGACAGGTGTGTGCCTTTCCAAATCATGTCCAATCAACTGAATTTACCACAGGTGGAATCCAATCAAGTTGTAGAAACATCTCAAGGATGATCAGTGGAAACAGGATGCACCTGAGCTCATGGCAAAGGCTGTGAATACTTATGTACATGTGATTTTTTTCGTGTTTTACTTTTATATAAAGTTGCAAAGATTTCAAACAAACTTATTTCACGTTGTCATTATGGGGTATTGTTTGTAGAATTTTGAGTAAAATAATGCAGTTAATCCATTTTGGAACAAGGCTGTAACATAACAAAATGTGAACAAAGTGAAGCACTGTGAATACTTTCCAGATGCACTGTAAAAAAGAATAAAAATGAATATAAAAAAATGTAATAATGTCAAAAACACAGCAAAATTACTATATTATGTATTATATTATAATATATTGTATTATATGATATTATACTATATTAATTGTATTTATATTATATTATATATAAAAAATAAAACAATGTAGACATATTTTAAGAAACAAAAACTAATACAAATGTCAAATATAAAATATGAAACATAAAAATAAGTAAATATCATTTGATCAAAAAATTTTATTATTCCAAAAAGATAAAAGTATGTCCATTGTCAAAAAACAAACTAACGAAACTAGAAAAGTGTTTTAAACAAGTTTATTTTCTATAAGGCCCAAACAGGTTGATGAAGAAACACCACTGTCAGCATAAAAACACTTTCTTGTTTTCTCACATTGCTCAGATCCAGTGTCAGTATTCGTTCTTCAGGCAATGTACGACCCCAAATCCCACCCTCAGATCATTCGTTAACACTAACGAACCAAACATCCCTCAAACTGCGTTATTTACGGAGACAGAAAGAGAACAATAATGATGGAATGATCTACGCAAAACAAAGAAAGCAGGTCAGACCGGAGGCATTAGCACTGCAGTCGTGTGTGTTCCCTGTTGCATGGCAGCATCTCGCTGACGCAGGCGTTCGTGTAGCACCTGTAAAGGTCCCTGAACCACTTGTGAGAATAATTGCCTGTGTGTTGATAACGCTCTCGTTCCAGAACTACATATGAACATGAAAGTGGGCTGCATCTCTCAGCATCAGCGCTGGGTCAACGGTGTTCAAAGATTGTTTTTAAACGGAGGTCACATGAAAAAAATAATCAAATTTTCCTTGATCTTTTGAAAGAGTTCAAAGTGCTGGATTTTAGAATTTTAGAACTTCTAGAGATCAAAGCATCAATCACAACAGATGTCATTTAAAAGAACTCTTAAAGGTACAGTAGCAAAAACAGGGTTTCCAGCTGCATATTTCAGTGTTATTATGAGGGATTGTACTGTAGAGTGTCATAAACACTAAATTGCCAAAAGTATTGGGACACCCCTCCAAAGCATTGAATTCAGATGTTCCAATCACTTCCATGGCCACAGGTGTATAAATCAAGCACTAGGCATGCAGACGCTTCTACAAACATTTGTGAAAGAATGGGTCGCTCTCAGGAGCTCAGTGAATTCAAGCGTGGTACCGTGATAGGTTACCACTTGTGCAATAAGTCCATTCGTGAAATTTCCTCACTACTAAATATTCCAGTCAACTGTTAGTGGTATTATAACAAAGTGGAAGCAATTTGGAACAACAGCAACTCAGCCACAAAGTGGTAGGCCACGTAAAATCACAGAGCGTGGTCAGCGCATACTGAGGCGCACAGTGCACAGAAGTCGCCAACTTTCTGCAGAGTCAATAGCTACAGACCACAAAACTTTGTGTGGCCTTCAGATTTGTTTTTCAGGGGTTGGGCTTGGCCCCTTAGTTCCAGTGAAAGGAACTCTTAATGCTTCAGCATACCAAGATATTTTGGACAATTTCATGCTCCCAACTTCAAGGGAACAGTTTGGGGATGGCCCCTTCCTGTTCCAACATGACTGCGCACCAGTGCACAAAGCAAGGTCCATAAAGACATGGATGAGCGAGTTTGGTGTGGAGGAACTGACCTCAACCCAATAGAACACCTTTGGGATGAATTCGAGCCAACATCAGTGCCTGACCTCACAAATGCGCTTCTAGAAGAATGGTAAAAAAATTCCCATAAACACACTCCTAAACCTTGTGGAAAGTCTTCCCAGAAGAGTTGAAGCTGTTATAGCTGCAAAGGGTGGGCCAACTCCATATTAAACCCTACGGATTAAGAATGGGATGTCATTAAAGTTCATGTGCATGTAAAGGCAGGCATCCCAAAACTTTTGCCAATATAGTGTATGTGTTGAAAAATTATCCTCAGTTCATCATTTGGACTATTTTTAACAGCCTCCAGTGGATCTATACCCTCAAACAGCTTTTCCTAGGCTTTCATTGATCCAGATGCTTCGCGGTGAAGATGTCACTCACTTTAGTCATTTGAAGAACCAGCAGTGTTGATCTAAGTGGATCACTGATGGACCGATAAAGACAATTGTGTTTAATGGCCGAGTCAGAAGAAAGCAATGTGATAGAGATGGAATGATAGACCTGTGTGACGTCAAACTACATCCTCTCTCTTGCCTCATTTACAGCCAAATTGAATGAAAACTGAGTCATTTACTGATCAGTGTGAGAGGTTATGGACAAGGACAGGTCAAGACATGCAACTGTTCTCATTGGTTAGTATATGAATGGTGATGTTATTACTAACATTACCGTACATTTGGGGGGGTTCTTAGAATCCATTTTAATACCTCAAAACAACACTCATATTTATATACCATAAATTGACAAGGCATAGCAAAAGCCTTCAAAGAATACAATGGTATTACCATGGTATCATGGTATTGACCAAAAAATATATGGTGTAATGATGGATTTCCGTGGTATATTTTAAAGGCAATACTATGGTATTTTTTGTAAGGGGGTTGGAGCTCCTTGTGTTCTAGAATGCTTCCCAATTCCTCTTGAATAACCTGAGTCGTGCGTATGATCTGTGTGCTATTTCTGGCTGTAAAAGGATGGTCCCTGTCCTGTCCCTGCAGAGGAACAGAAGCAGGCGGACAGCAGCAGTCACATACACTCAGTGCGCCGCTGCAGATTTGGAGCGTGTCTAACAGAAAGCCTGTTTATAAATGCACACACTGCACAGAGAGACATCAGAGAGGAGAGGAGAGGAGAGGAGAGGAGAGGAGAGGAGAGGAGAGGAGAGGAGAGGAGAGGAGAGGAGAGGAGAGGAGAGGAGAGGAGAGGAGAGGAGAGGAGATGAAGAGGGCAGACACCAGAGAAGAGGAGAGGAGAGGAGAGGAGAGGAGAGGAGAGGAGAGGAGAGGAGAGGAGAGGAGAGGAGAGGAGAGGAGAGGAGAGGAGAGGAGAGGGCAGACACCAGAGAAGAGGAGATAAAGAGGAGAGGAGAGGAGAGGAGAGGAGAGGAGAGGAGAGGAGAGGAGAGGAGAGGAGAGGAGAGGAGAGGAGAGGAGAGGAGAGGAGAGGAGAGGAGAGATGCATGAAACTAATCAAAAGTGACAGGAAAGACATTTAAAATGTTATAAGATTTCTATTCAAAATAAACGCTGTTCTTTTGAACTTTCTATTCATCAAAAAATCCTGAAAATCCTGTGTCCCAAAAAATGAAGCAGCACAACTGTTTTCAACACTGATAAATAAGAAATGTTACTTCTTATATTACACACACACACACATTCTCAACCTCAGTGATTTAAAACAGCCTAAATTGACTAAATGACAGTATTAGAACACTGGGGCACCATATTGATTCCTGTCTAAAGATTTTCCAGTCTAGGTAAAAGCAAACAAAACCCTGGACCCTCAATCCCTGCATCTTAGATAAATGGAAATCAGAGCGCTCTCTCTCTCTCTCTCTGTGTGTGTGTGTCTCTCATGTTGTGAAGTCCAGGTGTTCTCTTGCTGAAAATAAAGATGAAGTAGTCTAATTTCAGGTTTGGATCAGAGATGTATTATTCACCACACTGATTCTAGAATAAATCACCTCATTATGGTACTAAGCACATTTCTACCTGCGGGTACATTGAGCCGAGCCAAAGCTAGCCTGCCCTCGAGCCGCTAGACAGAGTCTGAACTCGCACAGAGAAGTCTGTGTCACTGTTATTCAGCGAAAAAAGTCATTAAGTTTTAAGGAACCAAAGCCATCTTTCAATATATGGTTTTTAAGACCTAATTTCGGTCATATTGTGATAGATATCTTTGATAGATATCTGTCAATTATCTATGAGACGTGTAATCAGTTACCCAATGTACATAGTTACAGGTACAGTACACACAAGGGCCTTATCACAAGGCCTTACTAAAAAGTAATGTGGCAACACCACAGTACTGAAATTCAAGTACCATGGTATTTATATGATACTCTTCCAAAGTACAAAATACCATAGTAGCTTTTTGCTAATGCTGTAAATACAAATGAATTTCAAACACCATTTTTGCACCCCTGAAGGGCACTTCGGGAAGGGGACGCCAATTGTAGGGGCGTTCCAAATGAAAGTGAACCAGTAAATCCCTTCACAAAGGTCCGTTAGCGAAGGGAACATGCAATGGTCACTTCAAGGAAGTAATTTAATAATTTATGGTCATGTTCTGTCAACAGTAGGCCTATTCAACAACTAAATTAAAACTGTGATTTCTTGTGCAAGAACATACTGTGAGAAGGACCTATAAACCTACAATCAAAATACAGATTAAAATCAAACATGCTAACAAAAAAGCAAAACCAAAAGCATGTATATACCGATCAGGCATAACATTATGACCTCTCACAGGCAAAGTGATTATCTCTTCATCACCTGTAAATGTGTGGGATATATTAGGCAGCAAGTGAACATTTTGTCCTCAAAGTTGATGTGTTAGAAGCAGGAAAAATGGACAAGCATAAGGATTTGAGCGAGTTTGACAAGGGCCATATTGTGATGGCTAGACGACTGGGTCAGAGCATCTCCAAAACTGCAGCTCTTGTGGGGTGTTCCCGGTCTGCAGTGGTCAGTATCTATCAAAAGTGCTCCAAGGAAGGAACAGTGGAGAACCGGCTACAGGGTCATGGGCGGCCAAGGCTCATTGATGCACGTGGGGAGTGAAGGCGAGCTACTGTAGCTCAAATTGCTTAAGAAGTTAATGCTGGTTCTGATAGAAAGGTGTCAGAATACACAACAAAGTAGATGCTCAAATTTTTACACATATAGCAGGTGAACAGAATTGTATACTGTGCTTTGTTTTTGAGTTTTACATCTATGATATAGTCAAGGCATATTGTGATCACAAAGTCTAAAAAGGTCTTGTTTCTTAGTTAACGAAAACTTTGTTTTAATGTGGTATTAGTTTGAGTTATCTATAATAATATAAAATAATTTGCTCAACTAAGTTTACAACTTTGGTATACAGCTTTATACTAAAGTGAAAAATCCCTCAAGAACCGGATGTGTCTGTTCAAGAACAGTTTCATCCTGAAGGCCAGAGATCCTCGGGGAGAACAAAATTGATGAAGTACTGCATTAATTAAAGAGTCTCAATGTTTACCCACCCATATGCAAGGACGACAGTCTTTGGGGAGAGACAGGCGGAGAGACTCTGGTGTATTTTGAGATTGCTAATGGACGTACAGAAAGAATCACAGATATCAGGAGGCTTTGCACGGAGAAGACAAATGATTCTAGAAGGTTAGTGCAACAAAGAGGAGAGAGAGAAAGAGAAGACAGAGATCTGGTGATATTTGTCATGCCTGTTTCCTCAGGCTGTTCTGAGAAGCAGCGGGCGGTAAGGAAAGCTCAGTGAAACCCGAGAGATCCGTTGTGGTGTCAGTCTGCGGCAGTGGCAGCTGCTGACTGCAGGAGAGAGAGAGAGCCTGTGTTTCTGCTCAACGCCCAATCAAAGAGCACAATGAATGACAATAGCAGAAGAAATTTGTCTCTTGTTATTTCCTGAAAAATATTCCAGACCCCCCACAAGCACCGGAGTGGCTTCACTGCGGGGATCTACAACCTAGAGTCGCATAACCAGACTCTTAATTATCACCAAACGTCTAATGCACACTGCAGCTTATTCTGGCTAACAACCAACCAGTTGGACAGGAACAGACTGTCTGACTGACATACAAAGACAACAAATACAGTTTGTTTTGTTTTCACCTGCCATTTAGGGTTTATCTGAAAGCTTACACCACAAAAACAGCCTGGCAAGGAAAACACTCATTCAAGCTCTCACACAACAGTTTTGGTCTGTGACTGACTGTATAGAAAACAAAGAACAAATAAGATATTTTAAGTGCACAAAACAAAACTAAATGTGAGAAATAATTCAAATGTTTGGGGTCAGTAAGTTTTTTTTAAATATTGAAATAAGTCTTTTATTATATTATCTTTTATTTGATCAAAATGTGAAAATATGAAAAGTGTGAAATATTATTATCATTTAAAATAACCATTTTCTATTTGCATATATTTTAAAATGTAATTTATTTGTGTAATAAATCATTTCTCCAGTCTTCAGTGTCACATGACCCTTCAGAAATTATTCTAATGTACTGATTATTATCAATGTTGAAAGGACGCATATTTTCTTTATATTTTTCTTTCTTTGTTGAATAGAAAGTTCAAAAGAACAGCATTTATTTGAAATCGAAATCTTTTGTAACTGTCTTTGCTGTCATTTTTGATCAATTTAATGTAAAAAAAACTATTTGAATGGTAGTGTAACTCTTAACAAATAATAAATGACAGATAAAGCATAACTGATGGATCTTTGGAGATCTGTGGGTGAGCACAAAAATTGCTTGTACCTCTGAAAATGCTTTTATGGCACTTCTGCGAAACAGGTGCATTATATGTTTTCCAGACGCAGCAATTATTCCAGCTCAAACTGCTATAGAAACAATGGTGATTAACAGAATATGGGAATGAGGCTACGAGCAAAACCCAGAACATAAATGGTGACCAATGAGCTGGGAACAGTTTTGCTCACATTTTTAACAGAACCAAGGAGAAAATGCAACATTGTAACAATTAAGTCCCATTTTGGAACCAGGCAAACAGGGAACAGATTCATGAAAATCTTCTTTTTTTTTAAATGTCCCCAGAATGAGTATGTGAAGTTTCAGCTCAAAAAACCCCACAGATCATTTTTATAGCATGTTAAAATTGCCACTTTTTGGAGGTGAGCAAAAACGGAGAAGTCTGCGTCCCGCAGTTCCACAAACCACGCCTATTCAAATTACGCCTACTACAACAAGTAACGCCTCCCGCAAAGAAATAAGTCTGGGTGTCATTGACTAAAACAATCTTTTGAAATAATAAGATTTGAAAGCAATATAAGCTTGTCTTACAAAGTTTCATACATAAAACATAAAATAAATCAAATATGAAATAACTTAAGAAAAAGTAGTAAAACATAAAATAAATTATACTATCAAATTAATACTCGGCGTCTGGTGATCTATGTTATACGATCTGTATGCCTTATCACTAGGTGACGATAGTGAAGCTTAAAAAGCGAGGAAAGTGAAGTAGAAGAAGAGCAATACTAGCGATTTCAGATGGAGGGGCTCTGAGGACATCCTGAATGGCTATTTCATTGTAGGGGGCATAACTTGAGGTTGGGACATAATTAGTAGGGCCGTGATTTGTAGTACTGTGGGACGCAGTCGGACACACTTGCAAAAAGTGCCGTTTTTGTGTGTGTCTCTTTAAATGCAAATAAGCTGGTGCTCCTGGCCCCCTTTCAAGAAGAGGGCGGAGCTTAAAAACCTCATACCAGCAACAAAACAGGACAATCTCACACACTGAAAATGTCTGAAACTGTAAGTAGCGGTATTCAGTTTGAACCGGAGTCGGACAATGATGCCTACAGAGCCAGAGAATATATTCTTCATGGAGATAGAACAGGTTAAGTTTAGTTTAATTACAGTTATAACTTATGTTGTCATCTTGCTTTTATCCACTATTAGTACAAGCCTGTTGTAGAGGACCCCGTCCAAATGATGGCCAAAACTTTACTGATGAGTTTTATGAAGTTTATTGTACATCACACAAAAGATGAAGCGTCCGTTTTCACTCCAGATAATTAATGTAAGAGCTGAATAAAACACAGTACAAGAAGTGCGCTCTCCCTTGTATTATCATCAACATACACAGGGAATTACACAAAAACACTCGTTACAACTAACAAATATATACAAACCGTATGCTTTTTATATCCATTAAACAACTCCAGTGAACTGTAATAAAGTGCGTGCTCACCCTTACATTACTGCCGTGGCCAGTGTCGCTCCGGAGACTATAAGCTGGATCACGAACTGATCCATCCTTGAGTAACAACTTTTTAGCAAAACCTGTGTTTTGTATTGTCCCTTTGTATTGACCTGCTACAGCTGCTCGAATGCAGAGAAAATGGCGAACAGTGTACAACTGGCTGAGGGCGGAAACTATGCTAATACTGGACAGTCCGTCAGTGGTCATGGGCGGGGCCTGAGCAGTATGATGTCATACTGTTCCGAAAATTAAAATGGCTCGATAATTGAGACTGTTTAGGTTTTCTAGGAATTAAAAAAAAGGAGTGAATGGATTTGTATTATTGTAGGGTGGTTGTGTCACACTGCTATGAAAACGTTTTATATGGAAAGTGAATTTTGCATCCGATGTCCCCTTTAAGTGATATTATAAAATGTTCATTAGAAAAATTTCTGAAAAATATTTTCTATAAAATGACAGACTGTGATTATGTACTATCATTAGGTTTCCTTCTCTAATACAACAAATTTAAAACACAAATCTTAATGATATATGTATCTATTAACTCATTTTTAAGTAGAAAGCATGATAAAAATGCCATGAAAAAATGTGATAAAGTGATAAAAAATTGTTTTTTTTATCACAAACGTGATGATAAATGTGTGAGATCACTCTCTCTGGTTCCATGAAGAACCTTTAACATCCATGGAAACTTTCATTTCCACAAAAGATCGTTTTTAGTGGAAAAAGGTTCTTTTTTTGAACGTTCTTCACACAAAGAAAAAAATATTCTTTTAAGAACTGTTCACTAAAATTTGGTTCCAAAAATGGTTCTTCTGTGGCATTGCAGCAAAAACTTTTTGGAAGCTTTATTTTTCAGAGTGTATGATAAAAAGATGAGGGAAAAGAAATATTTTGAGAATACAAAATCTTTATTTTTTTCTTAAGTTGGAAAACATGAAAATAGTATCTAAGAAGAACTTTAGATGCCCTCAGGGTCAAATTAACTTTTTATTCCTGGGATGTGCACATCTAAGAACCATTGCAACAGCACAAAGTCAGCCAATCAGATTGAAGCATCTTATTTTAAGAAAGCCATTGCCATGTTTGTGTCTCCATTGCATCGAGATAGCAGAGCAGCGTCTTTCTTCTACCTGTTCCAATCTGTCCGGCTCTGTCAATCTCTTTTAGTATCTAGACCACTTCCCGGCCTTCCAGATTTAGGACTCCGTCAACACACTTTTATAGCAGCGATAAAAATAAGCAATGCTCACAAATGCACACACACACACACGGAGCAAAAACAGCAGTCGGCACATTGCTGAGCTGAATGTGAGGTAGCTCACAGCTATGACGCACACAGCATTGTTCTATGTAACATACAGTACGTGACATATAAATTAAATACATGTCATGTTTCCTCTTCCTGCACTGTGAGTGTGTTATGCGTTTGCATGAGCACATGGCATAAAATTTCAAAGGACTGACTGTGTCTAAAACACGCCCGAGGCAAAGACATAGACAATCAATGGAGGTCTCTCTAAGAGAACTAACCCGCCGCTCTTTCATCAACCGCTGATCAATTCTCATAATACGCTGAAGTCTGAACTTGAGGTGTCCTGAGTCATTCATATACTTCATATAACAGCACTAGTTTGCATGACTGCATACATTTTTCCTGCTTGAAAGCGGAATCTTTTGCTGTTTGATGAGTCATGTCGTCTGAGATTTTATCTTTGTAATGCATTCAGCTCAGGTACGAGTTTCAAGTGCGAAGTGGCACAGACAGTCTGAACATAATAAATGATCACCTTAAGATACAGCTCAATCTAAAAATGAAAATCATGCAGTTTTTATTCACTCTCATGCAGATTGCTTTATTCCCTGTGGAACACAAAAGGAGTTACTTTAACAAATGTGTACTTAATTTGATGAACTTTGCACTATTATTGAACTAGATTGAAGCGACACTGAACTTAATTGAGCTGATTCTTAATAATGACACTATTGTTTTTTTTAGAGCTACTTTTTGAATAGTTCACTGCATGACTAATGAACTTTGCAACATTAATACTGTTAGTTTCTTTTTTTATTACTGTGAAGCTGCTTTGAAAAATCTGAATAAATGAAAATATAAATAAATGTAACTTGACTTGACATTGCTAAACATTGTACTCAACACCATAGAAGAATAGTTTGTCGTGCATCAATGAGCCTTGGCCGCCCATGACCCTGTCGCCGGTTCTCCACTGTTCCTTCCTTGGAGCACTTTTGATAGACACTGACCACTGCAGACCGGGAACACCCCACAAGAGCTGCAGTTTTGGAGATGCTCTGACCCAGTCGTCTAGCCATCACAATTTGGCCCTTGTCAAACTCGCTCAAATCCTTACGCTTGCCTATTTTTCCTGCTTCTAACACATCAACTTTGAGAACAAAATGTTCACTTGCTTCCCACTAACAGGTGCCGTGATGAAGAGATAATCAGTGTTATTCACTTCACCTGTCATAATGTTTTGTCTGATCGGTGTACAGTATATGTGCAATTCTGAAATCCATTACTTGCACCTCTGATAACAGATTACTCTACATTTTCTGTAAAGCTGCTTTGAAACTATATGTATTGTGAAAAGCACTATACAAATAAATGTGAATCGAATTGAATTCAACTGAATTGAATGTTTTATCTGCACATTAAGCTGGGGTAAGAAAATGTCTAAATGTTTAAAAAATTAAACATGACTTTTAAATAATGGCCTATTTACTGTATGGCTTGGGAAAACGTATATAGTGCACGAGTTGAATTGAGTACTTTTATGGTGCTTTTTTTGTCATTTTGGTCCTTTTTTGAGACATGAGGATGAGCAGATAATTATAGAATATAAAAAATTTTGGGGTCAGTAAGATTTTTTTTTAAATAAATTATTACTTTTATTCAGTAAGGATGCATTAAATAGATAAAAATTTACAGTAAAGACATTTATAAAATAGAAAAGATTTCTGTTTCAAATAAATGCTGTTCGTTTCATTAAAGTATCCTGAAAAAAAAATGTATCAGGGTTTCCACAAAAATATGAAGCAGCAAAAACTGTTTTCAACGTTTTCGTTTTGAGCAGCAAATCATCATATTAGAATGATTTCTGAAGGATCATGTGACACTGAAGACTGGAGTAATGATGCTTAAAATTCAGATTTGATCACAGGAATAAATTACATTTTAACATACATTCAAATAGAAAACAGCTATCTTAAATTGTAATAATATTTCACAATATTACTGTTTTTACTGTATTTTTGATCATATAAATGCAGCATTGGGGAGTATAAGAGACTTGGCACCTTCGCTTAGCTCAAAGCAAGACGATCAAAATGACGAGACAATAAAAACGCAACATTGTCAGGTGAACTGTCCCTTTAAAACTGAAGAGGCGCTTCAATTGGAGAATTTTCCAAACTGAGAGCAGCACACAGCGCAGAGTAGCAGGTCACTCGTCCCTGACCCCTACAGGTTCCAACCCCCTATTTCTTTCTCTCTGTCTTTCCATTTTCCTCCCTCCCTCGTTCTCATCGGTTCATTACGGCACCTTCAAGGACAGAATCACAGTGCACCACACACACACACACACACCTACATCAACTTCACGAGGACATTGGCAGGACACTAATCTGCTGCCTCATCAATTTTAGCTCGTCCAGAGAGACACTGTAATATTGTGCGCACATACACGCACATAAATCGTATACGTTGTCTGTCCTCCACTTGAGGATACACGACTCAAATTACTGGCTAAACGGAGCGGAAGGCAATCCCTCTTTTTCAAAGCGACCAATCAGAGTGCCCCATTGCCTCCACCAATCTTTCTGCATGGTAACAGAGCTGATAAACGATTGGCCGAGCATGAACTCTGAAGCCACGCCAAGTCTAATCTACTGTTACAAACACGACGCACAGAAATATGACAGCCACAAGCAAGTCAGCACTGCGGTGGGTAGTACATTAGCTGATGCTGTAGCTGCGGTCTCATCGGCTAATAGAGCCTGCAGTGAAAACAAACACAGTCAGAAAGGCAACTATCTGTCGCATTAGCAGTCATTATCCAATCAACGCAACAGCATCTGAAGAGTTGCTGACTCAATGCAACAGCGACAAACAAAGAGTAACAGCTGCACAAACATTAGCTGCGCAGGCTGATGGAACAATAGCGACTGTAATGAGTTTTAATGGATGGAGGAGTAACATCATGAGGTCAAGGATAGGGCTTGGCAACTAACTAAAAAAAAAAAATATGTTTGAGCACTAAAATTACTAAAAGTGAAATAAAAATAAATTAAAACTAAATATAAATATAAATATATATATATAAAAAAAACCTGACAACTGCTTTTTTAAGTTGTGCATTCATGCAAGTTTTTAGGTCTGCCTTACCCACAACTTCTTGCAATATAGAGGAGAATGCTTTTGTGGCAGTTTCCTGATGACTTTGCAAAGCAAGGCTCATGAGGCCAAAGCTAGCACAGCGTCTTTTTGAACTGTATGAGTCTATAAGTTAAAGGTAGGGTAGGCAGTTTTCAGAGAGGCTAGCAATAGCTCGCTAGCTTTGGAAGCATAAGATCCCACCCTTCCTTCAGAGCGTATCCAAAGCACCATAAACGCTGAAATGAATCTGCAGCTAGGGTTGGGTACCGACACTGGTACCAGTTTTTTTGTGGTTTAATATTCACAGACACTAATCTATATCACCAGATGCGTTCTCAGGTACCAAAATTTGGCACAGATTGATTTAATGTGAATCGGTACTCGGTAGTACCGATGTAATTCGGTCGGTACCCTTAAAAGTTCGGTACCCAACCCTATCTCCAGCAGTCAGGTGGTATAAGTAAGAGCTCTGTAAGTTGTTTATGTTCATTATTATTGTAATGTTATGTGCTTTGAGGTAATTTAATGTGACTCTCTTGAAGCTTTGCAGACTCTGCTGTGCGCTTTCATGTGTTTTGAAGGAGGCGTGGCTTTGGAGATGCTCTGCTTTCAAAGCTAATTTGCTAATGCTAGCCTCTCTGCAATTGCTTACCCTACCTTTAAATAATAAATTCAGACAGACATTGCCACTTACATGCAAATGCAAACAGTACGTGACAAAGGAGTCTGTGGTATCAACATGCAATTTTATAACACTAGTGTCCCAATTCTGCCAACATACTCAAAATGATGTATATTCCCTTTAAAAGCAAAGTACACAATACAGAAGGTAGAAGTACTATATCAAAATTAACAAAATGTAAATAAACTATTATATCATAAAACCATCTTCCAAACTGTGTTTTTGCCTTACCCCAAATTACAATGATACGCATATAATAATATATTAGTTGTTGGGACGATTTCTAGGGAAACTGTATAATGCTTCGTCATTCCTTCATGCATGTTTATGGCATATCCGTAAATAAAGAAAAGAAGGTCATGCTACCACTATATGCAGCTGAAGTAGCTTGAAGCCGCAACTGAACCTCGAACCCGAAAAGAGTTTGCAAGCAAAAAGGGAAAGCGACAGTATCCGTAATAAAACATGAATCAACATTGACTAGGTTCACAAAACAATGTTTAAGCTGGTAACAATGGCAGTTCTCTAAACTAATTACTGCTTTGGTCCTATTGCCTATAAATAGCCTTGCCAATATAGTTTCCATCTGATATGAATATCAATAACATAATATTGTAACATAATCAAGTCAAAACAACAATGGCATATAAGTTTTATGCTTAAACCGCAAGAGGGCAAAAAGTCACCTAGTCTAGCTTTATAGTCAATTGTTTCTACTTCATTATTTAACACCTCATGCACAGTTGCATTACCTTTTCCTGGTACTGGCGTCGTGAGGAGTCCAGTGATTGGATGAGGGCCGTAGCGTGTCCGATGAAGACGGCATAGCAGGTGGCACCAACAATCATGCTGAGCATCGTCAGCCAGATATCAGAGAGACTTTCCGGGGCTTGACGACCGTAACCAATACACAGCATGTGACTCATGGCTTTAAACACAGCAAACGAGTACAGCTCACTCCACGTGTCATTCTGCAGACAAAGACAAAGACAGAACATAAATAGCACATAATCGCCTATGCAAATCTGAAAACACCATAACAGTAGAAAGCCAAATACTTGACTTTTGCACTATAACACACTTTCACTCTATGGAAAACAGCAGCATCAACATTTTGCTAAATATCTATATGTTCACAGAGCAAAGTAATACAAATTTGGAACAACATGAGGGGGTAAAACTTTATTTCAATAGTCCACTTTAGACATTCTACTAACTAGTAACTTTGCAACTGCATGTCAACTAGCAGTGATTAGAGTATTAGTAAACTGTCAGCTAATATCTGCTAACACTTTATTTTGATGCTCCCCAACAGACATTCTACTGACTATAAGTCAAAGTCCCTTTAAGACAGGTCATTTCACTCAGCGGCCATCTTTGAAACGCCTCTCGGGCATGCAAGTGCAGCTCCTATCTCTTTGAATGGGGAAGCCAAGCTTATTAAATTTCATATTTGAAATCACCAGTGAAATCTGACAACAACTGTCTCATAAATTATGTTAATAAACGCTTGAATCATGACAAAAAAATATATTTTTCAGCCTGGACAAAGCTAATGCGCATGTGCAATCCTAAACGTGTTTTAGAACACTGCATGTTTCTTTAGCAACCGGAGCTTCTAACGGCAGCTGCAGTGATGCGATGACTTTACTAATCAATGATTGCCGCTTTAATTTAGAAGGTCGGGCTTATTCGCTATATTAGGTGTTGCACTTACTCCCATTCATAAGTAATCTGAGTGCACCGTCTTCCTATATATAAAGTCTTTGCTATAAGAAACTTTGCAAATACATGTCAACTTATTCTACTAACCTTAACCTAACAGTCTATTAATACTCTAATGATAGTTAGTTGAGATGTAGTTGCAAATTAATAAGGGTTGGTTGACATGTAGTGGCAAAGTGTAATGAGGGTGTATAAATAATGACTTGTCATGCTTGTCTTCAAGTGTGGCTCAAATAATATAATAATGGTTTACTGGGTTTTTTTCCCCCACATTTGGTGGATGCAAACAAACTGTAAATCAAATTGAAAATAAATCTGCATTCAGTGGAAAAACAGCTTCACATTTGAACCTGTCAGTGGAAAAAAATAATAATAGTAAAACACTAAATATATAACAGTAAATTTTCCAAATAGTGGAAAACAATGTTGTCACATGACCGCACTATGTTGCATGATTAATTAGGCGAGTGTCATCCACAAAGCCGTTCATGATGGTAAGTGGGAGGAGTGCTGGGGGTTTTCCTCCTGAAGTCCACTATCATCTCCACTGTTTTGAGCGTGTTCAGCTCCAGGTTGTTATGACTGCACCAGACAGCCAGCTGTTCAACCTCCTGCCTATATGTAGACTCTTCACCATTGTGAAATAGTGTCACAGTAGTGTCCTCTGCAAACTTCAGGAGTTTGACAGAAGGGTTTTTGGCAGTGCACTTGTTCTTGTAGAGGGAGAAGTGCAGTGGGGAGAGAACACATCCCTGGGGGGCGCCATTGCTGATGGTGCAGGTGTTAGATGTGCATTTCCCCATTCTCACTAGCTGTTGCCTACCTGTCAGAAAGCTGGTGATCCATTGACAGATAGAGCTAGGAACAGAGAGCTGGGTTAATTTAGTCTGGAGGAGTGCTGGGATGATGGTATTGAAAACCGAACTAAAGTCCACAAAGAGGATCCTCATACAAGTCCCTGGTTTGTCCATATAATGCAGGATATAATGCAGTCCCATGTTGACTGCATCTTGTACTGAGCTGTTTGCTCAATAAGGGGGCCGTGTGATGTCCCTCAGGTAAAGGCCCCGATATACTTCAAGCAAAATCGAAGAACGAACTGATGTGACGTCATTTCGAACAAAATCAGGCCAAAACAAAGTTCGTTTTTGGAGTTTGAAACAGCTTGCCAAAGCAAACTTTCCAGAAAAGTTTGTTCCGGCTGGTAAAAACCTTTGTACTTCCATTGGTCTGTGGCGCTTATGTAATAGATAGGTGTGCGCAAAGGCTCTGCCTTCTTTCACTTGGAAATCTTTTCCACTTAATTTCTTCTGTTGAGCCAGAGGTAAGACGTCCGCGAGTGAAAACACGAACGCCCTGGAAAGCTGCTTTATAGTAGAAAATTAAGTTGTACTTCTGATGAGACAAGACACTGACACTGTTTTTCATGTTTAATACGTTAAAGCTGCTTTATTTTAAGCAATCTATTGTATAAAGTGATATATAAAACGTGATGTGACTTTACTGGAGTGCTGTAGAGCTTGTACAAACAAACATATCCACTTTGCTATGATCAGATGCTTTTCTTATGCTTTATTAAAAAAGGTTGTTGTGTGTTTATTTTGGTATTGAGAGGAAAGTGTGCAGCACTGCATATTTACATGCATTTATTTACATCTAACCGTCGCTCTCAGTATCGTGGGCGGTGTCAGATGTTTGCTAACAGTATATGACTGGCCATATATTTCAAACTTTGTTTTGCCCCTAAATTGGGATGCACCTTGATCACTAGCTGGTGATCAATTGATAGATAGAGCTAGGAACAGACAGCTGGGTTAATTTAGTCTGGAGGAGTACTGGGGTGATGGTATTGAAGAGGGTCCTCACACAAGTCCCTGGTTTGTCCAGATGTTGCTGAATATAATGGTGGAGCATTTGAAGCAGGAAGGGATTTCACACAGCTCCAGTGATTTGTTAAAGATCTCTGAGAAAATGAAGGCCAGCTGGACAGCACAGGTTTTTAGACAGGCTGGTGAAACAGCGTCTGGGCCTGGTGCTTTCCTTGTCTTTTTTCCTGAAGATCCAACACACATACTCTTCATAGACCCCGAAGTGCAAGAGAGGGGGAGAGTGGGGTTGCTGGTGGTGTTGATGGTTGTGCAGAAAGACTATCAGAGTGGGTGTAAGACTTTGAGATTTGTGAGATTTTCAAATCTACAGTAAAACTCATTCAGGTCATCAGCCAGTTGTTGACTCACTGCAGAAGCAGGGTCGTTGGCTGAAAACCTGTTTTTCAGCTTTTCAGATCTCAATCCAATTTGAGCATCTGTGGGATGTGCTGGACTTGACTTGACTTATTCCCTAGCTGCCGTCTCGCCGGAGCCGCCTCTAAAGCAAGTCCGCTGCTGTGGGTGCCACAGGATTTCGAATCTCATTTACTACATGCCTCCATGCAGATCGATCAGTGGCCAAGGCTTTGGCATCCGTGAGGTGATGCATTGATTTCTTAGGCCATCGCAGATTTGCTTCAGCCAGGTCTTCTTCGGCGTAGCACAATGAACTTTCCAAATCACTGCAGACGTCGCTTCTGGATGGCCTCATTGATTGTAGGCTGGTCACCGCACTCTTTTCAGATACATTCGTTCCAGAATCGGTTGTGCCGAAAGACGCCAAGGATTTGTCAGAGGCATTGCATTTGGAAAACCTCAAGCTTGTTAAGTTCCGACTTAAGGACGGTCCAGGTTTCTGATCCATATAACACGATAGGAGTGACCAGAGTTTGGAAGAGTCGTATCTTTCTCGCAGTAGTGATGTAGACCTTCTTCCGCCTGGCCGATTTGGAATAAGAACTTCAGATGTGCTGGACCAACGAGTTTGATTCATATGGCGGCTCCACCTTGCAACCTACAGGACTTGAAGGAACTGCTGCTAACATCTTGGTGCTAGATACCACAGGACACCTTCAGGGGGCTTGTAGGGTCCATGCGGGTCGTTGCCGTTTTGGCAGCATGCGGAGGACCAATAATATATTAGGCAGGTAGTCGTAATGTTTTGGCTCATTGGTGTAGGTTTCATGCCATTCATATTATAACCGAAATGTCTACTGTGCCACTTTCTAAACTCCTATAAATAAAGCATTTAACTGCAGTGTGGCTGGCCGTCAGGCGTCTCAGGATGACAGAGATCAGTGTGTGGTCGGGGTCTGCCAGCAGTCTCAAACAAGAAGCCATTAAATGTGCCCTTTTTAAAAATGCGTCTGCTGCCTGACTTGTGCTGACATCCGGCTAATTCCCAAGGCAAGATTAATTACGGTTGCTGTCCTCTGAAAACCGAAAACCGGATCTACTGCATCCCATCATGACTCTATAAGACCCCAAATTATAGTTTGGACTCTATACGTTTACTCTATACGTGTCATATGTGTCAAGAGCCTAAAAAATATATATATTTTTATAATTTAGATATTTAGTTTTGGCCAAATAGCATACTATTTTTAAGCATGTGCACATTATGCGAATATGCATGGAATACTACATTTGTAAAAATGTGCAGTATAAAATATTTCCAAGTGTAAGTAAAAAAAAAAAAAGATTTTCAATAAAGCCTCAATGTGCATCCCATTTCGAGTTTCAGGGTGCCTTATTATGCAGTATTCTATGCCATTTTGTAGTATAAATAGTGTAAGTGGTGTGTACACACTAGAAACTCCAAAAATAAAACTGCACTTCAAATAATGATGATCTTAATTAACCGAAAAAATTAAGTTGGACACTTAGGTATTGCAGCTTTTCTTGTGTAGCCAAAGGGGAGAGGCTATTAATTCTTCAATGCTGAATGACAAAATAACCTTCATACACTAGACAGTTGAGTACATAGTGCATAGTATCAAGGCATAGTATGTACGTAGTATACAATAAGCAGTATACTAGTATCCCATTCCAAACATAGCCTGAGTATTTTTCTCCCCCAAGACTATTAGGTTGCATGCAGAGTAGAAGGGAAGAAGAAAAGGATTGTGAAATGAAAAAAATGGGAAATGAGGAAAGTGTCAGAGGGAGCAGGTCACTGTAAGAACACTGGAGTGAACAAGCCTGAATTATACATGATTCAAGAGCACTTTGCCTTGAAAACAGAAGAAGTAGAGAGTCCATACTGAAACACTGGACACACACAAACACACTAAGAGACATTGAGTTTGCAGAGACATAGGGGATAGAGTGGATAGAGGAGGACACATTGTACAGCAGTCTATAATATCAAGAGTATATACTAACATAAACCAGCAACTACACTGACTATGTTGGGATAGGAATAGTCTCAGCCTCAGACATCACGCCCATGGACCGCTGGCTGAAAGTCTGATGCATATGGCACATCTGGAAACAAAGATGCCGTGAAGTCAAACCCCCTCATGGAAAAAGAACGCCATTATGAGTGCTTATTGGGATCAACTAAAAGTTGGATTTTCAAAAGTTTGTGAAACATGTAAAGTTCACGGCATAGGCTCTTTAAAATACATCCAAAAGTTTTACACACCGGACTGTTAGGGTCATCTGCGTTACATTTTCATGAGCCTAAACATGATGCGGAACAAAGCGAACTGTGATTGGTTGCTTTACATGTCAGTCAGACGGCCTCTGGGCGGTCCTTTGCCAGTGTAAGCTGTGACGGAGTCCAGACACTCTGCCGTCAGTCTGAAGGTCTGGCTACGCGAGACTAGGATACGAATACTTGCATACTGTTTAGTGCAAACTGCATATTGGTTTGTTAAAATTAGTATGTGAAACACTATGCAATATGTAACAATAAATCTTTCAGAAAGTAGAATGTTTCAATGTTGCCTCAATTTAGTGAGTGGCATCCATTTATCATCCGGGAAGTTAATATAGTCATTTTGCATTTTAAATACAATTTTGTATTGCAAATGTCATAACATTTGGCAGTCTGATCACATAATGACGAGTCAAGAAAGAGATTGTGGTCGATATAATTTCTGGTTCACTTGTCACATTCAATATTGTTATATAGGATTACTCTTACCGTGATATGAGATTTTGGCTCAGCCTACAGCAAAAATACTACATTTACATACATTTGCATCAGCATTTGGCAGATGCTTTTATCAAACAATGACTTACAGAGCAAATAAGGTTACATTTTTGCCAGTATGATGGTAGCTATTCTGAACATACTAATATCTTTTGCAAGGGCTTCCCATCTGTAACTAGACTAAAATAGGATATGGATGTATTGCAATACATTTTAATACAAGTGCAAGCAGTATTATGAAAGACAGAAAAAGTCTATGACAGAATGGAAGAGAAACTATAAGCCACATAGGATCTGAGACACTTTCTTGATCGCTCTCCCATTCATTCGCTCATGCCCTGGTCTGCAGTGATAGGGCAAGAGGCAGACACTCATTAACCATACAGACGCGTGTGCCCTGCGGACGATAAGCTCTGCGAATATCAGACTCTTGGATTCTGCCCGTAATAGTGCAATCGGGCTGCCAGCCTGTTCTGACTCTATTTACAATAGCTTATCTAAATGTACAGCAGTCCTCGCATCCTCTACTGCGCCGACACACGCTGCTGCCCAGGCCCTGAGACACCAGATGCTGTGTAATATATGTTTTTAATCTCAGCCAAGACAACCCAGCATCTCTTCACTAAACCATTCATCTCTGCGTCTGACTGACTCAGTGGCGTTTTTCCATCTCAAAAATGAATGCAGCAGTCAGGCAGAAACGCTTCCTGGGGTAATGATACTCCACGTCTATCTGCTCTTCAGGAGGAATACATTTAGATGCGGAGTAAATTAAGGAGGAAAGCAGGATTACATTTCTGATTGGTTCTGTATGACACAAAGAGGTTATTGACCTTTTGGCCTGTTGAGAGATACAGCAGCTGTGCAAGGATGATGTATTATTGCAGGCAAAACCTGAAAATGAGCCACTTCTGGTTCCATCAACCTTAAGTTTGTGGTTTTCAGAAATTTTCAGTGGTGAACACACATTTTGGAGTAAGGAGCAGTAAGCCTTGATTAAAACGGATTCTGGGAACCAACCCATAATGTGACCACAATTCCTCCAGGTCTATGTTAACGGCAGTGTTTTCCCAAGAGGGCTGAAGGCGTGTGGTGAGAGGATTGAGAGCATCTTTGTGTCTCTGGAGGGTTTTTCTCAGAGGGAGAGACATAACATACTGCGTTTTAATCCACTTACACATGTGAGTCTACACACACACACACGTTGGGTTTTCATGTTTTATGGGGACTTTCCATAGACACAATGATTGTTATACTGTGCAAACTGTATATTCTATCCCCTTACACTAACCCTACCCATCACAGAAAACCTTCTGCATTTTTACATTTTTTTAAAAACATAACTTAGTATGATTTATACGCAGTTTCCTCATGGGGACCAAAAAATGTCCCCACAAGGACAGGGATTTCAGATATTGCCATCTTTGCAGGGACATTTTGTACCATAACGTCCCGTAACGTTTTACCAGGACACACACACAGAGCATCTAAACCCTAGTCACATCACAGGAAAACTGATTCAATTAATGCATTTAATTAGCTCAGGCTCTTACAGCTGAGACGCATATACTGTGTAGGCTATATATATGATATACTACTGTTTGGGGTCAGTATTTTTTTTAAAGAAATTAACACTTTTATTCAGGATGCATTAAATTCATTAAAAGTGACAATAAAGAAATGTATAATTTATAAAAGATTTCTATTTCAAATAAATGCTGTTCTTTTGAACTTTTCTATTCAAAAGAATACAAAAAAAAAAGTATAACTATTTAACAGCAAAAACAACATTGATAATAATAATAAATGTTTCAGTCAACAAAAGATTTTTTTCTGCAATTACAACTGGAAACAAATATTTCCTAGTTTAATTGAAAATAAATAAATAAAACAGACAGAAGCCTCAGATTTATTAGTCAGTGTTGTAAGCAAATTTGTAACGATGAACATGTGAACTCCTTGGAACCAAAAGATCAGATTTTCTTGCTTCTCTTCTGCATAGCATTTATATATCAGAAATAAAATCCAAAAAAAGGAACACATTTTCACTAGTGGACTCCACTGTGTCCAATGATGTTTGCATGCCCTTCACTTCCTGCTATCCTGATATATTTATGTTAGTACTGAGCAACACACACACACAGCAGTGCATCAGTATTTGTATACAGAAAATTCACAGCATGTGCTCAGATGCCTCAACATGCTTTGATTTATTATCGTTACCATAAACCTCACAGAGAAGCACCGATGATAATAATAATTCAATGGGTTTTTTTCATACTGTGATCTCAATACCTGCCATTTGCTACATGTAACTGCAAAACGTCACATTTTACAATGATTTTGAATTTTAGGAACTCTGATTAGGAATCTTGAGGAACTCTAATCGGTCTATATAAGTAAAGCGGCAGTTATTTTATGCACAGGTACCACCTAAAGGCTAATTCACACTGCATCGACAGACGCCGACCAACATGGACAATTATTAGATTACAGTACATCACCTCTCAGACATTCCCCGACCCAACAAGTGCTGATTCAGCACATTCAATCAGCAAAAACAAGCACAGACAACAGATACCAACAGAGGTGCAGTGTGAATTGGCCTTAAGATCATCAAACTTTAATGCATCACCGCTTGCCGGTAGACTGACGGCAGAAGGTCTGGACTCCATCCCAGCTTTCATTGGCCAAGGACCACCCAGAGGCCGTCTGACTGACAATCAACCAATCAGATGACGACTTTGAAATCAGACGTTCAGCCAACGGTCCTGAGGCTGAGACTGAGACTAGCCGGGATCAAACCAACAAATTTCCCACCATTCAGAAAATCTCAGGTGGTTTCTTTGTGAACGTCCTTCTTCGAACATCGATCATAATTTCACGGCCTGTAAACACGGCTGTGAACTGCCAAAAAACATCAATGCCTTCACGGCACACGCTCCTGGAAGTTTTGGAGTTGATCCAGCTTTTGTGTGGTTCCAGCAAGACAGACGACGTCCTTTAGGGTGCGCCCTGTGTAGCGCCGTCTGAAGATGGATGCTCTGTTTCTTTATGCACAAACTAATGATACGAAATGTCAAGCACTTAATGTAGAGAGCTCTCCAGAGGCCAAACCCTGCATCCATTCCAGCTTTCTCTTTCCATTTTATTTGCTTCCTGTGTTCTCCTCTTCAGCGACGCCTTTTCCTGTCAGATTCAGCCAGGGTTGTCACAATTATAAAATGTTGGCTGGCGTTAAATAACTTATTTTCCTATATCAGTTACAGTGTAAGCTTAATTTACTTAGCATTTATCCACTGAACTTTTCTTTACATATTACACTGGGTATAATGACATGAATAATATCTTACATTCACAAAGGTCATTCCATTAACGAGTGCCTTTTCCATTCTTTAAACTGATTTTTAAAGTAATTTCTTATTCTATTTTAAGCATTCAATCAGAAAAAAAATTATCTAAGTAAGTGTTAATAAATTGCATGTGCCATTTCTAATACATTTTAAAGAATAACTAGAAAATAAAGATAAAATGCTTGCTTATTTTTATTTATATGTTTTTTTAATTAATACAGGTAAAGATGGAAACACAGGGATAAAGTACAGGATGTTGATGTGTTTAGCAACAGCTATTCATTATTATTAAAGTATTTTGCACATTTATTTGATCAGAAATGATTGTGAAATATTATTATAATTTTAAATAACTGTTTTCTATCGCAATATATTATCAAATATATTTTATTCCTGTGATCATCATCATTACTCCAGTCTTCAGTGTCACATGATCCTTCAGAAATCATTCAAATATGATGATTTGACTGATAAAAAAATTTTCAGGAATCTTTGACGCACACAAAGGTCAAAAGATCAGCATTTGTTTGAAATAGATATAACCTTTGCACCCATTTCAAATAATGACTCATAAAAATACCCTTATTTGTAGGTCAATATGTGATTAAAATGTAAAGTGTGCAATGACTGTGATTATCGCAAATAACTGCAATTAGATGAAATAATCAGGTGATTGCATAATAATTGCGACAGACCCAGCTCTCGCTCTCTGAACTAGCACCATGTATGTAAAACTTCGCTTTTCTCCTTCATCTGTTTACGTAATCGCTCTCTCCTCTTTTTCTGCCCATCTCACATTCTCTCGATCTTTCCCTCGTTCTCTGATCTCCAGAGGGACGCTGACCTTAATGTCACATGTGACATCATCACGAACCTTCTGTATCCACCGATCGCCTCACAAACAAACTCATATCAGATTCACATCACTATAAAAAGTCAATATGCGTGTTCTTAAAGTCAACATGCATTTAAAACTGAGCCTATATACACTTCTTGACTCCCTTATGCCAAAAGGGAAAGGTAGCTTTCTTGTGAAAGATTCATGCAAAGACAAAGGATTTTCTCTATATGACAGGCAGTTGTAGGGGAAGAGCTGAAAAATAGGACATGATGACATCAGCGAAAAAGAAAGAAAGTTGTTTGAAAGGCTGAGCATCAAGTTATGATGATATTAAATATCCTGTTTTATTTGGAAACATGCTATATTATGGAAGCAAGTAATATAACAATATAGTCATTTAATGATGACTTTAAAGCTGTTGTATGAGAGTTTTTGAATACCATCCATAATATGACTTTTTATTTCACAATTCTAACATTTTTTCTTACCTTTGTGGGTTTATTTCTTCTCAGAATTGAGATTTTAACTCGCAATTGTGAGTTATAAAGTCAGAACTGCGAGATATAAACTTGCAACTGTAAGAAAAAAGACAAAATTGCAAATTCATATCTCGCAATTCTGACTTTCTTCCTTTGAAGTGAAAGATATAAACTGACAACTGCAAGAAAAGAGTCAGAATTGCCATTTGGATTTTTTTATCTTAAAATTGAAAGATATAAACTCGCAATTGCAAGAAAAGAGTCAGAATGGAAAGATAAATTCGCAATTGCAAATTATAAAATCAGAACTGTGAAATATAAACTTAAAATTGCGAGAGGAAAAAGTCAGATTTGTGATTTCGCAATTCTTCTTAGAAGTAAAATATAAATCTGCAATTGTGAGAAAAATTCTGAATTGCAGATTTATCTCACAATTTTGACTTTATTCTTAGAAATGAAAGACAAACTCGCAATTGCGAGAAAAAAGTCAGAATTGAAAGATGTAAATTCACAATTATGAAGTCATAACTGTGAGATATGAACTTGCAATTGTGGGAAAAAAAGGCAGAATTATGAATTTATATCTCACAATTTCGACTTTTTCTAAGAATGGAAAGATATAAACTCGAAATTGTGAGAAAAAAGTCCGAATCATAAGATATATTTTCACAATTGCGCGTTATAATGTCAGAACTGCACATTAATATCTCTTCTTTTGACTTCTTTTCTTAGAATCTTTTCTCAATTGTGAGTTCTAAAGTTTGATTTGCGAGATATAAACTTGCAATTCTGAGAAAAAAGTAAAAATTGTGAGATAAAAATTTGCAATCACCTTTTTTATTTGTATTCCCCTGCAGAAACAAGCTTCCATACTTGACAGAAAACTGTAACATGTGTCCTAAGAATTAACTTAATACTTCTAAACATGTTGTCAATCATTTTGCACATTCAGGTTTGCTGATATTATATTTGCTGCAATGCCTTTGCAGGGTGGGATTTTGGAGAAGGGGCTTTTAGTTGAAGAGATTGGGTTGATCTAGTTTGGGGAAGTCTGTCAGAAGTTAACAAGATGACAAACATCGCTTACATGAAGAAGCTGAAACCTTTAAGATCAACTCATACGGACATGAGTGTTAATAAATAAACAGTTTTATTGGTTTTGTTTTTTTAATTAGTGGTGTGTGTGTGTGTGTGTGTGTGTGTAGTGTCTGGCCCTCTAAACAGGTTCTTTCATGTCTGTTTGAGAGATGTACAAAGAGCACAGCTGCTTTGGCACATCTCTAAACCTGAACGTTTACACACACACACACTTTTATCTCACTGCCATCACCCTGTCTCATCTCACCCACACAAAACAGCCCAGATCCGAGCAACAACACACACTCTTACTCACAGTTTCATCACACACTTCAATAGGCCGACACTTTATGAACTAGAGGTAGTGTGGGAAAACTCAATGACAGAAGACAAAAAGACACACAAAAAACCCACTTAAACGTGGGGGGAAAAAATCACTCAATTCCTCACAGTCTGTGACAAAGGAGAGAATAATCAATGAGATCTATTTAATATCTTATTTACTTGAGTGATGAGATGTTTCTCCTGTCCTGACAGAAAACTGCAGTAATCTCACACTCGTCTCCTCTAGAGTTTCAGAACGGATCTTAACAATGATCAGCCAAGACACCAAAGTCTACAATCAAACATCAATATGAACTCAAACATGTCTCAGCAAATGATCTAAGTTGATCCACATTAATTTTATAACTCTATACTGGGAAAATTTACTTTGAATCAAGTAACAAGTAACATTGAATTAAACATAACATTTTCAGACTGAAATAGTATTTTCTTGTAAAACATACTGCAATAATCTTTATAAAATGTGTTTATTTACAAAAATCCTTTTTAACAGTGTACTGTATACTCACTGTATAACAACTACTGACACAATTTCCTTTTAGGAAAAAAAAGGTCTTGTTTTGTATTTGATCTCTTTCATGCTTGATAGTTCAAAAAATATATATACATTTTTTTCACATATTTTACATTATTACAGCACCTCTCTCCCCAGTCTGGCTCGAACACGTCGTCTCGATGAAGCCCCTCCTTTCGAAATACGAAATGTGCTGTGATTGGTTAGCTGGCCCAGTGTGTTGTGATTGGCACTGCTTAGCACGTGTTCGTCCGTCATTTATCATAACCACAAGCTCTACTCAGATGTAAATATTAACAATGGCGTTTTTTTGTAATTTTCGTATACTTTTTAGATACGATGTTATACACTATTTAATCATGATACTTATCAGAAAACTATGGTAATAAAAACAGTAATCGGTCACAAAACCATGGTTAGTTTTCCTAAGGGGTGGTGAACAGTCTTACAAAAGCTACAGAAAACACTATATCAACACTAATGTTGGTGAACAGGCAAGCAAACTGTTAAAGGCACAATATGTAAGATTATTTTTGTATTAAAATATCCAACAGCCACTAAAACAATGTTATATATTTTGTTGACTTGTGTACTTACATTATCCCAAATGTTTCCAAGAACGTTTATATCCAGAGAAATAATCGTCGCCTATCAATGACATCATACCCCTGTTACCATTGATTTCCGGTTTTATTTTGTAGAAACCATGGAAACACCAAAGACGCTTTAATATATTATGTGTTTTATTAGACGGATGAGCAAATGTTTGGATACATTCATCGACAGAAAACTAATCATTGTTATATAGTTCAACACAGTTAGTCTTAAATCTGGTTTTCTTGATTTACCGCAAGTACCGTATGTACCGCGGTATGTTTTACCATGCCTAATATGGATCTAGCTCACTGCAGTGTGAACAAGTGTCTCATAGCAGCCGCCGAGCGAATGCACAGATTAGCATTATAACATAACTTTCAACACACTCAAATGTGTGTAATATGATAAAACAGCGCTGCGTTACCCCAAATACACATGAGCGGAAGAAGCGGAAGCGACTGTGGCATAATTAAAATCCCACGAAATCAAGGCGCCATCAAACTACAAAGCTACGAAATTACATATTGTGGCTTTAATAAAAAACGCAACTACAAATAATAAGACACTTACAAGTTGTGATCCAAAAACGACATACTGTCCTGACAAATTGGGAACTGCTCCATTTCAGGAGAAGCTTTTGGGCGGGTTATAATGTTCAGGAACAGCGTTTAAAGTAAATTTTAACCACTCTAAGTTCGTCAGCCTTAAGAAGGTCAAACAAGTGAGTTTTGGAAACGGGGTGGAAAAAACAGCATCTCTTTAACATAGTGACAACACTGTCTTCTCTAATGCAGCTGAACCAGGCATCGCACCCTTTTTTACATATTCTGTGGGCGGAGATTATTTAAATGAGTAACACTGTGACTTCACAAAACTCAGAAAAAACGAGTTGTAGTTCTTGGAAAGTGGATTCTGTAAAATAAAAAACTCTCTTTGGAGTGGACTTTGAGCTTTGTAACTTTGCTGATCTTTTTTTATGCTCAAACAGCAACATTACACACTAACTAAAGTTTAAAAAGTGAAAAAGCATAATAGGACCGCTCCTGAGCTGTATATTTACACCATGTGCCATTTACACTAAGGTCATTTACAGTAACTCCGCCCACCATTATCTGATTGATCAAGTAAAACTCCTGCTGACAACAGAACCAGTGGCGCGGAGAGTAAAATGGGTGGCGTTAGCTTTGGATGCCACAGACCAATTAAGATTTACTAAACAGGGCAAATTAGCGTGAGAGCACAATTCCTAAAAAGCGACGATGGGAGTGGAAAGTTCAGCGTGTGATCTACTGACAATGCGCACGTTAAAGAGCACAGACGCAGCCGAAACATTTCCATAATGACCAACACAATCTACCAAGAGCAGTGCAAATTAGCGACTGGTTTAAGACATGCTTTTTTTGGGGCGGTAAATAATGCCGCAAACACCATAAACTGACAAGCGCAAACTTTAGTAAATCACCTCGAATGATTCATTTAAATACTCTCCTCACATAAGTTTTGCATCTGAAAAGGAAACTCCTACAAATGCATATGCAATAAGGTCAGCCGCAAAAATAACCCTGTCCACGCATTTTCAGAGATAATATGTCTGCATGTCTGTAGTAAATCCTGACGGCATTTTTTTAACGCCAAAACAGGGTTTGTGCGGACACAAGCTTTTAGTAAATCTGGCCCTAAGTATAAATAGTATCTAAAGTCTATTCAACAAAAAAAAATCTTGCCTAGTTGAATCTTGAATAACTTCATTGAGTTGAAATTGGTTAAATGATTTTGATGAGTTAAAGTAGTGGGAAAACATATGTTGTCATGACAGTGATCTATTAAAGAACAACCTCTGAGAAATCACGCTTTTTTCTTGTGCATCAAGTAGATGAATTTCATCATGAAAAGATAAACATTATTAGATGTAGCAGACAACATCTGAATTAAACAGACACCAACTGGGAACCTTAATTTAGCTGGTCGATGAGAATCAGGTAATATCTGCAAATAGATTCTGGTTGTCAATTTCATTCAATTCAATTACCCCACTCGGATATTCGCTTTGTGAGCGTTGTGAACCAATTTTCTTAATATTAGCATTACGGGGTGCTGACAGTGGCACACGCTGAGACAGTCTCATTCCCTGCATCCAGACGTCTTTTGTTATGTGTGTGCGAAAGTGCATTCATAACTGAAAAAGGGAAAACATACCACCATCTTGTTGAGGGAGACCCAGCAGTCGGATGGGAAGTCTTGCAGCATGGGCACCAGAAACTGCAGGCAGCCGTCCCAGTGGCACAGCAACAGCATCATCGCTATCAGGTTAATAATCCGCATCACGGCACTCGCCAGGTCATACGTCATGTGGAAGATCTATAAGGGGACAATCACAACACAACATTAGAAAAAGATTGGGCTATAAAAGTTATAAAATAAAAAAGTGGGAGTGTTCAGGAAACCGTTTTGCAATTCCGTTTGGAGCCACTAGAGAAACAGAAATTACACGCTTCACTATTAAGAAATAGGGAAAAATGGAAACACTTTCAACTTTACAATAAGGTGCAATTTATCAACATTAGTTTGTTGTTAATGCATGATACCTGATGCATTAACTAACTGAACCTTATTGTAAAGTGTTCCTGAATTTTATATATAATACATCCATTTTTTCAATTGTACTCTTTTAAAAAAGCATCTGAAATCAATAAACTAAGTGCAATTGCAAAATACAGATTTTTCGATACATATCTGAACACAATACCAGCGTCTCTTTCTCTCTCTCATCTCTCCGACAGCGAGTAACACACAAACCCGCCTCCACTCACTCACTCGCTTCATTTGCTCCGGATGAATTACAGGCTTGAATTTCGGCGTGGGATTGCATGTATTGCGCATCATTTTACTCATTCCTACACCCAAAGTGCGCGCACATAAAGCCGCCTCTTTCGCTGCTTATTGTGTTTAAACAGTCAAATACACACAAAATAATGTCAAAATGCCGGTCTTGTCGAGTATTCACGTAAACACAGTCAGTTCTGTTTTAAGTGAACGTGAACAGTTGAGAAAGAAAACGCATGTGTAACAGTATAATGGATCCGTGCATCAGGTCTTAAAGTGACAGCAGCCTAATAAACCTGCTGCCAAACTATGAGATAATATTAAAAATATCTATATGGCAGTTTGGTACACATTTTTAAATGTGCTTTATAAATAAAGTGCCTTGACTTGACACAAATGATGGTTGAATTTTACAGTACACATATTTTCTCCTTTGTGTAAAGTTATATATTATTATAATATTTGTTCAGTAGATTTTCTTTCTGGCACTTTGTTGTCCTGAGGGTTTGTCTAAAGCCCAGCAGCAGCTACGCACGAATCCTCCTGAGTTTACTTAGTGAAGAGAGTAAGCTACTTTGCAAGGAGCTAATCAGACCTTTGTGAACAAATGCACCCAACGGTCTCGTTCTCTTCTCGTCTCTCTCTCTCTCTCTCTCTCTCTTTCCCTCTTTCTCTCTCTCCTCCTGTTTTCCATTACAGATTTTTCATCTATATTTTTCATCTTTCATCTCTCTACAGAATTTCAAAGCAAATAAACAGAGGCAGCGTGTTTCAACATCACAGAGTCACTTCAAGAGAAATCTGCTGTACTTTTTGGTCATAATTGTCAAGTAATACCATTTTGGAAATGAGTTCAACATTACAAGTAGGAGCACCTACAATCTAGACAAAGTTCTGATGGAGAAGATTGCAATGTGTACATGACATAACAACACAACACAACACAACACAACACACATACAACATAACATTCTGTAACATAACATAACATAACATAACATAACATAACATAACACATAAGGTAACGCATAACATAAAACATTACATAACACAACATAACACACAACATATAACATAAAACATGACACATAACATGACACATAACACGACAACACATAAGGTAACACATAACATAAAACATTACATGACACAACATAACTTAACACAAAACATATCAACATGACACATACCATAACACAACACAACATTAAAAAAAAAATAAAAAAAAACACACCATAACCATAACATAATACATACCATAACATGACACATAACACAAAACAACACATAAGGTAACACATAACATAACATAACATGATACATAACACATAACACAACATAAAACATAACATAACATGACACACAACACAACACATAAGGTAACACATAACATGACACATAAGGTAACGCATAACATAACATTACATGACACACAACATAAAACATAACATGACACAACATAACGTAACAAAACATATCAACATGACACATAACATAAAACACAACACATCACATAAAACAAAACATGACACATAACACGACACAACACATAAGGTAACACATAACATAAAACATTACATGACACAACGTAACTTAACACAAAACATATCAACATGACACATACCATAACACAACACAACATAACAACATAAAAAAATAAATACAAAAAAACACACCATAACCATAACATAACACATACCATAACATGACACATAACACAAAACAACACATAAGGTAACACATAACATAACATAACATGATACATAACAACACATAACACAACATAAAACATAACATAACATGACACACAACACAACACATAAGGTAACACATAACATAACATTACATGACACACAACATAAAACATAACATGACACAACATAACGTAACAAAACATATCAACATGACACATAACATAAAACATAACATAACATGACACACAACACAACACATAAGGTAACACATAACATAACATTACATGACACACAACATAAAACATAACATGACACAACATAACGTAACAAAACATATCAACATGACACATAACATAAAACACAACACATCACATAAAACAAACCATGACACATAACAACACAAAACATAACAACATGACATAACAACACATAGCATGATGACAACACAGCAATGCATAAGGTAACACATAACATAAAACATTACATGACACACAACATGACACACAACATAAAACATAACATGACACTTGACATGACATGACATATAACACAACACAAAACATATCAACATGACACAACGACACATAACAACAAATCACACCATAAACATAACATGACACATAACACAACACATCACATAGGGTAACACATAACATAAAACATTACATGACACAACATAACACAAAACATATCAACATGACACATAACAGAAAACACAACACAACATCACATAAAACAAAACATGACACATAACAAAACATAACAACATGACAACACATAGCATGATGACACAACACAACACATAAGGTAACACAACATAAATCATTACATGAAACAAAACATAACACACAATATAAAACATAACATGACATATAACATGAAACACAACATAAAACAGCACAACATAACATAACATGTTACATAACACAACACAACACATAAGGTAACACATAACATATCATTACATGGCACAAAACATAACACGCAACATAAAATAAAACATGACACATAACATAACATAAAACACAGCACAACATAACATAACACAACACATAAGGTAACACATAACAAATCATTACATGGCACAAAACATAACACACAACATAAAACAAAACATGACACATAACATAACATAACATAACATAACATACAACATATACCATAACATGATACACAACAACACAACACATGACATAAAACATGGCAGATGGCACATAGCATGACACATAACATAACACACACATACCATAACATGACACACATATACAATAACATGATATACATAAAACATGGCAGATGGCACATAGCATGACACATAACATAACATAACACACACACACACATACCATAACATGATGCATACCATAACATGACACACATATACAATAACATGATATACAACACAACATAACACATGACATAAAACATGGCAGATGGCACATAGCATGACACATAACATAAAATAACACACACATACCATAACATGACACACATATACAATAACATGATACACAACACAACACAACACAACACAACATAAAACATGGCAGATGGCACATAGCATGACACATAACATAACATAACACACACACACACATACCATAACATGATGCATACCATAACATGACACACATATACAATAACATGATATACAACACAACATAACACATGACATAAAACATGGCAGATGGCACATAGCATGACACATAACATAAAATAACACACACATACCATAACATGACACACATATACAATAACATGATACACAACACAACACAACACAACACAACATAAAACATGGCAGATGGCACATAGCATGACACATAACATAACATAACATAACACACACATACCATAACATGATGCATACCATAACATGACACACATATACAATAACATGATATACAACACAACATAACACATGACATAAAACATAACATAACATGGCAGATGGCACATAGCATGACACATAACATAACACACACATACCATAACATGACACATAACATATTTCAATTGAATAATATACAATAATATACCACATTTCTCAAAAGTAACATTCCCTAACACTGGTGTTCACAGAATCTACCAGACAACACAAACACGCTCCTGGATCCATTCAGAAGGCTGTTCTATTGACCTGCTCTCTGAAGAAACATTGACTCAGGCCCTGAAATCCCAACTTGATTAATGAGCCACATCCAACATCCACTTCCACATCAAATAACCATCGGACAGTGGACATTTGTTCCTGCTCAAAGCAGCCCATCAGTCAGTGTACAACTGTACAGCGGGACACTCACGGACACTGAGAGCGCCATGTGGCCGGCTCAACTCAACATACGCCTCCATAAATCACATTACCCAAAACACGATTCGTTATTTTAAGATATTTGATCACAAGAAATGAATCTGAATAAGCAGCAATATCATAAATGAAGGAAAACAGGTTAATCAGTGTGATTTGTTCATTCACTCCGTATATCCAAAAGTTGTTTTCCAGTGCAAACGCTAACTAAGAGATTCGCTCCCATTTGAATGCCGTATCTGGTTTCCATGAGGACAGCTGGGATTTGCTGAAGCACAGAGGAGCTTTACTTCCTGTAGAGCAGGATACAGTTCTCAGCCTTGGCAATCCACTTTCCTTCAATGCATCTAGACTAAACTAGACACCAACAACCATATTCTGCTTTGTTACACCACCGTTCAAAAGGTTGGGGCCAGATTACAGAAGTCCTCCTGTAGTTAATCATTTTAATATTTGATCAAAATTACTTAAAATGTTTCTTTCCTGTGAAAATAATTTATTTGTGCCTTAACGCTACACCCTTGCTTCATTTAGTATACGTGGACTCATGAATATGCAAATTAGCCCCGCCTCCACTCACTCACACCAGCTCAGATTACCTGATCCACTCGCTCAACTTTACTCTAGTAAACACTACACAATGGCAAGTGGAAATACTGGTTTAATTCAGCCATATATGTTTGAACCAGAAACTGATTCAGAAGAAGAAGAGTGAATTATACAGGCTCGTCTACAAGAACATGTATCAGAATAGTAATATGTTTAAGTATCGCTCTTTACAATGTTGAATAAATACATACAGGAGTTGGGAGTAACGCATTACAAGTAATGTGAGTTACGTAATCAGATTACTTTTTTTAAGTAACTAGTAATGCATTACTTTTAAATTTACAACAAAATATGTTACTTTTTCAAATATGTAATGCAGGTTACTTTGTTTTCCCAGCTCTCCTGTCCGCATGTTGAGAGAAATCGGGAGTAAGTGCGGATGCGTTGTGTGTTAACGTGATGGGTATTGTAGTTCTAGACTAAATGTGAGCATTTACTCATCTCACTTGCACAAAAACAGATTCAGTATTCCTCGCAATTAAAAAACACAAATATAGTTTATGTATTTAATCTCACTTTATTAACCAATTTCTTTGCTGCTGACCTTGGATGATCAAATTCAACCATACTATTAAGCAAAAATGATATTTAGATAAACATCACATTTATGTTTCATTTTTGTTTATTTTTGTTTACTGCGCCCTCTACTGTACAGGCATGAATTTGCATTTTCTTCAGCCTGAGGCTTATTCATTTAAATTTTGGTGTGAACTTTTGCCAAAAATAGAACAAATTAATTTATGGGTTGAGATCTTTATTTTCTCTCCTTGTAAGAGTGACAGCTTCTATTATGTCTGGGTGTTATAGCTAAACAAATAAAAAAATATATATATATATATATAAAATATACAATTGTGGGATATATTTGTTTATTGATGTTTTGGTCACTTTATGCATAATTTATTGATTTTTTGTTATAAAAAAACATGCAAGCCCAGCTCATTAATGATGCTGAAAATTCAGCTTTGCATCACAGGAATACATGATATTAAAATAGAAAACAGTTGTTGTAAATTGTAATAATATTTTACAATATTACTGTTTTTACTGTATTTTTTGACCAAATAAATGCAGCCTTGCTGAGCATGAGAGATTCTCAAAACATATTGATTTTCGTCAGTAAGATTTTTTTTCATCTGTGAAATATTCTGCACATTTACTTTGGGACAGACAGAGAGTCTGCACACATTGTCTGCCATTTTTTTAAGTGCTCATGCTTCTGTAAAACATTTCACAGACCAAATGTTTTAACAACAGTCCATTATTGTGGTATCATCAATTTCACAGCTACCTGCATCTAATGGCAAAACAAACTGTAGTTGGTCGCCCCTTCCTGTCTAAGTGGACAGATCAAGCTGCTTTTCTTTCATTTTATCATTCGTCTACTGTAATATGAAGCCATTAAGTGTCTTTGTTTACCTTCTTCACATGCACAGCGTGTCTTTGGTTGGTTTGGCATAACAAGAAATCTATTCGAAATGCTTATGGATGTCGTGTTTGAACTTATCTGTCTCGAAAATCACAATGTATTAACTGGCTCTTCCAGGTGAATGAAAACAGCATTCAGAACGCATAATCATAAAGATAATACAATAACAGCAGAGGCTGTGCAGCGTGACGGTGAATCAGACGTCTAATATGAACTGTTTGAGTCTGTTTACAAGCAGCTGAGATGGCAAAAAACTATACTAAGAAAAAATAAACAAATGCCAATTTTAAAAGGGAATTATGCAAAATGAACATAAATGTGTGTTGGCAGTGTGTGTACACAACCACCATATAATGGTAAAATCCACCCACTCTTTTTTTTTTAATCCCCATAAATCATAAGCAGTGTCTCAGAACACGTTTGCAGATTCTAGCTTTTGTGACGCCACATATGCTTAGGCCCCGCCCACGGCTCCTGACGGACTCCGTCCGATTAGCATAGACTCCGCCCCTCAGAGAGCAGTACACAGTCCGCCATGTTTATCTCCTCGGCAGAGCATTAAACAGCAGCATTTAAGTAAGAAATGTATTAATAAAGCTACTAAAGTTATTCAATCAAGAGCAGCGAGTGATTTTCTGTTTTTCTTTTACTGTTTGATTCATATTAACAGCAAATATAGCAGTGGCTACTGTATATTTCACTTTAATGCACAGATCTAATATACACATGTGATTTCTTTACTTGCCGTTTATGTTCACAGACATAACTGACTGAGTTCATGTGAACTTTGCGTGTTTTTGACATAACCTTGTGTGTATTTGACAGTTAAAGTGCAATAATATGTGAAAGAGAACTTAGTTTAATACTCACAGGACGCTCCGTCTGGCATCCAGCTTTCTGTGCGCGTGCTTCGGGTGTGTGCACTCAGAAAACCATATTTCAGAAGTTTAGACTGATATGGCTTTAAAACGCATGCAGATAATAAACTTTCATGATGATGAAGAACTGCAA
This sequence comes from Rhinogobio ventralis, assembly GCA_039654625.1. NCBI lineage: Eukaryota > Metazoa > Chordata > Actinopteri > Cypriniformes > Gobionidae > Rhinogobio > Rhinogobio ventralis. The sequence continues at coordinate 3,727,845 of CM077200.1, read as the reverse complement.
TGTCACGTGAGCGTGACCGCGATAGAAATGATAATCAGAAAACAACGCGAGGCGCGAGCTGTAAAGGCCCCTCCCTCTTCTGGAAAGGGGGCGGGGAGCAGCAGTTCATTTGCATTTAAAGACACATGCACGAAAACAGCATGTTTTTCCTTCCACTCAAATACGGGCATTTACAACATGGTATAATAAATGATCTATTGGGTATTTTGGCCTAAAACTTCACAGACACATTCTGGAGACACCTGAGACTTATATTACATCTTGTAAAAAGGGGCATAATAGCGCCCCTTTAATTTCTAATACAGATAATAATTTTTTATTGTCTATTCCTTTAGAAAACCATCTAGAAACCAAAACATTGACCTGAGGAACCTATAATGAAACTCAAGGTTACTGTAATGAGCACTGTTTGTGTTGATTGAGGGAAAAGGAAACATCCGTACATTCAGACAAAGCTAAACTATCTAGATAACTCGTTTTCTAAGAGGAGGTCATTTACAGGAAGGGACGGAGCACTTTATGTTTGTAGATTGAGTTTTCAGTGCATGTCGTGAATGCAAACGCACTCGTTCTTCCTGAGAACACTGCATCTCACCTTTACTGCGGTTTCCTACAGGAGCTGAACAGAAAGTTAACAAGGCGGGTATCTGTACAGCATTGGTCTAAATGCATACTGCAGACAAATTACCAATCACAACCTCATAATTATGCAAAGTAGCCACCCGTGTGCAGTCACACGGCCCACCTGATCCACCCGCAGCATCTTAATTGATAAAAGATCGTTATCGTGCATACGTGCTGTAGACCTGGAAGTTATTCTGTCAGATCTGGAGGGATCAAGAGTTATTGATGAACAACAGCAGTTCGAGAACCTCACGTGTGTTTAATGAACAAACTATTATCCAAGTCAAATAAGATGCTGTACCACTAGGAGCGTTTAAACTCACATTGGTAATCTGAAATGACCAAAAGCAAAAGAACCTTACTGTCTTTTTGTTTTTAAATGGGTAGCTGATTATCACACTGAACGCATAACAAGTATTAATTAAATAAATTATTAAGGGATTTAAGTGGCACCGTGCAGTCAGTCTTAATTATGGGCTATTTGTCTATTGAAACAAATTAATTTATTAGTTGAGATCTTTATTTTCTCTCCTTGTAACAGTGACAGCTTTTATGACTTTTGATGGGATATATATATATATATATATATATATATATATATATATATATATATATATATATATATGCCACAATAACAATGCATATGCAATATATGCCACAATAACAATGCATTTTCCTACATACACACTACCATTCAAAATTTGGGGTTGTAAGATTTTTTTATGTTTTTGAAAGAACATCTCCTCTGCTCACCAAGGCTGCATTTATTTGATTACAATTATTACAATATTAAATATTGAAATATTATTACAATTTAAAATAGCTGTTTTCTATTTTAAATATAATTTATTCCTGTGATCAAAGCTGAATGTTCAGCATCATTACTCCAGTCTTCAGTGTCAAATGATCCTTCAGAAATCATTCTAATATGATGATTTGCTGCTCAAGAAACATTTATGATTCTTACTGGTGTTGAAAACTGTTTTTCTGATGAATATTTTTGTGGGAACCATTAGGTATACAGTTTTTTCAGGATGCTTTGATGAATAGAAAAGCTCAAAAGAACAGCGTTTTATTTGAAATATATGATAAATGTCTTTACTGTCACTTTTGATTAAAGTATTTATTTATTTTGTGAGTGATGACACAAACAAATCATTGAATCATAAATCAATTCACCAAACCAAAAATATGAAAATAAATCAAACCTACCAACTCAAAGGTAATTTTTGCTACTGATGAGACTCCTGAAGTGACTGCTGTTCTCAAAATCATCAAAACCTCATGAGAGCAAAATGAATCATTAATCATTTTGATCCAATTTCTCAGAAAAAAAACCTAAATTTTAATTGTATATCTGCATATCTGCTATTTTGTCAATGTTTAGTAGTTAAAATCATCATAATGTTGATTAATTATATACTGTCAGCAAAATCATGCAGAAATGACATACATCGCCATATTTTCCATACAGTGTGACGTCCAGTCATGAGCCCAATTCATCCACAGTGTTTCAGAGCCTCATTGACTGACAGAGGGTTTGACACTGAGCTTTAATTACAGACAAAAGTGTGGCTTCGCCATCAGATCTCCGCTCAAGTCTGTCTGGACCCTGACAAGACAACAGTCAACACGTTTGAGATCAATTAATCAGTGTTAAAGTCCCCATCTGCTCTTTGCAGGGGGCTGCGCCCACAGCACAGAAAAATCAGAAAGGAAATGTATGCATCATCCATTATACTTGAACGTATGTCACAATATGCTACTTAAACAAAACTTAAAGGGGACCAATTAAGTCCCCTTTTATGTCATATAAGTCATAGGTGTCCCCAGAATGTGCCTGTGAAGTTTCAACTCAAAATACCCCATATATATTTATTATACCATGCCCAAAAATGCCTCTTTTTGGGTGGAAGCAAAAACACTGTTTTCGTGAGTGTACCTTTAAATGCAAATGAGCTGCTGCTCCCCACCCCTTTCCAGAAGAGGGTGGAGCCTTTACAGCAACAACAAAACAGGAGAAGGGGGATATCAAACAAGCAGTGGGTGGATTTCTACCATTATAGCATGTTGTGTACATACACTGCAGACATGAATTTTGCATAATAGGGCCCCTTTAACTGAAAAGTCTATTAAACCTCCTGAGTTATAAAAGAGCGACATCTGAGCGTTTTGGCTTGGTAGACTCATGGTTCAACTGTGCCAACTGGGATTGGCACATATCCGCACCCTTCATTTCCTCTATTTCTATTAAGTATGTCTAAACATCCGCAGTCCATTTGTGTCGACCAGAACAATATCCCTCAACTTTCCCTGACACTCATGTTCATATTTCATTCAGATTTTGCACAGAGCATGCACACTTCATGCAGTTTATGCCTGTATGCGGTTCTGTTACACACCAGCGTGAATCAGGCATAAAATAATTAAAAAGCTTATCAAGATTGTATATTTAATTATGGAAGCCCATTTCTCCCACATAAGAAAAAAGTCATGCTTTGGTAAATCATAATTATGGTATTACAAGTCAATATTATAAAATAAGTATGAGAAATTCATAACTATGAGATGAAAGTGAAAACTATGAGATAAAAAGACAAAAATTATTGAATAATGACATGTGACATCAAAATTGTGAAATAAAAAGGAAACAATAAGTCATAATTGACAAAAAAAAAACTGTCATAATTATGACTTCATGTCATTATTTTGACCTCTTATGCCATAATTTTGACATATGTCATCATTCCAATTTATGTTATAATTTTGACGTCATCATTTCAACCTTTCTGTCACCATTTTGACTTTTCATCTCAATTTTTAACTCATGTCATAATTTCTACTTTCTGGGAAAATGTTCACTTTTTATCTCATAATTTCGAATCATTTTGACTGTCATAATTATGACATTTTATCTTAATTTCAAATTGTCATCATTTTTTTATATCATAATATACTAATGTATAACTTTTTCATCGTTATGACTTTTATGTCATCATTTATTTTGATGTCATAATTTTGGCTTTGTCTAATTATGACTTTTTATCTCAATTTTAATTTGTGTCTTTAATTTTAATTTTTAATAAGTCATAGTTATGACTTATCTTATCATTTTAACTGTCGTAATTATGCCCTTTTATCTCAATTTCAACTTTTTAAGTCATAATTAAGACGTCATTTTATGTAAAATATAATTTACCAAAGCATGATATTTTTGTGTGTGTGTGGTGTAAATGGGCTTTCACAATGAACAGGTATGATATATATGGAGCTCTGTGTACATGCATTTGATGGGGTATACAGTATACTATATATTTGAGATTGTGAAGGTGTGTGTCTGTTCCCGTACCTCTTCCCACTGGTGAATGTAGCGGATCAGCCGAGAGAGACGCAGCAGCCTCAGCAAGCTCAGGATTTTAGTGAAGCGCACAATCCTCAGGGCTCGCGCCGTCTTGTACACCTCCGAGTCTATGCCCTTCTCTACGATCAGGAAGATATAATCCACCGGGATGGAAGAGACAAAGTCCACCACAAACCAGGTCTTCAGGTACTTCTTCTTGATGGTCTTGGGGTCCAGGATGATGTCGGAGTTGTCCTCGATGATGATGCCCGTGCGGAAGTTGAGCACCAGGTCCATGAGGAAGAAGGTGTCGGAGATCACGTTGAAGATGATCCACGGGGTGGTGGTCTCTTCTTTGAAGAAGGTGATGCCGACAGGAATAATGATCAGGTTGCCCACCATGAAGAGAAGCATGGTGAAGTCCCAGTAGAACCTGCAAGAGAGACAGGAAAGAAATCGGCTTTATCGAGCACCAACTCATCCTGGGTAGGTTTCGTGATTTTACTGCTGAACATTTGTAAGCGCTGGGTTGATGTGCTTATTTGTCGTCTCACTGTGACTGTTTACCTGCACAGAACTATTACAATGTTAATCCGAATTCAGTCATAATCACATATGGCATGCATCATGTAAATGCATAAACTATTTGCAATGACGAGAGGAAGACACTCCTGCAGAAATCTGGCATATGAATGTATAAATTTGAATTTTTGGTAAGACTTTACAATAAGTAATGCATTAGCTAGCATTGACAATAAACAATACATTTGGGTAACACTTTAGGCAAAGTGATAACTATGAGATAAGACGACACAATTATCACATGCTAAGTCATAATTATGATATGAATAGACAAAAATTTGAAGAAAAAATCAATAAGTCAATAAGTAATAAAAAGGAAACAATAAGTCATAATTGACACACAAAAATTATTTTGACTTTAATAATTTATAACTTATGTCATTTCAACCTTTTGTCAGCATTTTGACTTTTTATCTCAATTTCAACTCATAATTTTGACTTTTTAATACAACTATTCATTGTCAGTTCTCAAGTCCATGATTATTAGTGATAACTATGAGATAAATAGACAAATATTCTAAGAAAAAGTCATAATTATGCCATTAATGACATAAGTCATAATTATGACAGTCAATATTATAACTGATGAAAAAATTATTTGTTATGACTGTTATAATATTGAATTCATGTCATTATTTCGACCTTTTATGCCATTATTTTGACTTTTCATCTTCGACTTTTTAATATAACTATTCATTGTCAGTTCATGTCAGCTCAATCCATGATTATTATATTAACATACAACTTTTGATTTTAATAATGCAGTAAATGTCGAAATGAACATTAACAAGATTAATAAGAAAGTATTTTCATTGTTAGTTCATGTTAACTAATGCAGTTCACTAATGTTGACAAATGTAACCTTATTGCAAAGCATCACTGTAAATTAATTTAAAATCATATCAAGGATATATATTTAACTATGGAAGCCAATTGTCCCCACATAAGAAAAAAGTCATGCTTTGGTAAATCATAATTATGGCATTAAAAGTCAATATTATGAAATAAAAAGTATGAGAAATTCATAACTATGAGATAAAAAGACAAAATTATGATATACTAAGTCATAATTATGAGATAAATAGACAAAGATTCTAAGAAAAAGTGTGACATAAGTCAATAAGTAATAAAAAGGAAACAATAACAGTCATAATTGATGAAAATATCATTTGTTATGACTGTTATAATATTGACTTTGTCATAGTTATGACTTCATGTCATTATTTCGACCATTTTGATCTCAATTTCAACTTTCTGTATCATAACTTTCCATTTCTATCTCATAATTTCGACTATTCATCGTCCGTTCATGTCAGCTCAATCCATGATTATCATATTAACATACGACTTTTGATTTTAATAATGTAGCAAATGTCGAAATGAACATTAACAAGATTAATAAGAAAGTATTTTCATTGTTAGTTCATGTTAACTAACGCAGTTCACTAATGTTGACAAATGTAACCTTATTGCAAAGCATTACTGAATTTTAATCATATAAACAACTTGTTTGCAATATCCACAGTAATCGAACGTTCATTTATACAAGTAATAATATTAGATACAGAGAGTTGTAAAAAGTCAAGCTACTGAAACATTTCTAAAAACATGCATTTGTAAGATTCTCATGACCTACATTTGCCGTCCATGCTGCCCTTGAGTGCTTTTGTTAAAGACATGCATGAGAATTAATAAGTCGATTAAATTACTGTGCAAAAATCTGCAGGCATCTCCAGTATTTCCAGATGAGAATAGCAGGAAAAGCATACAAATGTTTTCGCTTATTCTGATTATGTCAATTAAATACATAGAGAAGCTGTCAATCCAATTAGAGTCTAATGACATTAAACATTTCTAATATTATATATTCATGATATAATTAATAGGATTATTACAGTAACATTTTGTGTTGTGAGAATGCTTTCAGTCTGCATGTCACCCACATAAGGAACATTAAACATGACATTAAACATTTTAAAAATCAATAACATTAGCATTGCAATGAAGCAATGCATTACAATGTGAGAGGGCTTATAATGACCTTGTAAAAAGGGCTAGAGAGTGCCGAAAACCTCACACGACCCTTGATATTTGAGCATCTCAAACGGCTGTGACGGGTGAGAGTCAATTCCTGAGGGTCTGAAATAAAGCATGGAGCGGATATGATCCGTTTCCACATGGTGCTCGCTCGCACACGTGTGCAACTCAAGGTCAAAGCAGAGCGCGCTAAGGTGCATGCTGACTCATAACTGGAGACTGATGCAACTCGTGCACAATGGCGGCCTCTTTTTGCGAGGTTTGCACAGCTGATTGTCTCCAAGAACTGTTGAGGGTCATTGATATGTCAAGATGACATGTGAGAGTGCTGGAAAAAACATGCATCAGTTTCAGGTTTTTCTATGACGCAAAATGATAAGGATGTGTGCATGTTATTGAGATTGCATGCATGCACATTTGCATCATTAACAGCATTTATCTAAAGACATTATGACCCACACAAAGTCTCAATGCCAAAAAAAAAGACGCATAATGCACATAATGCATTGCAACAACATCTCCATTCAATGATTTACATCCCACATAATCATTTAAAGTTACAATAAATAATACTTATGCATGTTGCATAAATGATAGAACACTAAAATGTGAAATGTAATCTGATGCATGAAACCCTGAGCAGTGCAAACATTATGTAAAGTCTTCCAGTAGTTTTCATAAGATGCAAGACTGTGGCGCTGTCCGCTTACTGGGGTGCTGAAACCACACTCCTCGCTGATACAGAAATAATGAGCAACTCTCTGCAGACTGAAAGTTTGGCACACACCTACATTGTATTTATTGAGGTCGCTATGAAACATCAGTAGCGTTTAGATATATGCATTATGTGACTGTCAGATTATCTCAGAATTAATGTGATAATCTCATAATCGAATTCAGCATGATATCGACAAAATTGCTTATGTGTTTCAGTGTATTTGGTCTCACATTGTTATGGTTTTTTCATCAACCAAATTTGATCTCAGCATGAAAACTACTGGACAAAATGTGCCATAATGTGAATAACAATTTTTGTTTTTCTTTTATAACCATAACAATAGCCTGGTTAGATAATACCTCAATTTTATGAGAGAATAAAATAATAATTGTTTGTTTGGCTGCTTTTGAGGGCCAAATTGTGTTCACAAGCATTGCAAAATATGCTAAAAACTGACTAGTGAGGACAATTAGGCTCGGTTTTACAGACAGGGCTTAGATTAAGCCAGGATTAGGCCTGAGTTCAATTAGGGCATTTAAGCTTTTATAAATGTGCCTTATGAAAAAATCATTACTGGTGTGCATCTTGAGGCAAAACAATTGGCAATGATATATTTTAAAATATATCTGTGCAAGTTGCTTTCAGTTAAAACAGCTCAAACGTGCATTTTAGTCTGGGACTATCTTAAGCCTTGTCTGTGAAACCAGGGGTTAAAGTGTTTCACACTATTTGAAAGACTCGTAAATCCGCCGAATCATGCTTCACTTTAAATCTACCGATCAACAGGTTGGTGTGAGGGTTTGGTTTAGCGTTCGCAAAAAACAGTGAGGTTCAAAAATCTGAGACCACTAGTATTTATGATAAAAACATAATCATTAACATTGATTTGAGAATGCATCTGTTGCTTTAATGCCAGCAGTGCTGAAGCTGACATAAACAAAACCTGATGATCATGTCACTAATAACGCAGGATCAATAAGGTTTCATTTGTTAATATACACTAACAAATAACAACAATCTGTTAACAGTTAATGTGAACTAAAATGAACATGAACATTTTTTATGAACTAACATGTTTAATAAATGCTGTAAAGACTTTATTATACAGTGTCCTTGTCACACGTTACAAGAAGTTACTAACAGTAATTTATGCATAGTTACATGCAACTAACCCTCAACCAAACCCCAATCCTAACCCTATAGTATGTACATGTAGTTACTAAATATTACTCAGTACTTAAATGCATAATCACACTGTAACAATGACACCTTAAAATAAAGGGTTACGCTTTATTTTAAGGTGTCATTGTTACAGTGTAATTATATATTTTAAGTACCGAGTAATATTTACATGTACTTACTATAGGGTTAGGGTAGGATTAGGGTTAGTTGCATGTAATTATGCATAATTTACATGTAAGTACATGTAACAATGACACAAGTGTTATCCTTTATTTTGTGTCTTTACAAAATAAACTTTACTGAGTAATATTAAGTAACTACATGTACTTTGGGGTTAGTTGCATTTAATTATGCATAATTTATAGTGATTACTAAATGTAACAATGACACTGTAAAATAATGCAACCAAAATTGCTAGCACATGCATTAACCAGTGAGACCTTATTGTTAAGTAGCAATATCTCTTATGCATATGATATCATAACATTTCTTTGTGCAAAAATGCAACACGTCCAAAGTTTCTCCAAGCAGCAGCTCTTACCTGAAGTCGCTGTAGGGGTGAATGATCCAGTTTCCCGCCGATTTCACGCGCTCCTGCTCCTTCTCCACCGCCTTCTGGCTCCCGTACATGCGCAAGGAGAATTTATTGACCCCGGGCTGCAACATGCTGCTGAACTGCCGCTGCATGAAGCTCGCCTGGCTGCCCCGGGTCTCGCCGTCCTCCTGAGCGCCATCCTCGGATTTGAGGAACGTCACCGAGTTCCGAGGCTGCTGTGCGCCGTGGATGGAGGACGAGGCTTTCCTGCTGGGGGTGTTGGAAAAGGACACTTTGGAATCCTTCTTCTCCGGGACCCCGGGGTTGTTCGAGGCGTCCTGCCCCTGCGTGCTGGTTCCGTCCACGCTGGTCGTTGAATTGCAGGCTGTGCGCTTAAACCCGTCCGTCTTGGACATGATGGACCGGAGGCTCCCGGTGCCGGAGTCCCGCCTGCACTCCCCGTTCTTGTTGCATTTCATGCTGGAAAGCGGTGCTGTGAGATTGCCGTCACCTTCGGCAGCATTACAAGCCTCTACCGTCACGGTGGCCACTACGGTAGACGCTTTGCCTCCTCCTCCTCCGCCCTTAACGGTGTCGTGGCGACCCGCAGGAGTAGCAGCAGCATCACCCGGGCGCGCATCAGTGGAAGTGGAGCTCCTGGACGCGCCTCCTCCTACTCCTCCCCCTCCTCCCGGTGCGCAGCTCTTAATCTGGGCGCTGCTCCCTCCTCCTGCTCTCCTCAGCCGCGGATGCTGAAACTTGGATTCCTCCTCCCCGTCGCCCGTGTCCTCCGTGGCGAGGTGGTTGGGTTTTAGGTTCGACCCGGCGGCTGCGGCGGCGGCGGCGGCATCCGAGTTGGACTCCAGGCAACTCTTGGCGGTGCTGTTCCCGGCGCAGTGGTACGCGGGCGCGCTCTTATGGGCCGCTTTCTTCGTCATGGCAACATCCGAACCGGGCGAGAGCTCATTCCGGTCCATGTCATTCACCGGATCAGATTTGGCCTGTAATTATCTTTGCTGGAAACCAATCAGCATGGATGATGAGTGAGAGAGAGACAAAGAGAGAGAGAGAGAGAGACCTACGTGATTTCTTTGCCAACAAAATGAAACCGCTTTTAGTTTATTAACTGTTTGCTGGGTGCATTTTCCATTTCAATAAGTTATGTAGGAATTTAAACAATGTTGCATTTCCTAATTTCAACCTATATTATTAAATAATAAGTCATCTGATAACAGGGTTGAAAGTTATTCATCTAACGCGGGCATTGTGCGCAAGGTCATGACATATACAATATCAAATATGTGACGAACAAACACATGCATGGCGTCAGAATGCACTTCCTAAAACGATGATGACGTCATCATGGCAAATGCACATTATTTAATAACAAGGTTTGCATATGGTCTTTAATAACACAATAACAGGAGCAAAAGAAAATTAGCTGCAACACTTTATTTTACAGTGTCATTGTTACATATGTTACATGCATGCACTTACCATAATAATAACAGTAATTATATGCAACTAACCCTCAAACAAAACCTAATCCTAACCCTATAGTAATTATTATTACTCAGTACTTAAATATATAATTACACTGTAACAATGACACCTTAAAATAAAGTGTGGTTTGGTGCCCTAGAAATATTTAAATGTTTAGATATTGCAATAATGCATCTAAATGTTCAGATAGCCTATTTTAAATGTTTTAATAACACAATTTCATCATTAAAATATAGAATTTAAAAACTGCAAGAAAATAAAAAAACATTGCATTACCAATAAGAGGCAGAAGTTGGAAATACATCCTCATAACAATAAAGAAAACAAGAAAAGCTGGATTTTGCATGCCCATAACAGCCTAATAAAATACATGAGACGCATTCTTTATTTAAGCATATGAGCACGTTTCGTTTGATTCATTTATTGTCTTCACAAGTGATCAATCACAAGTCTGTTGTGCTTATCCAGAAATCTATAAATGACTAAGGTCACGGGCATAAACAGATGGCTGTAGAAACTATTCTCGCAAAGATATTTGTAGAAGCTATTGTCGCATAAACAATTTGGCACTTTTATAAAAAAAAACAAAAAAACAACAAAAAAAAAAACAGTGCAGATGTCGTCATGGCGGTATGATGTCATAACAGTAGAGGATGCGCTCAATGACAGTCAACAGAGAGCAATCAGATGCTGTTTGGCGCCACCTACTGGCACAAAGACAGAACTACAGCAGCTCATAGAAAAGAGTTTGGGACAACCACTTAAGACCTGTTGAATGTCTTGAGATTGAGATTGAGATTGAGAGAGAGAGAGATTGAGAGAGAGAGGGGGAGAGGGGGAGAGAGAGAGAGAGAGAGAGAGAGAGAGAGAGAGAGAGAGAGAGAGAGAGAGAGAGAGAGAGAGAGAGAGAGAGAGAGAGAGAGAGAGAGAGAGAGAGAGAGCTGCAATGACTGCCATCAAAGTGTTAAAAAAATAATCCGATAAAATTCATGGAAACCCAATGGGGTCCAACAATTTTTTGTAACAAATTATATTATCAGCATAATAATTTGAGAATGTTATAACATGAATTAATAAAATACAACTGTTCATTGCTACTTCATGTTAGTTCATGTTCATTAATGTCAACAGATGCAACTTTTGATTTTAATCACGTATTAGTAAATATTTAGATTAACTGATTAATAAATGCTATTAATAAATATTTTTCATTGTTACTTCATGTTAACTAATGTAGTTAACTAATATTAACAAATGAAACCTTAAAGTGTTACCAATGTTATTTGCTTATATTAAATATAAGAGAATTCGGTGCTGATATATCTAGATTTATAGAGAAATCAGCCCTAAATAAAAAAAAAAACTAACATATCTAAAAAATTATCACATATTTTAGATTATATTAGACAATGTAAAATAAGTGACAAATACATTGTGCCATGCTCTTCCTAAAAAAATGATGAGGCTGCATATTATTTAATAACAAGGTTTGCATATAGTCACACTTGTTTAATAACACAACAACAGAAGCAAAAGAAAATTCACTTCGTGACCTAGAAATACAAAAATTTCTGTGTTAAATGGGGAAAAAATCCCAGATTTTCAGTGTCTTTTAGACCTCACTGCATGCTCTCTGCTTTCATACTAGACATACTCATGACATTAACATTGCTCAAACACAAGAGAAACTCGTTTGTGAGAACTGCATCTGTTCTTCAGCACTTCCACGATCAGAAAGCCAGTCATCTGCCACCTTGAAGCTGACCTAGTAGACGGCTCTGATTACGGAGGCTGCTGGCTCACAGAAGACCTGCAGACTAGTAGATCTTACCTTGTTATCCTGGCGCTGACGTGTAACCAAAGCCAGCCAATGCACGGCAGCAGCGCAGCGCAGAGACTGAAGCGTACCTTGAGAATAGCAGCCTGGAGCAATGACATTGAAAGGTTGTCTCTGCTCAGTGGAGAGAGGTGGGACACGCGTCCCTTCAGCGATGGAGCGTTTGACCTCTGGAGGTCAGTGAGGTCGCCATGCTCCTTGCCACACCGTCTGCTGGTAAACCTGAGCAGCTCTGGATCAATCTCTCTATGTCTCTCTGTCTCTCTGCAGAACAGAATGCCGGCACTCACTTCCTGGTATGACACATTTAAGGATGATGCTTTGGGCTTCATTTGCATAAAAGGCAAAGTTCCAAGAAAGCAGAAGATCTGTGGATTGATCTTGGAAGCTTCTCAAACTCAGGAGATCAACAAGGTTAGCTAATTAGCTGAGCATAACAAGAACACCACATTCACTGTGACTTTTCCAAGCCGGTTTTGCTAATATTTCAGAGTTTTTTTATGACTGTGGAAAATCTGTATCACACACTGTATTGTGGAAGATTTGAAAGTCAGGAAAGAACTGAGGTTCAGTGTTATTGTTCACTAAAACTATTTTTAAAAAATTGCTAACTGAAATAAAGCTTAAATTAAACAAAATATAAATATTAGATGAACAATTAATCTTGAAACTTAAAACTAGAAAGTATGCCTTGGCAACTAACTCAAATAAAACAAGTACTAAAATTACTAAAACAAATAAAAAAATGAATTAAAGTCTAATGGAAACATTTGAAAAAGCTAAGAAAAACAACAAAAGCACATCAAAAAATAAAAGGAAAACTAAAAATAAAATAAAGGCTAATTCAAAATATTAATAAATGCTAAAACAGTATATACAGCTCTGGAAAAAATTAAGAGACCACTTAACATTTTTCCAGAGCTGTAAATAATACTAAATGTTTGTTTAGTGTATACTTTTAAACTTAGACATCATTTGACTACAACGCACAATCAAGAAGTTTAAAAGCTCAGAGCTGTTCATGAAGCATTAGAGAGTTAAAAATAAATTGCAGTTAGTTTACAAGAGATAGTCTGTCAAAACTTGTGCTGATTATTTTTAAATGCTCTTATCAGTTTGAAAGCAATGAAAATGCTGAAATGTATTTTATGAATCTGTGAAGATTCAGCTCTTGGTTGTTTTTGAAGGATGCAGCAGCAAAAAACTATATTACATCAGACAGAACGATAGATAGAACGATAGAACGATAGATAGATAGATAGATAGACAGAAAGATAGATAGATAGAAAGAACGATAGAGAGAACAATAGATAGATAGATAGATAGAACGATAGAAAGAACGATAGACAGAAACAAGACAGAACAAAAGAAAGAATGACAGAGACAGAATGATTGATAGAACGATAGATAGAACGATAGAAAGAACGATAGATAGATAGATAGATAGATAGATAGATAGATAGACAGAAACAACAGACATAGAACAAAAGAAAGAATGACAGAGACAGAACGATTGATAGAACGATAGATAGAACGATAGATAGATAGAAAGAACGATAGATAGACAGATAGACAGATAGACAGATAGATAGAACACACATAGAACAAAAGAAAGAATGACAGACAGAACAATAGAACGATAGATAGAACGATAGAACGATAGAACGATAGAACGATAGAACGATAGATAGATAGATAGATAGATAGATAGATAGATAGATAGATAGAACACACATAGAACAAAAGAAAGAATGACAGACAGACAGAACAATAGAACGATAGATAGATAGAAAGAACAATAGAGAGAACAATAGATAGATAGAACAATAGAACAATAGATAGATAGATAGATAGATAGATAGATAGATAGATAGATAGATAGATAGATAGATAGATAGATAGATAGATAGATAGATAGATAGATAGATAGATAGATAGATAGATAGATAGATAGATAGATAGATAGATATACAGAAAGATAGATAGATAGATAGATAGATAGATAGATAGATAGATAGAACACACATAGAACAAAAGAAAGAATGACAGACAGAACAATAGAACGAACGATAGATAGAAAGAACGATAGAGAACAATAGATAGATAGAACAATAGAACAATAGAACAATAGATAGATAGATAGATAGATAGATAGATATACAGAAAGATAGATAGATAGAACACACATAGAACAAAAGAAAGAATGACAGACAGAACAATAGAACGATAGATAGATAGAAAGAACGATAGATAGAACAATAGATAGAACAATAGATAGATAGATAGATAGATAGATATAGAAAGAAAGATAGAAAGACAGAGAGATAGAACGATAGAACGATAGATAGATAGATAAAGACAGAACAAAAGAACGACAGACAGAACGATAGATAGATAGATAGATAGATAGATAGATATAGAAAGAACGACAGAGATAGAATGATAGATAGATAGGACAGAACAAAAGAACAACAGACAGAACGATAGATAGATAGATAGATAGATAGATAGATAGATAGATAGATATAGAAAGAAAGATAGATAGAACGACAGAGAGATAGAATGATAGATAGATAGATAGATAGATAGATATAGAAAGAAAGATAGATAGAACGACAGAGAGATAGAATGATAGATAGATAGATAGATAGATAGATAGATAGATAGATAGATAGATAGATAGATAGAACAGACAGAACAAAAGAACGACAGACAGAACGACAGACAGAACGATAGATAGATAGATAGATAGATAGATAGATAGAGCAGGAACGATAGACAGACAGACAGACAGATGAATAGATTGATGATGGATGGAACGACAGAATTAACTATAGAAAGAACAGACAGACAGACAGACAGACAGACAGATAAATCCTGCGTAAGGATCCCAGAGAGGGTGTAAAACAGTCAAGAAAGCTAAATGATTTAAAAAAATATATTTAAAAAATCCAATTGATACCTACACACTAACAGCTAACACCTTCACCCAGGACTCAAACACACGCAGGGCAGAGAGCGGACCGCGCAAGAGCAGAGCCAATAAACTACAGAAACTCTGGAGTTAGTGTGTGGAGAGACCAATGACAGCTTCATCATCAGCAGTGATACATTCATTCATTCGTTCATTTCTTCTTCTCCTTTATTGTCATTTACAAAACCAAATCATTTGACTTAAAATAAGTTAAAAAAAAAAAGAAGTTGACTTGAACTGAAAGTCACTGAATACGTGCGGCAGACTGAGAGAAGACGACTAAATGTGAGATAAAAAGATTGCTTTTAAAAAAGTGAGAGAAAGAGAGAGATTTCATCATGTTATCAGGCCGTGTGCCGTCTGGATAGAGGCCCAAAAAATGCAGGGTGAACAAGAGAGGAGATATTTTCCTCATGAGCTTTAAGGTTGATGCTAAATGTAGAAAATCATATTAAATGTTGCCCAAAAATAAAATTCACACTTTGTTCAGGGTTCTAATAATCTCTGCAAAACAAGACATACTGTGCAAATAAATACTAGGAGAGTTTTTCCTCTGCCACGGATGTTTCTGGATCGGATGGTGATTTTTATTTTCCATGTTTTTAATAAATATGACTATATGGGTGAATCACAAAACATGTCCGGGTTTTATTAAACCGCAAAATGTATTCTTAAAATGGCTTTATTTTGCTTATTTTCATGAGAATTAAGCATATATTTACCACAAATTCTCATTACCATAGATGTTTTTTATTATTATGATTCTCACTACTTTAATACAGTATTACAATAAAAACATACTGTAATAATCTGATTTATTATCATAAATTAAAGGCTGTGCAACAAATACCATGATCTATAAATGTCTTTTTGGCACTACAGTAATGAGAATCAGATTTTTGGCATTATGGTGCTTAATTGCTATGAAAAAAGGTCCTAAAATAAGTTTGAGCTTTAGCAGAATACAATTTCTTACTACTTTTCTTCTGATTCTGGGGTGAAATGTAACCTTGACTGGTATTGTGAGACTCACCCATACGCACGTTCACATATTAGCCACTTTTATCCGTAAAAATAAAAATCAGATGCTAAAAAAAACAGAAGGTTCTATTTGAACGCGTCCCTCTCGTGAGACACAAAGTCTGCTTCTAAAACGCAGTTCCACTTGGTGTGCCTTCAGATCTGCCACCGTCATCGTGCAGTTCATCCTCTCTCTTTTTCTCAGCATTTTTCTCATGCTTTCTGCTGATTAAAACCACGTCACGTGGACAGGTGCTGCCGTCTGCCCGCTGGGTGCGCCCAAACCTTGAGGAATGATCGCTCTGAAGTTCAACGGTTTAAAAAAGAAAAAGAAACGAAACGCTGTCTGAAGCATTATGAGAGTGAGTTTTTCTCTTCAGGGTTTGGCGTGCTCTCTGACCTGTCTCCAGCCAGTTAAACGTGTGTTACTGATGAGCAGGTTCAGAGGTTTGCGTTCAGCTCCGGCCCCTGGTTCCCACCGAGCTCTAGATCAGTCCAGCGCCGCGTCGCTGGTGGAAGGGAAAGGGTGCGGTGTTGGTCAGGCCGGCGCTGCGGGGCTGAGATGATGAAGTGTTGATGTGTTCAGGATGTGGGCTGAGGTCTTACGAGTTATTGGAGGCGTTCTCGTTGCTTGGAGAGTTGGAGGAGGAAGAGGAGGAGGAAGAGGGGGAGAAATTCATCCCTGATAGGCCGGGTGGATCCGTGGCTGTGTTCTGCCCGCTCAAACTCTTCCTGCACACCGGACATGTGTCATGCTGCGAAACAGAGAGAAAACACATGCAAATCAACACTACGGCCAATCAGAATGAGTTCTGACGGATCATGTGACACTCAAGACTGGAGTAATGATGCTAAAAATCCAGCTTTGAATAGCAGGAGTAAATTACATTTTAAAAGACATTTAAATAGAAAACAGTTATTTTAAATTGTAATAATATTTCACAATATTACTGCTTTTACAGTATTTTTGATCAAATCATTTCAAAACCTCTCTAGATTTTCAGACCACATTTAATATAAATAGTTCATACAGCATTATTTTCAGCTTTATATTTGGTATATAGTAGATTTTTATTTTTATATAGTTGATTTTCTCGAGGTGACAACATACAGAACCCCTAAAATAAAAAATATATACAGACATTTTCATGCACACAAGAAACGTTTCATGCCCTCGAGAAACCATTCACATGCGCACAGGATTTTTGCGTGCTTATGCATTACAATTTCTAGTTTTATATATACTATAACCTATTTCATTTGTGCATCATTGCCATCTTACTAAGAGGAAAACGAGACCATGAGAGCATCTCTAATATCAAGGCCTTATGTCCAATTTAACACATCCTCTGTGGAGGCTGAGAAATAGTGATATGAAATGGGCTGATGGCACGATACGGCTGTGTGCACTGCCCTGTTTGGCAAGTTTAAGGATCTATAAAAATTATTGGTACTGTAAAAAAAGTGTTCAAAATTTGGCTTTTGTTAGGGTAGTACCTCTAATATGAAGGCCTAATGTCCAATTTAACGCATGCTCTGTGGCGACGAAGAAATCATGACACGAAATGGGCTGATGGCATGATACAGCTGTGTGCATGGTCCTATTTGCCAAGTTTAAGGCTCTATAAAAATGATTGGTACTGTAAAAAAAAAAGTGTTAAAAATGTGGCTTTTGTTAAGGAGGTACATCATATTTCAAGGCCTTAGGTCTGCTTTAACGCATGCTCTGTGGTGGCCAAGAAACCACAACTGGGCTGATGGTGCAATAGGTGGCTCAGTGTGCATTGTCCTATATGCGGTTTAATGGTTTCTCGTGCGCACACACGAAAGTCTGTATATTTTTTACTTCTGCAAAGGTCCTTTTAGAGGGCTCTGTAATACGGTGCTAAAAATATCGTGAGAAGAAAATCAAAACACTTATAACCTGCATTTTTGCATAATGAAAAAGTGCACCTTGACTATCACTAAGAATCACTAAACAGCTGCCATAAAAAAACACTTCTTGTTTGATAAATGTATTTTCATTAAATTCTTAATTATAGAAAACTAAATAGATGCTCATTATTTTTCCATATTTTCCAGACCTGCAAGTTACTTAAATCAAATTCCATACTTTTCCAAACTGCATAGGAACCCTGAGAAAATATCTTAATATGTTGGATAGATTATTAAACTAAAGATGAAATTCATGTTGACGTTGCCATTTTTTATGCCGCTGTATTTAATATGAAATTAGTTTTGAAAATACTGTTGTTGTTTTTTCCATAAATTGTTAGTCTTTTGCAAAGGTTTAAAATGATCAAAAGTCAGTTCATTAATGACATCATCTTCCAGGAAGTGATTTTTTTTTTGGGGGGGGGGGGGGACAGCAGCACAAACATTTATAAACATCAGCAATGGAGATTTTATGACTTATTGTGAATTTAGCTGTTTTTTCTGTTTGACAATAGCCCTTCACACAGCAATCACGGAAAATTACCATACAATTACCAGAATGACTTTACCAGTAAATACACAAATATGCTGTTCACACAAGCAACGGCGTTCTGGCTTTTTACTGGTAAGAGACCATTCAAACATCAGCACCAAAAAAATACCAGTAAATTCTGTGATGTCAGTCATCGGAAACTATTGTTAAACGCTGCGCTTTTGTCTTCATTCGCCTGCATGACGCGAAGTGCTTCAGTTACACTATTTGTTCAATTCGACAAAAAATGTTGACGTCTGAGTGACAGGCATAAGGGTCACCCTCATGTACGCTAATCGGCAATCCCTCTCAGAGCAATGCCAAACTTCAGCTCGTTATTTCCATCCTGTTCATTTTCTAGTCATCAAGTTATAATGAATAAAGTTGGAGTGTGTGAGTTTGACGAGCACATTTCTGAAAGCCTGGCATATTATTTTACAGAAGTACTTTTTTAATTGCAACACATGCGTATTCATAACAGTTACAAAGTTCAAAAGTGCCTGTATAACAGGATAGAGCCAAGTGTGGCAGTTCTCGGCCATTAGTAGAAAATCAATTTGCAAACTCCGGCCTAACTTCTGCCTTCCTATACAGAACCACAGTGAACTAATGAAATGAATGTCGCAAGCTACAAATTGAAACAGACTTTATCTGAATCACTCATTAACGAACAAATAAATGATGTCAAAAGGTGTAAACATTTTGAGTTTAGATAAGAATAAGAAATAAAGCAATAAAGAGAAACGGCACCTGCTCGAGCCAGGGAACTATACAGTCGTTATGAAAGAGATGATTGCAAGGAAGTTGTCTAACGTTCTCTCCTGTGCTGTAGTCTTCTTTACAAACAGGGCACTCTAGACCAGCACCTGAAACACAAAAACAAACTGACGTCAGAAACAGGAAGTGTTAACATCGCAATCCACTATAATAATTCACAATGTTGATGGTGAATCTAAACGGGCTGCACTGATATTACAGATGTGAAAAGACTACATGCTTTCAAATCGACTGGAGAACTAAACAACTGCATTATTTATTATCTTATTTAGGTGTATCAGACGTCTGTGTTCTTACCCACGTGCTCCTGGTTTATCTGGACTGTAGGGAGACTCTTAATCTTCTCTTTGTCTGCCGGAGGGGGACCCGTGTTTTCAAACTGATTTAATAACTACAGGACAAAAATGTAGTATATGATAATACTGTTTAACGTATTTTAATGCACTGATAGTGTTTCATACTCCTTGTGGTTATAAAATAAAGCAAAAAGACACTTGAGGTTGTGAGTTACAGCGATTTTACCATATTCCATATTACTGATCCACTATACGGTACATGTGGGATAATACCTGTGTTATGATGGCATCTAATCCATTGGCCCCCCATGCATAGTCCATTGGGTTGGAATGCAGCATTCCCCTGTAAAACAGCAGTTTATAGTCCAGTGATCAGATGTAGATTGTCATACACTGAAAAATGATGTGAAGAAAGAGAAAAGTCCATCAGTGACTCACCATGGCCCCATCGCCATGTTTGGCATAGCTGTCGGAGCGATGATTCCGTTAACTAATTGCTGAATGATTCTGTGAAAACAAAACAAACATTTTAAAATGTGACAAACAAAAACTTTGTCATTAGTTTACACAGTAATGACAGTAGTATATTATTACCACAGAAATAATATGAAATGAAATAGAGTGAGGTCCCCACACCTTTTGAACAATAAATTTCCATCAAGGTTTAAAAAAATATATATTTTAAAAATAATTAAAAAAAAAAATATGCTCACAAAAAGCTAAGTAAAACTAGAAAAAAAATTATATTTAATAATTAACTTTTTTGCTCATCAGCCACTGTGGCTGGTGGTTTTCCAAAGTTACTAGCCACTCAGCATTTTCACTGGCCACAATTTTGACAACGATACATGGGGAAAAACTGCCATATAGATATTTTTAATATTATCTCATAATATGGCAGCAGGTTTATTAGGCTGCTGTCACTTTAAGACCTGACGCACGGATCCATTATACTGTTACACATGCGTTTTCTTTCTCAACTGTTCACGTTCACTTAAAACAGAACTGACTGTGTTTACGTGAATACTCGCAATATTACAGAGTATTATAATAAAACCGGCATTTGACATTATTTTGTGTGTATTTGACTGTTTAAGTGCAATAAGCAGCGAAAAAGAGCTCAATTTAGTGTTGAGAGGCTTCATGTGCGCTCACTGAAAATCAAGCCCTGTAACAGCAACAATATTCATCCGGAGCAAATGAAGCGAGTGAGTGAGTGGAGGCGGGTTTGTGTGTCACTCGCTGTCGGAGAGATGAGAGAGAGAGAAAGAGACGCTGGTATCGTGTGTCTATTCTGTGGAAAATGAGTATTGGAAGTGTTTCAGATATTTCAGTATCAATATGTATCGAAAATCGATATTTTTGATAACACTATTGCGCTTGGTTTATTATTTCAGATGCCTTTTTAAAAGACTACAATTGAAATACATATATTATATAAGTGTCTAGTAGAAGTAGGGTTGCCACCTGTCCCGTGAAATACGGAATAGTCCAGTATTTACAGGCAAAATGATTTGTCCCGTATTTTACACACAGTTTAATAAACACATACGAATTTTGCAGTGTGGAGAATACTAATAGCAAATATAAAGAAATCAATTTCACAATAAGTAGTACAGAAGCTCATTTGCGCGTGATTGCGTTTTAGCGGCTTTGTTTCCATCGTGACGGTGTCTCGAGAACATGCGCTGTAAACTTGCACGGTTTTTTAAAAACATGTCGAGCTCACGTCCACTGTTTGAACGCAAGAGGATCTCCAGATATAGGGCTGAATAGAAAAACGGTATCAATGGGTCTGTCCAGTAACTCATGATGAACCTCACTTTGCAGAGAAGCATTTCAGTTGCTCAGACTGTCTGACTTAAAGCAGCATGCAGTGACAGACACATACGTGCTTCTAAAGCTGCTATTAATATAATATTCCATATATTATCAGAGCTTGGCAGACAGAATTATTATATATTTTAGACATTATACAAGTTAATTAATAAATTATAGCTTAATTAATGTTATTATTAATTTATCATTTAGCTAGGCTTTATTAAGCATACATAATAAATAATCATGTCATATAAAGTTTATGACATTAAAAAATTTTTTTGATAAAAATGGGACAAATAATTACATAATAATATAGTCATAATTTAAATAATAATAATAAAAAATTAAACATTTTTTAATTTCAAAATTGTCAAAAAAGTGATTACTGGTTCAGAATGATTGCTTAAAGGGATAGTTCACCCAAAAATAAAAAATGTGTCATCATTTACTCACCCTCAAGTTGTTCCAAACTTGTATACATTTCTTTGTTACATTGAACACATAGGAAGATACATTCCTACTATGGAAGCCCCCAAAGCAGCCTGGTTACAAACTTTCTTCAAAATACCTTCTTTTGTGTTCAGTAGAAAAAAGAAATTCATACAGGTTTGGAACATCATGAGGGTGAGTAAATGGTGACACAATTTTCATTTTTGGGTGAACTAACCCTTTAAAGTGCACCACATAGGCTACTAAAGGGTTCTTTAGAAATAAAATAAAATCTAATATAAAATGTGTTCTGAATTCTTACCCTTCTAAAGTCGGTACACCCTCATGCCGCACCCCTTGTCTCCGAGGAACGTGCCGTCCCCGTGGCTGTCTCGCCATGTACCGCTGTCGGGAGGCCATCTCCCGTTCTCTGCGGTTCTCAGCATCACGGTTATCTTCCCCTGGCAAACCCGCCCTGAAGTCGAAGCCCTCATCGAAAATCCCAAGAGCAAACTGCCCATATCCATGCGGGAACGTAAACAAGTGCTGGTCCACATTCTGACGGGTGAGAGGTAATGCTTTAAACAAACAGTTGCTTCACACACACTCATGATTTTCTTAATGTACGTGGATTATAATGCAATACTGGAGGACTGGAAGAACATTCTACACTACCTTAACAATTTATGATTTGCATGCTTGCGAAATATTTTAAAATTTACACTATCATAGTTAACAGATAATTATGATCTAAATTTTAAGATATGTTGCCCTGGATAAGAGCATGTATTAAACGCATGTCGTCAAAGTTTGCATTCAGGTTCAGAAATCTGACTTTTCACTCAAAATATATGAACCAAACTAGTTTGCACACAGCAATAAACGTGTATTCAGCGGCCAAAAGCATGCGTAACAGAAAGGCCTGCTGTATAGCACAATAATGAAGCTGTTAAAGATAGAGATGTGGGTGACAGCTCACCTCAAATGAGGGGCGATTCTGATCATTAGAGGCTGTAGATGTGGACCCATTCTCTGCACTGGAAAAAAAAGAGAAAGAAAAAGAGAAGGGACAGAGATTAATGAATAAAACATTAATTTAAGGCCAATTCACACTGCACCGACAGACGCAGAACAACGGCAGAATACAGCACGTCACTCCTCAGACATTATAAATCCGATTCAGCATGTTCAATCGGTGAAAACAAGCTCCAACAGACAACACACATTGACAAAGTGCCTGTTGCCGTCTGTCGTGTGAATCGGCCTTTAGAAAATGTTTATTTGGGAAATAAGATTATGATATAAAATACTCCTGAAAGTATAATGTAAATGTTTCCGTATAAAAAAACAAACTGCAAACTGACTACGGTTTGGTGGACATGTGTACCATGGTACAACTGCGTTTATGAAAATATAAATATTAAATTTATATGAACTGTTGAATTTCAACAGCAATTACAGTAATTCTGCAGAATTGCTGACGAGATGCTTTAAACGGATGTAAAATAAGATACAAAGTGTCAAATCTGAACACTTTAACATTATTGTTTTATTTTTCTAGATCACGTTCACAGTGTTTGGAGCTGCGCTGCCTTCATCCTGCGGAGGAAATGAATGTGACGAATCCCATCCAGAGTTTTGTCAGAATCACAGATCAATACTTTACCTTCCTTCTCCAGGTAACTCCTCGATGAAGCCAGACTCACACCGTGGACAGATGTAATCCTGCAACAGAGGGGAAAGGCTGTTATTACACAAGGTACAGGGTCAAATCACTAAAACATACGGCCTAAAGCAGATTATATTGCTTTTCGAAAATAGCAACAGCAGCAATATGATAATAAACACCAAAAAACAATAATCAATCAAAACAATAAATGAATAAACTAAAACTGAAATAAATAAAAAAAATAGCTAATTAAAGGTGCACTATGTAACATTTTTTCAGTAAAATATCGAAAAACCACTAGGCCAGTGTTATATATTTTGTTCAGTTGAGTACTTACAATATCCCAAATGTTTCCAACTATTTGAAAATTGCTATTTTAACCAAGGAACCGGGACATGTGAGAGTGTCGCCTGTCAATGGCGTCATATCTGCGTTACTCTCGGTTTCTGGTTTTATTCAGCAGAAACGCTTTACTCTCACTGCAGTGTGCAACAAGTGTCATAGCAGCCGCCGAGCGAGCGCACAGAGTAATGTCAGAACATCATTTAACACACTCAAATGTATCTAATATGATAAACAGAGCTGTGTTACCTCATACTCATGACCGGAAAAGCGGAAATGGCGCCGGCGACTGTGGCATAATAAAAGTCCCGCCGCTCGCGAGGCGTGTTGCGCAATCGCTCCAGCGGCCTTGCTCCGCTCCCACAACACTCGGGTCTGCTCTGCTTCATACTACAGTAACGTTAATAATCGCATCCATGAACATGATTTCTGCCCGAGTCCTATCTCGATTCTTTTCCACCGGCTGTGAGGTGAAGACCAAGATTCTGCGCTCAAACTTGGCGTCATCAAACTACGCCTTTGTTTTGAATAGGCAACCTCTAGCGGACGGAAAAGTTACATAGTGTACCTTTAAAAATATAGACAGTATAATACGAAAATAACACTACTAAATAATATAGTTTATTAACCTGTCTGTGAGCTGTTTATTATTTCCAAGCAACGCAGCAACTTGCTGAGAAACTAGGTAATTTTTGTATAGTTTACAAGTCAAAAGTCATTAAGAGTCTTATTAACAGATCAAGCTCATTAAGTAAAATATGAACATAAAAAATACATTAAAGAGTTAGTTCACCCAAAAATGAAAATCATGTCATTAATTCCTCACCCTCATGTCGTTCCAAACCCGTAAGACCTTCATTCATCTTCAGAACACAAATGAAGATCTTTCTGATGAAATCCGAGAGCTCTCTGATCCCTCCATAGACAGCTAATGAATTAACACTTTCAAGGTCCAGAAAGGTAGGAAAGACATTGTTAAAATAGTCCACGTGACTCCAGTGGTTCAACCTTGCGTCGAGAACACGTTTTGCGCGTAAAAACAAACAAAAATAACTGCGTAGGAGTCTGACACAGACGAGAAGAAATTGTTGAATAAATTTGTTCGTTTTGTTTGTTTTTTGCGCTATTTTAATGATGTCTTTCCTACCTTTCTGGACCTTGAAAGTGTTAATTCATTAGCTGTCTATGGAGGGATCAGAGAACTCTCGGATTTTATCTAAATATCTTCATTTGTGTTCTGAAGGTCTTACGGGTTTTTGAACGACATGAGGGTGAGGAATTAATGAGAGAACTTCATTTTTGGGTGAACTAACCCTTTAACAGTTTCATGACTAGTAGTGTACTAGAAATGTAACACAATACCCTGCTGTTAAAAAGGTCAGATTCCTCATTTTATATTAGTAGGAGAATGACAGCAAAAGAACTATATTGAGATCTTGCTATGGTGAAATAAAATGACTCATATAGTGTAATATTTTGGTTATATCGTCCACCCTTAAACGAACGTTAATGAATGTGACTGACAGCACAATTAGCATAAATGATGCTCATTCCCACACAAGTATGTTTTTTTTGTGACAAGCAAACTTTTTCACCATCTGAGTTTGATGAGGCATTTGGGGACAGAAATAACACATTTTTGTTGGTTCAGTATTGGTAGCGAGATATTTTAGTCAGGTATCGCATCAACACTACTAGTAACAATAAATACAACAATAAAAAAGTATATTCATGTTAAACATTAAGCATTAAATAATGTTTGCAATAAAATAATTATTAAACAAAGAAAATCTAGCTTTTAATTTAGCAGTCCATGACTGACAGGTGGAAGTTTATCAAGAAAAACAGCACAGGCTGATTTATTTTAGCCCAGATTTATTTTCTTGACTGGTTTATATGGGGATCTAAACATAAAAAGGAATTAGATGCAGAACAACTTGACTAATGTGACATCGGCAACACAGGATACAAAGAACCACCGCTTGTACTCGGCAGATTTTTATACAAAATTTGTAATAAACTTCTACACATCCTCAGCCCCTTTATGTGTTTGTACATAAAATATTGTATGGAACCACCTCTTTATGGTTCCTGCGTCGTGGTGCTCACGTGAACAGCGTTCTGATGTAGAACCTGGAAGCACTGCACTGTATTTAGTAGTCTAACACAGATGAGAAGAAATTGTTGAATAAAGTTATTTTTGTTTTTAGTATTCTCTCATTTTTGTTTAAGTATTCTCGTCTCTTCATAACATTAAGGTTGAACCACTGGAGTCACATGGACTATTTTAACGATGTCTTTACTACCTTTTTGGACCTTGAAAGTCGCAGTGACGTTGCTGCTATGTGTGTGGTTCAGAAACCTTTAGGATTTCATCAAAAATATCTTCATTTGTGTTCCAACGAAAGTTGGAACGACATGAGGATGAGAATTATTATTATTTTCATTTTTGGGTGAACTAACCCTTTAAAGCTGCTGTCTGTGTCATTTATGTTAAACAAAAGACAACGACAAAACCACTCACTGCTCTTGACTGAATAACTTTAGTAATTGGAATATGTTTTAAAGTTTAACTCAGGGTTTAATGACTATTTTAATAGCTGATTGTTTAATGCAATAGTGTGTTTTAAAAAGATAAATAGATAAGTCCATAGGCTTGTTCCAGTCTGGATATTCTCGATAGTACATCTCAAAGTTGCATTCAGATCGTGGATCGTGATTGTTTGTTTTTAAGATCATGATATGATTAAGATGATGATATGCATTCCTGTATAAAAAAAGTAATAGAACTCTGAGCTGCATTTTGATGAATTAATTTTGCAGAATTTCCTGAATACGGAAAAGCCCTGCAGATTGTCTCATGATGACCTCCAGCTGACCTGCAGCTCAGTGACTGCCGTTCTGACCTGTTTGGGCTCTTTCTAGAGGCTCCGCACAATAACAGGCGGATAATAACACCACAGAACGATGAAGAGACAAGCAAAAGAGCTTTGTGACACCGTCCATTCTCTGCCCTGAAACCTCATACAAGGATCCTTTCGGAAAGACCTTTGGCCTCATATTTCCTGACAGCTGTGTGTATGAAATATGACAGATCTGTAGTTTAAGATTAAATCCTGACGTGTCCTGGCTCATTCATTGTAAGTTTGCAGTTTTAGAAATGACATAATCATTCTCCAACCACATTAGCTTCATTTATTATGAGCGTCAGCAGAAAGAGTGTGACCTTCATTAACACATACTGAGTGTTAAAAACACTCATATATTATCAAATTAATCAGCTGATCTCATTTCCACCAGTTTTCAGTTATAGTCAACAAACTGAACAGATATTATTATTAGATAGTAGGGGTGTAACAATACACTCATGTCACGATATGATATTATTGCGATGAATAGTTAACAAAACCACAGAAAATCAACCATGACACACAAACCGTTTATCAACTTGGCCTGAACATAGAAAAATGATAGGCCTAGTTAAAAACACAACTAACCAGCTGATCACAGTCTGTTCCACCAATTACAGATCAGAAAAACACACAAACCACCAGCATTGAGAATCAGCAGTCTCTTATTAAAGAGAATTAGTTAATAAAATCCAACTAGTTGGTCTCTCATAACCAGCAGTTCTCAGTTAAAGCCATCTAATGTCCATGAGAGCACAGATCATACCCCAAAACCAGGGCTTTGAATATCTGACAGCTTTACAATCACACTGTATTAATCTCACACTATTTAATTAATAACATAACTAATTATCCAGCAGCTCTCATAACTAGTTTTGAACAAGTATATATACGAAACACAAGCCAGAACAACTGACAAGCGAAGATTATCATGTTAATATCATTATTTACGATGACTAGTTAATAAAAGTAACGAGCTCATGTCATAATAACAACCAGCCGGTTCTGCTTTGACAGGACAGGTTTCACAAACAGCAAAGCTCCAGAGAGCCCGGTCAGATCTGCGAAGAGTTCGTCTGATCAAACCCTCATGTATCCAATGAAGTGTAATTTAATGAAACCCTCATTTTAATCCTTATTGTTGCTATTGGCAACCAGTTAGCGGTTAGCACAGCTAGCACGGAAAAGCGCTTTTTAAAAGAGGCCGTTCGCTCCGTTACATTCATCCACACCGATTCAAAGCCTTCGGGAGAGGCTCGACAAGTCCGCTGACGTCTTACCGGGAGCCGAGGGCTGATCTCTTCTGAACACCGGTGACAGAAGAACCGGCAGGGCCGCGGGGGAGCTTCCGCCATCTTCACTGCAGGACCGACTGAGAGCGAGAACGAGGCGAAGTATGGAAGCCCGGACGGAGCAATGCTGTGTGAACTCGTACGGACGAAGGGACGCGTTTGGGAAAATAGACAGCGCGACCCTTTGCTTGACACACAATGCAAAAAAGTCTTCAAATAATAAAATAATCTTTATTATTTATTTTTTTAATTTTTGTTGATTTTTTACACTTTACAATATTTGGTATATAATGGTATAAAATGTTCAACATAAAAAACACCTAGTGGACAAACAGGGAGTCGATCATTATTTTCAGCCATTATAAAATCTGAGCAGATTCTTCACGAGTGAATGTACTCATTTATATCTAATCGTATACAGAGATTATGAAGTAATAATTCATATTATAATAATATTATGAATGCTATGAATATTGTAGATCTGTGTAATGCCATTGCAGTCCTGCAGATGGCGACAAAGCATTACAACCATTGCGAATGACGTCATTTAATATGAAACAACATGAGCTCATGACAACATGTGGTTTCCTTCTTGTTTTTGGTTCTCGAAAAAGAAATTTAAATATGTCTATTTTTCATTCACATAATAAGACAGCAGCTAATCTCCTTTTGAGAAAAAAAAAAAAGATGTCTTGAGATGTCTAAGTCAATGAAGTAAAACGCTTCAATTCGATCATTTATGAAATTTAAAATCATGTATGAACATGAACAATAAATATATCAAACAGGAATAACTTCATTCAGTTTAGGGTTATTATAATTAACTGAAACCTTTTCATTACATGCAATAACATAAAAGTTAACTTAAATCAAATTAAACCTATCTTTTAACTTAAATTTACTACTAAAACTTTAAAAAAAAAAAAACTATAATGCTATTTTTAAAACAAGAATAGTAAAAGTGTGTCTTAAAGTCAGACAAAGAAACTCTTTGAGGTCAATACAGAAGCATGCAAACACACACACACACACACACACACACACCTGTCAGCTGCTCTGTGAATGAGGTCTGACTGATGTTGACTACATCTGGCCGTCATCATGAATTTATGCCAAGTTACAGTCAGAGTTTGGCAGAGACGAGAGCTGCGGTGAGAGCGCTTGCACGAGTAACTTAACCAGACAATACAAGATATGATGCAGTTCCCTAAACCAGGGTTTGTTTGTTTTTTATCCTTTAAATGCCACGGGCCTCGAAATCATCCTCATGTGAGGGACCCCATCCTAAAATTTACACCCTACTAATACTGTGTTTGACCCCCTTTCGCCTTCAGAACTGCCTTAATTCTACGTGGCATTGATTCAACAAGATGCTGAAAGCATTCTTTAGAAATGTTGGCCCATATTGATAGGATAGCATCTTGCAGTTGATGGAGATTTGTGGGATGCACATCCAGGGCACGAAGCTCCCGTTCCACCACATCCCAAAGATGCTCTATTGGGTTGAGATCTGGTGACTGTGGGGGCCATTTTAGTACAGTGAACTCATTGTCATGTTCAAGAAACCAATTTGAAATGATTCGAGCTTTGTGACATGGTGCATTATCCTGCTGGAAGTAGCCATCAGAGGATGGGTACATGGTGGTCATAAAGGGATGGACATGGTCAGAAACAATGCTCAGGTAGGCCATGGCATTTAAACGATGCCCAATTGGCACTAAGGGGCCTAAAGTGTGCCAAGAAAACATCCCCCACACCATTACACCACCACCACCAGCCTGCACAGTGGTAACAAGGCATGATGGATCCATGTTCTCATTCTGTTTACGCCAAATTCTGACTCTACCATCTGAATGTCTCAACAGAAATCGAGACCAGGCAACATTTTTCCAGTCTTCAACTGTCCAATTTTGGTGAGCTCGTGCAAATTGTAGCCTCTTTTTCCTATTTGTAGTGGAGATGAGTGGTACCCGGTGGGGTCTTCTGCTGTTGTAGCCCATCCGCCTCAAGGTTGTGCGTGTTGTGGCTTCACAAATGCTTTGCTGCATACCTCGGTTGTAACGAGTGGTTATTTCAGTCAAAGTTGCTCTTCTATCAGCTTGAATCAGTCGGCCCATTCTCCTCTGACCTCTAGCATCAACAAGGCATTTTCGCCCACAGGACTGCCGCATACTGGATGTTTTTCCCTTTTCACACCATTCTTTGTAAACTCTAGAAATGGTTGTGCGTGAAAATCCCAGTAACTGAGCAGATTGTGAAATACTCAGACCGGCCCGTCTGGCACCAACAACCATGCCACGCTCAAAATTGCTTAAATCACCTTTCTTTCCCATTCTGACATTCAGTTTGGAGTTCAGGAGATTGTCTTGACCAGGACCACACCCCTAAATGCATTGAAGCAACTGCCATGTGATTGGTTGATTAGATAATTGCATTAATGAGAAATTGAACAGGTGTTCCTAATAATCCTTTAGGTAAGTGTATCTTTTATAAACACGATGAAAAATTCATATTATACATCTATGTTTTCTACAATAACGGAAAACATAGAACGCAATGAAGTTCAAAATTCTAAATACAGGAAAAAACACCTGTAAAAATTAAATAGGGAAACCTCCGTTAAATTAATTCAGTACATTGTTTCCTATATTTTTACTGATTCGTTTTTAGAGTGTACTAAAAGTTTTTAAGTTACAATATATATTTATTGTCTATATTTTTTTTTTACTCACTATAAATGTATTATTTAATTAATTTAATCTAATTAGTATTTATTTATATTAATGACATTTTTCATTTATTTTAATCTAATTTAACCTATTTAATAGATTAATGACAAACTAATATTTAATACATTTATTTTTATTAAACTAATTACTAATTACTTGTTTGCAGGACAGCCACTGAAACAGTGAATGGGTAGTTGTGTGACATATTCCATTTAAAAACATATGTTTAATGTTTTTATTATTAAGCATGAATGTTTATGAGCTCTTGATTGAGACTTTATGAAACATTTGTACTTTAAAAAAAAAAAATTTGACACACTGAGGAATATTTCTAAATAGTTAATATTTTAAATGGCAAATACTGAATATTTAAAAACAAAAAAATTATCTTCTTTTAAATAGTGAAAACCTGTTACAGTATCTAAAATACGCCCTTTTTCTTTTACATTCATATACATGTGGTAACACTTTACAATAAGGCTGTATTAGTTTAAATTACTTAGTTAACATTAACATGCACTAACAATGAACAGTTCTTAAGAATTTATTCATTTTAGTTAATGTTAATTTCAACATTTACCAAAACATATTTCAGGTCGCATTTTGTATTCCTAACATTAGTTAATGCACTGTGAACTAAGATGACTGTGAATATTTTTATAAAGTAACATTATAAAAGGTTAATAAATGCTGTTAAAATATCTTTTTCATTGTTAGTTCATGTCAGTTAATGCATTAACTAATGTTAACAAATGAGACCAATCTCAACTTTGGTTGTGGAATAAAATAGTTAATGTCCATGTTATCTGTCAACTATACACATGCATTTTGTAAATAAAAATAAAATAAAAAACATGCTTAACTCAAATGGAGTATTTGAGACACAAATACAGATTAAATATCTTTTTCATTTCAAATCAAATGTTCTACATTTGAAAATCACCAGAAAACAGTAAAATAACACATCAGACTAAAACATCAAGTAATTTGAAAAGCAAACCCAACAGTTTACTTTGGTTTTTAATAGTCAAACCAGAAATATGAATATGAAAAGAGAACTATATACAGATGGAATATGATCTGAATGAGAAATTACCCTAACATGCTGCTGTAATAATTCACAAACAATACTGATAACATATAAGAAAAACCCTTTGACCTTATTTTCCAAAAGACAAGATTAAGAATCACAATCTGTAAACAAGAACAGAAAACGTCAGAAGTGTTTTACACAATAAAACACGAGTTAAAGTGTAGAGTGAGTCTTTGTTCAGTTCTCAGATGAGGCAGTTCATGCATTTGACGGCTTTGCTGCCGTAGTCCAGACATTCAGGCCCGATGCACTCACAGCAGGCGTTGTGAAACCAGCGGTACTTTGATCCGCCCATCGACTCGCAGTACTGCTTACACTGACGAATGGACACGCACTCATCAAAGTAGACCACCGTACACAAGGCATCTGAGGAATGAGACCAGAGTGTGAGATCACACGTGCAAACCAGAGACACATGAGGAGAGGAGAGGAGAGGAGAGGAGTGGAGACACAAGAGGAGAGGAGAGGAGAGGAGAGGAGATGAAGAGGGGAGGAGAGGAGAGGAGAGGAGATGAAGAGGGGAGGAGAGGAGAGGAGAGGAGATGAAGAGGGCAGACACCAGAGAAGAGGAGAGGAGAGGAGAGGAGAGGAGAGGAGAGGAGAGGAGAGGAGAGGAGAGGAGAGGAGAGGAGAGGAGAGGAGATGAAGAGGGCAGACACCAGAGGAGAGGAGATAAAGAGGGGAGGAGAGGAGAAGAGGAGAGGAGATGAAGAGGGGAGGAGAGGAGATGAAGAGGGGAGGAGAGGAGAAGAGACGAGGAGAGATGAGACGAAAGGCGAGGAGAGAGGATGAGAGGAGACAAGACGAGAACAGACGAGAACAGATGAGGAGAAGAGAGAGGAGGCGAGAGGAGGCAAGAGGAGACGAAAGGCGAGGAGAGAGGACAAGAGGAGAGGAGAGGAGAGGAGATAAAGAGGGGAGGAGAGGAGAAGAGACGAGGAGAGATGAGACGAAAGGCGAGGAGAGAGGATGAGAGGAGACAAGACGAGAACAGACGAGAACAGATGAGGAGAAGAGAGAGGAGGCGAGAGGAGACGAAAGGCGAGGAGAGAGGACAAGAGGAGAGGAGACACCAGAGGAGAGGAGAGGAGAGGAGAGGAGAGGAGAGGAGAGGAGAGGAGAGGAGAGGAGAGGAGAGGAGATGAAGAGGGCAGACACCAGAGGAGAGGAGATAAAGAGGGGAGGAGAGGAGAAGAGGAGAGGAGATGAAGAGGGGAGGAGAGGAGAAGAGACGAGGAGAGATGAGACGAAAGGCGAGGAGAGAGGATGAGAGGAGACAAGACGAGAACAGACGAGAACAGATGAGAAGAAGAGAGAGGAGACGAGAGGAGGCGAAAGGCGAGGAGAGAGGACAAGAGGAGAGGAGAGGAGATAAAGAGGGGAGGAGAGGAGAAGAGACGAGGAGAGATTAGACGAAAGGCGAGGAGAGAGGATGAGAGGAGACAAGATGAGAACAGACGAGAACAGATGAGGAGAAGAGAGAGGAGGTGAGAGGAGACGAAAGGAGAGAAGAGAGGACAAGAGGAGAGGAGAGCAATTACAAGCAATTGACATAATTTCATAATTTTTATATTTAAATGTAAACATACATTTATATTATTTTATTAATATTTATTTTATGTAAATATTTAATGTATATGAAACAAAAGATAATTTAAAAAATATATATTTTATTATTATTATTATCATCATCATTCTTTTTAATTGTAAATATTACGTAATATATTCAATTATTAAATTGTAATTCAATGTAAATAAGTAAATATTGACTATTAAAAAACTCATATTGGTTGACCATAATTAGTTCACCTGAAAAATAAACATTTTGTCATCATTTACTAAACCACTTATGGAACAAAACAATATGACGTGAAATAAAGTGCACAATTTGTACAGATTTCGTTTATTTTTTTAGTCTGGCAGTATTAAACACCACCCACTTGTGTGGAAAACAATGTGTCCATTGTTGAGCCAACCTATTCCTTTATAAAGATGAATCATGTCTTATAATCTTTGGTATTCTGAGACCAGATAAAATCAGTGTTTTAACATCTTTTCCTAGACATTTTCAGCCAGTACCCACCATCATGGACGCTGCTAGTGGGCAGTGAGATGTTGTGACTCTGGCTGTCGAGCGTCTCCAGGAAGGACACCAGGTTCTCGTGGTGGGAAAGTTCCTCAGCGACGGGAAACGACACGACCATCATGTTAATGGGGGCATCGCCTTCGGTCAGAGCGCGGAAGAGCGACGGGATTGGTCGGTACAGCTCCTCTACGGTGCTCTTGGAGGTGGCAGGACTGTCGTTGTAATTCCTTGGGTTACACATTCCTGTTGGCCAGAAGAAATAGAGGTACATCATGATGGAAAGGTCAATGACAAGCTGTACAAGCAAACCTGACCACAACTGAAGAATTTAAAGACTTCAAAACACAGCTGTCAACAGCAGCTCCACGTTGAGACTGAGATAAAGTGCTGGTAAAGATGGTAATCAGATAATGGATGAAGGTTTTAATAAGGAGCAGAACGCTGCAGAGACCTTGTGTTTCAGATTAGCTGCGGAGCGGCGGCCAGGACAGCTGCTTCTGATTACCACATCCATGGCAGGTTCTGGCCTTCAGGAACAACACACACTTCTCCCTCTCAGCTAATAAACGAGTGTTTGGAACAGAACAATCTCTACAATCTTTCATGTCCTAGTTTTGAGAAATGGATGCATCACGCATTGATGGCCATTTTTAGTCATAGGAATGATTATGATGCATCTTTTTCATTATGTTTAACCCTGCATCATTTGTGTGCGGTTTGCAATGATTTAAACAGTATAAAAACAGACAAACGTGGCATCTTCTCTACTTTATAAACTGCTCGCTGTGTATTATGTTCAGGAACGAGATGTTTTAAACCTGTTCTCTCATCGGCGAAACCTCCTCTGGACTGATCTGTGTTTAAAGTATCTGGACCATCTCACTTCACACTTTATCCCGCTGTCAGAGGAGTGTATACCAGCCCTCCTGTCATCTACAAACCAGTCCTAATATTTACAAGGGCTCTCACTGGTCTGGGAATGAGCCAAACCTGTTAACACAACCTGAGCGGCTTTAGTTTACAGTCTCGGCTCAACTCCATATAATCCTAATAATATGTTCTTATAATAATCATTTGATTTGATTAGATTTTATTCTTTTATTTTATTTTTATATCAATCAAAATTAAATTAAATTATAAATAAAAAAAATAAATAAAAAAAATGCATATATAAATAAACCAACTGTGGAATATATTTGTTTATTTATGTTTTGGTCCATTTATGCACTATTTATTTTGTCATTTAAATTCTGATTTATTTTAAATGAAGTTAAATAACCCCATAATGTTTTTTTAATGCATGTATAATAAAATATCTCCATAATGTATATTTTATTTTATAATTTTATTTATTTATATATATATATATATATATATATATATATATATATAATAAAATAATATAAAAAAGTGATTATTATAAGAACTGGCTATTAGCACTAAATAAGAGTTAAACCAAGACTATAAATTAAATACATTTTATTTTATAATTTAAATTTAATTTATTTAAAAATAAAATAAAATACTTTAATAATGTATTTTATGCACATATAATAATTACATTTCTGGTTGTTCAAAATTGTATTCACTCATTGCACATGAACCAATTGTGGGATGTATTTGATTATTTATGTTTTGATCAGTTCATGTATTATTTCTTTTATCATTTAAATTTTGATTAATTTAATCTAAAATAAAAATAAAATAAAATAAAAGTGATTATATAAGATCTGAGCCAAGACTATAAATGAAAGACATTTTATTTTATTTTATCATTTAAATCTGATTTATTTACAAATACTTTAATAATGCATTTTATGCACATATAATAATTACATTTTTGATTAAAATAAATCAACCAATAAAAATGCATTATGGAGGTATATATTTACATAAAATAATAAAATTAAATAAAATTAAATAAAATTAAATAAAATTAAATAAATGTTTACAAGTTTTAAGAGTTCTTGTACATGGACCAATTGTGAGATTTGTGAGTTCTGATTGGGTATTGATATTACCTACACAGTCGCAGCACTCCTCCCAGAGAGAGCTCAAACACAGCATGCACTCTTTACAGCACGAACAGTTCCCCTCCGACGGCTGGCACTGACAAAGACCCTGTACACACACACACACACACACACACACACACACACACACACACAAAATATACGTTATGAAAGGTAAACATACAGGGGGAAAAATGACATGACGTGGAGGAAGTCTAGCTTACATAAACATGATCACCAAACACATGTGCTATAGAGACCCATGAGTAACATCAAGATCTTTCAGCTATAACAGTTAAAAGGAAACCACCCAAAGAGACAAAGAATACTTAAACATGAGAAATAACACCAGGCTGAAAAGAAACAGAGCTGCAAACTGTTCCACGCTGGGGGAAAAAAACGTCAAATGCCCAAGTGGAGAGGGGAAAAAGAGTGACCGAAACCTGGGACACATTTAGAGTTATAATTACAGAGAAAACAGCAGCCAGCTGAACGAAGGGGAACACAGACACACACACTGGGCTCTCTGCATTTTGTGTTTTGCCAGCAGTTGCGAGGAAGAGGTCAACTTCCAGATGTGTGTGTGTGTGTGTGTGTGTGTGTGTGTGTGCCATTAAAACTGAAAGTTCAGGAGAGGAAACAGAAAGAAAGTTACAATAGAAACACCTACAGAAAACCGATACCTGAAAACACACGTGGCCCAGATACTTCCAAAAGAAACAAGCCCAGACAATTCCCGATCCCTGCTCAGTGCTCTTTAGTTTGGGGAATTGCGTGTGTGATTTTCATGCATTCCTTAAAAGAATCATCGAGCCAAACAACATAAAAGCCATAAAAGCTCTGTTTACTTCAGTTCAAGACACTGAAGCACAACCTGTCCAAATACAGCCTCACCAAACTCCTGCTGTACCTGGAAACAATCCACCGTTTCATATGAGGAAGACGATTCTCCCCAGCTGTGAAATGAAGGAATAGGCACCAGCTTCCTCCGACTATAATGTCTGATAACGTGTGCAAGATTCAATAAATTAACTGGTTAATTGGGATCCAACTAATATCAGCTCTCAAAGCTAATGTATTAAGTGCCAGTCACTTAATAAATAAAACGTATTTATTTAATGAATGAATGAATAAATAAATAAATAAATAAATAAATAAATCTACTATTTTCTATATATATACAGGGAGTGCAGAATTATTAGGCAAGTTGTATTTTTGAGGATTAATTTTATTATTGAACAACAACCATGTTCTCAATGAACACAAAAAACTCATTAATATCAAAGCTGAATATTTTTGTATCAATATTTTAAGTAGTTTTTAGTTTTAGCTATTTTAGGGGGATATCTGTGTGTGCAGGTGACTATTACTGTGCATAATTATTAGGCAACTTAACAAAAAACAAATTTATACCCATTTCAATTATTTATTTTTACCAGTGAAACCAATATAACATCTCAACATTCACAAATATACATTTCTGACATTCAAAAACCAAACAAAAACAAATCAGCGACCAATATAGCCACCTTTCTTTGCAAGGACACTCAAAAGCCTGCCATCCATGGATTCTGTCAGTGTTTTGATCTGTTCACCATCAACATTGCGTGCAGCAGCAACCACAGCCTCCCAGACACTGTTCAGAGAGGTGTACTGTTTTCCCTCCTTGTAAATCGCACATTTGATGATGGACCACAGGTTCTCAATGGGGTTCAGATCAGGTGAACAAGGAGGCCATATCATTAGATTTTCTTCTTTTATACCCTTTCTTGCCAGCCACGCTGTGGAGTACTTGGACGCGTGTGATGGAGCATTGTCCTGCATGAAAATCATGTTTTTCTTGAAGGATGCACACTTCTTCCTGTACCACTGCCTGAAGAAGGTGTCTTCCAGAAACTGGCAGTAGGACTGGGAGTTGAGCTTGACTCCATCCTCAACCCGAAAAGGCCCCACAAGCTCATCTTTGATGATACCAGCCCAAACCAGTACTCCACCTCCACCTTGCTGGCGTCTGAGTCGGACTGGAGCTCTCTGCCCTTTACCAATCCAGCCACGGGCCCATCCATCTGGCCCATCAAGACTCACTCTCATTTCATCAGTCCATAAAACCTTAGAAAAATCAGTCTTGAGATATTTCTTGGCCCAGTCTTGACGTTTCAGCTTGTGTGTCTTGTTCAGTGGTGGTCGACTTTCTGCCTTTCTTACCTTGGCCATGTCTCTGAGTATTGCACACCTTGTGCTTTTGGGCACTCCAGTGATGTTGCAGCTCTGAAATATGGCCAAACTGGTGGCAAGTGGCATCTTGGCAGCTGCACGCTTGACTTTTCTCAGTTCACGGGCAGTTATTTTGCGCCTTGGTTTTTCCACACGCTTCTTGCGACCCTGTTGACTATTTTGAATGAAACGCTTGATTGTTCGATGATCACGCTTCAGAAGCTTGGCTATTTTAAGACTGCTGCATCCCTCTGCAATATATCTCACTATTTTTGACTTTTCTGAGCCTGTCAAGTCCTTCTTTTGACCCATTTTGCCAAAGGAAAGGAAGTTGCCTAATAATTATGCACACCTGATATAGGGTGTTGATGTCATTAGACCACACCCCTTCTCATTACAGAGATGCACATCACCTAATATGCTTAATTGGTAGTAGGCTTTCCAGCCTATACAGCTTGGAGTAAGACAACATGCATAACGAGGATGATGTGGTCAAAATACTCATTTGCCTAATAATTCTGCACTCCCTGTATATATATATATATATATATATATATGACCTAATATTGTGCTGGTCCCCCTTTTGCTGCCAAAACAGCCCTGACCCGTCGACCCCTGAAGGTGTGCTGTGGTATCTGGCACCAAGATGTTAGCAGCAGATCCTTTAAGTCCTGTAAGTTGTGAGGTGGGGCCTCCATAGACTTGTTTGTTCAGCACATCCCACAGATGCTCAATTGGATTGAGATCTGGGGAATTTGGAGGCCAAGTCAACACCTCAAACTCGTTGTTGTGACATTCCTGAACCATTTTTGCTTTGTGGCAGGGAGCATTATCCTGCTGAAAGAGCCACAGCCACCAGAGAATACCGTTTCCATGAAAGGGTGTACATGGTCTGCAACAATGCTTAGGTAGGTGGTACGTGTCAAAGTAACATCCACATGGATGGCAGGACCCAAGGTTTCCCAGCAGAACATTGCCTAAAGCATCACACTGCCTCCACCGGCTTGCCTTCTTCCCATAGTGCATCCTGGTGCCATGTGTTCCCCAGGTAAGCGACGCACACGCACCCGGCCATCCACGTGATGTAAAAGAAAACGTGATTCATCAGACCAGGCCACCTTCTTCCATTGCTCCGTGGTCCAGTTCTGATGCTCACGTGCCACTGTTGGGGCTTTCGGTGGTGGACAGGGGTCAGCATGGGCACCCTGACTGGTCTGTGGCTATGCAGCCCCATACACAACAAACTGCGATACACTGTGTATTCTGACACCTTTCTATCAGAACCAGCATTAACTTCTTGAGCAATTTGAGCTGCAGTAGCTCGTGTGTTTGATCAGACCACACGGGCCAGCCTTCGCTCCCCACGTGCATCACTGAGCCTTGGCCGCCCATGACCCTGTCGCCGGTTCACCACTGTTCCTTCCTTGGAGCACTTTTGATAGATACTGACCACTGCAGACCGGGAACACCCCACAAGAGCTGCAGTTTTGGTCGTCTATCCATCACAATTTGGCCCTTGTCAAACTCGCTCAAATCCTTACGCTTGCCCATTTTTCCTGCTTCTAACACATCAACTTTGAGGGCAAAATGTTCACTTGCTGCCTAATATATCCCACCCACTAACAGGTGCCGTGATGAAGAGATAATCAGTGTTATTCACTTCACCTTGTCAGTGCTCATAATGTTATTGGTGTATACACTTATATATACATATATTTCTCACTGTTAATTTATTAAGGTGGCAGTTATTTAGTAATATTATTAAATAAATAAATAAAATAAATAAATAAATAAAATGACTACATTCTTGGTTAAGTATACACACTGGAATTCATTAGACTGTGAACACCTGCGGTTCTCTTCCGCTTCAGTCCTCAACCTGCTGACATTTACCCCTCCTCTCTTTCCTTGCTCTCCAGGAGGAAAAACATCTCTATAATTAGACTAGTTCGCTTTAACATGAAAATTCTGTCATTATTTACTCACCTGTATGCCATTATTTTTTTTCTGTGGAACACAAAAGTAACTTATGAATAATCTTGATGCCACCTTTTTCCTCATAAACAGTTTCTAGTGAAAACAGCTGATAAGCTCCAAAAATCATCATATGTAGTTCATGCAAATTGAGCACTTTATTTTAAGTCCTCTAAAGTTGCATGACAGGAGCTTGACAGCCGGCGGTCTCAATAAACGATCACTGAATGTAAAAAATATTTGGCATGAAGATTTTTTTTAAATGCTTCTTTCGTGTACAGCATGCAAGTTTGGAACGACATGAGCAACAACAAAATGTTTTTAAAGGCACAGTATGTAAGTTTCGCCACTAGAGGTCGCTTATTCTAAGCAATAACAAAGGTGTAGCTTGTTGACGCCATGAATGAGTGTGGAATCATGGGAGTTGACGTCTTCACCTCCACAGCCGGTGGAAAGCAATCCGACGGAACTCAAGCAGAAATCATATTCATGTGTGAGCTGATGTTTTAAAGTTGTATTAACGTTACTGTGGTATGAAGCAGGGCGGGGCCGAGAGCCATGGAGCGAATGCTAATGAGAGAACCTGCGTGACACAATGGCCTGAAGTTTTATTAGTTTTTTTTTGTAAATAGAGTGCAACAGTGCCGGCCCACTTTTTTAGCGGCGCAGGTTCTGGAAATGTTTTTCCATTAATTTTGTAAGAATCTACATCATACACCGGAACGCCAGTCTCTCGTGAATGTGCGTACGACAGTTAGCGGAAGTTAGAGATTACAGTTTGTAAAGTTTTAAATATGGATATTTTTCTCAAACAAACGCATCGCTTTGCTTCAGAAGGCCTTTATTAACCCCCGGAGCCGTGTGGAGCAGTTATATGATGGATAGATGCACTTTTATGGACTTTAAAACAGAAACAGCCATTCACTGCCATTATAAAGCTTGGAAGAGCCAGGACTTTTTTTAATATAACTCTGATTGTGTTCATCTGAAAAAAGAATGTCATATACAGCTAGGATGACTTGAGGGTGAGTAAATCATGGGCTAATTTTCATTTTTGGGTGAACTAACCCTTTAAAGGTTTATAAGTTATTGTTCAAAATCCTTATTCCTTATGGAGAAAATGAATGTTTTTACTTCTGAAACCCGACTGTTGCGCTCTATTACAGTTTTAAATTGTAAACTTTACAGGTTTTTCTGTAAATGTAAAATGTATTTTTTACAGTGAGCTGTTATTTTCTCGTCAGCTGCGCCGTTCAGACAGTGTACAGGGGAAAGTGTGTGTGTTTGTGAAAGTGC
Source organism: Rhinogobio ventralis (assembly GCA_039654625.1). Classification (NCBI taxonomy): domain Eukaryota; kingdom Metazoa; phylum Chordata; class Actinopteri; order Cypriniformes; family Gobionidae; genus Rhinogobio; species Rhinogobio ventralis. The sequence goes on along the minus strand of CM077200.1, from coordinate 3,686,087 downwards.
TATGAGCGGACGGGACGTGTGCTGCCTTGCCCCACAAAGCATTCATGTGTGACTAAAACAACCTCAGCTGCCCCACCTAGAGACACGCGACTGACAGCCGACAGCAACTACACACACAATATTCACAGAAACTTCTGAAGCACCAGTCAGTGGCCTGTCAAACACCCATAACACCCTACTAACCAGCCAGAAACACCAAAGTAACTTTCCAAAACACATTAGCAACTACAGGTCACACGCGCAACCACCCAGCAATGCCCTAGCAACCATGAAAGACACTCTAGCAATGCCCTAGCAACCAGCAATCACTTTGATACACTCTAAAAATCACCCAGGATGCCCTGGCAATGTCCTAGCAACTAGGGCTCCATATTGATATGTATCTGGGAAAAAATGCACAATATCAATAATAAACTTGAGTATTTTTTTATATTTAGCCTACATCTAAATATCAAGCATTTGAAATTATGATAAATACATTGCTATTGATTGTCTTGTAAAATGTACTTCTCAAAGTTATAATAATAATTCAATAAACTGTATTATTATTATAAGGAATATCATACAACCATGATATTCTTTCCTCCATATTTGAAAAATATCAAATAATAACATCAAATAATAACATAACGTTTGCTGTAGATTAATTGTTACATTTTTATTTGTTTAAATTTTAAAAGATCGATTAAATTGTTAACATTTTATTAATTCATTTTATTCGATTTTTTTAAAGATGTGTACAATTTGATGATTATGATATTAGGAAATTATTATTTGAAATGTGTATTAAATCATAAAACAGAGAATCCAGAAAAATACAATGAAAACTGATTTTTTTTAATTCACAGTTATTTTAGTATTATTTATATACTATTATAGTTTTTATTAATATTTGAATTAGCTTTTATTTTAAAATGTTTATTTAATTTTTAGTTTAAGTAATTTTGTTATGTGCTTTTCTCTTTTTAATTAGTATTTTTTTGTAAATATTTCTATTTAGCTTTCACTTTTTATTTTCTTTCAGTTTTAGTTTTAGTACTACTTCAACTTCAGTTTCAGTTTTCAAATTCTAATTTTCTTTAAGTTTGAGTTTCTCATCTAATATGTACATTATATTTTATAACAGCTTTATTATTACATTTAACAATAAAAAATTTTTTTAGTTATCAATAGCAACACTGCATTCATTCTTGAGGCCTAACAAACACGTGGAATGCATTTTCTTTCCCATTAATGACATGAAATACCGCTAAATATCGATACTGAATAAAATGGGGGTGAAATGTCCATGTCGCCCAGCCCTCCAGTCTCTCGTCCATTAGTCAGCACGCCAGCCTGTTTACTGGAGTGATGTCATGAACCTCCTGTGTTTATTCCCCAGACAGACCTCTAACGCAGGAGAGACGCCCGTCTCACGTCCCTCGTCTGTCTGTCTCTGTCTCTCTTCCTCTCTGACTCTCACTGGGATACACAGACTAGAGTAAACACAGCAAGGGCAAAGAGAGACACGCACAGATCTAATCAGACACAGAAGAAAGAAAGAAAGAAAGAAAGAAAGAAAGGAAAAAGAAAGAAAGAAAGAAAGAAAGAAAGAAAGAAAGAAAGAAAGAAAGAAAGAAAGAAAGGAAAAAGAAATGTTGGGGGTGATGGAGGACATTCCCAAATATACTATGATGCTGAAAGTCCTGTATCGTGGTTTTTATATTATAGTCTCATCAAAATACCAGGACATTTGAATCAACCACTGTATCACGGTATATAACCACAGGGGTTTTTAAGGGCAGACATCTACATTTTAAATGATCGACACTGAGCCACATACACAATAGAAAGAGCCACAAATAACATACATTAAAACACACACACAGACACACACACACAGAGACAAACACACACATAGACACACACACACACACACAAAGAGACAAATACACACAGAGACTCACACACACACACAGAGACACACACACACAGACAGAGACAAACACACACAGACACACACACAGACAGACACATAGAGACACACACACAGAGACACACAGACAGACACAGAGATACACACACATACACACACACACACACAGATACACAGAGAGACACAGAGAGAGACACACACACACACAGAGGCAGACACACACACAGATACACACACACACACAGACACACAAACACAGACTTTTTAAGACCTTTTTAATACCACCTTATGTGAAATTTAAGACCAAACCTGTTATGGAAATACACATTATATTACATACGTATATGTAATATTTAATGCATTTAATGCAAAAAGAAAACATCCCCTGAGACCCAAGCATAGCATTTTGTTAACTGTAGTGGATATTATGTTTAAGTGAATTTTTTCGGACACCATACGTTTTAAGTTTTAAGTCTGGGTGTCCTGTAAAGAGCACATTCAGGGATTTTCAGAGATACCATTTTGGAGGTTTCACCATGACCACTCCCTCTTCTGTCTCTAAATATGACTGAATTATCACATTTTACATTCTTATGGAAATATGATTATATTTTGCAATTATCATTTAAATCTGACTAATTGTATCTTTCATAACACAGTTGAGATGTTCACTGATGTCCACTACAGTGTAATGTAACAATAAAAGCCCAATTTATCCCCACAAAGTATCGTATCACCAAGCTTTTTGGTATTAACAATTTATTCTGAAGTAATATTTTCATCAGTGCTCTATTAGCTAATAAAAATATTTATCAAAAAATTCTAAAATGTACTATAGGGTTGTTACCAATCAAATTAAATAATTTACAGTGCAAAATTAAAACTGCAAAAAATAATGTTATAAGATTAATGTTTTAAATAAAATTTTGAATAGGCCTATATACCAGGGGTGGCGAACTCCGGTCCTGGAGAGCCTCAGTCCTGCAGAGTTCAGCTCCAACCCTGATAAAACTCACCTGCCTGTAGCTTTCTCGTAACCCTTCAGACCTTGATTAGCTTGCTCAGGTGTGTTTGATTAGGGTTGAACCAAAACTATGCAGGACTGTGGCTCTCCAGGACCGGAGTTCGCCACCCCTGCTATATAAAAAAATAAGAACTTTTTAAATACACTAAACCACCAGTAGGTGGCGGTAAGTCACTTCATTTCCACCGACTGGTTCAAAGCGCTGTAACAAAACAAAAGGCGGAGTGTTGCTTGGAGAATGCGAAATAGCTTACTTTGTCATTGGTGAAACTGAACAAAACAGTCAATATTGTGTCTAAAATGCAAGTAACTTTACTACTTGTTTGTTGAACTAAAATCAATGTAAGGTGCACTCGTGAAAATACTCAGCAAAATAGCTCTATATTAGAAATAAACTAAACATGTTGAATTTTTACCTCAGTATGTTTCTTTACGTTAACAGTCACTGTGTCCGTCAGACTGGAGGAATTTTCCCGGTAATGTGACCAAAAATATTTAAGAATCTAAATCCCATCGAATCTTAATTTAAGACATTTTAAGACTTTTTAAGGACCCGCGGCCACCCAGACACACACAGACACACACAGAGACACAGAGGCAGACACACACAGATACACACACAAACACAGAGACAGACACACACAGAGACACACACACAGCACACACCCAGACACACAAAGAGACACACACAGAGACACAGAGGCAGACACACACAGATACACACACAAACACAGAGACAGACACACACAGAGACACACAGCACACACACGCAGACACACACACAGACACACAAAGAGACACACACACAGAGAGACTCAAAGGCAGACACACATACACACACACACACACAGAGACACAGAGGCAGACACACACAGCACACACACAGACACACAAAGAGACACACACACAGAGAGACACAAAGGCAGACACATAGACACACACATACACACACACAGAGACACACACAAACACAGAGACAGACACACACAGAGACACACACACACACAGCACACACACGCAGACACACAAAGAGACAGACACACACAGAGACACACACACACAGCACACACACGCAGACACACACACAGAGAGACTCAAAGGCAGACACACATACACACACACACACACACACACACAGACACAGATGCAGACACAGACAGCACACACAGACACACAAAGAGACACACACACAGAGAGACACAAAGGCAGACACACAGACACACACACAGAGACACAGACACACACACAGAGACACAGAGGCAGACACACACAGATACACACACAAACACAGAGACAGACACACACAGAGACACACACACACAGAGACACACACACACAAAGAGACACACACACAGAGACACAAAGGCAGACACACAGACACACACATACACACACACAGAGACACAGAGGCAGACACCCACAGATACACACACAAACACAGAGACAGACACACACAGAGACACACACGCAGACACACAAAGAGACACACACACAGAGAGACTCAAAGGCAGACACACATACACACACACACACAGAGACACAGAGGCAGACACACACAGCACACACACAGACACACAAAGAGACACACACACAGAGAGACACAAAGGCAGACACACAGACACACACATACACATACACAGAGACACAGAGGCAGACACACACAGATACACACACAAACACAGAGACAGACACACACAGAGACACACACATACACAGCACACACACGCAGACACACACACAGACACACAAAGAGACACACACACACAGAGACACAAAGGCAGACACACAAAGAGACACAGAGGCAGACACCCACAGATACACACACAAACACAGAGACAGACACACACAGAGACATACACGCAGACACACACACAGACACACAAAGAGACACACACAGAGAGACACAAAGGCAGACACACAGACACACACATACACACACACAGAGGCAGACACACACAGATACACACACAAACACAGAGACTGACACACACAGAGACACACACACACACAGCACACACACGCAGACACTCAAAGAGACACACACACACACACAGAGACACACACAGACACAAAGGCAGACACACAGACACACATACATACACACACACACACACAGAGACACAGAGGCAGACACACACAGAAACACACACACAGCACACACACGCAGACACACACACACAAATACAAACCGATTGGCCGATTTATAAGCATTTTTAACTAGTGAGGATCAGTCAAATGTCCTCTCTAGTCGGTTGTATAATATTTCACTATATAAATTTGACCCTCTCAAGTATAGCCAAACCTGTACACAAACACACACACAGGCACAGAGACACACACACACACAGTGTGTACAGTTGTTTCGCTCCAGGGAAAAAGTGATCCAGTATAAAATGCGTTCCACCCAGTTGCCCTCAAACACTGGGCATGTGTGTTTCTGCAGTGGAGATCACAAAGACACAGAAGAACACACAATATATCTCAGCTCACATGAAGAAAAAACTTCTGTCTACAATTTTATCACAATAGAATGATTTTCTGCACTCAGGAATTTGAAAAGATTGTGTATTCTGATTCCAAGAGATGTAAATGCATCTTTCTCCTGTTTCACTTGGTATTGCATTCTGGGAATGTTTTCAAACACCTGCAGGGATTTCTCAGGATTCCAGAACTTGAGCTCTAAGCTACAGAAGAAGAATTTTGCACACACACACACACACACACACTTTTCCAGGCCTGAAAATTAAAAATTCTCTGGTATTTTCCATGACTTTGGGAGTCCTGACTTGTGTAATTCAGCATGAATGTCTATTACAGAGGTTGAAGGAGTGGAAACATTGTGAACAAACCCCGGTGTGATAAATGAGCGCAGTGTGTGTGTCTTACCTGTAGAAGACATTTGCTGACATCACTGGCACACAGAGCTTTGTTACAGCCATTGATGACGGTCAGTCCAGACAGAAGAAATAACAGAGAGATCAGGACGGGACAGAGGAACAGAGCCGGCCGCATCCTGACCAAAACCCCACACACCTGAAGTCAACAGAGACACACTGTTAACAGATCAGATAATGCACACTAATATATATAATCGATTAATCGCATCCAAAATAAAAGTTCGTGTTTACATAATATATGTGTGTACTGTGTATAATTATTATGTATACAGTCAAACCAAAATGTATTCAGACACCTTCAACATTCTCACGTTATCAGTTTATTCGCTATAGTTAAGAAAATGGTAATAAAATATGACAAGAACTCAGAGTTAAACTGTGTCAGAACAAATTCATCTTGATGATGTCAGATAACTTTGATAGAAAGGGATGTAATGGATTGTAATCAACCAATCAGCTGTTAAATTTAAGTACATAATTAGATAATACCAATTTAGATCAACCAATGACCAAGCAATGCTTCATTGTGTTCAGTCTGTGGTATAAAAGGTCGCATTAGCAATTAAAGAAAAAACACTTCAGCAAAACATGCTCAGGTCAAAGTGTCTGAATCATTTTGCTCCCAAATGTTTATCAGTTGTACTGGTAGTCACTGTATGAAGAATTGTTGGGTATAATATGTCACAGTTTACTTTATTTTGCTATCCTCACTTACATAAATGAACTATAGTGTCCTGCACACACACACTAGTGAAAAATTAGATCTGGTGTCTGAATAATTTTTGGTTTGACTGTATATATTTAAGATTTTTTTATATTAAATATTTATATTTATATATAATATAAATTATATAAATGTATATACAGTATATAAATAAAATGAAGTGAAATGAATGAGCCTCAGGCTGAAAGAAATACAAATTCAGATGTGACCAAATGTGGGCCGGATCTGGGTTATTAGTATGGTTGAATTGGATCATCGAAGGTCAGCAGCAAAGACATTGGTTAATAAAGTGAGATTAAACACATGAAGTATATTTGTGTAATTTAATATATTTAATTATTGCAGGTTTGCGTAATATTCTAAGTTTGCATTTCACTGTGTTTATTAATTTTGAGTAATAATGAATCTGTTTTTTGTGCAGGTGAAATGAGTAAATGCATGCTCACATTTAGAACTACAACAACCATCATGTTCACGCATCGCACACACATCTGTTCAAACATCTGCACTTACGATTTCTCCCAACATAGGGACAGGAGAGCTGTCAGTCAATAAATAGAAAAAGCAACTTGTGTTACTTATTTGAAAATGTAACTCAAAAAAGTAATGCGTTACTTTACTAGTCACTTGAAAAAAGTAATCTGATTACATAACTCAAGTTACTTGTAATGCGTTACCCCCAACACTGTATATATATATGTGTGTGTGTGTGTGTGTGTGTGTGTGTGTGTGTGTGTGTGTGAAAGTGGCATATATATATTATTATCCTATTTGTAATTATAATACATACTATTGTAGCCATATTACCACACATACATCATGGTACAACTCCAAAACTATAGCATATCTTTAAAAAAAGGGGTATTTTTGAGTATTGCATGTGCATAAAACAACAGCTTGCTCGTAGTTTTTTTCTTACTTAGAAAATATGATCCAGCTACGCCACATTCAAGCAAATTAAATACAGATTTGGAATGCAGAACACTGCGAAACTCATTGTTGAGCGTTCATTCTTCGTATGAAATACTTAAAAAAAAACAAATAAAACTTTGCATGAACGCCACAAATACTTATTTACTCAATAATATGTATGCATAACAACACACTGACGTCCAAACGCGCTGCTGTTTCTCTAACATGACGCAAAAACACTATGGATTATCACGTCACAGCTTTGGCATACGTCACATCTTTACATGTATCTGGCGAATAAAGCATGCATACTTACTGTGCGACTTTGAAGCTTTCTCAACGCTTTCCTTTAGTTTTTTGACTCTCTCTCTCTCATGCGGATCTCTTGACTTGGCTCCTTTTACTCTGAATAGAAACATGAGCGGCTTTGATACACAGAATGGAACAAGTGAGTAGAACGGCAATTAGCATAACATACGGGTCCTGAGGGGGGCGTGGCTTAACTGCCCGAATCTTGTTTTTTCTTATTCTGACTCTGTCTACACAATATTCTTCTGTTTTAACTCAAGGCATTTTCAATTAACGCTCTTATTGAAGTTTCTCAGTGTTATTATTCACAGCTGCTGAATCAGGAAGAAGCGCTCAATCGAAGTCACGTGATGCCTGTTCCTTTTCACAGCGCTGATCGTTTCGACCAATAGCAGTCGACCGCGCGGATATACAGTGCACGTTAACTGCAAATCCTTTGAAATAACAGCTTTAAACGAATATACCAGTTAGTATACAAATGTCTCCAGTTAAGTCAAAAACGTCCTGATATCTGAATGCAGACAGCTCTTATTTTTGAGCCTCTAAGCGCCCCCTAGAGGAAGACGCTTCTGTCTCACGCCAGCCGCCCAGTGAACTCTGATCTCGGCAGAATGCGCGCGCTCTTAAAGACACAGAGTAATCAGTATTGCAGGAGTGCTAATATTGTTGTCTCCTTATGATAAATTGTTGGGCTTTTCCTCTTTTATAAGTGAATTTGAATTAAAAGGATCTGCAAAATGATTAAAAGTTTCAGGAGGCCTAAACTATTTATACAAAAACTATGATAATGTACACTCACCTAAAGGATTATTAGGAACACCATACTAATACTGTGTTTGACCCCCTTTCGCCTTCAGAACTGCCTTAATTCTACGTGGCATTGATTCAACAAGGTGCTGAAAGCATTCTTTAGAAATGTTGGCCCATATTGATAGGATAGCATCTTGCAGTTGATGGAGATTTGTGGGATGCACATCCAGGGCACGAAGCTCCCGTTCCACCACATCCCAAAGATGCTCTATTGGGTTGAGATCTGGTGACTGTGGGGGCCATTTTAGTACAGTGAACTCATTGTCATGTTCAAGAAACCAATTTGAAATGATTGGAGCTTTGTGACATGGTGCATTATCCTGCTGGAAGTAGCCATCAGAGGATGGGTACATGGTGGTCATAAAGGGATGGACATGGTCAGAAACAATGCTCAGGTAGGCCGTGGCATTTAAACGATGCCCAATTGGCACTAAGGGGCCTAAAGTGTGCCAAGAAAACATCCCCCGCACCATTACACCACCACCACCAGCCTGCACAGTGGTAACAAGGCATGATGGATCCATGTTCTCATTCTGTTTACGCCAAATTCTGACTCTACCATCTGAATGTCTCAACAGAAATCGAGACTCATCAGACCAGGCAACATTTTTCCAGTCTTCAACTGTCCAATTTTGGTGAGCTCGTGCAAACTGTAGCCTCTTTTTCCTATTTGTAGTGGAGATGAGTGGTACCCGGTGGGGTCTTCTGCTGTTGTAGCCCATCCGCCTCAAGGTTGTGCGTGTTGTGGCTTCACAAATGCTTTGCTGCATACCTCGGTTGTAACGAGTGGTTATTTCAGTCAAAGTTGCTCTTCTATCAGCTTGAATCAGTCGGCCCATTCTCCTCTGACCTCTAGCATCAACAAGGCATTTTCGCCCACAGGACTGCCTCATACTGGATGTTTTTCCCTTTTCACACCATTCTTTGTAAACTCTAGAAATGGTTGTGCGTGAAAATCCCAGTAACTGAGCAGATTGTGAAATACTCAGACCGGCCCGTCTGGCACCAACAACCATGCCAGGCTCAAAATTGCTTAAATCACCTTTCTTTCCCATTCTGACATTCAGTTTGGAGTTCAGGAGATTGTCTTGACCAGGACCACACCCCTAAATGCATTGAAGCAACTGCCATGTGATTGGTTGATTAGATAATTGCATTAATGAGAAATTGAACAGGTGTTCCTAATAATCCTTTAGGTGAGTGTATAATGTATGTATATACACACACACACACACACACACACAGATATCGATTATATATATATATATATATATATATTATATATTATCTTTATATATTATACTATTTAATATTATATGACTGCTAATAATAATGAACGTTATACATTTTAAAAATATATTTTAAGAAATATTATATTAAAATAATTGTTATTATATTATTATTTTTACTAGTCATTTTTCTTTATTTATAATTATTTATAATTTGTTTTTTAATAGTTCCAAAACAATGCAATATAGAGAATATCTGGACTGTTCTTATCTATTGTTTATCCAAAAACAACAATGATAATAATAATAATAAAAAAACATGAATTATAAACAATATATATTAAAATTATTTTATAAATAATCTATTTTTATAGTCATTTTTCTTTATCTTAAAACAATGATAATAATATTAATAATAATAAACATTATGATAAATATATTTTAAGAAATATTACATTAAAATATTTTATAAATATATTAAATAAATAATTAAAAATGTATACAATTAAAAGTAATTAAATTGTATTAGTTATTTTTCTTTATCATTTGTTTTTAATATTTCCAAAACAATGTTATATATTTATACAGTTTTTCTTTATTTATTTATCATTTGTATTTTAATAGTTCCAATGTAATTTTCATACAGTTTTTCTTTATTTATAATTTATTATGTTTTTTTAATAGTTCCAGAACAATGTACAGATAAACTGTACATGACTGAACTAAATTGGCATTTTAAAGATCGTCTTTGATGTTGATTAATATTCTTTAGTTTGTCCACTGCCATCTGCTGGACACTCCTCTTCAAACTGAATATTTTTCTTTGAGCTTTAATGCAGAGTATAACAACATTTATATTCACTAATAAATTCCATGACATATACATAAAAATAAAAAAAAAGGAGCAAAATAGTTTAATTTCACAACCAATAAAATTTATTCAATTATATATTACAAATATGTACATCCTCATGTAACAAGTAAATATTAAAATAGACATATTTTTAGAACCATAGTTCAAAAGGCATTACGTTGTAAAAAATAGGTTTCGTTGTGATCTCACATTAAAACTGTAAAAGTAAGGGTATTTTTTTTCCTATTGAGAAACCACAACAAACTTTTTCATTTTTTTTTTTTTTTTTTAAATGTGCGCAAGACACAAGAGACGACACGCAAGAAGTGGATGTTGCTAACAGACACGAGAATGGCAGAAAAGAACCAGGACCACTTCAGTAAACCTCACCACAGTACAACTGTTCAGAAAGGGACGAACCTGCGAAAGCATGCACATTATAGAAATCACAAGTCAAGAAAACATCGGCTTTGATGGATGTCAAAGGGATAAAAGAGGAGTTTAAAAAATAAAATAAAATCAAACTAAACGGAAAAAGTATTTCAAAACACATGCTTAAAGAGTTAAGCAAACATCAACAACAACAACAACAACAACAACAACAAAGAACTTCAATGTAAAAACAACTTTGGTCCATTAAACATTAGACAAAACAAAGTTTACAATCAAAATATTTATTACTTAAACTTCTTCCGTCCTCTCAGTTTTCTTTCATTTTTTACAAGTTAAAAACAATAATTACATGGCTATTTACAAATGCACAATCAGTATGTATAAAATAAGTTAAAAAATGAGGAGCACAATCTATACATAATCTATGAACACTCACTGTAGAAACATGTTGGACTGAGATCTCTTTCCTAACAGGACGAAAATCTCTTGCTTTCCGATGGTGGTCTTTACCTCCGGAGGCTGGTTTTCCGAGACTCCTCTTTGTTGACCTGTGGTCCACCGTTCTGGATGGCAGACCTCAGGGTTAAGTGCGTTTTAGTATAGTAGCCAATCTGGCGCTCAAAGGTGAAGTGTGTTTGGACCGGGTGCGCGTGGTCGAACCAGAACTAGAACAGCGAACACAGACTGAACTGGTGATGACAGTTAGCCTGGAAGTGCAGAGCTCGTTTGTGTTATTTTTCTTTTTTTTTTTTACTTCTTTTATTATAAATCTGGAGAGTCTGTGACACACAAACACACAACATACATGCGCACACACACACACACACACACCTCCAAATCAAGTGCTTCTTGTTTATCACCCTACGCACGTCTTGACATCATCACTTGTCGTGGTCTGACAGCTACGAAACGTTATGTTGCCTCTATCTCATCGCCAAGTTATATCGGTGTCAGGTCGAAGTCGTCGTTGACCTCTACGAGAGGGATGTAGAATTCGGGAATCTCGAAAATGCTGGTAGACTTGTAAGTGGCGGGATCCAGTTCCTGCAGTTTTAGCTGCCACTCCAGACGTTGAACCGCGTTTAACGCCGCCGCTTCATGCTGCTGACGCATCAAGAGACAAGTCTGCAGCAAAACAGAGAATTATGTCAGTTGTACAGATATAGAGACTTCAAATAGGTTCACTTAAGACAGGGGTGTCCAATCCTGATCCTGGAGGGCCACTGTTCTGCAAAGTTTAGCTCCAACCCCAATTAAACACACCTGAACCAGCTAATCAAGGTCTTATTAGGGATACTAGAAACTTCTAGGCAGGTGTGTTAAGGCAAGTTGGAGCTAAACTCTGAAGGACAGTGTGCCCTCCAGGACAAAGTTTAGACACCCCTGACTTTAGACACACTTAGGGTCAGATTTACTAACAGCTTGCACCAGCGCAAACCCTCTTTTGACGTTAAAAAACTACTGTCAGGATTTACTAAAGACACGCAGTGAAAAAGTAGTGCTGAAAAGGCGTGGACAGGGTTATTTTTGCAGCTGACCTTATTGCATATGCATTTGTAGGAGTTTCAGACAAAATATATGTGAGGAGAGTATTTAAATTAATCATATGAGGTGATTTACTAAGGTTTGTGCTCGTCAGTTTACTGGTGTTTGCGGCATTATTTACCGGCCAAAAAAAGCATGTCTTAAACCAGACGCTAATTTGCGCTGCTCTTGGTAGATTGTGTTGGTCATTACAGAAATGATCCGGCTGCGTCTGTGCTCTTTAATGTGCACAGTAGATCACGTGCTGAACTTTCCGACCGCTTTTATGGGATTGCGCTCTCATGCTAATTTGCCCTGTTTAGTAAATCTGGCTCTTAGTGTTTGAATGCCATTGCATTGGACAACAAAATGTCATGAGTTTCTAACAACTTCACTGTTTTTATTTAAAGAGGCCATATTATGTCCTTTTAAAATGTCTAGATTTAGTTTTTGGGCTCTACTAGAATAGGTTTTCATACTTGAATGTTCAAAAAATGTTTTTTTTCCCCATATTGTTGCAGCACCTCTCTTCCCAGTCTGTCAGTAACGCTCTGGTGTGTGTTTACCGTACGCCGTACCACTACTATGGTACAATGCAGCGTTGAAGAAATCAACTAGCTAGTCACGAAACTGTATTGTCGCAACTTTGTAGCCCTAATGAAAAAAAAAAAGCCAAATGTATTTCAAATGCATTCATTTTATGCTAAGTATACAACAAATACATTTACATATTTATGTACTTAATACAAGTTTCAACACACTACTAACCAACTCAACCAGGCCCGCCCCTTTATTGTGCATATGCCTTGTGCGGAATTATTTAAATGAGGAATATTGTGACGTGTTGGTTCCCAGAAGAAAACTCAAGACTACAATGGAGGCGTTTCAGGGAGTTCAGAAACAGTGATATAGAGAATGACTCGCTTTGGAGTGAAACTTGACGTTTCATTATCTGATGCTATAACATTCAAGCATTTTTAAGTGTAGCTAGAGTCCAATATACCATGATACATCTACAGATGCTTTTTTTTATTGTTTTGAATAGTTTGTTTCATTTAATTTTACATATTTATCTGTTTTTGTACCTTCAGCTTGTCAAACTTGTCGTCTACATCCTGAAGCCAAGACATAAACTGCCTTGCATTGAACCGATCTCTAACAGAGGTCTTCCCATCATCACCCTAAAATGTAAAAAAAGAGATTAGTAAAGATGAACCGTGCTGTATGTGGAAAGACCAATTTTTTGATGTATTAAAATAAAATTCATGTTTCAAGTTGAGCTTTATTGACAGGATTCATGGTCTGATGTTGATTACAGAAAATGCACTTTGCAATGCAAGTTTTTGTAAAAAAAAAAAAAAAATATCATTTATTCCATAAAAATTTGTTAAGAGCTGTAAAGTTGTCTAAACATTTGACAGTTCTTGGAATTTTGTCTTGATTCATCTACATTTAAATTCCTGCGGTTGGATGTCAAATGTTTTTTTATCGTACTCTTATATAAATCAAATCAAATAACAGTGTTTACTCTGGTTTAAAAAGTACCCTTATTTCAATTTAAAATAATGTCCTAATAATGTGGCCATTTACCTGAACGTCCTGGGGCATGTTGTATACTTCGGCATCCAGTAAGACTGTGCAGGCACTGAATGGAAGTGTCTGATTGGCTAGTGTTCTTGCAGCCCGGTAATGAACTCTCAAAACCTCCTGCTCATTGGATACAATCAGCTTTTCCTGGAAGAGCAAACATCTCAGTCATTCAATCAAATCTTTAATGCAACCAATACAATAATAATCTAATGTCTATTTGATGCTTTTCTCATTTAACACAATAATGACTTTAAATTATCTTTACTCTTTACCAAATTTGATGTGCGTTTAAATTTAATCAGATTAAAATTTGTAATCGCTTGAAAGCCCTACTTTTTAATTTTTTTAAATATAATTTTTAATATTAATACATTTTCTCACAAATCCTCTGCAGTTCCACCATGAACCCTTTTGCGTTACGCTTTAGTTCAGGAAACTCTGATATAGAGATTGATGTTCAGCAAATACAGTATATTTTCCATTTCCATTTACCCTTTCGATGCTGTGCTGCAGTCTTAGCTTCATCCGTACAACCTCTTGCTGTTTGAACATCTCCTTCAGTGGTTCAGGTAGAGAGGGAGGTGGCGTTATCTGCAAGAGCAAACAGTACAGTGAGACTTTAGATTTTAGCATCAGTTTCATTTTATTGTTCTTAGACATGATTAGACAATCATGACTTTTACAGAATGGAAGTGGTGCCCAGCTTACCGTTGGGATGCAGAGCTTGCTGAGAGGGTTTCCATCCAGCAGATAGGACCCATTGAATGTCACATATTCATCATAGTACTGAGGTGCTTGAGGGATGACACTACAAAGTACTTTCCTCTTCTCCTCAATCTTCTTGCGAATGTGCAAGTACTCATAATATGGGTTTGCTCTCTCGGTCTGGTAAGGCTGGATCTCTTCAAGCTTCAATGCATCTACAATTGCAGCTAAGGACTGTTGCGCCTTTTCTTTGACCTGCTGTGCCGTAAGGTTCATTTGGGCTGGAGCTGAAACCCTATGCATTTTTCGTTTCCTTGGATGGGTCACCTGTATATCAGCTTCTTCGTCAAGGAGTCGGACTTTGGCTCTGGCCCCAGATGAATCGGAATCTCTCTCCACGATGGATATCGGGGAGGAACTTCCTGAGGTTGCTCCACTGGGCAGCTCTGCCTGATAATCGAAAGAAGCACTGCTTTGACCCTGTTCTACATTAGTCTGAAGGTCAGATTTCACAGGCTTCTCCTCGACAGCAAGTTGGTCTGATGTCTCTGCATCATCCTTACTTTCAGATAGAGCTTGTGACGTTGCACCTTCTTCTGAAGACAGCACGTTCGCCCCATCCATTTCTGTGATTCGGTTCTTGTCCGAAACATCTTCAGACAGCTCCATGGGCTCCTCAGGGATCCTTTCTGGACTGGCACAGCGAGACACATTTGTCACTGAAGCTGCATGAAGGCCTTGCTCGTGTTTCTCTGGCTGAGCGTCAACTGTAACCAATGGCTCACTGGATAACTTTGAAATACTTTCGTCTTGCACACTTGCATTACCCTTTTCAGTATCTTCTTGGACACTGGCTGTTTTCAGCAGTGGTTTAGTAGTTTCTTCAGAGCTGGATCTACATGAACCAATAGATGGACTTGGAGTGCTTGGAGTCCAACTCGTTTTAGTGAGGTTTTCCCCACTCTTTTCCACTTTGTTCTCAGGAACAACTAAGGGTCTCTCTCTTTGCTCTGGCCTCAAACTAGAGTCTGCCGTCAATGTCTGTTCACCACTGGAAACAGGGCCAGTTTCCCATTGCTGGCTACTTGAATGCAAAGGTGAACTGGCATCAGATGGATTTTGTGTGTGAGAAGACTGAAATGATGCAACAGCTAGTGAAGACTCCTTGTTTGATCCCTCCGTCATTATGGCACCAGGGATGTCAAGCTGACCCAGATTTGCGTTCTCTATTTGACTACTAGCATTGCAAGACCTGCTCTTCTCTTGCAAATGGGTCTGAAACACACTGTTAGCCTGTTTGAGGCTACCTAGGTCTTTTGCACTAGACTCTCGCAAGTTTGGTGAAGGTTGAACTTGACAAACGGGAGTGACGCCTTCACCTTCATTACTAGTCAGGCTTTCGCTTTCTGGAAGAGCACTAGTAAGACTTTGACTGCTCTGAGTTTCCTGAACAGGGGACACGCTAATCTCAGTCGAATGAACCGCAGTTTGCTCGCTGTTTGGGTGTGAAACAATACTGATAATCTGAGACTCTTCTGTCGATCTTGTTTCAGCTGGTGACACCTTGGCTTCTTCATCCAAAATAGCCCTTAAGCATGGAGACGCATGCCTGCTTGATAATGGTGTGCGATTGCAGAGAGCAGTTTCGGGAAGACTGCTGGTATCTTTATCGTGAACCGTAGGTGATCTGGAGGACTGTAAAATGAGGGAAGACTGCAGGAAAGGTGGCTGGGAATCTGAAGTGTCCATGTTCACGTCAGAATCATATTCAGTTGGTCTAGGTGTCAATGTGGTTGCATGACAGGAATCTTCTGAACTTGCCACGGAAATCATGGACACTGATCTTGACATAAGGCCAGATTTTTCACTCTCTGGTCTTGGAGATCGATTAAGACTGTTTTCCATTACTGGACCATTCTTCCCCAAGTTTTTCGCATCTACTGAGAGCGTTCTTCCACTGGTGGCATCTTTCAAGATCTTCTCGCGGTGCCCATCTGGTGCTTCTGAGCTCTTTGACCGAGTTAGTTCCTTGGTTAGACAAGGCTCACTGGACGAAGAGGACGTTTTAGTTTTTTCCTTGCTTTTCTGTTTCCCAGGGTCAGTTCCTGGACGCTGCTTTAGCCGCTCCCGTTCCTTCTGCTTAATTTTCTCCAAGTGCTTCCTGTGCCACTGTTCAATTTCCTGGTCCTTGAGACTGAGCATGCGTTCAAAGCTGGTCTTCATGAGGTCATCGTTCACCAACCTCTTTTCTTTGGGCCGAGTATCCTTCAGAGTAGGTACAACCTTAGATTTGGCATCCACTTCACTTGGTTTCGTCTTGCTAATTTTGCCATCCCTGTTCAGCTGGGATCGATCTTTTTCCTTTTCCTTGTGTCTGTCTCGTTCGCGGTCCCGATGCCTTTCAGACTCCCGGTCCCTCTCTCTTCTATCTCTGTCTTTCTCTGGAGGCTTGGTTACCTCTTCTTTTGATTTAGATGAAACAACCTTATTGTTCTCACAAACGTAGCCTTTCTTCTCTTCCAATAACAACTTTAGATTTGAGTAGGATGAGGAAGAGGGGGTGGTCTCTTTTGATTTCTCTTTTTTCCTCTTGTCAGACTCTTTGTCCCTCTTGTCAGAATCTTTTTCCCGTTCTTTTTCTTTACTGCGGTCAGATTTTCCATGATCAGTGGTTTTCTCAGGGGCTTTTCCTTTCTTTTCAGAACCTGTTTTATCTTTGTCTCTGTGGTCACCAGAAGAGTGCTCTTTCTCAGCTCTTTTGTCAAGCTTGTCCTTATTCTTCTTGTTCTCTTCATGCTTTTTCATCAAAGACGTTGTCTTGAGCTTTTCATTCTCTTTATGGCTCTTATCATTGGGTGAATGTGAAATATTTGTTAATTTCTCCTTTTCTTTCCATCGATCTGTAGAGTTGTGAAGTTCAGGCTTGTCAGCTAAATTTTCAGATTTGACTTTCTTGTCTTTATCTGCATGTTTCTTGTCAGACTTTTCAGACTCCCGGTCCTTTATTGGTGGCCGCTTATCAGTTTTCTCGCGAGAGTTCTTCTCTGGAGACTCCAGCTGATCTTGGTCTGCTGAACTGACAGTAATTGGTTTATCATCTACTTCTTCTTTCACTCCCAAACTGTGCAGTGAGCTGTCAGTAATTCGGCCAGAGCAAAGACCCTCATCAACTTCATCTCCTTTTCCATCCTTTCCACGCTCCTCTTTAATGGGCACATCTTTTTTCTCTTTTTTAATGGTCTTGTCCTTTTCTCGCTCCTCTTTTGGCCTCCTGTCCTTGCTGCAGCTACTGCTTGAATGCTTGTCTTTTGACGCACATCGTTCCTCTTTAACAGGCGATGAGTCTGATGATTTTAGAGGAGATCCCCCAGCAAGCATCTCACATTTGCCTGTGAGATCTTCGTTTTCATCACTTTTGAAGAAGTTCTCCTTCCAAAACTCCCGATCAAACTCCATGTTCCTATGTCCGTCCTTACGTGGCTCTTTCGGCCGGTGGCGATTCCTCTCTGCCTCATACTCCTTCCTGTATTTTTCCTTCTCCTTGTGTTTCAGCTTGTGCTTTTTTACAACTTTCCCGTCTTTGTCAGTCTTCCTGAAGACAGCCTCAGAACTGTCTATACTGTTGCTTAGACTACTGTCTTTGAAAGGACTGGAACTGCCATCATCTCCGTCCAAGTTAAGCTCCTTGTGGTGATGCTTGCTCTTCTCCTTGTGCTTGCAGCTCTTACTGCTAGAACCTTCTGTGCAGAAGTCAGACTCTGTGTAGTGGTTGTACTTGACGCTGTCCCCTGGACAGGATCCATCAGGAATAGAAACACAAGTCTTAGCGTTCTCCTGTTTCAGTGGGGTTGTCTGCTTGTCAGTTTGGCTGTGGTTCAGCTTTGGGGACTTGACTACAGACAAGTGAAAGAGGTGGACAGATGTGTCATCCTTTGCACTGAATGACATTTTGAATGAATCCTCTTCCCTGACGCCCTTGTCAGAATTGTCGGATACAGTCGCCGAAGAAAACAGAATGGACTTGCTGTTCTCTTTCCCTTCTTCTCGGACTTCCTGGTTCTCCTTGTTTTTGCTTTGGCTCTTGTTCTTTTTCTTTTGTTTGCCTTTTTCTTTCTGTTCCACTGGCGTAAGAGTCAAGCTTTCTTTCTTCAATCTACTGTCTGTTTTGTGACCATCCACACTGACCGACCTGGTAGGCGAGCTCCTTCTTTCTGTCGGCACCTCGGCTTCATCGCTCGAACTGTCTGAACTGCAGTAGACACGGGATGCCTTTGTTTTTTTAGACTTGCACACCAGCGTTGACTGGTCGCTTTTGCTGCCTTGTTTGGAAGCATAGTGGTTCCTTTCCTTCTCCTCCTTCTCCTTTTGCCGTAGCTCTCGCCTTAAGATATGTCTGTCGTTAAGTGCCTTACTTAGGTCCTCCTCCTCTTCCTCATCCTTGAACTCGTATTCATCCAGCCCTGACATGGATGATGAGGCCTTCACGGTTGTCGATTTACTGTCAGAGTCTTTTTCAGCATCCGAGTACTCCAAGTTCTCGTCTACACTAGATGGATTCACCGACGGTGGGTCCTCTGATTCTGTGATATACAAAATAATGCGAAAAGGGAATGAATAAAATGCTATTCAATTAAATTTAAAAGAAATTAAAGGAATAGACCTTATTCACAGCAGCATCATATTTGATTTTTAATGGGAATGAAAGCCAGGCTGTGAGGGATTCATCTCTTCAGTTCTGCTGACGAAACACTGCAAAAATACCTTTCCAAGAAATTTCAGTAGATGAAAAACTCCCGAAAATACGAGCTTTGTAGAGCTTTTTACAGCGGATACCATTGAAAACACTAAGTCTATCCCTCACAGCCTCGCTTTTTATACCCGTCGCGGCGCTGCTCTGAATAAGGTCTATATCTGTGGTTAAATAAATATTAATGTCAGTAATGCATAACCAGAACTAGTTGCAATTTTAAAAAGGCATTTTTTTAACCAAATCATTTAAGTACTTAATAAAGTGAAGGAATTAATGTCTGAGGTAATCAACAGAATGAAAAAAAAAATACTTGAGTCGACTTAAGACTCATAAATCTTTAGGTCTACAAATAGAAAAAAAATTATCAGAATTTTGCAACAAATGACTACGTTTGCATGTGAATCAATAATGCAATTATTTCTAATTATCGAGTAAGGTCTTAATCACAGAAAAATGTTTACATGACACGAGCAGAACTCTTCAATCCAGTTTACATCTAGTTACGCCGTGATGAACATCGCAGTGCCGTATTTGCCTATGCGGTTTTGCGTTCTTCGTGCCGTCTGGATGAAGATACGGAGCAGAGACTGCGCAGCAATTTGTGTTTACAAAGTTTAGCTATTTGGAGAAGAGAAAACTTCAGAATAATGTTCATTCTTGTGTTAACAACATCGTGTACGTCCGTGCATATGTGCACTTTGTTCAGAGCAGTAATAATGCGATGAAGCTGTTTACACGCCTGTTTATTGCGTTTAAAATCAGCATACGCCACATAGTTTATTGTGAATATGGTTACTATGATTATGAGCTTAAATCGCATTAGTTTGATCAAAATAATATCAAAATGCCATTATAATTGCATTATGCGGGTGCATGTAAATGCACTGAATGTTTAGATAAAAGACAAAACATGAATGTTGCGGGCGGGAGATGGTAACGTATATTTTTGTGGGAGCGGGACAGAATCCTGCGGGACCGCACAGGTCTCTAGAGTAGAGCATGGCACTAGCATCGGCAAGGTCATGGGATCGATTCCCAGAAAATGAATGAACAAAAAAAATGTATAGCTTGAATGCAATGCAAGCCGCTTTGTATAAAAGCACCTGACAAATGCAGAGATGTAAAATACTACATAAAATATATGCAAGGTGTAGAAATAAATGTTCCTCCAAATGAGTTAATAAAAACTAACCTAGAGAACATAGACCACTATTTATGACTTGGACTCTACGTAAGACATTGGTCAGCGTGTCTGATAGCATGCCGCAGGTCTTGTATTAAACCCGGAAAAAAGAAAAGTTCTAAAGAAATACCAATAGCAACAGCACTGGCAACGTCTCTGTACCTGAAGAGCTCTCTTCTGGTTCTGAGAGCGGGATCTCTCCCTTGAGTAATTGCTCAAGCTCCTGAGAGTCAGCAACATCAACCGGTCTCTCCCCTCTCTTGTTGGCCTGGAAGGCATTGCCTCCATGACGCAAGAGCAGCTTCACAATCTGTGAAAGTTTGGCAAAACATGACAGACAATGTACACAGGTGAATCAGATTATCAGAAAGATTCACAATTGCTGCAAGTTCTTGCAACAGATATTTGTCCATTGTGAGTGTATCATCATCATCATCATCATCACTCAATAAATGTGTTTAACAAACGCGTTCTGCAACTATCAGCCTTTATAATCCATGTAGGCTCCATGTAGGCTGATCACTGGCTGTAAATGGCTTAATTTAAAGTAAAAACTCACATCTTTGTGTCCGCTGCTGGAGGCGTCATGAAGCGGAGTGTCATCGTCCAATCCTTGCGTGTTCACTTCCGCTCCTGCACCAATCAGAACCTTCGCCACATCGTAGTAACCAAGGTTACAAGCTTCATGGAGCGGCGTCCAACCTGAAGAAAAAAAACAAACAGGTTTGAGCTCATGAGAATCTATAACTTGACGGAAAAAAATGGAAAAATGCTTAACCCTATAAAGCCTACAGTATCATATTTGACATCCACTTTCAGCTCGTGGTTCACGTGTGTTTTTGCTGTGAAATTAAACGTAAGAATAACGTTTATATTGTTAGTAATATTTCAAGATGTACACTTAAAGCATTAAGCATTTAAACAACATCTTACTAAAGACATATTATTGGGAGATGTGATGAAATATTGTTTTATGGATTTACAGTAGAAACCATGACTATATTATTTTAGAACTCCAGAACTATGTTACAAAGTAATCAAATTACATGATAAGATGATTATTTAAATCTTATTTTATTATTATTTAAACATATCCGCTCATGCGTATGTGAGGTAACGCAGTGCTGTTTTATCATATTACACACATTATATACAGAGTGTGTTGAAAGTTATGTTATTATGCTAATCTGTGCGTTCGCTCGGCGGCTGCTATGAGACACTTGTTCACACTGCAGTGAGCTAGATCCATATTAGGCATGGTAAAACATGGTACTTGCGGTAAATCAAGAAAACCAGATTTAAGACTAACTGTGTTGAGCTATATAACAATGATCAGTCATTGAATGTCTCCAAACAGTTGCTCACCGGTCTTATAAAACACATCATATATTAAAGTGTCTTTGGTGTTTCCATGGTTTCTACAAAATAAAACCTGAAATCGAGGGTAACAAAGGTATGATGTCATTGATGGGCAACACACAGTCCGTGTCCTGGTTAAAATTGCTTATTTCTCTGGATTTAAACATTCTTGGAAACATTTGGGATAATGTAAGTACACAAGTCAACAAAATATATAACACTGTTCTGGTTTTTGGATATTTTAATCCAAAAATCGTACTTATTGTGCCTTTAATTCCATAAAACACGAAAATAAACAATAGACAGCTTGCTATCAGGTGATGTAATCCTCTAAATGTGCATAAAACACACAGTCTCACCTGCAAAGTCTTTGACGTTTACATCTGCTCCGAGGCTGATGAGTTCCTTCACCTGCTTGACGTCCCCTCTGATGGCGGCCATATGCAGGGGAGTCTCCCCTCTCTCATTTCGCTTGTTCACTTTGTCCTTCTGCCGTGAGGACGAGCTGCTAGCGATCTTCTTCTGCACCGCCGGAGATTGAGAGGGGTGGCTCGGTGTGGTATCTGAGATTACAAACCGATTAACCAGAAAGCCAAGGTCATTCAGTTTATCTGAATTGTCAATCTGACCTGACTAGACTACAAAAGAAAGCGAGCGCTCTGATAACAAATGATTACATCATAACTCACTGAGCATGAATAAACAGGGTTAGAGTCATAACTAAAACTAAAAATTATTTCAATAATTGAAATAAAGCTGAAATAAACTAAAATATAATTATTTGAGGGAAAAAAAAAAAAGAAAAAAAAAATCACTAAAACTAAAATAAAAAAAGCAAAATTAAAGCTAAATAGAAATATTACAAACAAATAAAAATGGCAAATGCATAACAAAACTATAATAATAAAAATAATAAAAACAGGTCTCAAAATGCATTACATAGTAAAACAACCATGACAGTACAATCACAAAACAATAAGAATACATAAGCAATAAATAAACATACATATCACAATCAACTAAAAGCCAAACAAAAAAAATGCATATTCAGATTTTAAAAAAATAAATAAAATAATTCTAATTACTAAGGGTGTTTTCACACCTGGCTCGTTTTATCTCCCTTAGTTCGGTTTGTTTAGGCATATATATGAACACTGCAATTGTGCCCAGATCCACACCAAAACAACTGCTCTGATTTCGTCTAAACAAGGTGGTCTCAGCTCAATTGAAAACGCACTTTGGAGCGGTTCGGTTGAGGTGAGAAAGCAACCCGACCCAACGGACCAATTAGTACCATATAATTCATAACATGAAATGTGTTATATGAGCACATTAGTTAGTTATCGCAGTTGAAAACCAAAGAGTGCCTCTTCATCTTAAAATGTTGTTTAATTGCTCTTCTCTGTGCATTGCAAGAATGCTGTCCCGACAAAGCCTTGAGTGTGTACAACAGGGCTAAAGGCACACCTTAGGAGAAAATGTGCTTTTCACTATTCCCATAGTGTATAATTGCAGAAAAAAAAAAAATGTTTGCATTGAACAATTTTGTGCGAAAATAAATCATAAAAGTTGTTTATTTTGTAAAATAATCTTATAAAAGTATAAGATGGCAAGGGCGGCTTTTACCCCACATGGTAAAAAACCAGCATGGGGCAAAAGGCACACAGGATTGATAGAAATACTTTAAAATAATATGTTTTTAATAATGTCTAAGTTCATACTTGTTCAAAATAATCACTTTAGCAAAGTTTGCACTATTTTCTGTTTATTTTGATACATTTTTGTTCAATAAATATATTGTTATTAAAATATGTTAATATAAAAATATATTTTAAAAGATACATACAATTATTTTTGAACGATTTTGAAAGCATTGAATGAGATCCCATAATAATTTAATACAGATTTACAGTAGTAACGTAAAATCATATTTTATTATAAATGATATGATTAATATGATGGTTTCATTATAAATATGGTAAAATATCGCTAAAGAGGAGAGTATTTAAAATGAATCATGCAAGGTGATTTACTAAGATTTGTGCTCGTCAATTTACTGGCATTTGCGCCATTAAGATTTGATTTGGTCATTATGGAAATGATGCGCATGTGCTCTTTCATTTGCACGTCGTCAGTTGATCATGCGCTGAACTTTCCACTCCCATCTGCACTTTTTTGGAATTGCGCTCTCGCAGTAATTTTCCATGTTTAGTAAATCTGGCCCTTAATGTTTGTCACGACAGCTACAGATAAAGCCACAATAAGCTGGTGGAGTGAACTTGTCAATCCATCTTGATGGATGACACAGAGGAAATTCTGACCAATAAGAGGACTGTTTTACTCACATGTGACTTACATAAACACATTTTTATACACTTTGAAATGCTGCCTTGTGAAAGCGAACCGAACCAAGAAGAAAATGCAACATTGCAACAAATGAAGTCCCTGTTTCGGTACAAAGCAAACAATCTACAGGTCTGAAAACGCCCCTAAAACAAGCTAAAATGAAAACTGGAAATATAAAAAATAAAGCGAATTCAAAATATGGATACATAGTGTAATAGTATATAAATAATACTAAAATAACACAAGTGAGAGAGTAAAATATTTTGATAAATATTTGGTAACACTTTATTTTAGTGTCCCTGTTACACATTTTACATGTAGTTACTAACATGTAGTAATAACAGTAAATTATGCATAGTTACATGCAACTAACCCTAAACCAAACCCTAACCCTAAATATATATAATAAGTACATGTAGTTAATTACTAATACTCAGTACTTAATTGTATAATTAAACTGTAACAAGGACACCTTAAAATAAAAGTGTAACCAAATATCCTTATAATTTTTGAGTAAATACTGGCTTTTGACATAAACAAATAAAATTCAGGAGATTAGGACGGTGTACTAAAGAAAATATCAGTGACAACTTTACCTCTGTGTAAAACCTCCCAACGTTTAGCTAAAAAAAAACAGTGCAAAAGGTGAAAAAACCTACCTGGACTGTTGTCTCTCGCCGTCATCTGCATGACAAGTGCCATTTGCTTTCGTTCTGATAAAGGGTAGCCGAACAAAATGTTCACAGGGGTTGACTTCTTAGTCCCTGACTCCTTCTTAACTTTCTTCTTATCTGGAACATCTTTGTCTGCATCAAACAAGAAAAAGGATGAACAGAGCATGAGCACAGCTTTCCTCTTGCATTCATGCATTTCAGCTCCTGAAAACGTCACAGTCTGATGCAATTTATGCCCTTTAAACAAACAGCTGGAGGATTTGTAATGGAAACTTTCCAGACACATGCATTACCCATCTAACACCGTTCCCATGAGTCTCTGTGTGCTATTGAAAGGCATGCCTTTAAAACAGATGCAGCGGTTAAACCGAGAAAGAGTCAGTGTGTGTGCTTCCTTGAACCGAATCGCCTTTTATAAATGACAAAAACAAGAAAAGCGAATGTGCGAGACGTCTCTGCACATCAAATGATGCAACCAAAAGTCGACTGTCTCTCTGAGAGTGATGCAAAAAGGCTAGCAGACAGACAAGGTCATGCAGGAGTGGTTACGGAAACTAGATTCGTTTCAGCCAGCGTCGGACAGAGGGTCAGAAGGAGACAGATTAAAGACGGTGCCGAACCGTGATGCGCTTCAGACTGTTTGCAACCGTTGGAGCGACACAGCAAGGGTTTGCTGTGGGGTAGAGCTGCACGATTAATCGCTAAACGACCGCAATCTCGATTCAAACACCCATGCAATCTTATTCTTAAAGGATAACAATTTGCCTGTCTATTAAACCTTTGATAAAATCTTTCAAATTAGGGATGCACCGGTAGGATTTTTTGGGACCGATATTAACAAACAATTATTGGCTGATTCCGATACCGATTACTTGCCTCTTATTTAGAGGCAATTTTTAGATAGTGTTTTGATCATGTTTTAAATCCGCAAAGTTCAAAAACGCATGCATTAAGTTATAGTTTATTGCTGCATCATTAAATAATGAACATGGATTGGATCCATTTAACATTCAGCAGGCCAACATAAATACAAATACAACAGAACAAAGATACATATCAAAATAAACAGTGGTTTTTAGGTAGGTTTAACAGTTTGCAGGTACAGAAATAAAAACAAATGTAAAATAACACTGTATATTCACTGTATAAATTAAATGCATATTAATCCATATAAAAGTTATTTAGTCAAGAGTAGTGAGCAATTTTTGTGTCTTTTAATGTTTAAATAACATTAAAACGCAGACAGCAGGAATATTAGATCATGTAAACTTAAAATATTCTAGCTGAGCTCCCAGCGTGAGTTTAGGCAACCATTTTTTTTAGAACGCATCACCTTATTATTTCCATGGCGACGCGTCATGCTTGTCACGTGACACCGCAGCCACAATATCGCTGTATGACAGATGTATCGCTCTTACTTAGTTTTTTTCTTTTTTATTCAAAATATTCACAAATATGTTGGCCATGTCATCAACTACCAGATATTCCGACTCTCAAATACGTGCAAGTGAACGTGTTTTGTTGTTTAAAACCCTTTATTGATTTATAATGCGTGATGGGCGCCACCATGTTAGTTTGCGCCACAGTTCAGAGAATCGGATCGGTCGGATTTACATCACGTAAATTCATCCACTTCTCTCAAAATACATGAAAGTAAGTGACCGGTGAAGTAGGAGAAGAATAGAGTAAATGTTTTATAGTTACTTACACAATGTGTATCTGATATGAATAAAACACATCGTCAATTGAATGTATTGTTATTGCCGGTTTCATAGACAT
The DNA here is from genome assembly GCA_039654625.1 of Rhinogobio ventralis. Classification (NCBI taxonomy): domain Eukaryota; kingdom Metazoa; phylum Chordata; class Actinopteri; order Cypriniformes; family Gobionidae; genus Rhinogobio; species Rhinogobio ventralis. Next base: position 3,659,111 of record CM077200.1, on the reverse strand, counting down.
CAGTGTGCCTTTTACAAACCATAAATGTATTGTTTTGCTAGTACTTGTGTGCATTTAAAATGTCTGAAACCTAAAATAAACATTATGTGGTTGAAAACACTGAACAGTTGTGATATATGACACACGCTGAGTGGTACACACCGGTGTGAATGTATGCGTCAAAGGGTTACATTAAAGGGGACATTATACAGCTCAGTGCCTTCACGCAGTTAATTAATAAACCATTGGTTTGTTATATCTGTCTTTTTCATGCTATAGCCGATATGCCATCAGTTGTAAATTGATCAAAAATCGTCCGATAAATACATTCAAATCTGTGTTCTTTCAGCCGCTGACCCAGAGTGAGCAGTTATGTTTAAAACAGCTTCACAAACAGTCTTTTCAACCACACAGTATCGTTATTTCTTACAATAATTTGAATTATCACAGAGGTACTGGGATAGTATTTATGAGTATGTATGAGTGAGTCATTGAATCATTCATTCAAACCATTTTATTTAAATACTGCAGCAATTAATATTTTCTGAGAACCTCTAGTAATTTACAATTGTCTGTTCAGAATTGTGGGAGAATCGTGATCTCTATTTGAAACCCAAAAAAAAAAATCATGATTCTCCATTTTTTCCAGAATCGTGCAGCTCTACTGTGGGGCGTCTTTAACGGAGGCAGTTACCTGCGTATATCCTGCAGGGAGGAAGTAATCTCTCTCCCCACACATCGCTCGACTGCCCAGGGTCAGAGTCATCTACAGTGCAGAAGCAGAGAGGCGGGAGGGGGGGGAAGAAGGGGGAGGTTCAAGGTTCGAGAGGTGGAGGGGAAGGAGGGGGTGGACGGGAGAGCAGAGCACTGATTACACCCACAGGCTCCGCCCCTCACTCAAATGACAAAATCACAGCACAGGATTCAATGACTCCGGAATGAACATTAAGACCCACAGATGACATCACAAACCTAAATCCATTCCCATCCAAAAAGCAGTAGATGAAAAGTCTCATCATAAGCTCACAAATTCACAAGAAAATCTTTAATATTTGTTTGTTTATATTAGTGTGGTTATTGTTAACTAACACTATTAAAATACATTTTTGGTTAACTATATATATATTATATATAAAATAGGTAATTTTTTTAATCATTGTAATAATCAAAATAGAGATTTTTTTTAAGTAAATCAACAAAGAATTAGGTAAATATTAATTAACCAACGCGTATTTCTGTATAGTCCAGTCAATGAAAAGATCAGATTTTTCATAACAAATCTGCCAAAAACAAAAGACTACCGGTCAAAAAGTTTGGAAATATTACTATTTTTAACGTCTCTTCTGCTCATCCAGCCTGCATTTATTTGATCAAAAATACAGAACAAACAGTAATATTGTGAAATATTATTACAATTTACGATAATGGTTTTCTATTTTTCATTGAGGAATAAAAACAACAGCATTTATCAAAAATGGAAATATTTTCTAACAATATAAATCTTTACTGTCACTTTTTATCAATTTATCACTGAATAAAAGTATTCATTTCTTTCACAAAAAAAAAGACAAAATTTCTGACCCCAAACTTTTGAACAGTAGTGTATATTGTTACAAAAGATTTATATTTTAAATAAATGCTGTTCTTTTTATTCATCAATGAATCCTGAAAAAAATATAAAACAATATTAAGCAGCACAACTGTTTCCAACACTGATAATAAATCATCATATTAGACTGATTTCTGAAGGATCATGTGACACTGAAGACTGAAGTAATGATCACAAAAATAAATATTTTAAAGTACATTAAAATAGAAAACCATTATTTTAAATTGTAATAATATTTCACAATATTACTGTATTTTTGATTAAATAAATGCAAACTTGAGCAGAAGAGACTTCTGTCAAAAACATTAAAAATAGTAATGTTTCCAAACTTTTGCCCGGCACTGTATATATACACACACACACACACAATACTGTATATTACTCCATATTTCTTTGTCATTTTCATGTGTAAATAACGCAAAACAGTATTGCGCATTGTCAGCAGCACAGACATATACTGCATTAATAAGTTACATATCGGTTAAACATCTTTGCACAGTATAAAGCATCATATCATGATTATATGTGGTAGTTTTGGTATCCTAAGCAGCTTATTCTTATATTTTTATTAGGTCTTGGACAATATTCTAATGAATATTACTATGCTAAGTAGTATTTTCCTATTTATCAGCTGCATAGGAAAGAAAAGAAAGTATTAGTATATTTGCCTTCACATGATGCAACTAACTACAGAACTGGGACTAAAACAAGAGGTTTTAGGCTCCATGTAAAGTAATGACAATATATTTTTATAATTCCCTTGTAATGTTCTGATTTTCTATTTGTGGAGAAATCTATTGTGCTTTTGATCGAGACCCAATTTATCATCCATGTATTTGATGAGGCTGGCTTAACTGTTACATAACACCCTAAAAAAACCTTTAGTACAGCATGCTAAATAAAAACAAGTCCTAAAAGTGACCAGAAGAGGGCGGCAGTGAAGCACAGATACAAGCTACTAGAACTTTCACAGCAAATGCAAAACTGACCCGTGTCGGAGTCCCGCTCCTCGTTCCGGGGCGGACTGACGGTGAAGGAGAGCTTCCGTTTCATGGAAGACTTCGACTTCCCCTCTTTCCCCAGGATTTCACTCCGATCCAGCTTCGGAGTTTTGGCAAACGGAGAGATTTTCTCTTTACTCTGAGAGAAAGAAAGAGACACACACCTTGATATTTAAATGGAAGAACATAATACAAGTCAAAAACATGTTCTGGGTAACGTAGTAGATTAAAGATCTTTTGAGCTGGTTCAATTAACTAAATGTAATATTCAACTATAAAAAAAAAACTAAACAAAAGAGTCACTGCCAAACCTAATGAAATTACCAGCAAACTGTACAGTTTCATGTCCTCATCATACGTCTTAATAAACATAAGATTAAAAAAAAAAACTACAATGATTTTAAGATGTAAATAGTACTACGTTTTAACTAGAACAACAAAATTAAAGTTAGATGGTTGAAAAAATACAAATAAATATATATTTTATTTTATTATAATATAATAATAGTACTACTAACTAATAATTATTATGATTATAACAATAATAATAATAATAATAATAATATTATTATTTTTAAATAAATAGCTAAAAAAAAAAAGAACAATATAAATCTTTACTGCCACTTTTAATCAATTTAACACATCCTTGCTGAATAAAAGTATTAATTTCTTGAATAAATGCTGTTCTTTTTTTCCTGTAAAAATATCACATTATAAAAAAAATATTAGGCAGCACAACTGTTTCCAACATTGACAATAAATCATCATATTAGAATGATTTCTGAAGGATCATGTGACACTGCAGAGTGCAGACTGGAGTAATGATGCTGAAAATTCAGCTTTGATCACAGAAATAAATTATATTTAAAATATATTCAAATAGAAAACCATTATTTTAAATTGTGATAATACTGCACAAACAATATTACAATATTACCTTCTTCCCCGCTGTCTTTTCCACCATGGCTCCATCTCGGTCCGATCCCGGTTTGGCCATGGTGCATCTTATGACTAGCTGTGGCAGCTACGGCTCACAGATTTCATCATGGGCCTGAAACACAAACATGTGATGCAAATGAGAACTTGATGCAACACTGTATTTATTTGATCAAACATTTGTCTAAATATGGATACAAATATGAACATATGATGACATTGGTATGTTAAGACTTTTTAATAACCAGCATTGGATACTGGAATCAAATTATATTAAGACCTGCTTCATAATTTACTATATTTTTCCTTCTATGCTAAGATTCAAAATTAACCAAATAGCAAATAATCAAATCAATGTATCTATTGTATGTTAATCATGGACAATTCCAGATTGGAGCTTTAGATTTGGAGCCACAGATGTTAAAATAAAATAAAATAAAATAAAATAAAAAATAAATAAATAAATAAATACAAATAAAAAAACCAACAAAAGAAATTGATGACACTCCAAAGTTTGGATAAAATTAAAATTAAATTAATTAATTAAATTAAATTTTGGCTAAAATAAGTCAGCCAACAATTCTAATGAAATTTGTATACAAGACAATATTGGGCATGGGCAGGTCAATTAATTATCAGTATTATGATTATTAGTGAATATAGTTTTAGTAGTGAATAATATGATGATTTGTGAATGTTTTGAGTAAACATTACAATGCAAAACTGCTAATAGAACAAGAATCAAATTCTCTGAAATCTCAGAAACTGGAAGAAAAAACCCAAAACTCGACTATGACAGCAGCGAGGAAAACATCTCGTTCACAAACTAGAGATTCCTATTCAAAAGCTGCGGGTCCAAAAATACATTTAAGACAATCTGTCAGGGTTAACCTCTGGGTACGAAAATCAACTGAGACAGCAACAATCAATCATCTCCAAAATCTCAGATCTGAAAACGTTACGAGAAGTCAGGAATAGTTCAGCAGTTCTCGACCCCGTTTGACATATCAATTCAAAGTGCACTGAAAGATCAAATCTACAGGAAACCTTCCAGAAACACATTCTAAGGGTTTTTAGACCAGACCAATAAACAAACATCCTAGGTGCTTAAACAAAAATAATATTCAGTAAAACCCACAAAGGCAAAAGGCAGGCTAATGAGGCGGGTGTGTGTTTGGAGCATGTGAGCTGTATTTTCCAGTTTCAGAGGTCATTCAGTGGGAACAGTGACTGATTACAGCTCACCAGCGTTACAAAATAACTGCATCGCAAAAACGACTGCACATGATGTCTGACAGAGATTACAGCTAGTACTGTGGCGGTACCGGCGGTACCATAGCATCAGATGGTGATACTACACAACACTGATTTATATCATGGTACTGTATGATTGCCATATTCATATACCATGGTATTAGGGAAAGGTGATTCAGCTTAAAAATAAATACATTTGACGTTATCCACAATTTGTTGTTTAATATTTAATATTTTTATTTTTTTAACATATTATTTGAATGAATTTAATATGTAAAAAAGAAATATGAAAACAAATTAATATAAAATGTAAGTACCGATTCACATTAAATCAATCTGTGCCAAATTTCGGTACCTGAGAACGCACCTGGTGATATAGACTAGTATCTGTGAATATTAAACCGCAAAAAGACTATTTAAATATGAATCCTGCATGTTTTGCGTGTCTCTGTGTGAGTGAATGAATGAATGACGCAGACGCACGGCTGCATTTACCACACACACACACACACACAGAAACGCATGTTATGGTCGCGTGTTTCCATCTCTGCCGTCTCATATGAGGACATGAATGCATGAACCTCATCTCCAGAGCCGCTCTGAGAGTCACTTCATCACCATTTACCATTTTATTTGAGAAAAACTCGTCATATCATAAACACACAGAAACTCAAAGGTCTTCACTGCAAACTTTCAAAATAAAAGCTTGGTTTAACTTGACAAATATATTACTGTTGTACAGTAGAATTTAGATACGTCTCAATGTAATAATAATATATTATTAATCAAAACTTTCTTTTTAAGTAATTATCACATTATATTTTTAAACAATTGTATACAGTAAACAAACCGGTACTGGTTAAAATGTAAACGATCCCCAACCCTAATGGTATTACCAATAGTATCATGTTAAACATTTATATGCACTAAATTACATTAAATAGTTTAGTAATAAAACATTTATCTACCTATATTTTTACAAAAACATTTGAATAATTTCCCAAAATAATAACAATAATAATAATACATATCATATTTGAGTTTCAAATCTTATGCATCTCCACTGTTGCTTTATGACTACAGTAAACCATGTGCCTGTATATATTTTTGCATCAACACAATCTAAAGAGCCTAAAGAACAAGGATGCATTTACACATCAAACCAAGCTTCACACAAACCATCAGCTGAGCACAAGGCCTTCAGTGCTTCATCTTTACAGTGGTTCTGCAATTGCTCAAAGCAACAAAAGAGAAAGTCAGCAATTAGAGAGCATCTGACACTGGCGGCCGGGTCTCTTCTGGATGAAAAGCAAATCTGCAGAGACCCACAGACCTAAACAATACCTTCCCCAATAGACTCGCGAGCAGATGACACAGAGCAGAGGCTCCTGGGAAAGAACATTTCCACGACACCTGACACCCAGTGGGACCGAGTAAAAACCAGCTGAGTCACTCCCTCTGAGAAAGAGGAGGCGGTGAAGAGAAAAGAGCTGCAGCGTCCGGGTGCATGATCAGTGTGGGACAAATGTGTTACAACTACACCACAAGATTTCCTGCACTCAGTGTGTCAGCTTTACAACCGTGCCACACAGCCTCTTAAGCCAATAATCCATCCGTCTCTGAAGTTTCACTCTCAGCGAACAAGTTATAACGGGACTAGTAAGCCTTTTTAAAACAAGTTTAAACCATGCTCAAACCAAACCCATTCAGAAATAAGCCAATGAGTTGCAGAACTGAAACATTTCCCACGGAGTGAATTTCATTTGTTTATGCATTTTTTATATGATCGTGATATAGCTAATTTAAAAAAAATAATAATAATAATTTGTAAACATTACATTTCATAGCCTATATATCTGTGCATTCTCCTACACCATTTTACCTTACATAACCCAGATGTCTCACCCACGCAGACCCATCATCACGTATACATGCATGCATCATTAATCATGCATTAGCGCCGACAATTTAGACCTTTATTATTTGAAACCGATTCCATTTAGCAGCATTTTTTACATTAAATTATAATTATAAAGGCCTAACACCGTGTCCTAACTACACACGACGCGGCAACAAGCGATGAAAGGTATCTTTCCCATGTTTTTGTCCTCGACGGCAACACGCGATGATTCTATTTTAGTGGCTTATACAACAACACAAAACACATTCTCAGGTAATGTTTATGTGCTTTATTTAATGTTAAAAGCATGTAATGTGACTTTGAATATCATCTAGTAGTGCTCCCAGCTTTGTAACGTAGTCGTACTAAAAGCAACAATGGATAATTCACCTCAGATCTTGAAATTAAACAAATGGAAACAAGAACATTCAAACTATGAACAAACAAGTATATTCTATGACAAAGATTGTTTTAGTGACTCAGTATGTATTTTTAGTAATGTTTAAATGATGTAATATTTGTGAATTTGATTATGCACTTATCCATTTCCTTGCGAGTGCGATCAAGATTAATCTCTGGTGCTGTACATTTGCCCACACGCTGTTCTGATTGGCTGTGGTTTTTGATTGATTTGTCGCATCTCATAGTTGCGTTGTGTCTGGTTGCTTGCCGCTGGAATCTTATCGTGTCGCGTGTAGTTGACCAAATGACGACCACTTCTAAACCCTTTTCACATTTCCGGGTATCTCAGAGCGGAAGTCGTCATAGTTTGGTTCACTTTTACAGTGGTAAATGAGAGTATACATTAAATATATTTTTTTGTGTCCCCATTTGCTCAAATAGCAAAAGAAAAACACAAGAGTGATTTCACAAATTTCAAAAAGAGGGAAAAAAAGAGAGTGAGATTGATAACGACAGTGAATAGAGAGAAAGATGTTCATTTTTATCATCACTCCCATAGACGCTGTATTAGAAACACCCTCACAGCAGCGGTAACTTGTTTTTTGTAATTTGATGCAAAAGTAATATAATACAAAGTATTAGTGTTATAAATGTACATACATTTAAAAAAAATACAAAAAACGTTGCAGGATTTACGATATTGATGACCGTTAAAACGCGTCACCACAGTCTGTGAAAAGGGTCTATTGAAAAGTAAATGCATTCATTCAAGGATCACCTTTTAAAATGGGCCTTAATTATAGCAAATTGATGCAAAACGGCTTCACACTGTGCAATATTAGAAGTAGCACTCAAAATCAACATTAACCAATATTAAACATAATGGTAACACTTTACCATAAGGTTAATTAGTTAACATGAACTAATAATGAACTGCACTTTTAAAGCATTTATTTATCTTTGTTAAATGTTAATTTCAACATTTACTAATGCATTATTAACATCTTGTTAACATTATTTAATGCACTGTGAACAAACCAAGAACAGCTGTATTTTTATTAACTAACGTTAACAAAGGTTAACTAATGCTGAACATTGTTCATGGTTAGTTCATGTTAACTAATGCATTAACTAATGTTAACTAATACAACCTTATTGTAAAGTGTTACCAACATAATATACCATTATTAACAACAAAGTTGGTTAAAAAGGCAGCGCATATTATTATCCAGCATTTTAAATAACGCGCACTGAAGAGGTTGCATTAGACAGTTCGTTTTACTTGTGTATGTGTACACTCTAAAAGGGGGTTTTTGTGTAACCAAGATCCTGGGTCAGACTTAACAACCCAGTGTGGATCAGACATAACCCAGTGTTTGGGTAGTTTTTGTGTAACCCAGATCCTGGATCAGACGTAACAACCCAGTTTGGCTAGTTTTTGTGTTCCCCAGAGCCTGGGCCAGACGTAACAACCCAGTGTTTGGGTAGTTTTTGTGTAACCCAGATCCTGGGTCAGACGTAACAAACCAGTGTTTGGGTAGTTTGTGTGTTACTCATATCCTGGGTCAGACGTAACAAACCAGTGTTTGGGTAGTTTTTGTGTAACCCAGATCCTGGGTCAGACGTAACAACCCAGTGTTTCGGTAGTTTTTGTGTAACCCAGATCCTGGGTCAGACGTAACAACCCAGTGTTTGGGTAGTTTTTGTGTTCCCCAGATCCTGGATCAGACGTAACAACCCAGTGTTTGGGTAGTTTTTGTGTTACCCAGATCCTGGATCAGACGTAACAACCTTGTGTTTGGGTAGTTTTTGTGTAACCCAGATCCTGGATCAGACGTAACAACCCTGTGTTTGGGTAGTTTTTGTGTTCCCCAGATCCTAGATCAGACGTAACAACCCAGTGTTTGGGTAGTTTTTGTGTTACCCAGATCCTGGATCAGACGTAACAACCTTGTGTTTGGGTAGTTTTTGTGTAACCCAGATCCTGGATCAGACGTAACAACCCAGTGTTTGGGTAGTTTTTGTGTTACCCAGATCCTGGATCAGGCGTAACAACCTTGTGTTTGGGTAGTTTTTGTGTTACCCAGATCCTGGATCAGACGTAACAACCCAGTGTTTGGGTAGTTTTTGTGTTCCCTAGGATCCTGGGTCAGACGTAACAACCCAGTGTTTGGGTAGTTTTTGTGTTCCCCAGATCCTGGGTCAGACGTAACAACCCAGTGTTTGGGTAGTTTTTGTGTTCCCCAGATCCTGGGTCAGACGTAACAACCCAGTGTTTGGGTAGTTTTTGTGTTCCCCAGATCCTGGATCAGACATAACAACCCAGTGTTTGGGTAGTTTTTGTGTTCCCCAGATCCTGGATCAGACGTAACAACCCAGTGTTTGGGTAGTTTTTGTGTTCCCCAGATCCTGGATCAGACGTAACAACCCAGGGTTATTTAATTGCAGGCTTTTTGGGGCCTCGTCAGGAGAAAGCAGTTTAGCTCCATTAAATTGGTGCATGTCTTCGGTAAAATACAGGTTTGTGTACATTTTATTTAATCTATAAATTTGTTATTGTGCTGTAGATCATTTAATTTTATGCAGAACAACATACAGGGGTGTTTTTAACCCAGTGTTTTTTAGAGTGTATTTTCCCAAAGCAAAACTATACTAAAGGTCGTCTGCCCCTTCCATGTTGAACATTCACCCAACTCCGCAGTGGAACCCAAAAATGAAAAATTCAACACCAGGAAACAGCGTTCATTGTTTAGTGTGCACTCTAGGTAGTCGTCAACATTAATATTTCATGGCTTTATTCCCTCTGAAGTTCTTCGTTATCATGAAACTCTCACATCCACAGGCCTAGAATCATGGAGAGACGTCAAGCTTTCAGCTTTCCGCCCCAGAAATGAACTCCACAGTCACGATTACAACGCGCTGTTTACGTCACCCACGTCACAAAATAACAATCAAGGTTATTCTGGAAGTACACGGATGGAGGATTGTACCAGTGCATGCAAACTGCCAACTATCTCAGTGAACTTTGGGGAGGCAAATGACTAGGTTTATTCCTGCCTCCGAGACGTGAGACGAAGGCAAAGACAGGCACACAGAAAGACAGGGACCAGAGCCAGGGAATGGAAACACAAACAGAGTGCTCGAAACCCTCCAGCGCATGACCTCGGACTGCCGTCTCTACTGGGACACCGGCAGTGGAACGACTGACGGGTCTGATTTATTCTCCCACCAGCCCGACCAACAAACCACCCAGTGTGGCATCACTACGTCTACAACTACGCAGGGCAGCATTACTGCTCTGTGTGTCCTCTTGACCCCGGCACGGACAAATAAACTACAGGAACGGCTTTGGAAAAGGGGGAAAGAAGAACAAATATCACAAACTGGATTATTCCAATATTGGACATCAGTTTAATTCTATTTTAATGTGGTAAGTCAGGAAACATTAATGCGTGTATTTCACTCGCATTTGGAATTAAAATAGATCTGTACGAAGTGTAAAATCTATTTAGGTGCATGTGTACGAGAACAAAAAGTCCCCACAGGTCCTTAAAAATGTAGTTTTATTAAATTTAAGACTTAAATATCTTAAATGGTATAACAAAATTTGGAGATGGAAAAACAGGAATAGTGATTAGAAGTCGACCAATTGGTATTGCCGATTAATCTGCACTGATAACCGATTGGAAAATCCCAAAGTCCATACAGATTGTTTTTCTGTTGCATCCATTGCTAAAGCGGCTGAGAAGGGTCAGCTGTCATTATACAGTACGAGAGCGGCCTCTAGGGGCGAAAAAAAACTATCACTGATGCCTTGTGGAGTTTGTTTTGACACGCCAGGCTGCATGGAGCGGGACGCTTAAAAACAATAAAACGGTATGTTTACGGTTTGTTCACAATTGATCCCATCTATTAGCATTAGTTTATATCCAGCTGGTTGCTTTTATGCATTCATTATGCAGCGAAGTTGCATATTTAAAGCTAGTGACATGAGAAAGCAAAGAGTATTGTCATGCTGCCGACAGAAACAAACAAATCAAGAACACATTCTATTTCAGTGTTCTAAAATAGAAGTACATAAAGTGAGAGAGTATACAATACAATATACATATGTGTCTAATTTCAATGCTATGGCATTTGTGTAGATATAAATTCAAACAGTCATGCTTAAAGATCTTTATATGAAATGGTAACACTTTAAAAGTCCATTTGTAACTAAGGTTAATAAAAGTATTGTTAATTTCAACATTTACTAAAACATTTTAAAGTTGTAACTCAACATTAGTTAATGCACTATGAACTAACATGAATGATTGAGATATTACTAATATATTTATTTTTATTACATTTTCATGGTTCAGTACCGTTTGTAATGTTTTTTCTTGAAATTTCGTCAAATTCTAAAATGTCTTGCTCTGCATTTTTGGATTACTTTATATTTCCATGTTGCTTTTTACGTGCAAATAGTGTAAATCAGTGGTACAACCATTCAAGACAATTAATTTGATAACTGCTGCTTTGGAGAGTAGCATGTTTCCCGACAAGGTTAGAGGATGACAGTAACTGTTTGAATAAAAATCACTTATGCTTAATGCATATACAATACTTTAGTTTTTGATCTTGAGGGCGATCCAATTAGTTAGAGTTTATTACTAGTTTACGCTAATGTCCACTACAGCACCTGTTACAACCATGTTCTTGGTTCTTTTCTCTCACAATTGCGAGTTTAAATTACTTTTTCACAGAATTACGAGATATAAACTCGAAATTGTGAGAAATATAATTTCTCACAATTCTGACTTGATAACTCGCAGTTGCGACATTATGAGATTAAAAAAAAGTCACAATAGCTTGCAATTGCGAGAGAGAAAAAATCTGAATTATGAGATAAAAAGTTGCAATTACCTTTTTTATTTTACCTTTACAAGTTTCCATATTAAACAATACGATCAAGTGGAAAAAATTAAGCATGTAAATACGTGTGCTTTTATTAATCAGATTTTTTTTTATTGCGCACATGCATAGTGCTGTGACATATTAACGTCACCTTATGAACGTGCATGTGTTTATTTGTGTCTTTTAAAATTGTCATTGGAGGATATGGAAAATGTACTAAATATTTGCTAAAAATGCTCTTTTAGCTTTCATTTTAGATATGACATGAAAGCCATGATGGGCACTGCATATGCACTTTTTTTTTTTTTGCAATACATGCAATGCATATGTAAACAAATATGTGAAAGACTGACAAATGTAAAAATCTACAAATCAGATTTGATTCTTTCCAATTGACGAAAATGTGTGCATGTAAACAGTGTGAAGAAAAAAAAAGTCATGAGTACATGAGGGATAGTAAATCATGAAAAATGACAGCATTGTAATTTTTGGCTGAACTTCCCCTTTAAATTCAAGAGAACAACAAAGAGACAAAAAGAACATGACGAGCTAGAAAACTCAAAATCACTGAGGGTGCGACTATAACTACTAAAGAATCTTAGAAATGGACAGTGTGAAATTTCTGCCAGTTCCTGTATGATGCACATATGGTACATATTATCCATAAGAGTCCAAAATCACAAAACCATTTATGCTCACATCTGCTATTTCTACAAAAAGAAAAAATCCTCTGGACCATTTTTTTAATAATAAAGGTGCTGCTACCCTCAGCATGCTCTGCAGTCTGCTATTCAACCTCTGCAATGCATCACAAGACAATATCCCTAAAAAAAACATTGAAACGCAGTAGTGCATTTCTAATATAACCATTGCATGTTATAAACGGCTTCATTTTAACATGACCCCATAGGTACAATACAGCAGCACCTTACTTGATTAATTGCTTTTATAAAATCGCATAATAAAAAATAACAACAACACAAAAATTCATTTAAGAGTTATTTTATTAAGCATATTTCATTAACAGGCCTCAGTACTCAAGAGGGCAATAGAGTTTCCTTCAGATGCCTGTGTCGTTAAATTGGATGCACTATTATTCAGGTATCTACCTACAAACAGAAGGAAGTTTAACTAAATTAAACAAACTGGCTCAGCAGGATTCTGCTCAAAATATTGCTCTGAAAGATGAAAGTGAACATAAAAGATGATAATATATGCTATAGCGCCCTTTTCAGCAATGCTGCGATACTCAAAGACATATGGTAAAAGGTTAACAAAAAAAAACAAAAAAATGTACTGTTGATTAAAATGCTAAATTTGGTTTGTCTGGCTATCACCAGACCAAGCTCAATTTAAGATTGAACATTGGTCTGGGGAGTCTGCTATGTATTTTCTACTGCACAAGAGGCGTGATCAACGAGCATAGTTCAAATGACTCTGTACACAATTGGATATTCCTTCAACCAATCAGACCACAAGAGGCGTGATCAACAAGTAACGACCCATCGCTTCTCTATCCGTCATTGTGTTAAACCCACCAATAGCGTGCCAGGTGGATAAGCCAGTCTGTGATTGGTTCCCGCAAAAGTGTAACAGAAGCAGTAGAAATGAATGTACAGGTTTCCAGACTGAGTTGCAGGGCGAAATCAAATCGCCGGCAGATCAGGCTGGGTTTACCCAGTCTAAAATTTGGTATCACATTGGGGGTGGAAATTAATAGGCTTGGACTTGGTGCTGGTAACCCAGTGAACAGGACAATGATGACACCAGAATAAAAATATTCATGATTCTGAAGCTGAAAATAGCAAATATGCTTGCACTCGATCACTGACTAAATATATTTTAAATAATTCAGGTCACTTTTTACTGCTAACATAAGACATTTGGCATTATCAGGACCCACAAATATTCTCCCATTGCATTATTATACATTATATTCAACATTAAAAACTCTGTGAACTTGAATTTTTTCCTCACATCGTAATTTTTTATTTTGGTGAACTATACACAATAACACAGTTGCATTTTTGTATTGCGATATATTGTGACATTATATATTGTTACATCCTACAAAGCATACTTGCAATGCATGCATGTGGACTGGAAATATCTTTTAAATTGTTAATTTGTTTATATTGAGGCTTCCTGACAACCGGAAGTATATATAAAATCATACATGCAGGTAACCGAGTCACTGATAATGAATTGTATTGTTAACCGCAGCCCTTTCAGATCCAAAACTTAATTACAAAATCCAAAATTTTAAGTCTAAATAAAGATCTGACATGTGCAGGCCCACAAAAACCCCACAGAAAGCTTGTTATTCACTAAGTTTTATAAATTCACAATCCATTCCAAACAATACTGCAGATTTTCCATAAAATTAGTGCAAAAAATAAAGATAAACTCTGCAGATTCTGTATGTGTCATGGTAGTACCTGTGCTTTGTTTTTGGTAACTTTATCATATTCTTCTGTATTTACAGTGTAAATATCAAGGTACAAAAATATAGCAAATATTCAGTACCATGGTATATTTCAAAGTAGCATGGTATACAATCCCTGTACCATAGTACTACCACTGCAGTGTTTTAATAACGTGTAAAGTCAGCGTTTGCACAATTACTTGACAAATGAAATGCTGGTGTTAGAGAGAATTTTCCATTTACTGTGTGAAAGAACATAATAGATTTTTAAGCTATTGTCTGATACAGTAAGCACATGGTTTACACAATACAGAACAGAGGACCACAGTGAAAGCAATCATAGCACGCGCAAATCTCTGTAATGCGGCCTCTGTTTACTTACGAAGGGGCTGGCTTTTGTCCGTCTATAAATACTGTCATATACAACATGATTCTTGCTGTTAGCACCAACATATTCACTTCTAGAAGGGCAGACCTAGAAACGACCTTCCCAAAATGCTTTGGATTAATTCAGACGTTATTATCTAATCTATAATCTAATTGCGTTTTTTTTCACGATAATTTTTTAAGCTCTTTATCTTTGTATAGTAATGATGGGAATAGGCACCTCACGATCCGATTCCGATTCTGGGAACTTTTTTCTTATTAATTAATCGTATTAATAAAACTTAAAATCTTTTTTTATTATTAATTAATGTAATAAGTACGTCTTTTAAATAATTACACATTAAAAAATGTAATTAAAACAATCGCATGTTAAGAATTTTAAATATTAAACTAATATAGCTTCAAAACATAAAAGCCAGTAAATAATAAAGAGGAACAAAACCATTGCAAGCAATGAACAAAGAGTGCTTTCAGTATTTAAGTGATTTTTCTCTCTTTCTCAGCTTTACTGTTGCTTGATTAATGATGACATCATGTGGGAGATGCACAGATCACACTAATGCACAGATCTCTTTTAAAATATAATTTGTGGTTTGTGCTGTCTGTTTAATTCCTTGAGATATTACTGACTGTGTTTACATTAATTTTGCATCATAAAAGCATTTTGAGAATGATGCGCACAGCCGCATGCGCGAGCACTCTTCACAAAGCGCGGCGCGAGCATTTGAAACTGAAAGCCTTTCGTCAGTGAGTTTCCTATTTTTAATATATAAGCACACTGCATTTCTAACGACATAAATGAAGCCTTCGCAGAGCATTTGTAAGGAAAATACAAATACAAAACGCACGTTTCTCAACACATATCCTGTGCAATGAAGCCCAGGAATTTGATTGTAATTCGTTTCAACCTTTTCGAACGTTATGAAATATTATTTTATGGTTCAAGTGGTGTGTGTGTGTGTGTGTGAGAGAGAGAGAGGAAATGGAAGCAAGCAGAATACGGGTGTTTCTAAAAAACACACAGCGCCATCGCGCACATGCAGTTCAAATCTAAGCTCAGAATTGATCCAGAATCATTGGAGAGAGAATCTTTTCTCCCACCTCTATTGTACAGTATGACCAACACAATATTAGATTGATTAAACACAAACTGTTCTTTCCTTTAGGCCAGGCCTGTAGGCGTAACGTGCCAAGTTGATGCTTCTTCTGCAGACTGCTTTACTCGCGTGTGTCACGTGACCAGAGTATAATCTCAGCCTTTGGGGTTAAAAAAGTCGTGTTTTATCATATCGCGATATTGTCGCAAATGCAATTAATCGTTCAGCCCTAGCCGAGTGCCAAAGATCTGCTTGGTGATGCATTGGAGAACGTTTATGTGTGAAAAGATGTGCAACAACAGTGTGATGTCATCAGGCATTGTGCTAAATCTTTCGAATAGCATGCTACCAACCATACTTCTCATACTAAACACACACCGCATGTCTCTAGGTTTAAGCGTACAGAAGAAAAGAAAGCAAGAGGCCTTTGAAATGGCACGTCTCTAATGTTATTGCAAAGACACACTCTTAGAAGTCCCGTGCATGAGTCACGGACAGCTGCTACAAATGAAAATCAGGAAACACATCGAGTAATGGATCCAGCAGAGACAGTAAAGCTTTATGCAATAGAAAGACATAATCATTCACTTCATGCTCTTCTGACTATCTGCACTGGGTGCAGCAAAAGAGCAATTTTATCTAATTATAATCATAATATATACAGGGTTTCGTACGCATTTCTACCAATACATTTCCATGACTTTTCCATGATTTTTTCATGGCTTTTAGGCAAATATTCATGACCTAACCTTCCATGAAACGTCTGTGTATACATGTAAAATAAGAATAAAAATCCATGTTCAAATGTCAAATCACAGCATATCTTAACTAATTAACGACAAGCTATTTGGTTTAATACAAAATAAACGCTGACACACCAGTAAGACGGTTAGATAAAATACCATCTGACCCTAGCAATGGATTAACACACATCAATGGGAGGCAACAGTGATAAATAAGTAAATCAAAGTGTCCAGTAACACTGACAGTAACTTTACAAGGGGGCAGTGCCAGAGACAAACTTTTGAAAAACAAAATTGGGTAACCAAGAAGATTTTAAAACAGCTTTGCCTCCTATACCATTCATCTCATTGGAAAACCATCAAGCATTAACAAGATAAAGTCCTTATTTGAATTCCACAAAAACAGCCACATTTATTTTTTAATTTCTGCAATTTTCACCTATACAAACTGCAACTGCCAGACGTTCCCCCATGCCAGGGGTCAGGAATTAACTTTTCCATTAAGGGGCTCCTTGCAATTGATTTCCAGGAGCATTTTAATTTATTTATAATAAGTGCATTTTTTATGAATACCTGTGTTGTCGTTTGTCAAATACTTACATTTAACTAATTACTTAAAAATAGACTGTTACCAAAAAATGCTTATCATTAACAAAAGCCATCTTTACACTGCAAAGGTGGAACAGAAGCTGCATCTGAAATAGCATAAATGTTTATTTACACAGACTGTTCAATATTACTCAAATTATAAAATTAACACTCATTACAGAGTCATTATTATCAGTTAATGCTCTTGATATTGTAATATCAATATCAGTATATTTATGTTTAGGCCTGTCACGATAACTACTTTTTGTTTCGCGATATATCGTCCCAGAAACAATTGCGATAAACGATATTATTGTCATTTTAAGACTATTTCATGCCACTGAATATATAATCCTAATATAACAGCATAATAATGCAAGTAGACCTACACACTTTCAAATGACAACCTTTTAATTCTTTAGATCATGGAAATTAATGGTAAAAAATATATTATCCTAAATAAAAAATAAAAAAATTGAATAAATAGTAAATAAACATTTTCCCTTGTGAAACGGCTTTAACACTCGTCATTCTGCATTGACATTTATATGTGCACCGGAACAGGGGATTGCGGCTTTGAAATCGAGTCCATTTGGGCTTATTCTTCCAAACTGTCAGTAGTTGTCAGGAAAACACTATAACGCCTCAAATGGCACCTTTTTTTCACCTGTCGATAACCGCTCTGTGTATGAAGGAACTGCCCGAGAACCACTTTCGCCTCCGTCACGGAAAACATACAAGATGACAGCACAATCGAGTAAAATGTTGGTGACATTCATTATGTAAACATAATGGGCAATATATTGCATCACAAAAAATTATTGAGGTCATGTACATATATTGTGCGATATATAGATATATTGATTATTGCGACAGGCCTATTTATGTTGTCGATTAATATGTTTTTGTGTTTGGGGAAACTGCACGTCATATTCTGCCTACGCAGATAAAACAATCTTACAAACATTTGTGAATTATTTTAATGCTTTTTAATGCATTAGAAAATGAAGACCTCATATGATCTTACCATCATGATGAATAAACTATATTAACCGGAATAAACTATACAGAAAGTGAGTAGAGAATGTGACCGATCGTGAGGCTGTCTTGGGGCTAGCTCGAGTTTCACAAACACTCTCGTTAAAATCACGGAAGCTGACGACACTGCGACATGAATCTCTTACATCCAATCTGCACTGTGTTGTTTATGATGACGGGAGAATGCACGAGTTTCAGCAGCACACTGAACAAAACTCTTTGTTTCTGCGATGACTAATCTGAACGCTTCTGATTGGCCATCACGCTCGACAGAAACGCGTGTGATTGGTTATAATGCACAACACACAAAAGGAAATCTGACAGAATGCAGCAGTCGGGTAGATCGAAGGAACAAAGTATGTTTACGAAGTTTCAAAGTTTGTTTAACCAATATTACCATATAAACATATATTCTATTATATAAATATTTAGAAAAAAATGTCCATGACTTTTCCAAAACTTTCTGGTTTATTTATTTTTCAAAAACTTTTCCAAGCCTGGAAATTGCAGTTTTAAAATGTCCAGGTTTTTCATGACCGTACGAACCCTGTATATACTTTTTTTCTGAACAGAAAACTGGAAGATTCTAAATGTTGTTTGGATTGTGATCGGTATCGGCCATGAAGAATCATGATCGGAGCATCCCTAGTAAATTCTTCACGTTGTACCTACTAAAACACAACATGACAAACACAACAGCACAACAAAGTACTTTCTTCATCACACTAAAATAAATAGTCAGTAGTTAAAATACTGAAAAATGTCTACATTTCTATAAATGAGGATATACCATAGACTTGTTTCATTATTTAACGCTATGTCTACATTAATCTGGATACATTTGAAACAATGTAAACGCTCTCCGTCCACACTAGCATTTAAGCATTTTCCAAAAGTTTCTCATCCTCACTGAAACGTCTGAAAATGCTACATTTACTTGCATGCGTAAAACTTTATAAAAGCTCACCGAGATGATACAGACGGAACAGACAAGTTCTCAGGATAATTTATTTCGCAAAATATCTCAAAATATTAAACTAAATCCACCAGTACGTCGTGGCAAGTCACTGTCTTAATGAGTGAGTCAACTCATGATTCATTCATTCAGTAACAAAGCAAGTCATTGAATCATTGACTCTCCCGATTCGTTCACTAACACAACACCGCAACACAACAAATGTGTTGTTTGGAGATGCACAACAGTTCTGCCGTGGCTTTAGTTGGAATTATTGTTTAGTTGCAAATAGAGCAAACAATATTGACAATACTTTGTTTAAAATGTAGGCTGTGTCACTAAATATGACCTTTTTGTTTGTTAAACTGTTGTATGAAACATTTGCAATCGTGTGGATATTCGGGAAAAATTGCATTCTTGCTTGTATTAAATACAAGAACACATACAGGGCGTTTCTGCATCGAAGAGAGTTTGAGTCTTAAATCGTTCTCGATGCACAGTCTGTATCTATTTGTTTGCTAAACCCCACTTTTAAAGGTACACTGAACGACAGTAATGTAGTGGTTGGCTAAGGCAGCACACTCTGTAGGCAACCTATCATATGTATGCTAATTGTGTGGATGCAGTCAGTTTTTACCGCAAAAGATGAGGTAATTTGATTGAATGTCATGCATTTGACCTTACGGCACTACCTTGTTCTAACTGCATTCTGCCTGTTAGGACAGAATTAAACTCAACATTTTGTTCGCGTGCCACCTCTGTCGCATCACATAGTTTGGGAACCAATGCGTCTAACCCAAACCCATACTGCACTCCTACAAGAACATCTTCCTCAAAAAGGAGGTTTGTTAGATATACTTTGGGGACAAAATTGTCTTCAGAAGCAGGCTAAATCTAAGTAAACCCACCTACACACAGACAAACACACACACGTTGGACGGCATGTGAACAGGGCCTCGTGGAACATGGTAACCTGATCTAGTGACTGCAGAGGAGGGCAGACATGCTAAGAATAGAGTTTCTACACACAGCACGCACTCACAGCGCACATGTGGACGCTATAAAATGTATTTTGATGTGTAGTAGTGAATGAGCACTAATATGAGAGTGTGTGGGTCTAAATGACACGCTGCCCCAATCACACTTTCACATCGTAAAGAGGCATTTGTCATCTTGCGATGGGAATTTTTAGAAGTCACTTTTTTTTCCTCTTTTTTATGACGTGTTTTCAGTTTCAAATTCTAAACAGTGTATATGAAAATCTGATACACTCATATATAATATATATATTGACGCATTCAGGGTTGGTGTTAACATTTTATTTGACATTAGCATATATAATGTGTTATCTTATATAGAGAGAAACAAATAATTTGTAATATTACAAGAAACTGAAATGACTAGCTTTACCTCTTAAACAACTTTCCACTGTTGTCAATAGACTGCACATGCTATTGAATAACGTTAAATCAAAAGACAATTCACCTTTTAGGAATTGTTTTAACAAACTCTCATTCAGTCCACATTGATCCAATCAATTCCCAGTTGCTAAAATCAAGTCCTTCATTTTTTTTCTTGGTAAAATTCAGTTTCACTAGTAAAATGGGTTGCAAATGGACAAATAAAGACTTTAAAGGTTTAGCTAACTAATATGTATTCTAATGCAGTAACACTTTTTGATAAGGTTCATTATTATTTGTTAAGGTATAGACAATACATTGTTCAGCATTTATTAATATGGGTTAAGTTGATTTTCTACATCTAATAATACATTTAACATTTCAAGTTGTATAAATTAACATTAAAACTTGGTGAGCAAACATGAATTAACAACGAACAACAGTAGGTTTATAAACGACATTAACTCATGTAAACAATATAAGTTCAAGACAACTCATGCCTTAACTAATGTTAACAAATTTAACCTTACTGTAAAGCATATATACACTTAAAAAGTATATTGATCATTATCAAATTAGCATTTAATAAACAAACAAGTAGTACATTTAAAAAAAAAGAAGTAGAAAAAAAGAAACAATAGAATTGTAACAAAATCTAGCTGTGATGTGAAAAGCGAGTTTGTAAGACTTATGCCTAATAAAGTTTAATCTAAACTGTTGGGGTGTAACAATACACTCGTGTCACGATTCGATACAAATTGTGATACTGAACCCACGATACGATACGATACGATACAATATTAAATGGAGGGACCGAAATCTCGCAGGTTTCATAAAAAATTTCTTCATTTGTGTTTGGAAGTCGAACGAAAAAGGTTTGAAACGACATGAGGGTGAGTGCATGATGGCAGAATTAACATTTTGGGGTAAATTACATAAATACAGTAAGCTGAGCCTTGGATAAAACTAACAATATAAAATCGCGAATCATATCGTTCACATCAACGTCACGTTTTTATATCGCGATATCTTGATATAACGATGTATCGTTACACCCTCTACTAAACTGACAAAATTATTTGGTTCACGTTTTCTGCGTCTGGGAGCATTTTTCTGCTGCCTTCACATGCCATCTGAATCATCGTAATTACGAGTGTCCTTGTAAAATATTGGACATCTCTCAAGTCGTATCTACCACTCGGGATAATTTTGATACCCAAGTTCCCGAGTTGGGCGGGCCATAAACTTTAAACATTGCTGCTGTGACTGGAATTCTTTATTAGTTTTTTCCTCAAGAACAGCTACATTGCCTTGTCTTGCCATTAAAGTAATGCATATTATGAATAATTATTTGAAGTGTATTGTATGTTTTATACACACTGAAAATAGCCTGTATTTGACTGAAATTCCAGAAGCTGGATAGCGCAGTGAATGTTTATATAGTTGTCAAATGAAAGGGATGCTAAATATAATTTAATACAATTTTCCCAATTAATAAATAAAACAAAGCAGTTGAAATGCGACAAGCTCATAAATCACGACTTCAGTAGTAGGACATTTCCAATAGCGTGTCAAGGGAGCATTAGATCTCTAGTGCGGTTTTAAATGTGAACTCGAGATGTGATTGGCTACTGCTGAAGGTCACATGACAAAGCCATGCTTCCAATTACAGGAAAGCATTTTCCATTCACCAACACACATACACTCCCATCCTCTCCAGATCACATTATTTTACAGTGTATAAGTGCATAATCACGCACAGAATATTATACAGATTAATCACAAAATGTGCTTCAGAGATTTCAGAGTATCTTTAGGGAAACCGAGAGTCGCAAACACACTCACACAACCTTTGCAAGCTTTCATGAAAACAATATAGGCTGCTCACAGCTCACGTCTCAGACCTGACTGCTATAACAACATTGTCTGTCATTGTCGCAGTAAATCTGCTCCCCTTCCCCCAACCTTCTGCTGAAATCATACAACGTTAAATTTCAAAATTAAAAAGAAAGATAAAAACACTACAACAAGAGCTCCACACAACTGAGGTTCATAATCCCTGATCAACATAACAACCGCGGCACAACCTCAAGAGTGACCGAACAGAACAGCACTTGATGTCAGAGCGAGCGGTGAGTCACGGCCAACATCAGTATTCAATATACTGCAGTCAAAAATTTCTCTGTGCAATAAAAACATTTCCTTATTTCTCCATTTTGTTTATTCTACAACACTTCAAAATAACAGACCACAAGAATATTGGAATCAGTGGACAAATTGAATAAATACATAGAAGACACACGCATGAACACAATTACATTGATGTTTTTAGGAAAAGCTTGGTTCCAAAACCTAGTGAGTTGTCTAGTCGTTCACTGCCTAAACAGGCAGCATCATTTTAAGTGACCAATTTAAAATGCCAAGCAGATATAACTATATAGTAGGCAAAAAACGATGTAAGATGAGTAGTACATCTGAGAGCATTCATAAAACAGTACACTGGAAAAAAATGTGTAGAAATAATTTTCACTCTGAAATTGCCAATAAATTTCACAAATAATTAAAGCTGCAAGCAGCGATGAAAGGGCCCTCGCACCCGGGAGCACCGCCACCCGGTGGCCCCAGGAAAACAGTGAATAGTGGGCGACATGCATTTAAGTGGGTAAATATAGGAGAAATATGGCAAAGTCACTTCAATATGCCACACTTCTTGCTGCCAGCAGGTGGCGCTTTGACTATAACCGAATATTGGCATGTAGATGTCTTCAGGCCAGAACTATTATCAAACATGTGAAGTTTGGGGCAGATCGGACATTGTATGCCTGAGTTACAACAACTTCCTGTTTGGTGGCGTAAAATCACATACATTAGCACTTAGCCACGCGTTGCTTGATTTAATGTGTTTCTAGTATGTTTGGTACTTCATGGCATATTTAAATGTGTTTCTGGGAGGGAATTACAGTGTAAAGCATGCCATTTTCTGTTGCCAGCAGGTGGCGCGATGACTAACTAATATTGGCATGTAGATGTCTTCAGGACAACACTCTTATCAAACATGTGAAATTTGGGCCAGATCGGACATTGTATGCCTGACGTAGAACAGCTTCCTGTGTCATGGCAAAACATCAGACTTTGACAGGCCGCCACGGACACGCCCTTCAGTGAAAACTGAAGATCTTCACAATTTAACATCACCAAGGCCTTAAGATTAGACTGACCAAACATGATGTTGTTCTGGTTAAATCTCAATGAGGATACTCATCACAGTGTAAAACATGGCATTTCCTGTTGCCCACAGGTGGCGCTATGACTGTAACTGCATATTGGCGTGTAGATGTCTTCAGGCCAGGAATAAAACATGTGAAGTTTGTGTGAAATGTGAAAACGTGAATGTTTTATATCATAACCTTATGTAAAGCAAAAATAACTATATTGTGATACACTATATTGCTAAAAGTATTGGGACACCCCTCCAAAGCATTGAATTCAGGTGTTAAATCACTTCCATTCGTGAAATTTACTCACTACTAAATATTCCATGGTCAACTGACAGTGCTATTATAACAAAGTGGGAGCAATTGGGAACAACAACAACTCAGCCACAAAGTCGTAGGCCACGTAAAAATCACAGAGTGGGGTCAGCGCATGCTGAGGGTCACAGTGCACAGAAGTCGCCAACTTTCTGCAGAGTCAATAGCTACAGACCTCCAAACTTTGTGTGGCCTTCAGATTAGCTCAAGAACAGTGTGTAGAGAGCTTAATGGAATGGGTTTCCATGGCCGAGCAGCTCATCCAAGCCTTACATCACCAAGTGCAATGCAAAGCGTGGGATGCAGTGGTGTAAAGCACGCCGCCACTGGACTCTAGAGCAGTGGAGACGTGTTCTCTGGAGTGACTAATCACGCTTCTCTGTCTGGCAATCCGATGGATGAGTCTGCGTTTGACGGTTGCCAGGAGAACGGTACTGACTGCATTGTGCCAAGTGTAAAGTTTGGTGGTGGGGGGATTATGGTGTGGGGTTGTTTTTCAGGGGTTGGGCGTGGCCCCTTAGTTCCAGTCAAAGGAACTCTTAATGCTTCAGCATACCAAGATATTTTGGACAATTTCATGCTCCCAACTTTGTGGGAACAGTTTGGGGATGACCCCTTCCTGTTCCAACATGACTGCGCACCAGTGCACAAAGCGTCGGTCCATAAAGACATGGATGAGCGAGTTTGGTGTGGAGGAACTTGACTGGCCTGCACAGAGTCCTGACCTCAACCCGATAGAACACCTTTGGGATGAATTAGAGCGGAGACTGTGAGCCAGGCCTTCTCGTCCAACATCAGTGCCTGAACTTACAAATGCGCTTCTAGAAGAATGGTCAAAAATTCCCATAAACACACTCCTAAACCTTGTGGATAGCCTTCCCAGAAGAGTTAAAGCTGTTATAGCTGCAAAGGGTGGGCCAACTCCATATTAAACCCTATGGATTAAGAATGGGATGTCATTAAAGTTCATGTGCATGTAAAGGCAGGCGTCCCAAAACTTTTGGCAATATAGTGTATATCGTTATCATGTAATAAAATTATCGCAAAGGATACATGAGGTTGTTGCATTATAACTGGCCAAAACAAGTCATCTGATCATGAGCGTACTAATAACACCTTAAAATGTTACCTACATGGGCAGCTCATGAGGTTTTGAAAGTTCGCTTTCGTTTTTGCAGCGATTTTCTACAACATTCAACATTAAGCACCAATAAGGCTGTATGTTGGTAATAAGGTTGTAAAAGGTTACACCAATAAGGTTGTAACCTTATACAACCTTGAATGCACCAAAAATTATATAAATGCATTAGAAAAAAGAAGAAAAAAAAGTTATCCAATAGGGTTCACAGACAGCAGTGGAAAAAAACATTGCGAAATGCAAATAATAAAATAAAACCGCACGACCTTTTAAAAGCATAGTTCAGATAGCAAAATAAAACTTTCAACCTTTAAAAAGGAAGGAGAAAATGCTTTCCATATTTGTTGACATCAAAGAGTGTGCATCCAAACAAATGCTACAAGAAAAAGCAGAATATGGTCTTGCAATATATGACTATTGGTGACAAATGAGTCTGAATGAGGGGGGGAGGAACACAACAAAACTGAACTACTAATGTTTCCTCTAGAGTTCATAACTGACAGCGAGTCTTTGCCAAAGCACCAAGCACAGAGGAAGCAAAGGGTTAACAGACAGAAAAGCGAGCGCTGAACTTCCTGATCGGAGGGCATCTGAGAAAGCTTTAAGAAGCCCACGGCCTGCTGCTCAGTATGTAGGTTAATGACCACAGATACCCACGCCACACAGAACAATGCACCTTTTACTGCAGATTACGCAGCAAAGGGGGGTCGGCAAGCCGAAAGGAGGTGGAAACTGGATTGGCGGGGGAATGGTGGGGAGAATAAGATCGAGAGACAGACAGAAAGAGAGAGAGGGGGGGATTAGGGCACAGGCCAGTAGATGAGTGTTGGTCTTGCTGTGGTTGTGTGGTTATAATCAGCTTCCTTCTAGAGCTCAGGCTGATTACACGTCGAACTGTACAGAGGGGCTCAGACAGAAACAGAGACGGGGAGCTTCATTAGGGAAGGGAATCAGAACTTAACAATTCTCTCTCTGATTCGGGTTCCTTAATGGCTCCACTAACAATTTACAATGATTTAAAAATGATAACTCGTGACTTTGAGACAGATCCCAGGACTGCCCGATGGCCCAGCGCCATGAACGACACTCAGTTGACGGGAATATACAGAGTTATTTTACATTTGAAAACTACTGTTAGACCTACCTGAAAAGCACTGTTTTCGTTTGCATGTTTGTTCCATTGTATTTATTTGTGCTATTGCTCATAATTTGATTATTTGTTCTGATTTTATTACTGACTGTTTACTTGTCCTTAATAATATTTGAAATTTATATTAGTAGTTTGTATCAAGTGTGGTATAAAAAATTTGGACATTTCACTGGTATCTGAAATTTGGTGTCATAACCTTATTTATTATGGTTGCATGGGTCAAGCACAATGAAATGTATTTATTTATTACTTTTTTAGTGATTTGGGGGGGGGGGGTTCTCCAGGTTTGCTGTCAAAAGAATTTAGTTAGTATATCAAAATGATATAGACAATCCTTTTATCCTTGGAAATACATCTGGAAAGAAATGGGGTCATCTTATATTCAGGGTCTAGGCTTTTACATGTCAATAATTAGTTGAGAGTTGACACCTCTCGCGGTTTAAACAAATAGGGCTGGGCAACAAACTCAAGCTCCTCCCACATTTCTAATAAATAATAAACAACGTCACAATAAACAACAATGGAAAACAGTGGTTCCTGATTTCTGATGCGTTAGCGTTAGGACAGCATGCAGTCCTGACTGACGAAATAAAGCGAAAGTATGGATTTGAAAGCGTGCAGCGATGCCTGTAATCACTTTTATCATGTGGATATTGTACGGATCAACTACAATCCGTTACACCCCTACTTGTGTCTAAAAACAACACAGCGTATGCAGCGCATATATTTATTTAAATAAATCGCAGGCATTGTGATTTGATAATTACACTAATCCATACTGTGACTTTGGTTATATTTAGAGTTTATTTAGATCGTGCAGTCTGGTAAAATTGTGAATAAATTGTGTATCAATTCTTAAATTACATTCACTAAGAAACATTCACAATTTCTCATATATTAAAAGTTATAGTAAAAGAAAGATAGCGGTAAATATTCTTGTTTATGCATTTTATATTAGTCAACATAAATAAACATTCTTCCTTGAGTTAAAAAATAGTGGAAAACATACCTTTTTAAACTATATTTTTTACTGCATTTTAAATCTTGCAATAAATGTTTTTACTGAATATAGTGAGAAGAACTCAGAGTTCTGGATATGAGAATATAACCGTTTGAAATGCAAACGCAGTCTTACACAGGCCTAAAAACCAGTGCAGTCCGACCCAATGACTCAGCTCAACGCAGGGTGAAGTTTGGGTGAGTCACGAACGCTCTAATAGACTTGTCCTGAGATGATATCCCGCATTAACCAGACTCATGGGAATGACCAGGATTGCAGCATGTGCTCAGACCTCTGAGAATACAACAACAAGAACGAGAATTTAATAATAACTTAATTGTAATACGTTTTAATTAGAAAATGCATTTGAAAATGCTTTCAATGCGAGACTGAAAAGACAATGTTATCAACACAAACATTATTCAACAAATACAATGAGCGAGCATCATTACTGAATTCAAAACCCCTGACGTCTGCTGTCAGACGACGTCTAGACAGGGTCTGAAGGGTCAAACAATGCCTAAACAGCTTCTAAACACTAAAGAATAAACAGGTCAATGAAGGCTTCAGCTGGTAAAAGAGAAAAAAATCTGCCTATACCAATGTTGGCAAATATTATGGATCACAATGAAAAACTGCAGCAAAGACAAGTTTGCTTCGGTCTAACATGGTGTCTAATAGAAAAAATAACTGCAGTTATTTATATGACCTGCTTTTTATTAACTGGCTGTAGGGAATATTAATGCACACATACTGTACCAGGGCTCGACAGTGCGACCATTTCACTCGCATTTGCGACTAAAAATAGATGTGTGCGAACTGTACAATGTATTTTGAAGCACGTGTGTGAATAAAAAAAATCCCATGCGGATCAGTTTTCTTAAATGTAAGATTATAAAAAGTCTTCAATACCTATAACAAGTGTCTTAATGATCATTTTAAAGTGTCTTATATTTTGGGGATGGAAAAACAAAAATAGCGATACTGCCTAATGTGATTATTAAACTTCAAAAGGCTATGATTTCATTAAATAAATGTGAGAGCTTCACGTTTCAAAGCCTGAACGTGACGCTGTTGTGCGTTCTATAGGCTTGCGCAATCAATCAATAACGCACATTTATGCCAAGTGATTTCTAAAATATTGCACATTTTATCTCCCTCATCTTCATTTGAATGAGCAGTAGCATCCTGCAATAATAAAGCATAGACATTTCAAAATAAGAGTCCTTGTATTTCGGGCTTGTTTATTAATAAAAGTCACGCAGTGTCCAATTTCCACCCCGTTTATAACAAACTGTATGTAATTTAATTTAATTTCCATTTAATTTAAAGTAAAACTATTTGGGATGTAATGTAATGGGATGACCCGTCACAGGAAGGAAAGACTAAGAACATTATTTTACACATATTATTATTATTATATAGATTTTACTAGTGTCAGTGTTATTGTAGTTAACAAAAACTAAAACCATTAAAAAAAATGTTTAAAAATCTCTTTACTTGAAATAATAAAATGCTAACTGACATAAAATTAAAAAACTTAAACTTTTCTTATTTTCATTAGTTATTTAGTTTCATTAGCTTGATGTACCAAACTAAAACTTAGGAATAAAACCAGAAAAAAAAAAAAAAACAACAACATGACAAAACAACAGATTTACTAAAACTTTTAACAAATGAAAATAAAAGCAGAATTAAATTGAATTCAAATTCTTAACAAAATCTATAGTATCTCAGTGACACTAAAATAACACTAGTATGGCAAAATCTGTTACAGTGTTTTTTATATACACTCACCTAAAGGATTATTAGGAACACCATACTAATACTGTGTTTGACCCCCTTTCACCTTCAGAACTGCCTTAATTCTACGTGGCATTGATTCAACAAGGTGCTGAAAGCATTCTTTAGAAATGTTGGCCCATATTGATAGGATAGCATCTTGCACTTGATGGAGATTTGTGGGATGCACATCCAGGGCACGAAGCTCCCGTTCCACCACATCCCAAAGATGCTCTATTGGGTTGAGATCTGGTGACTGTGGGGGCCATTTTAGTACAGTGAACTCATTGTCATGTTCAAGAAACCAATTTGAAATGATTCGAGCTTTGTGACATGGTGCATTATCCTGCTGGAAGTAGCCATCAGAGGATGGGTACATGGTGGTCATAAAGGGATGGACATGGTCAGAAACAATGCTCAGGTAGGCCGTGGCATTTAAACGATGCCCAATTGGCACTAAGGGGCCTAAAGTGTGCCAAGAAAACATCCCCCACACCATTACACCACCACCACCAGCCTGCACAGTGGTAACAAGGCATGATGGATCCATGTTCTCATTCTGTTTACGCCAAATTCTGACTCTACCATCTGAATGTCTCAACAGAAATCGAGACTCATCAGACCAGGCAACATTTTTCCAGTCTTCAACTGTCCAATTTTGGTGAGCTCGTGCAAATTGTAGCCTCTTTTTCCTATTTGTAGTGGAGATGAGTGGTACCCGGTGGGGTCTTCTGCTGTTGTAGCCCATCCGCCTCAAGGTTGTGCGTGTTGTGGCTTCACAAATGCTTTGCTGCATACCTCGGTTGTAACGAGTGGTTATTTCAGTCAAAGTTGCTCTTCTATCAGCTTGAATCAGTCGGCCCATTCTCCTCTGACCTCTAGCATCAACAAGGCATTTTCGCCCACAGGACTGCCGCATACTGGATGTTTTTCCCTTTTCACACCATTCTTTGTAAACTCTAGAAATGGTTGTGCGTAAAAATCCCAGTAACTGAGCAGATTGTGAAATACTTAGACCGGCCCGTCTGGCACCAACAACCATGCCACGCTCAAAATTGCTTAAATCACCTTTCTTTCCCATTCTGACATTCAGTTTGGAGTTCAGGAGATTGTCTTGACCAGGACCACACCCCTAAATGCATTGAAGCAACTGCCATGTGATTGGTTGATTAGATAATTGCATTAATGAGAAATTGAACCGGTGTTCCTAATAATCCTTTAGGTGAGTGTATATGGTTAGTCGTACCCCTAAAATCAACTTAGGAGCACAGGTGCTCATTCGGTAAAACGTAAGCGTCAAGCCCTGTGTACACACATAAATATTGATGCAATATTGTGTGAAAAAGAACAATACATCAATATATGACTGTACTGGCACTAAAAACAATGCTGTAGTTATTGTTGTATTTTTTTATGTAAAACTGGTGAATTGGGGAGAATTTTACATGGAAATAGAAAATGGTGTTTTGATGGGTAAAACCTGGGTTCTACCCATTTCACTACCAATTAAAAAAACATTAAAAAAAATAACCACCACATCAAACAAAGATGAAACAAAAACATTCTCGTTATTAAATACGAGCAAAACAGACAGCATTCCTGACAGCACAGGCCTCTGGGATTGAGCCAGCAGTGTCTTGAGGTCGGCTGTTTCTTCCGCTCTATTCACTTTTCCGGCTCTTTCAATTTCAAGCGCTTGAAATGTGACTTAAACCCGTCAGTCAAACGCAACAAATCTTTTATTCCTCTTTCCTCTGAGCCTTCAGTTAAAACACAGTAATCCCATATTGCTGCCACACTAAGAACAGGATCATGGGTAAGGATGTTAGATATCCACATCTGCCTCCTTAGTCCTTTTCATCTACATATCCAATCGAATACATTTCCTTGCCAGAGAGAGCAAATGAATATTGCCCAGCTCTGATATCGTGCCAAAGCCCTGTTAAAATTCTAGCACACTTGGACCCCTGAACAATTTTATTGGCTGAAAGAACTTTTTTTGGGGTATTCCATTCAGTGCCTGATTATAAATACTAGAATATAGCTTGTTGATCTGTGTAGTTTTAACAATCAAAATGCATCAATTGATGACTTTTATATATTGCACATCTGTATCATAAATTTGTTTCTGATCATCTTAAAAAAAACTTTGTTTTTTATCATAAGCCATGTTTTATTGCTTGAAACTAACTGTGTAGATATTCATATCCACTATATTGCCTAAAGTATTGGGACACCCCTCCAAATCATTGAATTCCAATCACTTCCATGGCCACAGGTGTATAAAATCAAGCATGCAGACGCTTCTACAAACATTTGTGAACATTTGTGCCAACTTTCTGCAGAGTCAATAGCTACAGACCTCCAAACTTCATGTGGCCTTCAGATTAGCTCAAGAACAGTGCATAGAAAGCTTCATGGAATGGGTTTTTGGAAAATACATTTTCATGCTGACAACTTTGTGGGAACAGTTTGGGGATGACCCCTTCCTGTTCCAACATGACTGCGCACCAGTGCACAAAGCGTCGGTCCATAAAGACATGGATGAGCGAGTTTGGTGTGGAGGAACTTGACTGGCCTGCACAGAGTCCTGACCTCAACCCGATAGAACACCTTTGGGATGAATTAGAGCGGAGACTGTGAGCCAGGCCTTCTCATCCAACATCAGCGCCTGACCTTACAAATGCGCTTCTAGAAGAATGGTCAAAAATTCCCATTAACACACTCCTAAACCTTGTGGAAAGCCTTCCCAGAAGAGTTAAAGCTGTTATAGCTGCAAAGGGTGGGCCAACTCCATATTAAACCCTACGGATTAAGAATGGGATGTCATTAACGTTCATGTGCATGTAAAGGCAGGCGTCCCAAAACTTTTGGCAATATAGTGTATATGAATGCTAAATATGAATTTCTTTAAAAAACTAAAGATGATGGATGGATGGACAGACAATTTAATAATTTTGTTATTATGATAACTTCACTCTAAAACGTAAAAAATAATAATAATAATAATAAAGAACAATAAGATGCTCTGTTTGACTAAAAGCATATATTATATTGCTAGACTTCAAATATTGTTTAATTATGACTATTTACTCCATCATCACAAACTTGACACTGAAATGATTAAGAATTAAATGCTAACAGTTTGTAACTATTTGTGAACACCATATAAGACAAACAGGCTGTTGTGTAGCAGCTCACATTGTGAGGCGTGAGTTAAATGTAGCTCCTGCAAAACAAGCACATGACCATCAACCGTCTCGACGCAGTCAACAGCCAGTGTTACCAACCAACCACGCTTGTAAAAAGAGCCCGGACAACGTAGGCGTCTCGCATACCAGTCAAGCACATGTTGAGCAAACTAAAATCTCCGCCCTCTTTTGGCATAAACACACGTTTATGCAAAAGCAGCTCACTGCTGTCAAAGTAGGTTTCTTGTTCCTGTATTTAGGAGGATGGTTTCACTTCACATGAATCCAGCATTATCCTACACTCACACAACAAAGCAAACACACACATGCCCTCATACATCGATTTAAGGCTGCAGAGAACAATATAAATTTTGCATCCTCTTTGAAAGTACAGTCATGCTCAAAAAGACAGGATCAGGCAATGCACCATGATTTCCCAAATTACAATCAAAATGCTGCCAAAATCTGACAGGCTACGGCAACGTTTGAAAAAGCAGCCATGTGTTCACCAAAGCGACCAAACTAGTTTATCTTGAATATAAGCTTTTTTCACACAACCCTTCATTATGTCTACATCGCATGAAGACTGGTATCAGATTTCACTGTTAGAACGTTTCAGAGATCTGCACACTGACTAGTGCACTAATATTGATTGACAAAGTCTACGTTCTACAAATGGAACAAAACATCTGCTAAATTCATTTCAAGTCAACATGAAATCAAAACTGAGCCCATTTACTTTCTGAATACATGTTTGTGGACAGGCTGTGATCAATTATTCTTAATTAAAAATGCATTTAATAAAAGATTGGGAATTATGTTTCCGAAGATAAATTTCCTAATATATTGTGTGCTACTACCACACCTTCTAAACAGGAGGATTATTGAGGGTGTGCTTGGTTCACTTGGTTCATTTGGTATGGACCCAAAAAAAAACATTTAGTCCTGGTCTGCCTAGCGTTTCGCATTTTAACACCGATCCTAAAGGCACAGGGATATGTTCACAACGTGATTGGACGGCTTTTATGACGTATATTTCGCGACTGAACCGAACATCCCAAACAATGCTGTGTTTGCAACGCTCGTTGTATGTGCGTAGCTACATATGATGGTATTTTGACCAGTTGAGAACTCATAAAGAGCTTGTAAAATGTGTAAAGGAGTCAAAACAGCGGCAGGAATCCCTCCGTCACACACACACACACACAAATCAACATCTGCGGCGAGGAGACGCGGTTCTGACACCTGTACCGAACTGTGATGGGCAACATCACGATATGACGAGAAACTGTATTTACATCATTTTTTTTACCTCGAATGCGATCTATGTACAACAGCCTTCTCTGCGCCATCACTTCCACCAAGTGAGGTCAAAATACACAATATGGCGTATCTCAATGGGATACAAGTGGCGGAAGTGATCTCTCGCGCGTATCTCTATGCCATATTGTGTATTTTGACCTCAATTGGTGGAAGTGGTCGCGCAGAGAAGGCTGTTGTACATAGATCGCATTCGAGGTAAAAAAATTATGTAAATACTGTTCGGTTTCTCGCACAAACTGAATCGTTTCGTGTCTTAAGACATTAATGTGTCGTCACGAGCCGCAGGGTTTAATATGGATTCGTATGTGTATTTTTTTTTTTACTCTCATAGCTCTTATACTCTCAAATGTTCCCATTGACATGCATTATACGACTGGCACACTGCAACTGTTGGAGTTAAAAATCTTCATTTGTGTTCTACTGAAGAAACAAAAACACCTACATCTTGGATGCCCTGAGGGTAAGCAGATAAACATCAAATTTTCATTTTTGGGTGAACTATCCCTTTAAGCATCTCGTGACATCATGTCCTGTTTTTGGTTGTTTACATGTCTTCGGTCCACGGTCCCACACCAGAGTTTGTTTGAAAACGGAGCGAGACCCATCTTTTCAGTGTCTGTACTGGCTGATATATATAATATATATTTATTTTAATTAATATTTAATAAATTAGAAATATGAAAATACATTTAAAAAAATAAATCTTTAAAATAAACATGCTTATACTTTAGATGGCAACTATTGATTGTATTTTATATTTTCCACAAATAGAGTAATTGTTTAAAAATATATGAGTAAAAAGGAAGTAAACACTGTAACAGGGCACTCAGTAATCTGGTAAGTTTGTGCACACTGGTAATCATATTTTTTTCAAAAACAGACAAGGTAACTCATTTTACATACAGCACTGTGTAAATGACATTAAAATGACATAGTGGGCAACTGAATATAAAGCAGCATATTTTAAAATGAAGGATATAAAGTTTGTCACGTCTACAGTGAAGAGATTTGTTTTAATGATATAGATGCATATTTGCTGAGTAAATTAGAAAGTACTACAGCCTATTGTTTGCCTTTCTATTACTAATAATATAAAAGCAAACGCTACAGTTTTTCACATCCCGTTTACAGTTCTAATAATGTATTTTTTTTTTCTAATAATGACTGTTAAACAGAGACCGTTACTAATGAAGGCGGAGAATGTGAGTGCTGTGTGATCAGGCACTGCCGTTCTCAGTGACGCCCGTCAAAATAAAAGTATGGCATGCCGTCAAAATAAAAGCCCCGCTTCTAACACATCGGCCAATCAGAAAAACGTATCAGCGCTATTTTAAAAATCAAAATATCGGCCGATTTATCGGTCAACCACTAGTCTTGGTCCGCTTGTTTGGTGCGCACCAGGGTTCAGATGGCAGCGTTCACACTTACTCAAATGAACCGCACTAACAGAGCAATCACACCAGGTGGTGTTTTAATCCAACCAAACATGCCAAGTGTGAACACACCCTGAAATTATTGTCAGTGTTAATTGACGAAATGCCATATTGTGGTTCACAGGTTATATTCTGGAAATAACCCAGAGTAAGCGTTGAACTGTATCGCACATCACTGATTTAAATGTTAACAGCAAGACACCCAATAAAGTTCTGACTAGTGTTGATGAAATTAAAAGCACATAACCTGTTTGCTTTGCACCTGCCCATATAGGCCACATCCACACAAAGCCAGAGCTTTCCCTATCCGATCTTTTTTTTCCCCTCGTCTCAAGAAATATCTGCGTACACACGAAACCACTCAACCCGACTCAAAACGATGTAGTATACATGCCAGACCAGTATGTGGCTAGGTCTGGGCGATATGGCCAAAAAATTATATTAGATTTTTTTTTTTCTCTGTATTTTTCTCTACACCACATTTCAAACACATTAAACACCGCAAGTATTTATCTGTCTGTCAGCACAAGTAGCCTATCTCTCAGAGCATCTGACAGGGCAAGCTGCTTTAAACTACACATGTTAGCTATATCTTACCAGTTATTTTGAAGCCCTTAATATAAAGCATGTGTCATGTTTAGGACAAATTGTATCATGCACTTTCCCTGCATCAGCTCATTCTGCGTACTTCGCTATTTTTCAGATGCGTTCACATCAATCTACTATATATATCGATATAAACAGTATTGTCTCATTCCATATAATTTCTAAAAAATATATCGATATATTGTACAAACTCGATATACCGCCCAGCCCTATATGTGGTGCTGTAATTCTGTCACAGAGATGCACTAAAAATGGAGAAGAAGACTTGGAGCATGCACGAGACGTGGTGTGATGACATCACCGTTTCACAAAATATACGGATTGGCTGTACATGCGAAAACGCAAGGGTGTCGGATTCAGATTTATCCACTCTGGGACCCGGTGTTAAAAAATACCGGTTTCAGGCTCCTAAAATGGCGGATCCATCTGGACGAAATGCTGATACGATACAACATTTTTACGTATACAGCTAAACGCGTCTCCGTGTGGATGGGGCAATAGTTTGACCATAATTACGCTCTTTGATAATCATTAGCATCGGTCAATAGACCAATTTAACCACCAGACTGATGCTTAACTACTCTTAATGTCAGATGACAAAATTCTTCGTAAAATTGATATAGATTGAACTCTGTCATATTCTGTGTTTTGATGGTTACAGTGTTGACTAAACTCCTGCTGTCTGCTGTAACTAGATTCATGATGGTCTCAGCAGAGCAAAGGATTGAATGGATGAGTAGTTAATGTGCGTTTGAACAATGGAGAAGACAAGAACGTCTCGAATTCTCCAGACAATCTGGTGAAGAGCATGAGGACGCTGGCCGCCTCATCTCAGGTGTCAGAGACATGGCATTACGAGATGGCCTGACCATTATTTGGAAGCTCCTTTACCAAAGGTTGCGGAAACACAACATAAGACCCAAGCGATCGAGTTTTACAACTTGATAAGTCCGCCTGCATATAACGGAATATTGAATTGCCTGTAGACTGACAGCACTCAAATCAGACCGCTTTTGCAGAACAATGATAAAAAAAAAACAACATTTTCAAAAAAATGTAACCTCTTAAAAGTAGATAATCAGCGTTTAGCATTCTGAATCATAAACGTACAAACACCTGCTAAATGCTGTTCTAGGATCTGACAGGGAACATTTTAACGAAATACTGCAATAGCCACACTAAAACATACACCATCTGAATGAAAATGTGAACCTTAAACAGCCATTTTGGTATATTTTAATACCTTAAGCATAAACCACTAAGTAAGCGCAAGAAATATCCATCAAAATTTTATTAAAACATATGAAAATAAATTATTCTAGGACATGTGCACTTCTTTACATTTGGATAAACGGATATACTACAGATAACGTACAGCTTATCACTTTATGTATCAATAACTATGAATAATAATGAGATCACTGTAGTTGGGGGGGGGGGGGGGGGTGTTCTAATGCTATTTCATGCATTCTGACTTATTTTGTTAAAGAGTTGATTCTCATGCTAAACATGGCCAAAATAAAAATAAAAAACGAGTATTTCTGTGCCAAATACACGCCTTCAAGATTTGAACAAGCTTCGAAAAGTTTTTTTTGACGTCATAAAGGGGGGAATTGCTTGTATGTGCACTTCTCCCGGATGAGCGCACACACACACACACACACCAACCAGAGCGAGAGCAAGAGCATGTCCATCAACGAGCTACGTTTGGTTACGGCAGTGCTGTCATTTTGTTTTTAGACCAACAAT
Organism: Rhinogobio ventralis; assembly: GCA_039654625.1. Taxonomy (NCBI): domain Eukaryota; kingdom Metazoa; phylum Chordata; class Actinopteri; order Cypriniformes; family Gobionidae; genus Rhinogobio; species Rhinogobio ventralis. Next base: position 3,621,599 of record CM077200.1, on the reverse strand, counting down.
GTCACTAAAGAAGTGTGTTTTTGGTTGTGAGGGAAAGATCACCTTGTTCAGCTTCCCAAATAACCCAGCGTTAAGGAAACAGTGGATGCAGTTTGTTTTTCTGGAGCAGCAACAGAGTTCTTCAAGTGTGTTTGTTTGTTTGTTCCCGGGCACGAATCGAAACCACAGGCGGTGAGTGAAACTGCATCAAATGAGTGTGTTTTGTTGGCAATCGGCACGTAAGTGCATATAATGTCAACCACACGAACGTATAGTGAATCAAAAGTTATCCAGGGATAATGCCATGATGTATTTTGTGTGTGTGTGTGTGTGTGTGTGTGTGTGTGTGCTCATGTCTGTGCTCGTGTCTCTTTAGCTCCGCTTACTGCACGCCTCCACGAGCTCAGCTGTTTTCAGAAAGAATTGGTACAGCGTATCTGTCTTTTATAAATATGATAAAACTAAAGACTCTTCGGAGATATGAAGGATGCAATATTACTCTATAGGTACTCAAGATTAACATCTTTGGCAGAAACTGTGTGTGTTATGTACCCTTTAAGAAATTAATAAATCATAACACATTATTTCATATCTTGACCACCAAAAAATTATTTTCACTCAATATATATTCTGGATGAACCATGAGCATGTCACTCTTCATGAAAAAATATCCTATGTAGGCCTATGTAAATAAAACATGGACTGTTACATCACATCCTTGCAGGGAAATGCAACTCTGGCTTCAAAAACAAATAATGTCGGCCAGACGTGTATGCGTGCCGTCCGTGTCTTGAGCGTAAGGAAAGTCACTCTATTTCCTGACAGGACGTGCATAAAGACCAGCAAACACAGACCCTGTTGATGGAAGGGTTTCTAGAAACCAATTGCCTCTTAACCCAACAGCCCTCAGCAGCACGACGGGGCCGTTTTAACAAAAACAAACCTTCAGTCATAGCTGGTACACTTTCAAAAGTAAAAGATCCAATTAATCCTTCGTCAAGCTCCGCCTCCTGGTTACTGTTGCTAGGTCTGATGAACTTTATAGAATGCCTCAATCTGGAGATTTCTATGCTGTAAAAAAAAAATTCACTGTTAAAAAAAAAGTTGCTGCCTTAATTTTAATTTAAGTACAATTGACTTGGAAGTCATTTCAACTTAAATTCCATTAAACTGACTTAAAAAAATTAGTTGAACTTTTTAAATGTTAGAACAGTATATCTATAGATCACTATAGTACATTTTTTTGTGTAGGATTTACTTGAAAATTTCCTCAGAAACTGCTAGTAAATTTCACAAATGAAGATGGAAATGGCAAGTTCTTGTAAACCACACTCCAACAATCTTTGTTTTATTTACAACTTTCAAAATAATTTTTACAATGTATAGTGAAATGTTTTGCTACTATTGCTTCTACTATGGCCAGAATCAATATGTTAATTAACTAATCTAATGCCGGTTTCAAATCTAATGCCGGTTTCAAATCTAATGCTGGTTTCACAGACAAGGCTTATGTCTGCTACAGACAATTTCGGCAGTCCTATAAAATCATTACAAATCACACTGTACGACACGGATCTAATAAACCTGGGTACGACATGCATGTAGAGTGTCCGATGATGGCCCCTATTGAATCGTAGGCTACGACGCAAGTTAGTATAGAAGAATAAAACGTCATCAATATGCGCTATTGTGGTTTTTAGTTGCGCTGAAAAAAAAGAGGAGGAATCGAAAGAGAAGAATATGGAAATATGGGAAAAGAGGCCAACTTGGCAAATGGAGCTTGTTGCATTTCATGTTGCATTTTTATTGGCTAGACAGTAGACGTAGGTCGTACCAGCAAACTAGGGCTGCACAATATATCGAAATATCGCAAATGTACGTATCGCGATATGCACATCGCAACGGCACGCAATATCTGAATGATTTTAATAGGCTACTTCAACATTGTGAAAAGTGTACCTTTTAGGTCGACGCATATAGCAGAGAATAGACTGGGCACACGACTGTTACTTATGTGACTTGCTTGACGTTAAAAAGAGTTACTAAACGCAATAACTTGCGAAAAACAACTCCTTGCAGTCTCGCGCTGTCTGCTGTCTGACACACAAACCGAAACGTGAAAGCGTGCGATCCTTTCAGTTCTGTTTTGTGACTTGTTACACACTCAAACTGTCAAATACACACACAGTTATGTCAAAATGGAGTATTCCTGTGAACACAGTCGGTTATGCTTTAAGTGAACGATATCAGTTGGGGAAAGAGACCGAATGCGTGTCAATAGGATCCGTGCATTAGGTCTTAAAGTGACAGCCTGCTAATACAGTAAACCTGCCGCTGTCTGTCAAACAACAAAAGAAAGAGAGAACATCACTCAGTGCTCTTGACTGAATAACCTTTGTAGCTTTATTATGTATCAGTGTATATTTAATTCATGTGAAGACTACTGTTTTTAGTTCTTATTTTTAATAACGAAGATAAATTAAAATAACAAAAATAAATCGCCCACCCCTAGTTCAGGTGTCTTTGTTTACCTGGATGTTCTTGATGTTAAGTTTTAGGTTGATATAACTATATATTACCAAGTCAAGCAAAGAGTTTTTGGCATTTAAATATTGGCATTACATTTTTTGTTTACAATGATGTTAAAATTATATTGTCAGATTTGTGACATTAATTTTTGCTAAAACACTGCTGGTCACTTTCCGAAGTTGTAGCGATGCTTTCCGTTTCCAGAAAGAATGTGAAACAAAATGTTATCATTCTCAGTTTTTTTAAATATTTTTTTAAATATAATTTAAATAGATTTTACACACTTAAAGCAATATCGTCGTATCGCATATCGAATAACGCATTATTTAACAAGGTATTGCATATCGCATTTTTCTTCAATATCGCACAGCCCTACAGCAAACACACATGATCATGCTCACTTTATGACATATCTTTGGTCGCAAGACCATGACAACGGCTGTTTTTGAATCTCTCCCACTGTACGACGATGGACCACCGTTTAGGTGCCACGACCACAGAAATCGCCACGATTGGTCAGCTTTCATCTGGGACAGCCTAAAAATCATACAATGTGTACCGGGCATTAAATCTAGTCCCAGACTAAAATGCATGTTTGAGCCGTTTTAACTTAGAGCAACTTGCACTGACATATCTTAGAATAAATCAGTGCCATTGTTTTATCTCAAGATGCTTTTTCTAACGTTTATACATTTCAAAAAGCTATACTTACAGCCTAATCCTGGCTTAATCCATGTGAAACTGGGCCTTACTGGTGCTAAGCATGTTCATTTAAGAACAATGATAAACAAACACAAACATATGAAGATCATGAAGCATCAAGAACTTATTTCATCTCCAAAGAACCACACAACAACTCAAAAACATTATACAGCTCAAAGAGTTCTTGATAAGAAGAGGCTTCCTTGTTACACCTGAGATGATGCAAATAAAGAGTGTTTCATTTGTCTGAATTTCCATTGTAGTGGAAAAAGCAGCAGGAGGAAAGACTCAAGTCACCGCATCAGCTGAGTCCTACACACCCAAAAAGACACGTCGTTCCACTGAAGGCTTTTAAAGCCTGACCTTTGCAGGATGAAACTTGACGTGTTTTTTTACAGGGGGTTTCCCCAAATGCGATTGGTTTCTATAAGGGACTCGTAAAAGAGGAAATTCAGAGGATTTGTGTGTGCTCTTCGAAAGAAACAAATCAAAGAGGGGAAAATGTTCAACACTCATGACATATGCAGTTGTAAAAGAGCATGTTCTACGATCTGAAGAACAAACCACCATGCTGATGAAAAGAACAGGTGTCTAAAGAAAAAATGGTGACCAGTGCAGCATGAAATTGTGATTATAGGAGTTAAACAATGCCGGCTATCTCCTCTCCATGCACAAAAAAAGATTTTAGGCCAGAATCATGCTCTATGCAAGTATGCAAATGCAAGACGAAAATATCGACCAGACCCATTAAAGTAATTGGTCAATAACTGGCTTAATACTTAAAATAGTAAATGCTAAATAAATGTTACATTTAAACCCAAAAAATTGGAAATGATACTATACCATTCAAAAGTTTGAGGTCAATAAGATATATATATATTTTTTAAAAGATGTATACTTTTATTCACCAAGATCATATTTAAATGGTTTAAAAGTGACAGTAAAGACATGTTCTTTGAAACTTTCTATTCATCAACGAATCCACAAAAATATGAAGCAGCAGAACTGTTTTCAACATTGATAATAATAAGAAATGTTTGCTGACAACCCTCTGCGCACACCTTGGCAAGAGAATCACCATTGGCTAGAACATTTTGTTAGTTTACTCGCCAGACTATACACTCTTAACATCAGTCAATCAAGCATTTTATATTATGATTAGGGATGTACGGATGGGATTTTTTGGGGCCGATACCGATTTTAACAAACAATTATACCGATACCGATACTGATATTTGTCACTTGCCCTCTTTGAAATTTTGTCATTAAAATAAAATACTTTGATCATGTTTTAAATCAGCAAAGTAAAAAAAAAAAACATACATGAACTTATAGCCTACTAGCTAGTTTATTGCTGCATTGTCAAATAATTGCTAATGAACATAGACTGGATCCATTTAACATTCAGCAAGCCAACATATATAAAATACAACAGAACAAGATGCATATTAAATAAACATTGCTTTTTACATAGGTTTAATGTTAAACACTGCATATTCTTCACTGTATAAATTAAATAAATATATTATTATTACATTGAGACGTAGCTAAATTCTACTGTACAACATTAATATATTTCTGTCACAATGACTTTGTTAAACTGAACTTTTATTTTGATGGGTTGCCGTGAAGACCTTCGAGTTCCTGTGTGTGTTTATGATATGACTATAGATTTTGTCGAACGAAACGGTAAAATGCTCATGAATATATCGGCTGCCGACACATCGGTGCATCTCTAATTGTGAATAACCAAGCACTATTTAATGACAGAACTTTAGTTATTAGAACTAAGACTTGGTAACCATGTATGAATGCATATTTGTCATTTTAACTGACTGGTGGTGGTGCTAGTTAATAGTAATAGATAATAGTAGCCTAATTATTATTAAAAGATAATAATACTACTACTAATTCTACTACTAATAACAATATACAACGCACTAAAGATTGATGACCTGCTGGGTTCATGAATATTAAAATCATGTTGTCAGCGTTCACTCAAACTAATCTGCTGAAAATCAAAACAGGGACGGTAATAGAGGAGCGCCAGCCAATGAGATTGCCGTTTGCGCATTAGCCCCGCCCACTACCGGAGAAACCGCATATCTTCTGCTTGTTCTTAAAAGCTGAATAATTCCAAATGAACTCCGTTTTTTTGTATAATAATCATAATACTAAAACCAAATGTGATCTGGTGATTTAAATGATGTTTGCGCTTTGACTTTGAGGAGTGTCATTCCGGCAGCGCGTGCGCTTCAGATGATCAATGCAATCGGTCACAGTTCTAATCACAAGAAAGCATGTCAACATGACTATTCCCAAACTGTAAATTTTAATTCTGCATTGAAAGTCCATATCGCCCATCCCTAACGGCAAGTCGTGCGCCTTCACAATAGAGTTTGCGGTACGTCAAATACAGGTACGCTGCTCATCCGTTGAGCTGAATTGAAATACTACAGATCGCTTGAGGAGAGCGAAACTCAAGCGCTCAGTGTTCAGTGAGTAAAAATATATCTATGCTAAACTTATTCTAAGCCTCTAACACACACACTGGCAAGTAAAGTCTAAGAATTTATTAGCCAATGGCTAATGTCGCCCAGAGTGAAGATTAAGTTGCATATGCGAGTGATTTACTCACATTGTATATGGTTGGTTGAGCAGCAAATCAGCATATTAGAATGATTTCTGAAGGATCATGTGACACTGAAGACTAGTGGTTCAACAGATAAAACTCACAGTTTGAATCATATTATGATTTTGTGAGTCACGGACTGCTTAATTTTTTTGGGGATCCGAGAGAAAAAAAATGAATAAATCCCACTTCTGATACCACAGCAAAAACTACTAGCCTAACTAATACAATTCAAACATTTTTAAAAGGCAAGTGAAGTCAAATTACAGTCTAATTACAAGCAAATATAAAAAAGTAAATGTAAAATAACACTATAGTATAAATTACATATAGATTAATCTTTGTTAAAGCTGGGTTTTGTTGTTTGATTAACATTAATGACATAAACAGCAGCAGGTCTTGGGCTGTACTGGTTTAAAATCAGTTGAATGTGTAAAATGGCAGATCAAAACATGTGCAAATGATAAACCTTCACTTTATGATGGTTAAATTTTGCAATTACTCAGCAAATCACATGCGTGCTGAACGATGGACTGAAGACTGGAGTAATGATGCTGAAAACCCAGCTTTGCATCACAGGAATAAATTAAATTTTCCAATATATTCAAATAGAAAACAGTTTTGTTTACATTGTAATAATATTTCTGTTTTTTTGTACTTTTGATCAAATAAATGCAGCCTTGGTGAGCAGAAGAGACTTCTTTCATTAACATTGAAAAATTGAACTTTTGAATGGTAGTGTATATCAGTATTATAAGCCACCCTGCTCTTCGAGATGGGAGTAATCGATATCAAACAATTTTTTTTTAAAAAAAACGATACTGGTGGTCAGCTGTAAGAATGATCAAATTAGCCAAAATATTTAACATTAAAGAAGGTAATGATGTGAAAAAGCGGTGCGTTAAGATTCAGCCTGGACCTGCTGATTAGACGACCGATATACGGCTGTTGGATTACATTTGTTCGGAGCAGAATCTGAAAGCGCTTTTGTTTATTTTACGAAATGGATCCAGAGGTCAGTGATACTGAAAGCTCTTCAAACACACAGGATAAAAGCAGTACAAGACAGACAAGCTCTTAAATGAGGGCCTATTTCAAATCAGCCAACTTCATTTAGTAAAACAGAACCAAATATTAGAAATAATAAGCAAAAACAGCAATATAAAATGTGTCAAATTCGATCAACATCAAGAGACACAAAGCCTCTTTTTTTGTCAGCATTAAAACCTCGTACTTCAAAGCCCTGTGTCTGTGCGGGGAAAAAAGGAGCTCGGCAAAATAAAAATGGCATCCAGTTTGAACGTGAAGCGGGGAGAGAGGTCTCTCACGGGAATGGTTCAGATCACAAAGGCCAACGTCTAATGGGTAGGAGAGTGAGTCACACGCCTGTTTCTGTCTCTCGTGCTTTTCCCTTTTTCTCCCTCCCTCTAATGCAACCAGCTCTCGGCTCGCACGAGCTTCATGGAAATACGTCTGCTCTAACCGTCCGGCGTGCAGTAGTTGAACTCGACAAAAACGCTGCAGCGTACCGGTGTCATCTGTGCAAATGAAAGCAAAACTAGGACACGACTGTAAACAGAGCAGCGAAATGTGCAGTGCCAGTTGGTGCACTACTGATTTCTTGCAGACAGACATTGGGTTGATGCATAACGTCTCCATCGCCTTTATTTACATTACAATTTTAGGTTAAAATGAATTTGTAATATAATTTGGATAGTATTTAAAAAAGAAAAGAAAAGAATGAAAGGAATGAAGTATTACAATTATTTACCATCGTTTTAGCATATCAAACTATATGTCATATCAACTTCCTAAGTATTTCATGTCAACTAATGCAGGGACATTTCTAGATAAAATAATGATCTGGCTGAAAATGCACTTCATTTATTATTTCAAATGCACTAGAGACTTCAGATTGTAAATTACTGTATAAGGGTGGGCGATACACTGGTAGACACGATTAACCAGTGGATATTTGTCAACCGGTGGAGATTTTGGACTATCGTCTCTATCGCGGTGGTGCTCATGTGACCTTGATGTGCCACGCGGTCACGAAAGCTTACGTTTACATGCATTTTTAAGAATTGCTGTTTAAAAACAAGTGATTTCAAACCGATGAAGCGCAGTAAGCAGTATGTCCGAATACATAGTATAGTAAGTGAAAAGTCCCCGGATGACCAACTACTTCCAGTGAGATTCTGAAGTGTGCATTCGATGGACACTTTACTATCCCATGAGGCCACGGGAGAGGATTTATGAATGAGAGTAAAGCAACGCAACTGACTCAGGTAGGTCACATGATAACAACAACATGGTGGATGTAGTACGTCCAGATTACATTCATACTACACATATTCATACTATAAAGAACATACTTTTTTAACGGTTGCAAAGTAAGTTCAAATTCAAATGTAGTGCGTGATTTCAGACATATTTTTGCAAGTATCCTCCTCGTAAAAAGACAGTAATTTATGTCTTAAGTGAACGTATACAGCTGAGAAAGAAAACGCAGTATATTGGATCCGTGCATTCGGTCTTAAAGTGACAGCAGCATAATAAACCTGCTGTCGTCTGTGTCATTAATGTGAATCAAACCATAAAAGAGAGAACATATCTAAATAGAATAAGTAATAATAAATGTATATTTAATTTACAATGTTTTTTTTGTTTTTTTGTGATATTAAAATTGGTGACAAGAAAATGGTATAAAATTTTGGTTTCATAAAAACCTTATTTAAAGCAAAAAATAACTATATTGTGATATATCAGTATATATATATATATCGTTATTGTGAATTAAAATTGCTCATGTCGTGATATACGATTTTGGTCATACTACCTACCCCTAGTATTGTTTTTTAAATCCTAGAAATAAACAAAACTAACATGCTAATAAAATACAAAAACAAAGTAGTTTTAAATAACACAACTGCTGGCTTGAACAATATAGATTATTTAATGACCAAGAATACCAATATCAACAGTGGAAGATGGTTGATATAATGCTGATTTATTACTACTAATAAAATCTATACATTTTATGGTAATTTATGGGAAATGAGAGATGCACAAAATTGCCATAGTACTTACACTAAATTCAGTAACATTACTCTAAATTCATGTAGACAAGAATATTTGTTTACAAAGCTGGCGTCAACATTTGAAACTGACATGAGAAATAATACCACATCTGATAATCAGCCAACCAGATATAGTTATTGATCACTGAAAATACACTTTTAAAAAAATTAAGCCTTTTTTTAAGATTTACACATTTCTATTCATTGTAAAATTCCATCAAATTGAATAACTGATTAAGGATTGTTCAATAAATCAGTGAAAATATGTAAGGATTATTCGATTAAATTTGATTGAATTTTGCTAAATCTTAAAAAAAAGGCTTAATTTTTTTGTGTAATCTCAAAATGGACAAATATTGGTTTCATTGGTCTGGCTCTATTAATAAAAACGATACACTCCATAATACATTTAGAACAAACATTTTTGCACAGCAAATGCATATTCTTTGTTTTGACTGCTGTAAACCTGTGTACGTATGAATGTTATGTTAAACACATTATGAACACTGGGTTATTATGAATTAAAACGTTAAATTATTTTTTAAAAATGAATGGCATTAAGAGGAGAAGAGAGGTGTGGCTGCTGTGACAACGACGTTTTTCACTTTTAGGCCCAAAGTAGAAAAACTAACATGTGTCAATGTTTTTTACAAAAAAAAATCCGCCTCTTTGGGGTTATTATTTCAAACTTTTAAGCTCAATTTCATAGTCAGCCTATCTTTATTTTGGCTCAATCTGTGTCACTTTCCATCTGCCAAATGCAGTTTGTTATTTTGCTGAGATACGTGCGAGTGTTGCCTTGACAGTCGCTGCAAATTCCCACCGCATCAGCACCACCATGGATCGTTTATCTAACGTAAACACGCCATATAACCATAAAACAAGCATTTTGAAGGCTAAGTAGCCCTGAAACAACCTAGACAGAAACGAGCCTGTTATTGTTCGTCATAACGCCATTGAATCGCACAGATTCTCACACAGGGGCCTTGCGTGTATGTGGCCCCGTGACTTTAAAAAAGGGTCAATGGAAAAACAGCAGGAACCACAGGCTCTCCTTGGACGGTGGCCCAGCTGGGGAAAACTCGGATCTTTGAATAATAATAATCCCTAATATGTCATTCTGAAAGTGTGTGAGTGCAGAACAAGACTAAGCGAGTGGGCGTAAACATCTGATCTAGATTCCATACTCAGAGGCTAAAATGAATATCAAATCAGTCCTCCCCAAAAATTAAGTCAAATCAAAACCAAAAATGCTTAAATCATTATATAACCCACAACAATATGTATAGTTTAAATGTAGAACATTTGGAGGAAAAAAATAATGGTAATAAAAAATATTTTATATCTTACAGTAAGTAATTTCTTCACTATATATACACACACACACACGTTTTTGATTACAGGGTGGGTATTAATTCTGAAAGCAGTTGTTTAATTTATTTGTGAATAATGAATTATTGTTGAATTATATATTGTGCTAATAGTTTATATTATTAGAGAGAAAAATGTATATGTATTAAATGTATAAATGAGAGTAATAAAAAAAAATATTTCTTCTTACAGTAATTTCTTCAGTTTATATATATGTTTCTGATTACAGGGTGGGTATTAATTCTGAAAGCAATAATGCATTATTGTTAAATTATATTTTAGGTCTATAAAAGCTATATATGTTATATATATATATATATATATAGATTGTGCTCATAGTAAACAATGTAGTACCGTATTATGTCATCACAAAAATCTCTATAAAAGACACTACGAAGTGCACCTGCATTTTGACAAGCTTCTGGCTGTCGCTGCACAGCTGAAGACGCCTCGGTACGTCCTTTAGACAAAAGGTTTCTGCGCGAAGGACGGTCACCAAATAAAGCTTTGTGCAAACCACACACACACACACACACACCAAAGATGCATGCATGGATACAATATTTCATGCACGTCGCAGCTGCAACCGCGCTCAATATAACAAACGCCAAGAAATGCTTATACAAATATATTTACATACATTCCATTCATTTATGTCAGGCATGCTCTAGTCATTTAGAAAGAGAAAAAACAGGTGGTGGAAAATAATGCAAATTACAATAAATGCAATGGGTTCTGGCTGACTGTCTGACATTAGGATGCCACTTAAATTGGTTTATTATGAAAACTACAGCATACAGTGGTAGGTTGCGGTCTGCGCCACCCCTCTCACGCACAGACAATGAGCCCGCAGTGGGTTTATGAGACATGCGGGCCCCTCCAGCTCTTCCCACCCGCGTATAACGCACACCGCACGCGCCTGTCACTGACGCACGCGCGGCACACTAGCAACGCTCCAGAACACAAACATGCTAATACTAATACTCATTCAAAAAGCCTCGAAAATCCCACATACACTGCGTTATTGTTGTTTTAGCACTCAGACTGGTTGCTTAAGCTCTCCGTAGCTAAACTAAATGCGTTTTCCTCCTTCTATAGTCGGAACGAGCGACAAAAAAACAACCGAAACTTTCTGCTTACCGTGTTTGGCTTCCTCTTCGTCATTCACCTACGAGCAGAAGACACAATCTCGACGGTTTTAAGAAAAAGAAATGTGTGTGTCGGAGGGTAAAAACTGAACATTAACCCTACGGCTGTGTGACGTCTCTCAGTGCTGCTTTTGAAAACATCGCCGTCAGCCCGTCTCTAAGAAAAGCCCCAGCGAAAAAACACGTAAAGCTCGGGAGCTCATTGGCGGACGGGGGGTCACGTGATCCGAGGCGCTCAGAAACGTTTTGCGCGTGCTCGTACTCGCTGTCCTGCTGGGCTGTGACTTACAACACACTGATATTTTTGCTGTTGAATATCTATCCTCTATGTTTTGTATGCTTATTTTAATATTATATTATTATTCAATACTTTATTATCTTTTTAATTTAATTTAATCGTTTTATGTGTTCTCAAGTTATTTTATTTATTATATTAATAACATTTTTTGCAATATTCAAATACATAACGCATGGGGGGGGCGGATAATGTAAATATCAGAATATAGAAATTGTAGCCGGGGCTGGAATGCAAAGAATAAGTTTGCTATTTAATCTAATTTATTTGTTTATTACCTTCTGTGCGTTGTTCCCTATATTATTTTCTAGATTATGTTAGATTGTTTTTATTTATTAACTTTATGTGCGCTATTTCCTATATTGTTTTTTCTGGTTTTATAGTTTGAATTGTGTTCGATTGTTTTGTGTTTATAATAATAGTTATAATAATAATATTTAGAAGATGATAAATAACAGTAAGTTAATTTTTACAAGTGAAAGGCATCCACTCTCTGTTTATATCATGGAGTAAATATGTTTTTGTAAGAGAGTTAAACGTTTTATTATTATTTTTCTTCTTCTTTGGTATGGGGGGCTGACGCTGCGCACCGTGACGTCACCCTTTCCGTCCGACGCTGCAGCGAGCGCTCGCGAATGTTCTGGAACGTTCCTGTCGGAGAGGCGCGAGGAGGAGAAGGAGGAGAAGGTATTTGTCGAGCGCGATCCATTGGGGCGTCATTCAATCTTTTTGTTGTCACGAGAGCATAAAATGTGTTCGGTTTAGAAGGCCGTTTGTGTTATTGTTGTGGCGCAGTTGGTTATTTATATACGATGTAGGAAAAAGGGAGTTTGCGCATGCGCAGGGGATGGGCTGGTATTATGTTGCAGAACGAGCTCGAATCACAAGGGAGAACATTGGTCTGTCTGTGTGTGTGTGTGTGTGTGTGTGTGTGTGTGTGTTAGGGGGATGGGCGGTGGCTACACACACACACACACACGTGCATGCATGCACAGACCAGCTACAGTCAGTTGCATGAAACGCGACTATGTTGTGGTCTCAAGAAGTGATCATAATATGCGTGGTTGACATATGAAACTGTCTTGTGTAGAACTGGGTTATAGTTTGAATCGTAACAACAAAGACTGTAAAGTGTTATGATAGTACAGTTTTGTACTATTGCATAAGCATAATAGTTAACAGCTGGAAGAAAAGGGAAAAAAAGCTAAAACCTTCCAGCCTGGTCATATTTTAGAGGGGTTTTGACCACATCTTTAGAGACCAGTTTTATGATGTAATATTATATTTATTCAAGACAGTATTCTCTTCTGGTTGTAAGGATTAAGGAATCTAGTGACTTTCCTAGTTAAAGGAAAAAATAAAATACCATTGTCCTACTTGGAGTACTCATAGACCTATTAAAGGGATAGTTCACCCAAAACTTAAAATTATCCCATGATTTATTCACCCTCAAGTCATGCTAGGTGTATATGACATTCTTCTTTCAGACAAAAAATAAAATCGCAGTTGTATTAAAAATGTTCTGGCCCTTCCAAGCTTTATAATGGCAGTGCCTGTTGGGTCATTTTTGAAGTCCATTAAAGTGCATCTATCCATCAAAATGCTTTATGCTACGTCTGACATTGCACACCAGTTACGCTCGTCAGATGTAGCGTAAAGCATTTTTGAACTGCGAGAGGCACGGGCGCTACACTTTTTCCGTAAGTAAGTTCAATACGGAAGGCGATTCGCCGAAAGCTAGATAATTTACTTTATAACGTTTAAATATGGATATTTTTCTTACACAAACGCATCGCTTTGCTTCAGAAGGCCTTTATTAACCCCCTGGAGCCGTGTGGAGCAGTTATATGATGGACAGATGCACTTTTATGGACTTCAAAAATGACCCAACAGGCACTGCCATTATAAAGCTTGGAAGGGCTAGGACATTTTTAATATAACTCTGATTGTGTTCGTCTGAAAGAACAATGTCATATACAGCTAGGATGACTTGAGGGTGAGTAAATCATGGGCTAATTTTCATTTTTGGATGAACTAACCCTTTAAGCAAGCAGACATTAAAGGCACAATATGTAAGATTTTTGGATTCAAATATCTAAAAACCACTAGAACAGTGTCAATATATTTTGTTGACTTGTGTACTTACATTATCCCAAATGTTTCCAAGAATGTTTAAATCCAGAGAAATAAGCTATTTTAACCAGGACACGGACCATGTCCGTGTATCACCTATCAATGACATCATACCTGCGTTACCCTCAATTTACGGTTTTATATTGTAGAAACCATGGCAACACCAAAGATGCTTTAATATATGATGTGTTTTATTAGACAGGTGAGCAAATGTTTGGATACATTCATCGACAAAAAACTAATCATTGCAATATACACTCACCTAAAGGATTATTAGAAACACCTGTTCAATTTCTCATTAATGCAATTATCTAATCAACCAATCACATGGCAGTTGCTTCAATGCATTTAGGGGTGTGGTCCTGGTCAAGACAATCTCCTGAACTCCAAACTGAATGTCAGAATGGGAAAGAAAGGTGATTTAAGCAATTTTGAGCGTGGCATGGTTGTTGGTGCCAGACGGGCCGGTCTGAGTATTTCACAATCTGCTCAGTTACTGGGATTTTCACGCACAACCATTTCTAGAGTTTACAAAGAATGGTGTGAAAAGGGAAAAACATCCAGTATGCGGCAGTCCTGTGGGCGAAAATGCCTTGTTGATGCTAGAGGTCAGAGGAGAATGGGCCGACTGATTCAAGCTGATAGAAGAGAAACTTTGACTGAAATAACCACTCGTTACAACCGAGGTATGCAGCAAAGCATTTGTGAAGCTACAAAACACACAACCTTGAGGCGGATGGGCTACAACAGCAGAAGACCCCACCGGGTACCACTCATCTCCACTACAAATAGGAAAAAGAGGCTACAATTTGCACGAGCTCACCAAAATTGGACAGTTGAAGACTGGAAAAATGTTGCCTGGTCTGATGAGTCAGAATTTGGCGTAAACAGAATGAGAACATGGATCCATCATGCCTTGTTACCACTGTGCAGGCTGGTGGTGGTGGTGTAATGGTGTGGGGGATGTTTTCTTGGCACACTTTAGGCCCCTTAGTGCCAACTGGGCATCGTTTAAATGCCACGGCCTACCTGAGCATTGTTTCTGACCATGTCCATCCCTTTATGACCACCATGTACCCATCCTCTGATGGCTACTTCCAGCAGGATAATGTACCATGTCACAAAGCTCGAATCATTTCAAATTGGTTTCTTGAACATTACAATGAGTTCACTGTACTAAAATGGCCCCCACAGTCACCAGATCTCAACCCAATAGAGCATCTTTGGGATGTGGTGGAACGGGAGCTTCGTGCCCTGGATGTGCATCCCACAAATCTCCATCAACTGCAAGATGCTATCCTATCAATATGGGCCAACATTTCTAAAGAATGCTTTCAGCACCTTGTTGAATCAATGCCACGTAGAATTAAGGCAGTTCTGAAGGTGAAAGGGGGTCAAACACAGTATTAGTATGGTGTTCCTAATAATCCTTTAGGTGAGTGTAGCTCAACACAGTTAGTCTTGTTTAAATCTGGTTTTCTTGATTTTTCCCGCAAGTACCATGTTTTACCATGCGACATTACCATTACTTACTAATATGGATCTAGCTCACTGCAGTGTGAACAAGTGTCTCATAGAAGAAGTGGAAGCGCTCGTCTGCGGCATAATAAAAGCGCTGCAAAATCCAGGCGTCATCAAGCTATGCCATTGCTTTGAATAAGCGACCTCTAGCGGCGAAAAATTACATATTGTGGCTTTAACATTTGGCCGTATATTATTGCCATTGACAATAACTATACTTGCCAAATATAAAAAAATATCAAGTAAATATTAAGATAACAGCAAATGTGTGTGCATCTTATTTACTATCAATAAACTGCATTGTATATCAATATTTCAAACACACACTGATATCGTTCAGCTAAATACTATAAACGCCATGATATGTGACTATGGCAGTCATGTACTATGGTATATTTCACACTACCATAGTATTGCCATTGTATGGTCACAGTTTAAGGTTTTGTAAATAAAGACTCTGAGGTTCTGTATGGAAAACCACATGTGGAACAGCCTCAGAAATGCTTGCTCTTTTGATGTGGCTTGTGTATACATGTTGTACTGTACATATCTGCCACTGTCAGTGAGGTTATGCTTAATGGATGGGTTCTGCCAAGCATTGTTTGTATCAAATAAATGCAAAGTAATGGAATATCAACATCTACGTGCTTGCTTTTGTCGTTAAAGAATATTAGGGATGGAGGCCCTCGCACTGACCATGTTTACATGCACAATAATATTCCTATATTAATATTCCATAACCCCTTTAAATAAATACTACAGTTCCAGAAAATCTTTATATGCATATGCCTCTTTTAATCAGGATTCTTAACACCTTATTTGGAAAAGAAAATTAGAACATAATAGAATAATTGTTAATATCTATACATGTAAAAAAAGTAATTATTGATTTGGCATGATATCGGCCATTGTAAAAAGGTCAAGCAACAGTAGAGATATTTATGGAGCGAAAAATATTTTTTCACAAACTTGAAAAGAAATTACAGATTGGTGGGAGCATTGTAATGATATCACTGCCTATGGTTTACTACGGTATTTATTGCTTGTGTGTTGCCGTCACTGACATGAAGTGTGATTTGAGGTGAAATTACTGTACATAATTACTAAAAATGTTCCCCCTTTATGACGTCATACTCGGGGGAAAAAATCTTTTTTAAATTTTCTGTTAGCGAAATAAAGGAAAAACAAACAATATTGTGTCTAAAGTATAACTCACAATGTTAACTTACTGTTTGACTTTACTGTTTAATAAAATAAATATCACATTTGCAATCATCGTGCTGATATTTGGGGAAAATGGCACTCTTGCTTGTGTGATATTGTAATATAACTACATCATATGACATAAATATAAGACAAATCTCATCAGGGCAAAAATGCCTGTGTATTCTTGATTTTGGAGGGCATATAACTGCATACATCACACGCATCATTAAAACAATAATTATGATGTCATCATAGACGATGCATATCGCACACCCTTACAGTTGAACTTACAATTGGATTTACATTTACCCATTTTCGCTGTCGTAAATGCCGCGAATTGTCACGTGAACAAGCAAATCCAAAAAGAAAGAATAAAAATCATATAACGCCAATTAGATAAGTTTTAATTTGGTAAAGTATTTAGATATGTCTAAGTGTCATAAAAATTACGACTTTTTAAGGATCCACAGTAAGCCTGTAAAAGAACCACACTGGTCTATTGAGTATAATTAATGATAATATTTTATTTACATACACAACATCTCTGAGGTTCAACAAGGGCTCAAGACCATGGATGTCCGGTTACAGGTCAGCTCTCACACCAAAGCCCGGTCCAGGAGGAGGTTCTGTCAGTGAGGTTAAACCTCCAGCAGGTTCACATGAAAAACGGCCATTCCTGATGGACGAGAGATCAATTAAAACACTCTCAGTGTGCCAACTGATTCATTAACCACAACCACCTTATTTAATTAGTCTTTTAAACCTCTAGTTGTTATCTTAGGAAGTAAAAAAAATAAATAATAGGGACTATGCAAGCTAAGGCCATCAACCGTATAACTAACAACTGACGGTCAAATAATACACTTGAGTCTGTGAAAAGTCCCAAACACCCCCATGACATCACAACCAAACTACAGATAATTAAATCAATTGGCTTGGCCCAATTTCTGTAAAAGATCTAAATCTTTAAACAAATGAGACGAGTTGCTTTCGCATTCAATTTCACTGCTGTTCTATACAGACAAGAGTCTTTTAAGATGTCTGACAGGACAGGACAGGACAGGACACAGCATTACGAAGTAATTGGGCTAAAAAATAAAAGCTACCTTGATATTATTTAAACTTTTGATGATGACTAACGGTGAAAAGTTTGGAATAATTCATGGGGGTCTTATTGTTTTTGAAAGAATGGTTTCTGAAGGATCATGTGACTGAAAATTCAGCTTTGCATCACAGGAATAAATTACATTTGAAAACATTCAGATAGAAAACAGTTATTTTAAAATGTATATTTATTAATAAATATATAAATAAATGTATATTATTATAAATTATTAGTGCTGGGCAATCAATTAATCGCATCCAAAATAAAAGTTAGTGTGTACTGTGTATAATTATGTGTATATATAAATACACACACATGCATGTTTATATTTAAGAAAAATCTATATATAAAATATTTATATACAAGATAAATTATAATATATATATATATATATATATATATATATATATATATATATATATATATATATATATATATATATATATATATATATATATTTACATACATACATATACATACACACACAAGCAAATATTTCTTAAATATATACATAAAGGAGTGTGTGTTTATATATATATACATAATTATACACGGTACACACACGAATGTAAACACAAACTTTTATTTTGGATAAGATTAATCGATTAGCCGGCACTATAAGTTATATTATAATAACTACATTTATATTATTATTATTATACTTCACAATATTACAGTTTTACTGTATTTTTATCAAATAAATGCCACCATGGTGATTTTTTTTCTAAAACATTCATAACAATCATAATAAAACAAATAATTATTCCAAACTTTTGGTGGGTTGTGTATATAGCTTAATATTTTTGTATTTGCTCTGAAATTATTATTTTTTTTAAATTCGAGATTTGTAAATAAAGTGTTACCAAAACATCTTTATACATGAAAACACCATGACATCAACAAATCAAATGTTTAATAACTTCACGGACGAATTTCCATGAACTTTAAATCAGAGATGCTATTAAACTATGCTATTAAAGGAAATAATCTAATGACAGTCTTTAGTAAATGTAATAGCCAGACAGAAATCAGTTCAAAATCATTGTTATGTTGATGAATTTATATCAGGAAATATTATTTTAGTAATGTTAAAAGTAGAAAGAAAAAGAGCTGCACAATTCTGGATAAATGAGGGGCTTTCGCTCCGGAGGAACATTTTTATAGTTCCTAGAACTTTTTTACTTATTTTTTATCATAACCATAGACATCAGAACTATACATTTTATACACTTCTGTGATGATTTGAATTATTCTAACAGAAATAATGATACTGTGTGCTTGAAAAGATCAATACATGATAACTGCTCTCTCTGGCTCAGCGGCAGCACCAATGCAGATCTGTGATCGTGCTTGTCAAAGGTTTAATAGACATTGCCAAATTGTTGTCATTTAGGAATAAGATCACATGGGTGTTTGAATCAAGATCGCGATCTATTAAGGATTAATCGTGCAGCTCTAGAAAGGAGACAGATTTCTGTACCTGGGCCCAGGAGGAGGAACTCTCCCTGCCTTCAGCTCATCAAGGATCTGCTCCATGTCTGATGGTTTAAGATCCTCCTACAGGCCAAAACAAAGAGGAGGAAGAGCACAGGAAACACCCATTAATGGAGAATACATTCATTATAGCCCATTCTCTGATCTCTGCCTCAACAAAGAGATAAATAAATAAGCTCGAGCATCAACTCTACAAGGGAGGATTTAGTGAAAACATGTCCATGTTCCACCTAAATCAATAAAACTATACTTTGCATAAAAAAAAAATAAGGCCCCTTTTTTATAACTGAGATGCAATAATTTTACTGTTCTTAAAATAGGCTTCAATTTCTTTAAACAAAACAATTAGTTGTGAATTATGACATGTTCTTGACAGGTTTTGTGAGATTCAGCCACTAAAGACGTTTTCTGATGACTTTCTGTTTAACCGTGAGAGGCCGAGGGTAATTGCATCATTACCTCAGCAGGTCATTAAGGGCTTAAAGGTGCAGTGTGTGAATTTTAGCGGCATCTAGCGGTGAGGTTGTGAATTGCAATAACACACCGCTCACCCCTCCCTTTCGAAGCACATAGAGAAGCTACGGGGGCCGAAACAGGACAAAAACGTTGTCGTCGGAGAGAGCAGAGTGACTACCGCTCTGTAGAGCAGTTTGTCCGTTTAGGGCTACTGTAGAAACATGACGACGCATCATAAATACCTCATAAATACTACACACTGCACCTTTAACAAAAACAAGATTCAACTGAGACTCCGCAACCCAGGTAATAGTCACCACTGATACGATGAGAGATCTAATTGGTAAATGCAACTATATAAACAGATTATATAGTCAAGCTGTCCTCTAAAGGTAGAAATCGACGGATAGTGTTTTTTTAGTTTTTTTTTCTTTTTGACAAAATATGCACTATCAATATTGTAATATTATCATTAGAATTATGTATTAGAATTAGTAGTATTACTATTTGTACAATTATATTTAGTTCTATTGTAACTATTATAATTGATTATAATTGTAAATACCAATCTTTTAACAATTTACAATTATAATCAATTATAATTAAAAATGACCCTATTATGGTTTTTCGAATATTCCCTTTAATGCAGTGTGTAATACAGCGGTTTGTGAATGTAGACGTTCTGCAGTTGTAAAGTCAAAAGTGCACGATAAATAAAATGATTGTCTCTAAAAGAAAGAATCGACCCTGAACCGCCTGTACGAGTCTGTAATTTGAATCCTACTACGTCAAAGGAAAAGACATTTGCATAATGCCCGCCTATGTTGTATGTTGTCTGGCTGCAAACAACTTGACCCGTCCACAAACACATCATTTTACTGATGACTTGCTCTTGAAAGATGGGTCAATACACCAGTTTGCTCCTCGGAATTACAACCTAACAAACAAGTATGAAAAATGATTGATGTATACATTTTCTACCGGGTGTTCAAAATACCTAGTTTTGTGTTTTATATTGTGTACGTTTCCGGCTAACTCATGTTATTACTGTCTTAATGAAATAGTTCTGCTAATCAGCTGTGGGTCACTATTACCTAAAACTGTGTCTATTAATGCAGATCGTCTGTCGTTCATACTGTGAGTAAAGATAAAGGATGGCGCAAGATTTGTTTAGCAAATTTTAATGTTACATCAATTATTCACGTTAGCGCTCAGCTAACGTATGCACTGTTATTGATATAGTTCCCGCATGTGCTCCGCAATAAATGAGAACACACATGGGTTTGTTGATGGACGTACACTTGTTAATGCTGATGGTGAGGAATTACAGCTGCAACATCTCATAATGGACCTCAAAATGAGTAGCATATCACTGAGAAACGTCCTGCTCAAGTCATCCTTGCGATGGAGGTTTGGGTTGAATAACTAGTTCTTCCAATGTTTCATCATCGGACTCGCGCTTGGATTGATATGGTAAAATCGACGTCATCGTTACTGTCTTTACAGTGTGTGCAATCGCTGAGCTTTAGGAAGCCTCCGGACGGAGCTGAAGTTCAGTTATGGCAATCGGTGTGTTTAGCTTCCAACACGCACTGTAAGCGGTAGACCAATCACGACAGACTGGGCCATCTGGCCAATCAGAGCAGAGTAGCTTGTGGAAAGGAGGGATTTAGAGAGACTGATTCATCCATCGAGTCGTTTGAGAATCATTGAACACTGTGGTGATGTGCAATGTATAATATGAGAAAAGTGTTTTTTGACCTTTGATGCATGTAAACCTGTGTTGGAGACCTTCAAAACAAAATTAGGAAACTTTGAAATGGCATAATAGGGGCACTTTAACAAAAAACAGTATGCACCACCAATATTATTATTATTATTCTCTGATGATGTATAATATAATAATAGAAATTAGTCGAGTAGTAGTAAAATTATAGCATGCAAAGTTCATTTGTTTGTACTTTCTACATTCATCTAAACTGTCTGGTTGTTTATCAGCCAATCAGAAGATAATTATTATTCTTTATAACACGTGTAATGTGATCACATCCTGCATTCTACCCAACAGTTACCATTGTTAAGACTATTAATAAGATGCTACTCTCAACACAGGAACAAACGTTGTTCATCTTGACTTCATTAACAGAGAAACTGCCTCCCCTACAGGTGACATTAAAACTAGCCTCTCACCAACACACAAGACTCAAATGAGCTTTGAAATCATACTCACATAATAGTTATCATTGATTTGGACCATTGGTGCATTCACACAAGCTCCGAGACATTCAACTTCTGTTAGCGTGAATAACTTATCCGCTGTGGTCTCCCCAACTTTGATGCCTGACAGGAGAGATCATTTTCAGTTCAGGATATTTGGGTTAAAAAATGTATTGCATAGTTATTATTTAGTCTTCCATGCCACAAGATATTTTCTCTTTCCTAGCAGCGTGGCTTTAGCTTGTTTATGTGACGAGTGTGTTTATTGGTGGCGTGCGAGTGGAGACGTCTCTGTGGAGTCCCAGTTCTTGCTCACCCAGTTTGTTCTGGATGGCCTCCAGGATGCTGTCGGAGTCGCAGAGCATGCAGGGCGTAGTGGTGCAGATCTGGATGTGGTACTTTCCCACTGGCTGACGGAGGAACATGGTGTAGAAAGTTGCTACTTCATAAACCCTCATTGGAGCAATGCCTAGGACCTCTGCCACCTGCAGGAGAAATTGAAAATCGCATCAGACATCGGTTGGGGGATGACAAAAATCTGAAAATCACAATTTTGTTTACTTTCATATATTTATTATAATCTTTATATTGTGTATTTGGGAACACTTACAGCATTTATGTATAATGCATTACAATTCATTTATTTTATTTATGATTTAATGCCATATCAGCAGCAATGGCTATATTCATGGCAATCAACAGTATTTTAATTTTTTAATAATTATTACAATCACTTCAATACATTTACATACATGTTCTCTTAATATACAAAATCAGACATATATACCAGTAACAACAACAGTAATAATAATAATTACATAGAATCTTTCAATTTAATATTTGATAGAAATTCTAAGATTATCATTTAAAAAGGACATTCAATTAAAATATGTTTTACACTCATGAAATTCTTACACAAATCACAAACTGGTTTTTCTTCCCCTTTCAATAACTATGAATGAGTGAGTCTTGAAATGTCCAATTTGTCATCCTGTACACAACCTGGTCATATGTTATCTATACTAATAACAGTTAACTCCTTGATTTAGTACTGGATTCACCTCATAGTTATTTTCACATTCGTTCTATTTGCCATTTATTGTAAATGTACAGATTCAATACGGGTTTAACGTCAGAATCAGATGCTGGTATTTTACATTGTCATTCCCAACTGAAGTGCTTCCTTTGCTGCTTTATCTGCTTGTTCATTACCAGCCAATATAATGCATTATAAAGGTATTCATAATGTACATTATAATGAATAGTATATTTTCATAAATAATTGTAACCAAAGTTAATAATATTTGCAGATTCCTTGTTACATCTGAAATTAGTTGTTTGTCAAATGTTTTAATGCATTATACTTTCTAAAGGTGTATTCAATGAATAGTTAAGTATTGTAATGTATTATAACTGTGGTTTCAAATTATGAGACCATACGATGCATTATAAGGTGCATTACAAGGAATAATTAATGCATTCAAATTAATTTTATAATGCATCATATATAAAGGCTTTAACTTAAGTATGTTTTTTTGAGCACCTATGGAAAAATAGCAAACATTTTGTAGAAGCTTCTATTCGAATAAAATAAAGAAAATGCATGTTTTATGAATGCATAAAGGCTGGGTGATTGAAATAAATACACTGCTGAGCACAAAATAACATGCAGTTTAACTATATATGAAACTGTGATGCATTTATACTTTTTGGCATATTTCAATAAATAAATAATACGTTATGATGTCACGAAAATACTTAATGAAATTAAAGAAACAGATCATATAAATTAAAGGGGACCTACACTGCCCGGCCAAAAAATTTTTAAAAGTCGCTGTTTGGATGTAGATAGGCAAATGCTTATTGCAATGATTATTATGTTTCTAGCATGTTATATGTTTGGCAACAGTTATTCTAACCCTAATTGATGGAGTGTGTAGCTTTTCATTTCTTAAACAACCATGTAGGAAGACACATCATGGTCATATTTTAGGATGACACTAGCCGGGTGTCCATTACAGTCAATAAAAAAAAACAATTGCGAAAAGACGGCGTTTCCATTAAACAATGTTATCGTGATAAATCATTTAAAAAAAAAACAGCCACTGCACTAGCCATTATTTTTAATCAAAGGAGACATAGGCAGCAGGCTCAACTTGTGAAACAATGGTTAGTAGGAGCATGAAGAATCATTTCAGCATATGAAGTCCAGACCTTAAATTCATTGAAAGTCTTTGGGATGTGCTGGAGGAGACTTTACAGAGTGAGGGACTCTTGCATTGGCAATACAAGATCTTGACCAAAAACTGATGCACCTCTTGATGGACATAAATGTTGGAATCTGCTCTGCTTTGTAGACCATGCTCAAACATTACACACTAAAGAAAGTTGAAGATGTAAAAACTATAATTGCAAGTATTATTATTATTACTACTACATTTAACATTTTAACAGTATGATTATTAACAGGGTTCCACAATTATTGACCAATACATTTCCATGACTTTATCCATGATTTTCCAGTCATTTGTGATTACTGGATAAAAAATTATTTAACAAAGGCTGCACTCCGAGAGCAATTTATAGCCAACAATTTATAGAACTCATAAAATGTATACTCACATTTAAAGTCCCCATGAAATCAAAATGGAAGTTTTTTGGCTTTTAGTATGAATATGTTAGCCTTACTGTTATATATATAATCTGAAGCCCCGCCCCCTACATTACAAACAGACGCTGAAGCTGTGGCTGAAATAGGTCACTTGTTCACACATTTACTATTTTCTACATGGTGAATGGCACATAGTGCACTATATATGCGATAGGAAACGATTCAGACGATAAGTGGATTTTAGCAGGCGGAAGACTCAACATCCTTCTATGCTGATTGGTGGACAGAGCATTGAGGTGGTACCCACCTATAAATATCTGGGTGTCCATCTCGACAACAAATTGGACTGGTCAGTGCATGCTAACGCAGCATACAAAAAAGGTCAGGGCAGACTCTTCTTTCTCAGAAAACTCAAATCATTTGATGTCTGTAATGATATGTTGCACCTTTTCTATCAATCTGTTGTGGCTAGTGCTATATTTTTTGGTGTTGTGTGCTGGGGGAACTGCCTGACTGTCAGAGACAGTAATCGACTGGATAAACTGATCACAAAATGTGTGTCAGTCATGGGGAGGGGTGTGGACTCAATGGGAGCTTTGGTAGAGAGGAGAATGAGGAGCATGACGCAGGCCATCCTTAACAACAGGAGGCATCCTTTGCATGACTTTCTAATGGCTCAAGAGCAACCGTAGTGACAGACTCCTCTCCCTGTGCTGTAGGACTGAGCAATTCAGGAGATCATTTATACCAGCTGCTATAAGACTGTACAATGAATCTTGTTAATGTGCATTTTAGTACTATTCATAGTAACTTTTAACTCATTGTGTGAGTGTGTATCGTTTTACTTGTTCTTACGTCTTGCTCTTATTGTGCTTATTTGTATGGAATGCTACTGGACACTCAAATTTCCCCTGTCGGGGATAAATAAAGTATTTATCTATCTATCCATCTATCCATCTAAATATGCTTTCCATTGGGGCGAATTAATTCTGGTTTCACCTTAGAATCACATGAACCACCACAGCTCCGATCCAGAGACGCGATAGCACAGACCGGATCATGTGATCGAGTCGACGCAGACCAGAAAATGTACCGGATCTGTTTGAATTCTGTATTTTAAAGCGATATGGAGGAGATTAGGAGGAGAAACGGTTCGAGATTAGGAGGAAACTGCGGCTTTACCGAGCTCAACGGCTCTGGCCGAGCTGTGATATGAACTAAACGCTATTGGCCATTTTAAAAAAGGGGAGGAGCTGCTTGTTATGTCCCGCCCTGTCTTCCTGTTCCAGTGGAAATGACCGCAACACATTGAATAATGCTGCGTGTTTCAAGGCACTTCAGTGAGACTTTAAACTAATTTAAATGGATATTTCCAGGTTTTTAGTAACTGTGGGAACTGTTTATTATTTATTAAACAAACAAGCTTAGGCTCTCACCTTGTTCATTGCTGAAATAGGAAGCCATCCGTGTTGCCTCTGAGCCAAATCCAGCACAGGAATAGTGGCGGCTGCCTTGTGTCCCTCTGGGTAATTATTAATGATGGCCTCAACTCTCTGTCAGATACCAAAAACAACAAACACACAGCTATAATCTTTATTCAACATATCTGACAACAGCAAGACATATTTGATCTTGGCTGTGAAATACAAGAGCAAATTGTGCAGTTTTGACGGGGGAAAAAAGTTACACATGACATGCATTAAATATGATCACGTTATGCTATCAAAAACACAAATGAGTTCCTTTACCTTCATGTTTTCAGGGGAGAATTCAAATGGAGTCTCTGGATTGTTGTCCGGTGTGTCTCTGTGCTAAAATAATGAAAACGGATTAACTCTTCAACAACAACAATATAAAATATAAGCTTTAAAACTGTATGTCCTCCTGATTTAGGGTGCATATAAGCAAATTACTGATTCTCATGTCAAGCCACATTTATTTATATAGCACTTTATACGATACAGATTGATTAAAAGCAGCTTCACAGTGATAAAACAAGAAAATAACAAAGTAACATTGCAAGAAATGTGGCAAAGGTCTTCAATTAGGAAACAAATACAAATTCTGCTGTAAAGCAGCTCTAAAAAGGTAACAGTGCAATTATTCAGCTCAATGTTGATTCAATTCAGTTCAATAACTTTGTGAATGTTGCCAAGTTCATTAGTTATGAAGCAAATTCAGTTCAACTACCAAACAGCTCTAC
Organism: Rhinogobio ventralis; assembly: GCA_039654625.1. Lineage (NCBI taxonomy): Eukaryota > Metazoa > Chordata > Actinopteri > Cypriniformes > Gobionidae > Rhinogobio > Rhinogobio ventralis. The sequence continues at coordinate 3,594,917 of CM077200.1, read as the reverse complement.
AGAAGATAAGTGTGTCCTTCAGCTCAAGGCAGATTAGTGTTGATTCAGTTCAGTTCAATAATAGTGCAAATTATGAAACAAGCTTAATTCTTGAGCTTTTAGCAGTTCTACAGAAGGCAATCGTGTCGTCATTCAGCTTCAGTTCTATAATAACAGTGCCAATGTTGCAAAATTCATCAATTATGAAACAAATTTGATTTAGCTATATTGCAACTCTAAAAAAAAGACAACAAGGTCATTATCCAGCTTAAGTTCTGATCTCATCCAAAAGCATCAAATTGATAATATTACTGAATATTAAAGGGATAGTTAAAAAAAGAGACAATTTACTCATCCTCAAGCCATCCTAGGTTTATAAGACTTTCTTCTTTCAGCCGAACACAGTCAGAGTTATATAAAAAAATATCCTGGCTCTTCCTAGCTTTATAAGGGGAGTGAATAGAGCCTGAGTTTTTCAAGCCCAAAAAGTGCATCCCTCCATCATAAAAGTAATCCATACGGCTCCAGGTTAATAAAGGCCTTCTGAAGCAAAGTTGTGCGTTTTTGTAAGAAAAATATAAATATTTATAACTTTATAAACTATAAACACTGGCTTCCAGTGACAGCCGTACGGGAGTCGAGTTCCGGCGGAAGAGTGACCTCTGACCCGACGCATGATGTATTGATGAACATGGAAGCGCAGAGGATAGAGCAAAACAAAACACCGCTCACTAAAATTTTAAGTCTAAAACAAGGATTTAAGTCAAGGATCCTACACTGGGTCAGAGGTCACTCTTCGACCAGAACTCGACTCCCGTACGGCTGTTACCGGAAGCCAATGATTATAGTTCATTAAGTTAGAAATATGGATATTTTTCTTACAAAAACGCATCGCTTTATTCATCAAGCAAAGCGGCTTATTTCTTTCAATTGGAAAAGTATTTGTGTACCAAGTATAGGACGTTGCCTAAAAGAAATGGTAACAAATATGTCAATGGAAAAGATAACTTCTATTTTAAGGGATAAATATACTGTTTTTGACAGCGTTTGGGGACCTTTCAGATCGTTTTTAAAACGTTGGAAAGGTGTTAACAGAAGACTAAGAAAAGAGGTGGTACTGAATATGTATTTTGATATTATCAAAGCTTTTTGTTGTTGTGTTTTTTGTTTGTTTGTTCTTATTTTCTGTTACATGGAAATGTACAGGGAGTGCAGAATTATTAGGCAAATGAGTATTTTGACCACATCATCCTCGTTATGCATGTTGTCTTACTCCAAGCTGTATAGGCTGGAAAGCCTACTACCAATTAAGCATATTAGGTGATGTGCATCTCTGTAATGAGAAGGGGTGTGGTCTAATGACATCAACACCCTATATCAGGTGTGCATAATTATTAGGCAACTTCCTTTCCTTTGGCAAAATGGGTCAAAAGAAGGACTTGACAGGCTCAGAAAAGTCAAAAATAGTGAGATATATTGCAGAGGGATGCAGCAGTCTTAAAATAGCCAAGCTTCTGAAGCGTGATCATCGAACAATCAAGCGTTTCATTCAAAATAGTCAACAGGGTCGCAAGAAGCGTGTGGAAAAACCAAGGCGCAAAATAACTGCCCGTGAACTGAGAAAAGTCAAGCGTGCAGCTGCCAAGATGCCACTTGCCACCAGTTTGGCCATATTTCAGAGCTGCAACATCACTGGAGTGCCCAAAAGCACAAGGTGTGCAATACTCAGAGACATGGCCAAGGTAAGAAAGGCAGAAAGTCGACCACCACTGAACAAGACACACAAGCTGAAACGTCAAGACTGGGCCAAGAAATATCTCAAGACTGATTTTTCTAAGGTTTTATGGACTGATGAAATGAGAGTGAGTCTTGATGGGCCAGATGGATGGGCCCGTGGCTGGATTGGTAAAGGGCAGAGAGCTCCAGTCCGACTCAGACGCCAGCAAGGTGGAGGTGGAGTACTGGTTTGGGCTGGTATCATCAAAGATGAGCTTGTGGGGCCTTTTCGGGTTGAGGATGGAGTCAAGCTCAACTCCCAGTCCTACTGCCAGTTTCTGGAAGACACCTTCTTCAGGCAGTGGTACAGGAAGAAGTCTGCATCCTTCAAGAAAAACATGATTTTCATGCAGGACAATGCTCCATCACACGCGTCCAAGTACTCCACAGCGTGGCTGGCAAGAAAGGGTATAAAAGAAGAAAATCTAATGATATGGCCTCCTTGTTCACCTGATCTGAACCCCATTGAGAACCTGTGGTCCATCATCAAATGTGCGATTTACAAGGAGGGAAAACAGTACACCTCTCTGAACAGTGTCTGGGAGGCTGTGGTTGCTGCTGCACGCAATGTTGATGGTGAACAGATCAAAACACTGACAGAATCCATGGATGGCAGGCTTTTGAGTGTCCTTGCAAAGAAAGGTGGCTATATTGGTCACTGATTTGTTTTTGTTTGGTTTTTGAATGTCAGAAATGTATATTTGTGAATGTTGAGATGTTATATTGGTTTCACTGGTAAAAATAAATAATTGAAATGGGTATAAATTTGTTTTTTGTTAAGTTGCCTAATAATTATGCACAGTAATAGTCACCTGCACACACAGATATCCCCCTAAAATAGCTAAAACTAAAAACTACTTAAAATATTGATACAAAAATATTCAGCTTTGATATTAATGAGTTTGTGTTCATTGAGAACATGGTTGTTGTTCAATAATAAAATTAATCCTCAAAAATACAACTTGCCTAATAATTCTGCACTCCCTGTATATGTACATGCGTATCGTTAAAATGTAAATATATATCTTTTTTTAAACGCATGACTTTGCTTCAGAAGACCTTTATTAACCCCCTGGATGGATGGATGCACTGTTTTGGGCTTCTAAATCTATGGTACCATTCACTCCCATTATAAAGCTTGGAAGAGCCAGGATATTTTTTAATATAACTCCAATTGTGTTTGGCTGAAAGAAGAAAGTCATATACACCTAGGATGGCTTGAGGGGGAGTAAATTATGGGATAACTTTCATTTTTGGGTGAACTATCCCTTTAAGTGTCTAATGTGCAAATAATTACAAAGAGAAGTAAAGTTTTACCACAAAGATTCCTCCTGCTCCAGCACGAGCCGACGTCTGGTGCAAACTGCGCACTTGCCTCGCCTGCAGAAGAAATGCAATCATGACACATGGGCTTTAGGCTACTTAGAAACAAGTGTTTAGTAGAAAATACTATTGAGTAACTAAATATATGTGTATATATGGCCAGAGTAGATACACAATTAAAAAACGCATGTTCTTGGTTCTCTGCTGAATGTGTTCAGTTCATAACTGTGTATATTGTGTGTACTGATCAAATATGCTGAGTATACAGTGCTTATGCTCTTTATTGCTTTCTGTTCAGTGTATACAGTGTTGACTGGATCTCTCTGCATTAGTCATTGCAATAGTAATGCATGCATTTTATATATATATATATATATATATATATATATATATATATATATATATATATATATATATATAGACAGACACACACACACACACACACAAATAACTTCTAATAAAACAACTTATTACTGTTTTTAACGAGTTTCTAATCAACACAAAAGGTTCCATTCTTATTTTAATTAGATATATACACAATCGGGCCCCATTATTAGCTGTTAGCGTATTAGCTTCATGTCCTTGCACAGATGTCAACGCTGCTTTTAAAGCATAATTCATATACAACTTTTCTAACCACCTCATTTATAATCCGATTAAAACATATATAAAGTAAGCCTACCGCATAAGACACGGCAGAGCGCAGCGTTGAAGATAAAAACATCTTTTCAATGCGCTCGGTCACACTCAACACAAGCAATGGCGGACATCAAGTGATGTGAGTTCGATTGAGCGGGTCTGGTCACGCAAGGGACGTTCTAAGCGTTGAGTCTGTATAATGGAAGACCGAGCGGCAGACAAAAATACAGATGCACATTGTGTTCTTTACATGCCATGATAAAAATAACAGACTGTCAGCGTGCACACTTGTTGGACTTGATCTTACATGCTAAAACGGTTTATAATGCAATACTGTAACTGTAAAATGTGAGCCAAATTTTTTTGTTTTGTTCTTTTTAACAAATGGGGTTTATACCAAATTATTATATTTAACAATAATTTGTGTTCTTTCCAAAACGATATGCAGAAAACCAATATAATATAATATTTATTGAGCCACTAGACTAGTAGATGCAAATATTCAGTTATTTTGTGCATATGTTTTAGCTTTTGGTCTCAAAGAAATGCCCTTGTTTTGTAAGTTCAGCAAACAATATTGCTTGGTCAAAGAAGCTCTGGCTACGTTTCCAGGAAATCACACTGTAGGCATCAATTCCAATTCCATGAGTGGGCAGGAGAATCCAGAGTTACGATAGAGGGTGGATGAGTCATGAAAATCATCCTGTCCGGACACAAAGACTTTAATTTAATTTAATTTAATTTAATTTAATTTAATTTAATTTAATTTTAAATTTTTTAATTTAAAAAATATTCAATAGTAAATAACATATTTTTATTCAAAAAAAAAGTCTTCCTTTAGAATTAGGGTGTGTTAGGTTGTTGTCATTATTATTATTGTTGTTGTTATCATTATTATTATTATTATTTATTTCCTATAATTTAATCAATTATAATTTATTTTATTTTATTTAAAAAATATTCATAAGTTAATAACATTTTATTCTAAAAAAAAAAATTCTTCCTTTAGAATCAGTGTTACATTGTAGTCATTATTATTATTTTCTATAATTTAATCAATTGTAATTGTAAAAATCATTCATAAGTAAATAACATTTTTATTCTAAAAAAAAATGCTAAAATTCTTTTTGGGGGGTTAGTGTGAGTTAGGTTGTCGTCATTATTATTTATTTTCTTTAATTTCTTCAATTATAATTGTAAAACATATTCATAAATAAATGACATATTTTTTATTCAAAAAATGCAAAAGGTCTTTTTTAATGTTAGTGTTTGAGTTAGTTTGTTGTTATTATAACCATTGGCCGGCTGCAGAAACTGCTTAGACTAGTCTTAAAGTTAGTTATCTAATTTGTTTCTTCAAAAATGGTCCTGACTTTTTAAAGCCAGTTACATAAAAAGGTACATCGGTCTGAAAAAGTAAGACTGATTACCTATCTAATTGTTAGTTAGTAAAACTAGTTCTTAAGACACGGTATTAACTTAGCGGCTATGTTCATGCAACTGGCAGCTCTATATGAAGAAGTCAATGGTATGTCCTCATTTAGACAGCCAAGTAAAAGCTATGTGTGTGTGTCTTCTTCTTTCAGAAAACATGCAGCCCACTCGTGCTGCGCCTCCCTCTGCAGTGGGATCAGCAGCCGAGCAGACGCTCATCCAATCAAAAAGTAGGAGTGCTGAATAGAGAGCTCTGATTGGTGGAGGAGGAGCTGAGCAGACTGAGCATGATTAAAGGGTGGGTACCACATGCACAGGCACAATAAACTTCTTCATCTACAGACTGACATCTATCCTAACACAGATCAGAGGGATTGTGAAATGTCTCCTGTTTCAGATTCAACCAACATGGTTGTTCCAGGGAGCCAGGAGCCAGAGGAGAAGATGTACCATCCACCTGACGGCCTGTTCACAGATGCACATGTGCCAGACTTTGATGCATATCTTGCTCTATACAAGAAGTCTACAGAAGAGCCTGAAGGTAGGTCAGCTAATGTGCAATGCATGCATAAAGAGGGGAATTTAATGCTTAAAACTGTTTGTTTAATATGCATTACAGAGTTCTGGGGGGATGTTGCTCAAGAATTTTACTGGAAGAAGCCACCTTCAGGGCAGATGTTGCAGTATAACTTTGATGTCACCAAAGGGAACGTTTATATCAAGTTCATGGAGGGAGCAAAAACCAACATTTGCTACAACATCCTTGACCGGAATGTGCATGAGAGGAACCTGGGAGACAAAGTGGCTTACTACTGGTAATCTAACATGACATGGTGCACAATTATGTACTTGTGTTATAAAATCCAAGCTTTAATAGTTGATGCATTTCAAGAGCTGTACTTGTTAGCATGTGTTTTCACTATAGAAAGTGTATTTTTGTATCACAATGAATTATGTAGAGACTAAGTAGCAGATATAAAGAATCATTTAAAATGTATTCAACATTGTTTAGAGTTAATGCATTTGTGCAAGGTTCAATCCAGATTTTTAAGCCAGGATTAGGCCTTAGTTCAATTAGAGTGTTTAAGTAGCTTTTATAAACATACCTTAGAAAAAAGGTTTGCATCTTGAGACAAAACAATGGCACTGACATATTTTAAGATATATCAGTGCAAGTGACTTTCAGTTAAAACAGCTTAAGCCTTGTCTGTGAAACCAGGGGATGATGTTTTATAAGTATTAAGTATTTAGCTCCTGTTCTCCTATCTAGACAGACTAGGCAGGGCACAACGATCAATCTGAGTGTTATTGAATCATGTCATCTGGATATGACGTCAACCTGATGCTATCACATAGCTATTTGATTACATACTGTAAAAACTGTGATATGAAGGTTCCTGTAAGAATTGCACCAAGTCATCCAACTGTTAATTCCAGATGACTTCTCTCAGGAACATTCCTATGGCTGTTTCCAGTATATAATACACTTTTTCTGGGTTGATGTCATACTGTATTTAGGTGATACTGGTTCCGAACAGTCTTTGTTGTTATGTTATCTTTGCGCTGAAGTATTAATAGTCTTGTAGAACAAGGGGTGTCAGATGACTGCTGTTATATACAGCACCACTTTAGTCATATATCACACATTTGCTTTACATCGTTTAACGCCATTTAAACGAGGCTCAATCTCACAAACGCCTGTCAAGGGCATATTTCACCCCACATTCGTAAAGAAATAAGAAATTGTATTGTGCATAAATTAAAATTGCACATATTTTAGGAACATTGACATTGATACCATTATTTTAATGGGAATTAAGCACGTCCCCCCTCAAAATTGTATTAAAATGTTTGATTTGTTTTTGTAATTCATATTATTCTAAATGTATTCACATTACTGTAATATAGTAATAACAACACAATGTTTTTTTTTAAACTCAATTCAGTAAAAGTGGTATATTAGTGCTGTCAAATCGATTAATCACATCTAACATAAAAGTTTATAAATATGTGTGTGTGTGTGTGTGTGTGTGTGTGTGTGTATTTACAGACTTTTATGTTCGATGTGATTAATCGATTTGACAGCATTCGTATATATGTTATATATAATAATTACACACATATTTTTTCACATACATGATTTGACATATTATATATATATATATATATATATATATTTTTTTTTTTTAAAGCAAAATATTATTTAGTTTTTATTTTATGTTAGACGTGATTAATCATGATTAATCGGTTTGTCAACACTCATACATGGCTTTAAATATATTATATAATATAATATTTTAGCAAAAAACACACACACTATATATATATATATATTATAGTGCTGGGCAATCGATTAATCGTGATTAATCGCATCCAAAATAAAAGTTCATGTTTATGTGTATAATTATTATGTATATATAAATACACACTCCTTCATGTATTTATTTAAGAAATATTTGCATGTATATACTGTATATATACTTTACATATATAAATATAAATATTTTACATATAAATATAACATATTTTTCTTAAATATATACATGCATGTGTGTGTATTTATATATACATAATAATTATACACAGTACACACACATATATTATGTAAACATGAACTTTTGGATGCGATTAATCGATTAACAGCCCTAATAAATATATATATATATATATATATATATATATATATATATATATATATATATATATATATATATATATAGAAGCAAAATATAATTTAGTTTTATTTTGGATGCAATTAATAACGATTAATCGATTTGATAGCACTCATACATGATTTTACATATATTATATAATATTTACACACACATATAAGATATTTTCGCGTACATAATTTTACATATATTATATAATATAATTAATATAATATAGTATAATACAATATAATTAATATAATATAATATAAAGCAAAATATAATTTTTTGATTTTAAAATTTACCTTGACAGGTTTTGTGTGTTTCATCCTAAAAGTCAATAAGAAAATCTTTAACTGTGTCCATCTAACTACAAACATCTCAGTAATAGCAGGTTAACTGGTTTGCATGGGTGAACAGAAGCGTGTTAAGAGATCAGAGTCCTGTGGCTGTAGACTGTCTCTCTCCGGCACGTTACATGAGGTGGTTTTGGCAGATAGTCTCCTAACAGATGCCAAGAACCAAAGCATGCAAACCATGCTGAGGCGACACTTCAGTTAGACATTAACCATTGAGTGCTAATGGAGGACACAGGGATTTTACTCCACAGAAAGGCAACACGCACACTATATATACTTAAACACATGTCATACTTATGGGGCCCTTTGTTATATAATACAAAATATGATGCAATGTGCAACCTCACAGGTCAGCAGCCCTTCTTTACGGTGCCATCCATTCATACCTAAGTTAAAAACTGTTCATCTTGTCAGCGGTCAATCACAGTCTTTCTTTTTTTGGATGGCCAGGTGCAGTTGCCCAGTAAACCAAGGCTGGGCGCTTTATGATTTGCATTGAATGTGTGGCATTAATTTGCACACAGCCACATGCAGTGAAATAATGGAGAGACACAAATAGCATTTGTGATGCTTCCTAAAACAAGCATCACTATCACCTAAAAGTAGCAACTTTTGCACAAACAAGCACTACTAATATTGCCTTTAGAAAATGTAAAAATCTAAGTCTGTTGTTCTGGCTTGTGCTCCCTGGCCAAAGGCCCAGCTGACGGACATCCAAATCTAATACAGGCAGCAGACCCAAAGTACAAGCCTATTCCTGTAAAAAGGAGACGCATACAGTGGGGTCCAAAAGTCGGAGACCACACTGACAATCAAAGTCTAATTCGAGTCTGGGAATAAACAGAACGTTTTAGGATTGAGAAGAACAAAATCTTATGGCATAAAATGAAGAATTATTATTTTGTATTCTGCAAATGACGATTTAAATGTGAATAAATCAATTCGAACACATACACTATATTGCCAAAAGTTTTGGGACGCCTGCCTTTACATGCACATGAACTTTAATGCCATCCCATTCTTAATCCGTAGGGTTTAATATGGAGTTGGCCCACCCCTTGCAGCTATAACAGCTTTAACTCTTCTGGGAAGGCTTTCCACAAGGTTTAGGAGTGTGTTTATGGGAATTTTTGACCATTCTTCTAGAAGCGCATTAGTGAGGTCAGGCACTGATGTTGGACGAGAAGGCCTGGCTCACAGTCTCCGCTCTAATTCATCCCAAAGGTGTTCTATCGGGTTGAGGTCAGGACTGTGCAGGCCAGTCAAGTTCCTCCACACCAAACTCGCTCATCCATGTCTTTATGGATGTTGGAACAGGAAGGGGTCATCCCCAAACTGTTACCACAAAGTTGGGAGCATGAAATTATCCAAAATGTCTTGGTATGCTGAAGCATAAAGAATTCCTTTCACTGGAACTAAGGGGCCAAGCCCAACCCCTGAAAAACAACCCTGCACCATAATCCCCACTCCACCAAACTTTACACTTGGCACAATGCAGTCAGACAAGTACCATTCTCCATGCGCTGACCCCACTCTGTGATTTTACGTGGCCTACCACTTCGTGGCTGAGCACTAACAGTTGACCGTAGAATATTTAGTAGTGAGTAAATTTCACGAATGGACTTATTGAACAGGTGGCAACCTATCACGGTACCACGCTTGAATTCACTGAGCTCCTGAGAGCGACCCATTCTTTCACAAATGTTTGTAGAAGCGTCTGCATGCCTAGTGGGATCTGTCATTCACAAACATGGTTTTTCCTATCACTGCTATGCTGATGACACTCAACTCTACTTCTCATTTCAACCAGATGATCCCACAGTTGGTGTGCGTATTTTAGCCTGCCTGACAGACATTTCTGGTTGGATGAAGGAGCACCACCTTCAACTCAATCTTGCAAAGACAGAACTGCTTGTGGTGTCTAACAACCCAGCACCTCATCAAAATTTCTCCATTCAGCTAGGTTCGTCAACCATAACTCCTTCCAGGACAGCCAGGAACCTTGGAGTTGTGATTGATGATCAGTTAAACTTCACTGACCATATTACTACAACGGCCCGGTCCTGCAGATTTGCGTTATACAACATTAGGAAGATTAGACCCTACCTATCAGAGCAGGCCACACAACTCCTGGTCCAAGCTCTTGTTCTCTCCAGACTGGACTACTGTAATGCTTTTCTAGCGGGCCTTCCGGCATGTACTATCAAACCCTTGCAATTGATCCAGAATGCAGCGGTGAGGGTGGTCTTTAACGAGCCGAAGAGAGCGCACGCCACGCCTCTCTTCATCAGTTTGCACAGTTTGGCTGCCAATAAATGTAAATGTAAATGTAGTGCTTGATTTTAAACACCTGTGGCCATGGAAGTGATTGGGACACCTATTAAATACAGCATATTAAATACAGAATAGAAGCATTTTTATTATCGGTCTCAGACTTTTTGGAGTCGCAAAATCAATTGAAACGCAGATGAAAAAAACTCATTAGGCCAGCATACTTTATATTGCTTCATGAAGTGCATGAATGGGTTTAATTATTATTGATCTATGCTTTCTGCAGGGAAGGAAACTCACCTGATCATCGCCTAATCATCACCTACAACCAGCTGTTGAGAAACGTGTGCCAATGTGCCAATGCATTAAAGTTGTTGGGTAAGAGCGTCGTCCTCCTCTGGCTTTGAGTTTGCTCAGCTTTTCTAGAATGCAAATGCAATATTAGTGCACTCACTCTGAACCTCTGACGTGTGAGTATTTTCACTAATGGTTTCATTTACATTAATGTTTGTTTCTGTGATCCAGGTGTGAAGAAGGGGGACAGAGTCGCTATCTACCTTCCCATGATTCCAGAGCTGGTGTACACGATGCTGGCCTGCGCTAGAATCGGGGCTGTTCACTCAATAGTTGTGAGCAGGTTTAAATTAAAGTCAGCATGAAATGGAAGTTGTGATAATCTTTTCTTCCCTATTATGACATATTTCCGAGTTAAACGCTTCTGGAACAAGAACAAATTCAGGGCGGGGTTTGATTTTGTCTATCAGGAATTGATTGGATGGTTGTGATTTGCTATTGGTCGATCTCATGTGAGTGACAGGTTGTCCCGCCCATACGCTAGTAAACACATCATCAGCAAGAGGGAAGGGAAGTTATTTGAATTAAAAACTAATGATGTGCACAGATTAATCATTTATAATAAATAATGCAATATTCCATAGAAAAACTTGCACATTTGACTTTAAAGGGATATTCTGGGTTTTGTCGAGAATGGTTTGGAGGAGAGTTTAAACTCGGGTCAGTATTTAGCATGGTATCATTAATATGCATGAAATGAGTACAGCCTCATTTACCCTGCCAGGACTATTTCTGCCTGCCAAGCCTCTTTAGCCATGTAAAGGTTATATCTGGAGCTAAAAATAACACATGATTACTTTTTATCAGATATCAAAGCCTATTTTTTTAAACTTGGATGATGACCTCATTCCAGCCAGATTTTTTGTTTTGGAAGCTCAGATATCCAAATTATTATCCACATTTTATAACTGAATTGAATCAATTGAATGTCGAACTGAATTTACACAGTTATTGAACTGAATCAAAACTGACTTGAGCTGAATAATGACCTTTTTTAGAGCTGCTTTACAGCAGAGTTTAAATTTGTCTCATATTTGATCCTTATTTTCCTGTTTAAAGCAGCTTTGAAACAAGCTGGATTGTATAACACGCTATATAAATACAGGCGACTTGACTATTTATCTTGAGAAATTAAGTTAAACGCAGTTGCAGAAGTGTCTAACTCTCTCCTGTCTTCCTCATTTAGTTTGCCGGTTTCTCGTCCGAGTCTCTGTGTGAGAGGATCATGGATGCTCAGTGCAACATCCTGGTAACAGCAGGTAAATATGACACACATATAGGCTAAAGTTCATCTCATGTCTCCTCACGGCATCAGCATCATCTCTCCACACGTTTAGGTCTGTGCTAATGGACGTGTGTTTAGGCTGACTGTATGTTTATTAGGTTTGTTCAGTAAATGAGCTTTTATAGATAAAGCTGGACAGTAACTGATAACCAGAGATAATGTGAAGAGAGATGTGATGTAATGTTTACAACACCGGAAATCCTGTGTAGTCACACTTTTGACTATCAGCAAAGTCTGATTCACATTTCGTTACTTATTCAGGTCAATTAGACAGGAAAAGAATTGACCAGCCAAAGTTAGTTTTGGTGCCGGTAAATAAATACCTATTGTAAATGTTCAGTTCATATTTCAGCCCCAAAAAATTATTTTGTTCATAAACATTTATAATGTTACAAAATATTTCTATTTCAAGTAATTGCTGTTCTCTTCAACTTTCTATTCATCAAAGAATCCTGAAAAAAATGTATTATGGTTTCAAAAATATGAAGCAGCACAACTGTTTTCAACACTGATAATAATCAGAAATGTTTCATGAGCAGCAAGTCAGCATATTAGAATGATTTCTGAAAGTTATATATTCAAATATCTATAACTATAAAATCAAATAAATGCAGCCACTTCAAAAACATTGCAAATCTTATTTTTTTTGTAATAAAAATAAAACATTAACATTTTATTGACCCCCCCAACTTGTGTGTATATATATAATTATGTAAATAAAAATATTGTATTGGAGTAGTTTAGATTACAAAATTACAGTAATGAAAACAATCAAGAAATATAGTGCAAGCAGCAAGCATTTACGACAAAATTCAAAATGGCTGATATGGGAAAACTGAGTGTCGTTTGACTCGGCATACTCTTACGAATCTAAAGAGACCAGTTTTGTGTTATTTTTGGCCAAAGTTATCAGAATCAAAAATAGCCATTTTCCTCACCACTAGGTGGCACTGCGCCGAAACTGTACAGGTAGCCTCAGGTCATGGTTGTCATAACACACACCAAGTTTGGTCAGAATATGCTAAAGCATTGCAGAAATATAGCCTTGCGTTATTTTTTGGGGGCACTTTGTCGAATTCGTTTACGTGTTATTTAAGAACAGTTTGACGAATCAACTTGCATCCCATACATTTTTGTCAAAATGCCGGATAATGTTCAGTTATTAGCATAAACGTGAATGTAAATTTGGACAGTTGGTGGCACTAGAGGGATTGAAATAGATAGAGACTCCAAATTTGCTATAGTGACAGTTTAGACTGTCCTCTATCTGTGTGCCAAATTTCATAACTTTCCTGCAAGCGGTTCTGCCTCAGTATGGGCTGCCATGGCCGCCAAGAAGAAGAAGAAGTAAAAGTATAATAATAAGAATGCCAACGATTACAATAAGTGCCTACGCACCTTCAGTGTTTGGCCCCTAATAATGGGAGTTATTTAGAAGAAAATTAGAGAATAGAAAATAATATTCAAAATATAATTTCTTATTTAATCATCAGAACGATTCACTTGTATATGTTTGTTTCCTAAAAGACTGATAAAATCCTGCGCACCCTGACAGTTTGCATAAAACCAGTCAGCCAATCAGATTAAAGTTTATAATTTTTAAATCCACAACACATCATCTCACTGTCTATGTTTCTGCCTCTCTTTCTCTTCCTATCTCACGTGTTTGCTCTCTCTCTTTGTGTCCTACAGATGGTGTTTACAGAGGTGACAAGCTGATCAATCTGAAGAAGATTGCGTCTGAAGCTCTGCAGCGCTGTAAGGAGAGGTGCGTCCCTGTCTCCTGCTCTGTTTACATGAACATCTCACCCGTCCATTAGAGCCAGAGCCACTCACCCAATCAGAAACTGTCAGGGGTTGCCGGGCAACAGCATGTGAAATGAGACATACGCATCATAGTGCAAACAGAATTCTGTAACGTGGGACTGAATGATGTCATTAATTTGGAACAATAATCATTTATGATCATCAGATGGTATTTTGTCAATAAATGACATAATGCAATGATAAAAACATCTATGCAATGTGTTAAAACACCTCACATCACCTTAGAAACTGCATAGTAACGCCCTGGCAACCATTCACAGCAGCCTAGCATCATCACAACATTTTTTTGACTTTTATCTTCTAATGATCTCTCTCTCCCTTAGCATGGCCTTGTCTGTTCAGAAGTGTGTGGTGGTCAGACATCATGCCTTCATAACAAACAGTGATGCCTCCAACAAACTACAGGTTGGTCAAAAGGTTGATTTTGTATGGACTTTACTAGCAGGAAAAATGACCATGCATTTTTGTTGTATGGAAAGCAGCAGTTTGAAGAGCTGCACGATTCTGGATAAATTGAGAATCAAAGTTGTTTTAGAGATCAAAATATCATGCAATATATCAGAGGTTCTGACAAAATGTTAATGGCTGCAGTCTATTTAGAATGTTTAATCAATTTGAATGAATTATTTTTTTTAAATCGGTTTGAATGAATGATTCAAAGACTCACTCATAAAGACTTCACTTGTTTCATTACTGGATGAATCAGTGTTTTTGAATGAATCTCTTGAATGAATGATTCAAAGACTCACTCATAAAGACTTCACTTGTTTCATTACTGGATGAATCAGTGTTTTTGAACAAATCTCTTGAGTGAATGATTCAATGACTCACTCATGAAGACTTAATTTGTTTCATTTCTGGATGAATCAGTGTTTTTGAATGAGTCTCTTGAATGAATGATTCAATGACTCACTCATAAAGACTGCACTTGTTTCATTACTGGATGAATCAGTGTTTTTGAACAAGTCTCTTGAGTGAATGATTCAATGACTCACTCATGAAGACTTAATTTGTTTCATTTCTGGATGAATCAGTGTTTTTGAATGAGTCTCTTGAATGAATGATTCAATGACTCACTCATAAAGACTTCACTTGTTTCATTACTGGATGAATCAGTGTTTTTGAACGAATCTCTTGAATTAATGATTCAATGACTCACTCATAAAGACTTGTTTCATTACTGGATGAATCAGTGTTTTTGAACGAATCTCTTGAGTGAATGATTCAATGACTCACTCATAAAGACTTCACTTGTTTCATTACTGGATGAATCAGTGTTTTTGAACGAATCTCTTGAATTAATGATTCAATGACTCACTCATAAAGACTTGTTTCATTACTGGATGAATCAGTGTTTTTGAACGAATCTCTTGAGTGAATGATTCAATGACTCACTCATAAAGACTTCACTTATTTCATTACTAGATGAATCTGTGTTTTTGAATGAATCTCTTGAATTAATGATTCAATGACTCACTCATAAAGACTTAATTTCTTTCATTTCTGGATGAATCAGTGTTTTTGAACGAATCTCTTGAATGAATGATTCAATGACTCACTCATAAAGACTTCACTTATTTCATTACTAGATGAATCAGTGTTTTTGAATGAATCTCTTGAGTGAATGATTCAATGACTCACTTATAAAGACTTAATTTGTTTCATTTCTGGATGAATCAGTGTTTTTGAACAAATCTCTTGAATGAATGATTCAATGACTCACTCATAAAGACTTGTTTCATTTCTGGATGAATCAGTGTTTTTGAACGAATCTCTTGAATGAATGATTCAATGACTCACTCATAAAGACTTCGCTTATTTCATTACTAGATGAATCAGTGTTTTTGAATGAATCTCTTGAGTGAATGATTCAATGACTCACTCATAAAGACTTAATTTGTTTCATTTCTGGATGAATCAGTGTTTTTGAATGAATCTCTTGAATGAATGATTCAATGACTCACTCATAAAGACTTCGCTTATTTCATTACTAGATGAATCAGTGTTTTTGAACGAATCTCTTGAATGAATGATTCAATGACTCACTCATAAAGACTTATTTCATTACTGGATGAATCAGTGTTTTTGAATGAATCTCTTGAGTGAATGATTCAATGACTCACTCATAAAGACTTAATTTGTTTCATTTCTGGATGAATCAGTGTTTTTGAACGAATCTCTTGAATGAATGATTCAATGACTCACTCATAAAGACTTTGCTTATTTCATTACTAGATGAATCAGTGTTTTTGAATGAATCTCTTGAGTGAATGATTCAATGACTCACTCATAAAGACTTAATTTGTTTCATTTCTGGATGAATCAGTGTTTTTGAATGAATCTCTTGAGTGAATGATTCAATGACTCACTCATAAAGACTTAATTTGTTTCATTTCTGGATGAATCAGTGTTTTTGAACGAATCTCTTGAATGAATGATTCAATGACTCACTCATAAAGACTTCACTTGTTTCATTACTGGATAAATCAGTTTTTTTGAATGAATCTTGAATTCATTATTCAATGACATACATTTTTAAGTAATCAATACAATCCTTGTTTGAAGTGCCAGGTTACAGTACTGTTAAAAGAATCTACTCTATTTTGATCACTACCGTAGACATCAATGAAAAGCTATTGTTACGTTTCAGTACGTATTACGTATCCAACTTTTATCCCAGTACTTCTGTGATTATTTGAATGATTTTAAATAGGATACTGTGTGGTTAAAAAGACTGTTTGTGACGCTGTTTCGTACATGATAACTGCTCTCTCTGGGTCAGCGGCAGCGCCAAAGCAGATTTGAACGTGATTTTGTCAAAGGTTTAATAGACATAGTCATTTAGGAATGAGAATGCGTGTGTGTTTGAATCAAGATCATGGCCATATTCCAGGATGACAATGTTAAGATTCGTCAGATTGTGAAACAATGGTTAGGAGGAGCATGAAGAATCATTTCCACACATGAATTGACACCTCTGAGTCCAGACCTTAAATTCATTGAAAGTCTTTGGGATGTGCTGGAGGAGACTTTACAGAGTGATGGACTCTTGCATTGGCAATACAAGATCTTGACCAAAAACTGATGCACCTCTTGATGGAAATAACATCATAATTATCTCATTCAAGAGGCGCATCAATTTTTGAAAATCCAAACCGCGGTACTGTTCAGAAGTTTGGGGTCACAAAGATTTTTTTATAAACAATTTTCTTTTGTGCTTGTATATGCTCCAGACCCCATGGGATGAATCATGTGACACTTGGTGGGATGATCTGATGGACGGTGTGTCAGACGAGTGTGAGCCAGAGTGGATGGACTCAGAAGATCCTCTCTTCATACTTTACACCAGCGGCTCGACCGGAAAACCCAAGGCAAGTGATCTCTCACCTACATATTTATATACATACATGCACTACAGTTCAAAAGTTTGGGGTCTCTAAGATTTTAGATAAAGATGTTTATAATGTTACAAAAGATTTCTGTTTCAATTAAATGCTGTTCTTTTGAACTTTCGATTCATCAAAGAATCCTAAAAAAAAATGTATCACGGTTTCCACTAAATTATGAAGCAGCACAAATGTGTTCAACATTGATAATAATCATAAATGTTTCTTGAGTATCAAATCATCATATTCGACTGAAGGATCATGTGACACTGAAGACTGGAGTAATGATGCTGAGAATACAGCTTTGATCACAGAAATGAATTACATTTTAACATATATTACAATAGAAACGGTTATTTAAAATTATAATAATATTTCACAACATTATTGTTTTTACTGTATTTTTGATCAAATAAATGCAGCCTTGGTGAGCAGAAGAGACTAATAAAAAAAATCTTACTGACCCCAAATGGTAGTGTACATACACAAACACACAAAATTCAGAATAAAAAAAAAGCAAATTAATAAATGCAATGTGCATTAAGATCATTATGTTGTTCAGAATGGCATACTAATTGTGGCATTATACTGTTAATATGTTCAGCAGCTTGTACTGCTTCACATACTTTATAAAAAATGTTAGGCAGCATACAGTATATACTGCACAGTGTGCACTAAGTAGTATGTTAGTGTTCCATCACAAGTGTTTGTTCCATTGATTGGTTCCTGTACAGGGGGTCGTCCACACCGTCACTGGCTATATGCTCTACACATCACTGACCTTCAAATATGTGTTCGATTATCACCATGATGACGTTTACTGGTGCACTGCAGACATTGGCTGGATAACAGGCCACTCCTACATCACGTACGGCCCGTTAGCCAATGGCGCGACCAGTGTGCTCGTAAGTTCTGCAGCTGAAATATAATGCAGAATATAAACTGGACAATTCCAAATTGTTTCAGCATTTTTTTAGCATAGCGTTTCCTGTCATTTAAAAATATTTGCAATCAGTTTGTTCTAATATTTATAATTTAACAACAAACTGAGTGTGAAGTGATTTGGTGTGTGTGTGTGTAGTTTGAAGGTGTGCCGGTTTACCCTCATGTGGGCAGACTGTGGGAGATCATTGAGAAGTACGGAGTCTCCAAGTTCTACACTGCACCCACTGCTATAAGACTACTGATGAAATACGGGAGAGAACCATTGCAGCGGTGAGCACACACGCACGCACGCACACACACACATGTACTTAGCTAGTTTGGAACAACTATTGATTTCATATACAGCTAATTATAAATTCTATAACCTAACCCTAACAGAAAACTTAATGCTTTTTTAGATTTTAGTAAAAAAATATAATAATAATAATAATAATAATACAACACACACACACACAGACACAGAGAAAAACAAACACACACACACACAGTGGTGGTTTTACTGGTCAGCAGCTGCTATCTCATGACTGCCCTCCAGGGGGCGCTGGAGGCCTCAGAAAGCCAAATCCTCCATTGAGCCACATTCAAATCTCTGATTGTTTATTTGGCTTATTGGATATATTGGAAGTAATTGTTGTTTAAAACTACTTTATGTGAAATAAGTATTTTCATAACAACTGTTGCTGGTCTTATGGTATATGATTCATTAGTGCATGTAATATGGAAGACACATTTGATTATGTCTTTATAACATTTCATTAAAAATTCCCAATTCCCAAGTACCACTCTACATTTATCTTGTGAATATTCAAATTTACTCTCATCACATTATGGCCGTATAATGGGTTGAGAGCATCACAATGTCTACAGCAGGTCTAGTCCTGGTTCGATCTGGTACAGATGTTGTTAAATGGCTCAGTGGTGTTGAACTCACACACTCAAGAGTCTCACACATTTCTCAGTGTTGTGACAGTGTTCACAGGGAGCGTTTACAAAGGTAATATCAAAGGTTGTTAGCTCCACCTACTGGACAAAAATATTTTTTAAATGATCTTACCATCTATATAATGCACAGTTTGTGCTCATTTGTGCTACAGACATGCATATATAACATTTTCTTTGCTTTGCTGTATGTATTTAAATATATGAGGGATATTTGTTTTTAAAGAGCCTACAAAATATAAAGAAAACATTTTATATATATATTTTAAATATTTTAAATATGAAGGAAGAACAAAACACCAAACTACACACAAAAAAGCAGAAGAAAAAAAACTCTCAGGAAAAAGCATGCACTGACTATAACTTACACAGTTATTCATAATTTGTTGGTTCTCTCTTGTTTTTGCATGTGTTTCGAATTTTTTGCAGCCTAGCCAAAAAATTATGTACGCAAAATTTGGCAATATGCTTACAAAACTTTTTTTATTTTTAAAAATAACCATTTTTAATGATATTTGAATTTGAAGGGTGATGTTAATTATATATATAATTACAATATATATATATAATTTACCCATTTTATTTAAAATTAGGGCCCTATGATTTCCGCGATGCAGAAAACATGTACAGAATAGCAGAATCCACTCATAAAAATGGAATTTACTGTATAATGTGGAATTTGTCAACTTTTGGATGAACAAATCAAAAGTAGGAGGGGTCAGTGCACTTAAAGGGACAGTTCACCCAAAAATGTTAATTCTGTCATAATTTACTCACCCTCATGTGAGTAAATAGTTTACCTAAAAATGGAAAACAGAGATTGGTAAAAAAAAATAAAATGGAATCTGAGAAAAAATATAGCGCATTTCATAGGGCCCTAAAATTTTTTTTGTTAAACTTTTAATAAATTGCTGTTAAATTGTATATGTTTCATGATTTCAATCATTTAGACATGCTTATTGACTAATACAATTTAATTGAACCATTAAAACGGAAAACCAAAAAATAAATAAAATTGATTTCATGGGGCTCTAAATTAAATTGAAAAAAAAAATCCTTCCTCAGGATTTTTGTTTTCCAGTACAAATATCTAAACATCCTTAAATCAAGATACATTTACTTGAGATGCAAAATGAATAAATTAAGTCTTGTTTTGTGAGAACTAGATTAAGTGAGTTTATGCTAAAAACAAGTATTTATATATTATTTATATATTGTTTTTCCAATTATATTAGTATTGTACATATATTGTTTTTGTAGAAAACTAGTTCTGTTATGTAAGCTGTTTCTGTCTCTCTCAGGTATGACCTGTCCAGTTTGCGTGTGTTGGGTACGGTTGGTGAACCCATAAACCCGGAGGCTTGGCTTTGGTATTATGATGTTGTGGGTCAGCAGCGCTGTCCGGTTATCGACACCTTCTGGCAAACAGAGACGGTAAAACATTTACAACAATCAAAACCAGCCGAGGCACACACTGATCAAGTTTGCTGATCCAAAGTTGCATAAAAAAATCTACATCAAGTGACTTATTGCTTGTATAAAATGTCTGCATAAAAGACACCAATGCTCCATTAATAATTGATAAGTTAAACTCAGTTTGTTCCGGCAGGGCGGCCATGTTTTGACCCCTCTTCCAGCTGCCACACCACTGAAGCCTGGATCTGCCGTGAGTCTCCTTAAATTCACCTTCAGTTCTTACACCTTACATCCGTCTTGATGACAGTTAAAAACAGGAATGGATGTCTGATATGAGTGTCATCTCTATGCAGACATGCCCGTTTTTTGGAGTCCAGCCTGCCATTCTCAATGAACACGGAGAGGAATTAGAAGGGGAGGCGGAGGGATACCTGGTGAGATTTACATCCTAGTTTTAGATTGGTTAAGAAGAATCGGATGGTGTTCCCAACCCATTCTATTCACAATAAAGATCAAGATGTGGTGCATCATGTTTTTTCCATTTTTCCATTAGTTTAGTCTTAGAGATTTGTGTCTCAGGTTTTCCGGAAGCCCTGGCCGGGAATCATGAGGGGTGTGTACGGGAATCAGGAGCGCTTCGAGAGCACCTACTTCCGAAAATTCCCAGGATTTTATGTTACAGGAGATGGTAATGCAGCAACACATCCACTACATAACCAGTGTTGGTTTATAGAATTTTTATAGTTAGAATTATAGAATACTTTTTTAGAACTTTTCCTCACATCGTTAAAATGAGGCGCTTTTTCTTCCAGCAAAAGCAACAACAATAAAAACAATAACTCTGGTATTATCATGTTACTTTATACATTTATTCCAAAAAGCAAAGAGATTAAAATCTAATCTAAGTGACAAATTTTGATACATATGGAGTTGTGTGGTACTATTTCTTATCTCAATTAAAGAAACGGAAGTTGCAATAGTCTTTTCTTCTCTATTGTGATGTATATCCGAGTTAAACGCTTCTAGAACAAGAACAAATGTAGGGTGGGGCTTGAATTTGTCCATAAGGAATTATTGGTTTGCTATTGGTCGATCTTATGTGAGTGACAGGTTGCCCCGCCCTCTTCATTAGAGAAGAGAAGTTATTTTGAATAATAAAAAAGATGTTATAAGACGAAATTCGAAAGGTAATGCGTTCCTTTACATGTTACATCCAAATATCAGCCTAATTGAGTAACATGCAATTGCTTCATATGTTTTAATACATTACCGGTGTAGTGCCGAATTATGTGACCCTAGTAGGCACTGTAGTGATGGTAGGGTTAGGATTAGGATTGGGATTAGGAGTAGGTTGGATTAGCGCAATACAGCAGCGTCACCAAACTCCAGCAGAGATTGGCCTGTTGCTGTATGGTGTTACTGCACGCGGACAGTACTGTTACTCAGTGTCCTTGTGTCCTCAGGCTGCAGGCGGGACAAGGACGGATATTACTGGATCACCGGCCGGATCGACGACATGCTGAATGTCTCTGGTGAGACCTTGAGCGATGCTGTTTCAGTGCTGCCACCTGCTGCTTAGAAATGCCATTTTTTATTCCTTTCTCTTAATGACAACATTGAAATGGGGTAAAAAAGTAAATAGGGTTAGTGAACTTTAAGGGTACTAGATTGCATATATTTTTGTATTATTCATTATTTTCAATCCTGCATAGTATATATATATATATATATATCTATATATATATATCTATATATATATATATATATATATATCTATATATATATATATATATATATATATATATATATAAAGAGGAAACTGCAATTAAATGCAAAAAAGGATCTGTAAAAGTTAAACTAGAAAAATATTTACAAAATGTATCACCTCTATATATAAGAAGTCTCTGATGCTCTCTGATGCTTACCAATTATATTTGATCAAAAATACAATAAAAACAGTAATATTGTGAAATATTATTACAATTTAAAATAAGCATTTTCTATTTGAATATATATTAAAATGTAATTTATTTCTGTGATCAAAGCTGTATTTTCAGCATCATTCCTCCAGTCTTCAGTGTCACATGATCCTTCAGAAATCAGTCTAATATGATGATTTGATACTCAAGAAATTATTATATTAGTGTTGAAAACAGTTGTGATGCTTCATATTTTTGTGGGAAATATTTTTTTTTAGGATTCTTTAATGAATAGAAAGTTTAAAAGAACAGCATTTATTTAAAATACAATCTATAAATGTAATTTTAATGCATCCTTGCAGAATAAAAGTGAATTCACTGACCCCAAACTTTTGAACGGTAGTGTTTACAGCCGTCCCGTCTCTCTCTCAGGTCATCTGTTGAGCACAGCTGAAGTAGAGGCGGCTCTGTCCGAACACCCATCAGTCACTGAAGCTGCAGTCGTCAGTCGGCCTCATGCGGTGAAGGGAGAGTGTCTGTACTGCTTCATCACGCTGAAAGAGCACAAAGAGTTCAACCGCACGCTGACGGACGAACTGAAGAGAAAAGGTCAGAGGATCAGATTAAACACGGTTATACTACAGGGCTGTTGAATGGTTGACGGACGTTCTAAGGTGTGCAATTATT
The DNA here is from genome assembly GCA_039654625.1 of Rhinogobio ventralis. Lineage (NCBI taxonomy): Eukaryota > Metazoa > Chordata > Actinopteri > Cypriniformes > Gobionidae > Rhinogobio > Rhinogobio ventralis. The sequence continues at coordinate 3,571,727 of CM077200.1, read as the reverse complement.
TTCAGGGAAACGCACTGCTAAAGTAGTTCCAGCAGTTCTTGACCGCATTACAGTTCCATATCACTCTGTCAAATGATTTCAGTTATTTCAAAGGTCCTTACAGCCGACAACAGCAAAAGAACCAAAACACACAGCGACACTGACAGAGCAAATAAATATAACAATAGGATAAAAACTAATTATTTACAATTATTTGCCACAAAATTACGTTTTATTATGTACGGACAACTCAAGCGACCACACACACACACACAGTACGGACACACACTCGCACAGAAACGTTGTCAGCGCTGCTCTGATGAGTTTATCAGTAAAATAGTTTAATAGCAACTTAAAAGCTACATGACATTTCTCACTAGCGAGGTAATAACGGCGCTGTTCTTGAAGCAGATAAACTTACAGTTTCACTATTAGTAGAGACGCTGCTGCCGAACACTGAGAGACACACAGACTCATTCACACACACTTAATCTCTCTCTCTCCATCTCTCTCTCTCTCTCTCTAATAATTGTATTAATAACTGCATTAATAATTGCATTAATCTGCTATCTGTAAGGACATTTGAAATAACTGAAATCATTTGGTGGAGTGATATGGAACTGTAATGCGGTCAAAACCTGCCTGGAACTACTTTAGCTGTGCATTTCCCTGGAAATCTTAGAACGTTCTTCAACCAATTGGATTCAAGCATTCAACTGCCCTGTAGTGTAATCACTGATAATTGACCATTCAAAAAAAGACCCGCCCCCTTTAGTTACTGTTGCTATGTCCGACAAACCATGGCGCTCTCATGCCACACGTTCTCACGCAGTGAAAAATACATTGCGGAGCAAATAGGACACTGGCAACGCGCCGACAGACAGGACAGAGTAGGTTTCTTTTGATATGAAACAAATTTCAAATTTTGTCACTTTTTTAAAGAACCGTTTTGTGGCTCTTTAATGTGTCGTGACAGATCGTTGTAGCGCCTCAGTTAAAGCTGCTCGTGAACTGATCATCTCTTACTTTTAGTTAATTTATAGCATCAAATAAACGTAAATGAACATCAGAATTAATGTTTCAACTGCGGAAAGACGTCAATACACACCGTTTTTCAAGTTCAAGTCCAACGGCGTTACTCTACAAACTCCACAGACTGCTTTGTCGGACAAAATGGCGGATTCGGCAGATCGCCTGTCAATCAAACTCCCGGTGAAGGGTGAATTGTCCTCACTGATGCCTTCACAAGTGCTGAAGCCTCCGTTACGAGGCTTGGGATGAGATGCGCAAGAAATTAGTCCTGCACACAAGAGCGTTTTAAGGACAAAACCTGACCAATGTCTTGAAATACATCATCTGAACAATGAGTTGAGGTGTGGTAACTGTAGTATAAGTGGATTAATTGACGACGGGCCATTATTAGAAAATAATGCACACCCGAGGTGTAACGACTAATAATTCAACGGCCCGGAGTCAATTATTCCTTACATAGAAAATACAATATGAATCTATTTCACACTTTCTCACTTTCTTCTGTGTGGATGGTTTTGTCGTTCAGTGAGGGAGAAGATCGGACCAATAGCCACCCCAGATTTCATCCAGAATGCTCCAGGGCTTCCCAAAACACGTTCAGGTACTGGGATCATTCTCAATTCTTCCTTGCATTTGCTCCTGAAACTCAAGGCTTTCTCCCGTCCGGCAGGTAAGATCATGCGGCGAGTTCTGCGACAGATCGCACGCAACGAGAAAGATCTGGGTGACCTCTCAACCCTGGCCGACCCCAAGGTCGTGGAGGTGCTGTTCAGCCAAAGATGTGAGGCGGCGGCGTGAGCGTGGGACACCGCGGTCGCCCTGTGTGCAGACTTTGGGTTTGGGCTCAGAACCGGCGCTGGTTCTCCTGGATCAGACCTGAAGGGTGTAACTCTGCCCATAATTCAGGTCAAACAAACAAAAATGGAAAAAAAAAGTCACGAAAGCTCACCTCAGGACACTAAACTTAAAAGTTTTTATATTCTTTTGTGATGTTTTACAGTGCCAAGAGTATTTGCCCCAACCTGATTTTCTTTTTTGGATTTAATTCATTAATAATTGCAGTTTCTCCACTGAATTAAAAATGCTAACGACTTTTTAAATCATGCTAGCAACATGCTAATCATGCTAGCAACATACTAACAATGTGCTAAATAATGTTAACATGTTAAATCATCCTAGCAAACATAACTCGTTAACATGTTAAAACATGTTAGCAAAATGCTAACAACATGTTAGCAAAATGCTAACAACATGTTAGCAATATGGTAAATATTTTGCTAACATGTTAAATCATGGTAGCAACATATTAAAAATGTTAGAATATGATAAGTCATGTTAGCAACATGCTAACAACATGTTAAATAATGTTAACAGCATGCTAATCATGTTTGCAATGTGTTATAAACATGCTAAAACAAGTTAGTAATGTGATAAATAAATCTAACACCTCTGGCTTGCTCAGTTGGGGACACTAAATTTTCAAATAAATATCCAAATAAATGTAATTACTAAACTAAATTATATCAACTACATTACTTGAATATATATGATAATTGAAATGAGCTGATGACATCACCGTTTTCTCCAGAGCGGCTGTACAGCCGAATCAAATTCTGTTCATTATTTTCCTGTTTAACACTGTGAAGCTGCTTTGAAACAATCTGCATTGTAAAAAGCGCTATATAAATAAAGTTGACTTGACTTGACTTGAACATGTTAAATCATGCTAGCAACATGCTAACAACATGCAAATCATGCTAGCAATATGGTAAATTGTGTTAGCAACACGCTAACGTGTTAAATCATGCTAACAGCATGCTAATAAAAAAACATGTTAAATCGACATACTAACATGTTAAATCATGTTAGCAACATGTAAAAAATGCTAGCAATATGCTAAATCATGTTAGCAACATGCTAATCATTTTCACGATGTATTAGCAAAATGCTAACCATGCTAACAACTAGGCTTGCTGCGATTAGTTGGTGTTGCCGGTGTTCAGGTGAAATACCGGTTACATCACTTGCCCACCGCAGCACCGCCCCCACCGTCGTGTTAATTTTTATAGTAATTACATAATTTAGTTCAGTTAGAGAACAGACACTACAATTAAAAACTGAACGTGTCTTCTCAATACAGCGTGAGCCGAACGAGAGTCACCGCACAAACTCAGCAGGAGTCAGATCTCATTCATCACGAGAGCGAAGAGCTGACAGACGAGATGATCGCGGAAGATCTGGTTTCAAAGCGAAATGTAAAAGCGCCTATTTAAGTGAGTTTGTCATTGTACTGTTTTGTTGTTGAGTTTTTCATTAGGAATAATAGGCTAATGAACCCACAATTCAAACAACACGCCCCCGAATTTCATACTAAACTAAAATGAGCACGGCCGCCCGGCATTCATTCACGGCCTCACAGTCATTCACGGTGCGTGTCCAGTCTGGCGCTTTTCAGTTCATGCCTACGGAAGCTTAACTTTCATAGGAATTCATTGGAAACACTCGCTTTGCTCCACACCGCTCCGTTATGAATGCCCGAGCGGGCGTGCGCATTTTACTTTCGGTTTAAAATTTGCGATTTAAAAAAAGCCCCTGCCAGTGATGCCGGTTTTATTGGTGTTGTCACACGTCGATTAACCGGTGGGAAAATTTCCTCACCGTCACATCCCTACTAACAACATTTCATATCACTAAAACCAATTATAGACAAGGGGAATGTAAAAACACTTCATTATTTCATTGTCTGCAACCCGTTTGTTTCGTGTTTTTGAGATTTTTCTAATTTAGTTTTATTTGATATTAAACAATTGTGTGCAATACAAGAGGAAAACATGACATACTCTTTCATGGCATCTTGTCCTAGATGAGTAAGATCTTACTAACCAGTTGTTACCTAATGTTACTTTGACAAACAGTTATTTTATTTTATTTGAACTAGTTTAACAATAATAATTACACATATTGTTCTGTTTATGTTTTTATGAAATAAAACCTATCTGATAAGGTCTCTCAGTTATTTGCATTCATTAAAAGCTGTTTATCTATGTTGAAATATGTAGCTCATATTTCAACAAATATACATTTATGGCTATTAATATTTTTATTATGACATTGCTTTATGACAATCACCTTAAAATCTCATTATTTTTATTTTATTTTATTTATTTTAGTTAAAAATCGTGTCAGTGTTTTGCATAAAGTTGTGGCTTAACTGGCATAAAAATAATGTTATCAGTAGATTTGAAGGAAAACATGATATGAGCTACTCAAACACAGAAGAGCACCTCAAATATCATCACACCAGTTTTTAACATTTCACTTCATTTGTGAGGTCGTTTGAATAATTTGGCCCTTACAATTAGCCAAACACGCATACATACACACGCACACAAACGTTTGGTTTCCAACTTTTCCATGTTTTATGGGGACTTTTCATAGACATAATGATTGTTATACTGTACAAACTGTATATTTTTTACCTAACTTTTAAACCTACCCATCACATAAAACTGCATTTTTACATTTTCAAAAAAACACCACTTTAGTATGAGATATATAGCTGTTATCCTCACGGGGACCAAAAAATTTCCCCACAAGGACAAGGATTTCAGATATTGGCAATCTTTGCGGGCCACTCATCAATCGGGCCACACACACACAAATACACTAATGCACACACAAATACACACACACATAAATATACACGCGCATACACGCACACACGTACACACACACATACAAATACACACACACCTAAATACATACACAAACACACACACACACATATGAATACATACACACACACACAAGTACAAACACACATATAAATACACACACCCATAAACATACACACACATATAAATACACACACATGCACACACACACCCATAAACATAAACATACACAAACATATAAATACACGCACACACATACATACACAGACACAAATACACACATACACATAAACATACTCACACATACATACACACACACACACACACATACATACACACACGTACTCACACACACAATCCCCCTCATGTCTCAATGAGAATAACACAAACTTATTGAGCACTTCTGTCCTGTTGCGTTTTGCTTAAATCGTTTTGTTATAAGTGCATGTTTGCAGGCAGTGGAAGATTATTTCCATGTTCTTTATCAAATTATCATTTTGTTCTGATCGGATCATCTTCCTCTTCCTGTTCTAGCTCCATCACAACAGATGCGTCCAGGCAGAAGAGCTTAAAGAATCATATGATTGAAATAAGATCTGAAAGTCTTTTCTGAAGGGTTTTGCATCATAACATAACTTTAGTGTTAAACCATCGTTATATTGGACTGTTGTTATGTAATGTAGGATTTATCAGAAACATTTTCTTGATATTCTGGAGGGATATATATATTTGCTGTAGTGGTATTGTTACCATGACAACAGAGTCTTGGCAGGTCTCTTCATCTTAACAAGAGCGTGCAAAGGTTTAGCAGCCCAACAATGACCGAGCCATCTGCCAGTCACACACACACACACACACACACACACAGTCCTGCAAGACTCGAGTCTTCTAGCCCTTCACCTTCAGCTGGGAGAAGAACAAACATGACAGGCAGACAGACATACAGAAAGATAGACGGACGGACAGATAGATAGATAGATAGATAGATAGATAGCCGTCTGCAGTCAGACTCACGGATCTAATCACTTATTTAATTACAGATTCCACACAGATTGGATTAATGTTTGAGAGCAGAACACAGAGATGTTCACAGGCTGCTGTTCTGTAAGTTTAGCCATTGAAACCCATTAAGATGATGATGAAGATTAGCTGAGACAGCAATGAAAGTGTTGACCACTCACATTCATTCATGTGTCCCTGCGGATCTGAAACACGGACGGGACAATTAGATAAACATAGGGATTTATGTGAATGAGATCATAGTAATTTCCTTATCAGGACCCAAGGGTCACGCACAGCCTCAGATGAGATCTCAGATCCATTTCCACATCAGTCTGCAGTGTTATTAGCGTTAAGACATTAACTCATTAGTAAGGCAAGCATCACAACTATTGCACAAAAAATCGGACACATTTAAAACAAAGATTCAACAGATTGTTCAAAATCAAGATCAGCGGTAGGAATATTATATAATATCAGAAATATCTTAATGTTTACATGTAATTTTTGTCACTGACGGTCTCACTTTCACTGAGCTTCATCTCATCCCATCGTCATAATCTTCACAAATGATCACAACTTTTTATGAATTTTGAAGGCAATAAATCCACAACCATCATATATGAGATCTTGTTAACGTCTCAGTTGTCTCTCCTATAGGGTTAAATAAAGGGCTAAAATCTCATGAGCAATGAAAGAGCAACATCTGAGTATCTCCAAACTCACAGTCATTATGTTTCACTGTCAGTGAACTACAGAGAGTAATCAATGACTGCTCTAGTGTTGTTTGATGGTAATCATAACTGTATTCATACACATATTGATTTCCTTTACATTCTGAGCTTTGAAGACATTCACGGTCTCAAACCTAATTTCTGGCAAAATATTCTTCATCTTGAAACTGAAATGAAATTCAGCAGGGGATGAGCGATTCAATCAGAACAGCAATTCAAACTGTTCAACAATCTCTCTTCTAAGATTGTATGTATTACATAATGCAGCGTTCTGGAATACTGGATTGTGATTGGTTAATCACAGAACTGTGTACTCCTATAACTGTGCTGTGGAGCACTCTCTTTCTCACATAATAAAATAATAAAGAAATCATTTCCATGTATTGATTTAGTTGGCAAATAGCTGTGTAATAAGTGAGATAATGTCTTGTCAGCCCAGTCATTAATTAAAGCAATAAGCCCCAAGAACGAAGCCGTGGTTTACAGTGAACTTATAGTCAATGATAATCTGCACACTGCCACTGCTGCTCCCAAAGATTTATTTAAAAAGAAGCAACGTTTCCACCCAAAGGGTCTTCGTCAGGCAAACAACAAGCACAAAAAAGGTACAATTTATATCAGTGTGAACCATCACACCTGACCTCATTAGTGAACTAATTACCCAATCATCCAATGCAACAGCATCAAAACGAATGAAAAAAACAAAAAAACATTTACAATAAAGCATAAATCAACAGAAAAATAAATTACAAACCCAAATAACCAATATAATATAAACAGAATTAAATATGAAAAAATATAATATGAAAATTGTGCATACTAACAAATTAAACAAATATAGTAAATATCAAAACAGAAAGAAAAATAAATTATATATATATATATTTATAAAATAAAAAATAAAATAAATATATATTTGTCAGTATGTAAAATTTTTTCATATTATATATTTTTTTCATATTTCATTATATTAAATTCTGTTTATATATTGGTTATTTGGATTTATTTTTCTTTTGATTTATGCTTTATTGTAATATATATATACACTCACCTAAAGGATTATTAGGAACACCATACTAATACTGTGTTTGACCCCCTTTCGCCTTCAGAACTGCCTTAATTCTACGTGGCATTGATTCAACAAGGTGCTGAAAGCATTCTTTAGAAATGTTGGCCCATATTGATAGGATAGCATCTTGCAGTTGATGGAGATTTGTGGGATGCACATCCAGGGCACGAAGCTCCCGTTCCACCACATCCCAAAGATGCTCTATTGGGTTGAGATCTGGTGACTGTGGGGGCCATTTTAGTACAGTGAACTCACTGTCATGTTCAAGAAACCAATTTGAAATGATTGGAGCTTTGTGACATGGTGCATTATCCTGCTGGAAGTAGCCATCAGAGGATGGGTACATGGTGGTCATAAAGGGATGGACATGGTCAGAAACAATGCTCAGGTAGGCCGTGGCATTTAAACGATGCCCAATTGGCACTAAGGGGCCTAAAGTGTGCCAAGAAAACATCCCCCACACCATTACACCACCACCACCAGCCTGCACAGTGGTAACAAGGCATGATGGATCCATGTTCTCATTCTGTTTACGCCAAATTCTGAATCTACCATCTGAATGTCTCAACAGAAATCGAGACTCATCAGACCAGGCAACATTTTTCCAGTCTTCAACTGTCCAATTTTGGTGAGCTCGTGCAAATTGTAGCCTCTTTTTCCTATTTGTAGTGGAGATGAGTGGTACCCGGTGGGGTCTTCTGCTGTTGTAGCCCATCCGCCTCAAGGTTGTGCGTGTTGTGGCTTCACAAATGCTTTGCTGCATACCTCGGTTGTAACAATATATATATATACATTTTGAAAATAAAAAATATAAACGAGGCTCAAACATGCATTTAAGCAAGTTTATTTTAGTAGCCTACTTCCGTCAGTGAAACAACATACTATACAGCCTGTAAAACATTTCAATAAATATCACTAAATAATGGTAATACAAATAATATGTTAAATATTAGTTTAAAAAAAAAATTCGTTTTATGTTTCCCCACAGAGGTGCGTCATATGCCGCTTTGCGCTGAAAGGGATGTGGGACTTATCTTCATGTTTTCTCCTGATGTTCCAAAATTGACACGTGTAGTAAAAGGTGTGAAGAACGAAATTATCTTCCGCAGGGTCGAGAACAGGCTTTGTTTGATTATGCGCTGCGAGAGAAAGCGAAACTAAAAATCTGCGGCGTGTATGAAATGCGCTACAGCTACACATAAACTTGAAGTCTAATAACAAGCACAAACTGTGTTAAATAGAACTTGAATTAAAATTTATCTGTCCTACACCGTTTTCTACTTTACCACAGTAAATGATGCGCATACTCCTAATTTTAAAAGCAAACAAAAAGGAAGAAACGTTTAATCCCCTGTGAGAGACATAAAGATTTGGGAACATAAATAAGAGATTCCATGTCCAGTAGAATAAAATGGAGTAAGCCTATTGTTAAATTTGTGTAATTTTTTTTAATTTTTAATTTTTTAATAAAGCTTTGTGCTTCACTCGTGTCATAATATTCACGTAAAACAGCATTCACATACAAAATTAAAAAAAAAACCACCGCGGTTTACCGGCACAGCCTCTGCTTGCCAGCACCCTGAAGAAGCATCTTAAAGTAAGTTTTTTTAAATTAGCCAGGCGTAGTCGTCTTCTGTAGTTTTACTGGTCACCTTGCTATAGTTGTATAACTACCTGCTTAGTTGACGTGTGACTTTACATTCTCCTATGTGCTGATTTACTAGCCCCAGGCGGTTGAAAGACTGACTAGCCCCGTTTGACATGCTAGCTAACGTTAGCTGAATATTTTATAATATATGTTTAGTAAGCAGGATTTGATGGCCGCATTCCTACACTTATAAGATGCAATTCAATGTGGAAGTAATCCAAGTATTCAGAATATGTTACTCAGATTGAGTAATGTAACGGAATACGTTACAAATTACATTTTTGGGCATGTATTCTGTATTCTGTAACGAAATACGTTTTGAAAGTATCCTTCCCAACACTTACAAGATGCAACTGACAAATGCTTTGACTAGTGCTGCCAGGCACGGAAAACCCCTTTACTGCTAAAAAGACAATATATCGCAGCGGACATTCAAACGGATTTTTTATTATGAACATAGCACCGACCTGAAGGAAAATGCTGTATCTAAATGCAGGTAATACACTCGCTCACTCGATCTCTCTCTCTCTCAATATTCTACATAATACAGTAAGCTTCAAAGAACAATATCAATGAGAACGCTAAGAGGTGTTGCTAAGGGTGTTGTGCAGTGATACACAGGACCGCTAGTCTGTTTAAAATGATGTTCACTCCAGTCATATCAGCTATTCAATCCCACAAGTCTGTAATAATACATACACTTTAGATTTGATTAGATTAGATTAATTTATTTGTAAGGGGACAATGCAATTTCATAAAACACATGAACAAACATGAGTCAAAAAGCCAAAATTAGCCAAGAGGCTATTTTTCATCTGTAGTCCCCTGGCCAATAAAATATAATACAGATATGCATAGTTAATAACAACACAAGACAAATCCAAGAAACATTACTTACAAATAACAAATACACAAAACACACAAAACAACCATGAAAGACACAAGACATACAGCCTATAAAAACAAGTACAAAACAAACTGTTTACAGTGAGACACAACAGGTTCAAGCCTTTAGTGTTGACAGATATACGCATCAATCAGCCATTTTTTAACTGTTTAGTAAAGGCCTTATAAGTAGGTACCTGTCTAATTTCATCTGGTAATCTGTTCCACTCACTAACGCCCCTCACAGACCAGGCTGACTGGCTGAAGGTGCTTTTGCGCAAAGGGATGACACAGTCACCTCTCACTGAGCATCTAGTGACTCGCAAAGTGCTGTTTCTTTGGCTGATAAGATCTGGCAGAGGAACAGGAGCCAAATCATGCATTGCCTTATAAATCAAACATAAATTGGCAAATTTATGAAGGTCAAACCAATTAAAACATTTTTACTTTTTTAAAATTGCACAATGGTGGTAATGTCTTGTTTTATTATCCATGACCTTGATGGCTTGTTTGTATAATATTTCAATTGTGCGATGGTTTGCCTGTGACCAACGTGTTTAGCAATAAATAAGATGACTAAAAAACATGGAGTATAAAAATATCTTTGCCGCCTGGGTAGACATTTCACCTCTGATTGATCTAAAAATTGCAAGATTTAGCTTGATTTTTTTACTTACTTTCTCAACATGGGCTTTAAAGGAGAGATTGGAATCAATCAGTAATCCAAGATATTTGTACTGTGTGACCAGCTGCAATTTTTCACCTGCAACATATATTTCAGGGTCATGGGAGACCCTACTGGTTTTACTAAAAAACATCCCGACAGTTTTAGAGACACTTAGCTGCAGGCAGCATTCCTGCAGCCATGCTGTGACACAGCTCATAGCTTTTGTAAGTTTAGCAGCAACAATGTCTTTTGATCTGCCGTGTACAAATAAAACCATGTCATCTGCATACATTATACACTCAACTTCAGGACAAACCAAGGGCAAGTCATTAATGTAGAGGCTAAATAATAAGGGACCTAAAATTGATCCCTGAGGGACCCCTGTAACTAACTTAAAGGTGCACTATGTAACTTTTCCGTCCGCTAGAGGTTGCCTATTCAAAACAAAGGCGTAGTTTGATGACGCCTAGTTTGAGCGCAGAATCTTGGGACATGTGGTCTTCACCTCACAGCCGGTGGAAAAGAATCGGGATAGGACTCGGGCAGAAATCATGTTCATGGATGCGATTATTAACGTTACTGTAGTATGAAGCAGAGCAGACCCGAGTGTTGTGGGAGCGGAGCAAGGCTGCTGGAGCGATTGTGCAACACACGCCTCGCGAGCGGCGGGACTTTTATTATGCCACAGTCGCCAGCGCCATTTCCGCTTTTCCCGTCATGAGTATGAGGTAACGCAGCTCTGTTTATCATATTAGATACATTTGAGTGTGTTAAATGTTGTTATGACGTTACTCTGTGCGTTCTCTCGGCGGCTGCTATGACACTTGTTGCACACTGCAGTGAGAGTAAAGCGTTTCTGCAAAAAAACAGAAACCGAGGGTAACGCAGATATGACGCCATTGACAGGCGACACCCTCACACGTCCCGGTTCTTTGGTTAAAATAGCAATTTTCTCACGATTTAAAAATAGTTGGAAACATTTGGGATATTGTAAGTACTCAACTGAGCAAAATATATAACACTGGCCTAGTGGTTTTTGGATATTTTACTGAAAAAATGTCACATAGTGTACCTTTAAGAGGCTCTGATCTGCAATTATTAATAAAAACAGATTGAGTCCGGTCACTCAGATAGGATTCCATCCACCTTTGGGCATCACAAGAAAAATTACAATTAGAAAGCTTACTAAGGAGAACAGCATAATTTACTGTGTCAAAAGCTTTTCTAAGGGTCCAAAAATACAGCCCCAACAACACCACCCATGTCTAGAGAAGATTTTATTTTCTCTACAAAGAGGCATGTGGCCATCTCAGTCGAATGTTTGGCTCTAAAGCCAAATTGCATGGGATGGAAAGAGTCTGAGCTGTTATTTAAATGGTGGATAATCTGCTCGGCTACTTTTTTCCAAAACTTTGGAGACAGCCGGAAGAATACTGATTGGGCGATAGTTATTTAAAGAAGTCGAGTCACCAGATTTGAAAACAGGTACAACAATAGCAGATTTCCAGGCATCTGGGAAATATCCAGTTGAAATAGAAAGGTTAATGATGGAGGCAATGGGCTTGGCTAGAGCTGATCCAAGATCTTTAAGCATACTCGTGTCCATTCCAAAGACATCTTTGGTTTTAGATGGTTTAAGAGACTTAATAACCTTTATGACTTTGGCCTCAGTAATGTGTGCTATAGTAAAATTCTGCGCAGTAGACAACAACGGATATACTTTATTCTGAATTCCTGTAACATTTTTTAGAGATTTCAGCCACAGAATCAATAAAGTAATAATTAAAAGCCTCTGCCATAACATTTGGCTCCAACAAAATCTTTCCATCTAAATGAATTTCAAGTTGTTTTATCCTATTTTTATGAGAATCCCCAGTCAATTTATTAATGTGATTCCAAATCATTTTTGAATTTCCCTGTGCACTATTCAAAGCAGTAATAAAAAAGTCTGCTTTAGCTTTTCTAATTTCTTTAACTACCTTGTTTCTTAATGAAATAAAATAATGTCTACTGTATCCTGTTTTAACTGCCAGTTTTAAAACATGGTCACGTTCTTTCATTAATCTCAAGATGGAATCATTTACCAGGGAAGACAATTCTTCTTTGCTTTTAATTTAATTTTTTGTGTAAAAAGTGTAATAATTTGTTGTATTTTAGATGAAAATTGTGAACAGTCCAAATCTAAATTAATTCCAGAAAGCAATTCATTTCAGTTGACTTGCTGGATTGAATTTTGGAAGTTTTGTTGTTCATGTTTTGGAATTTTGTGCACCTCAGTTTATTATTTAACACTACTGTTCAATAGCTTGGGGTCACTAACATTTTCTTTTTCAAAAGAAATTAATAATTTCATTCAGCAAGGATGCATTAGATGAAATTAGCATTAGCAAAAGTGACAATAAAGACATTTATAATGTTACAAAAGATTCTATATCATATAAATGCTGTTCTTTAGAACTTTCTACACATCAAAGAATCCTGAAAATTGTATCACAAAAATATGAAGCAGCAAATACTTTTCAACACTGATAATAACCATGTTTCTTGAGCAGCAAATCATCATATTTGAATGATATCTGAAGGATCATGTGACACTGAAGACTGGAGTAATGATGCTGAACATTCAGCTTTGCATCATTTACAATATATTTACATAGAAAACACTTGTTACATTAACAATGTAACTTTAAAAAAAAAAATATTTTGATGAGCATAAGAGACTTCTTTTAAACATTTGAACGGTGGTTTTTATGCTGTTTTATCCAACACAACTGTGGTCAAACCTCATAGTGATGTGACATTGAGATCACATGACCAGCTTAAATAAAAAATGACAATAATAATGGGTGTTAAATACATGTGAATAGAATATGATGTAAATTCTTCACCACATTTAGTGCTCATTTAAAAGATCCTATAAAATGAAAACTGCAGTGATTGAATATCAACACACTGTAAGAGTGCTGTTTCTGAAACATCATCTTTGTGTTTTCTTGTGTCAGCAGTTCCTGAAGTCCAGATGCAGTGATTATATAACAGCTGAAAGCCTCATTTATCTCTCAGGTGCCGTCAGAATAACACGAGTATGTGACTCTCAAGCGCCAGATGAGTCTATAATGACACAGAACTCGCTGCTTTAATCTCAACTGCACACACTGAACACTGTGTGTAACACTGAAATGAAAGGATTTTGAGAGTCCTGGGAAATCTCCTTACAGCGACCCCATGCCTGCAGACCACTGACCTGCTGTCAACACACACACACACGCGATGTCCTCAAACCATCTTTGAAAGTCTTAAAGGGATAGTTCACCCAAAACTGAAAATTCTGTCATTAATTACTCACCCTCATGTTGTTCCAAACCTGTAAGACTTTCACTCATCTTCAGAACACAAACGAAGATCTTTTTAATGAAATCTGAGAGATTTCTGTCCCTCCATTGACAGCTACGCAACTACCACTTTGACGCTTCAAAAAGTTCATAAAGAGATCGTAAAACTCTTCACATATAAATTTTGATCAGCGAACATAAACAGAAGCTCAACCGAACCTGCTTGATGTGCGAGAATGAACCTCATTGGCTCTTGCTGAAGCTCAAACGTGCTGCGTAACAAGAGAATGAACCTCATTGGTTCTTGCTGAAGCTCAAACGTGCTGCGTAACACGAGAATGAACCTCATTGGCTCTTGCTGAAGCTCAAACGTGCTGCGTAACAAGAGAATGAACCTCATTGGTTCTTGCTGAAGCTCAAACGTGCTGCGTAACACGAGAATGAACCTCATTGGTTCTTGCTGAAGCTCAAATGTGCTGCGTAACACGAGAATAAACCTCATTGGCTCTTGCTGAAGCTCAAACGTGCTGCGTAACACGAGAATGAACCTCATTGGCTCTTGCTGAAGCTCAAACGTGCTGCGTAACACAAGAATGAACCTCATTGGTTCTTGCTGAAGCTCAAACGTGCTGCGTAACACGAGAATGAACCTCATTGGCTCTTGCTGAAGCTCAAACGTGCTGCGTAACACAAGAATGAACCTCATTGGCTCTTGCTGAAGCTCAAAAGCGCTGCGTAACACGAGAATGAACCTCATTGGTTCTTGCTGAAGCTCAAACGTTGTGCGTAACACGAGAATGAACCTCATTGGTTCTTGCTGAAGCTCAAACGTGCTGCGTAACACGAGAATGAACCTCATTGGCTCTTGCTGAAGCTCAAACGTGTTGCGTAACACGAGAATGAACCTCATTGGCTCTTGCTGAAGCTCAAACGTGCTGCGTAACACAAGAATGAACCTCATTGGCTCTTGCTGAAGCTCAAACGTGCTGCGTAACACGAGAATGAACCTCATTGGCTCTTGCTGAAGCTCAAACGTGCTGCGTAACACGAGAATGAACCTCATTGGTTCTTGCTGAAGCTCAAACGTTGTGCGTAACACGAGAATGAACCTCATTGGTTCTTGCTGAAGCTCAAACGTGCTGCGTAACACGAGAATGAACCTCATTGGTTCTTGCTGAAGCTCAAACGTAATGCGTAACACGAGAATGAACCTCATTGGCTCTTGCTGAAGCTCAAACGTGCTGCGTAACACAAGAATGAACCTCATTGGTTCTTGCTGAAGCTCAAACGTGCTGCGTAACACGAGAATGAACCTCATTGGCTCTTGCTGAAGCTCAAACGTGCTGCGTAACACAAGAATGAACCTCATTGGCTCTTGCTGAAGCTCAAAAGCGCTGCGTAACACGAGAATGAACCTCATTGGTTCTTGCTGAAGCTCAAACGTTGTGCGTAACACGAGAATGAACCTCATTGGTTCTTGCTGAAGCTCAAACGTGCTGCGTAACACGAGAATGAACCTCATTGGCTCTTGCTGAAGCTCAAACGTGTTGCGTAACACGAGAATGAATCTCATTGGCTCTTGCTGAAGCTCAAACGTGCTGCGTAACACAAGAATGAACCTCATTGGCTCTTGCTGAAGCTCAAACGTGCTGCGTAACACGAGAATGAACCTCATTGGCTCTTGCTGAAGCTCAAACGTGCTGCGTAACACGAGAATGAACCTCATTGGTTCTTGCTGAAGCTCAAACGTTGTGCGTAACACGAGAATGAACCTCATTGGTTCTTGCTGAAGCTCAAACGTGCTGCGTAACACGAGAATGAACCTCATTGGTTCTTGCTGAAGCTCAAACGTAATGCGTAACACGAGAATGAACCTCATTGGCTCTTGCTGAAGCTCAAACGTGCTGCGTAACACGAGAGTGAACCTCATTGGTTCTTGCTGAAGCTCAAACGTGCTGCGTAACACGAGAATGAACCTCATTGGTTCTTGCAGAAGCTCAAAAGTGCTGCGTAACACAAGAATGACCCTCATTGGTTCTTGCAGTAGCTCAAACGTGCTGCGTAACACGAGAATGAACCTCATTGGCTCTTGCTGAAGCTCAAACGTGCTGTGTAACACGAGAATGAACTTCATTGGTTCTTGCAGAAGCTCAAACGTGCTGCGTAACACGAGAATGAACTTCATTGGTTCTTGCTGAAGCTCAAACGTGCTGCGTAACACGAGAATGAACTTCATTGGTTCTTGCAGAAGCTCAAACGTGCTGCGTAACACGAGAATGAACCTCATTGGTTCTTGCAGTAGCTCAAACGGGCTGCGTAACATGAGAATGAGCCTCATTGGTTCTTGCTGAAGCTCAAACGTGCTGCGTAACATGAAAATGAACCTCATTGGCTCTTGCTGAAGCTCAAACGTGCTGTGTAACACGAGAATGAACCTCATTGGTTCTTGCAAAAGCTCAAACGTGCTGCGTAACACGAGAATGAACCTCATTGGTTCTTGCAAAAGCTCAAACGTGCTGTGTAACACGAGAATGAACCTCATTGGTTCTTGCAGAAGCTCAAACGTGCTGCGTAACACGAGAATGAACCTCATTGGTTCTTGCTGAAGCTCAAACGTGCTGTGTAACACGAGAATGAACCTCATTGGCTCTTGCTGAAGCTCAAACGTGCTGCGTAACACGAGAATGAACCTCATTGGTTCTTGCTGAAGCTCAAACGTGCTGCGTAACACGAGAATGAACCTCATTGGCTCTTGCTGAAGCTCAAACGTGCTGCGTAACACGAGAATGAACCTCATTGGTTCTTGCTGAAGCTCAAACGTGCTGCGTAACACGAAAATGAACCTCATTGGCTCTTGCTGAAGCTCAAACGTGCTGCGTAACACGAGAATGAACCGCATTGGCTCTTGCTGAAGCTCAAACGTGCTGCGTAACACGAGAATGAACCTCATTGGCTCTTGCTGAAGCTCAAACGTGCTGCGTAACACGAGAATGAACCTCATTGGCTCTTGCTGAAGCTCAAACGTGCTGCGTAACACGAGAATGAACCTCATTGGCTCTTGCTGAAGCTCAAACGTGCTGCGTAACACAAGAATGAACCTCATTGGCTCTTGCTGAAGCTCAAAAGCGCTGCGTAACACGAGAATGAACCTCATTGGTTCTTGCTGAGACTCAAACGTTGTGCGTAACACGAGAATGAACCTCATTGGTTCTTGCTGAAGCTCAAACGTGCTGCGTAACACGAGAATGAACCTCATTGGTTCTTGCTGAAGCTCAAACGTAATGCGTAACACGAGAATGAACCTCATTGGCTCTTGCTGAAGCTCAAACGTGCTGCGTAACACGAGAGTGAACCTCATTGGTTCTTGCAGAAGCTCAAACGTGCTGCGTAACACGAGAATGAACCTCATTGGTTCTTGCAGAAGCTCAAAAGTGCTGCGTAACACAAGAATGACCCTCATTGGTTCTTGCAGTAGCTCAAACGTGCTGCGTAACACGAGAATGAACCTCATTGGCTCTTGCTGAAGCTCAAACGTTGTGCGTAACACAAGAATGACCCTCATTGGTTCTTGCAGTAGCTCAAACGTGCTGCGTAACACGAGAATGAACCTCATTGGCTCTTGCTGAAGCTCAAACGTGCTGCGTAACACGAGAATGAACTTCATTGGTTCTTGCAGAAGCTCAAACGTGCTGCGTAACACGAGAATGAACTTCATTGGTTCTTGCTGAAGCTCAAACGTGCTGCGTAACACGAGAATGAACTTCATTGGTTCTTGCAGAAGCTCAAACGTTGTGCGTAACACGAGAATGAACCTCATTGGTTCTTGCTGAAGCTCAAACGTGCTGCGTAACACGAGAATGAACCTCATTGGCTCTTGCTGAAGCTCAAACGTGCTGCGTAACATGAGAATGAACCTCATTGGCTCTTGCTGAAGCTCAAACGTGCTGCGTAACACGAGAATGAACCGCATTGGCTCTTGCTGAAGCTCAAACGTGCTGCGTAACACGAGAATGAACCTCATTGGTTCTTGCTGAAGCTCAAACGTGCTGCGTAACACGAGAATGAACCTCATTGGTTCTTGCTGAAGCTCAAACGTGTTGCGTAACACGAGAATGAACTTCATTGGCTCTTGCTGAAGCTCAAACGCGCTACGTAACACGAGAATGAACCTCATTGGCTCTTGCTGAAGCTCAAACGTGCTGCGTAACACGAGAATGAACCTCATTGGCTCTTGCTGAAGCTCAAACGTGCTGCGTAACACGAGAATGAACCTCATTGGTTCTTGCTGAAGCTCAAACGTGCTGCGTAACACGAAAATGAACCTCATTGGCTCTTGCTGAAGCTCAAACGTGCTGCGTAACACGAGAATGAACCTCATTGGTTCTTGCTGAAGCTCAAACGTGCTGCGTAACACGAGAATGAACCTCATTGGCTCTTGCTGAAGCTCAAACGTGCTGCGTAACACCAGAATGAACCTCAAACATGCTGCATAACACGAGAATGAACCTCATTGGTTCTTGCTGAAGCTCAAACGTGCTCATAACACCAGAATGAACCTCATTGGCTCTTGCTGAAGCTCAAACGTGCTGCGTAACACCAGAATGAACCTCAAACATGCTGCGTAACACGAGAATGAACCTCATTGGTTCTTGCTGAAGCTCAAACGTGCTGCGTAACACGAAAATGAACCGCATTGGCTCTTGCTGAAGCTCAAACGTGCTGCGTAACACGAGAATGAACCTCATTGGTTCTTGCTGAAGCTCAAACGTGCTGCGTAACACCAGAATGAACCTCATTGGCTCTTGCTGAAGCTCAAACGTGCTGCGTAACACGAGAATGAACCTCATTGGTTCTTGCTGAAGCTCAAACGTGCTGCGTAACACGAAAATGAACCGCATTGGCTCTTGCTGAAGCTCAAACGTGCTGCGTAACACGAGAATGAACCTCATTGGTTCTTGCTGAAGCTCAAACGTGCTGCGTAACACCAGAATGAACCTCATTGGCTCTTGCTGAAGCTCAAACGTGCTGCGTAACACGAGAATGAACCTCATTGGTTCTTGCTGAAGCTCAAACGTGCTGCGTAACACCAGAATGAACCTCATTGGCTCTTGCTGAAGCTCAAACGTGCTGCGTAACACGAGAATGAACCTCATTGGTTCTTGCTGAAGCTCAAACGTGCTGCGTAACACGAGAATGAACCTCACTGGTTCTTGCTGAAGCTCAAACGTGCTGCGTAACACCAGAACGAACCTCATTGGCTCTTGTTGAAGCTCAAACGTGCTGCGTAACACGAGAATGAACCGCATTGGCTCTTGCTGAAGCTCAAACGTGCTGCGTAACACGAGAATGAACCTCATTGGTTCTTGCTGAAGCTCAAACGTGCTGCGTAACACGAGAATGAACCCCATTGGTTCTTGCTGAAGCTGAGTAACACGAGAATGAAACGCATTGGCTCTTGCTGAAGCTCAAACGTGCTGCATAACACGAGAATGAACCTCATTGGCTCTTGCTGAAGCTCAAACGTGCTGCGTAACACAAGAATGAACCTCATTGGCTCTTGCTGAAGCTCAAACGTGCTGCGTAACACAAGAATGAACCTCACTGGTTCTTGCAGAAGCTCAAACGTGCTGCGTAACACCAGAATGAACCTCATTGGTTCTTGCTGAAGCTCAAACGTGCTGCGTAACACGAGAATGAACCTCATTGGCTCTTGCTCAAGCTCAAACGTGACGAGAATTGTCACTTTTGATTTATTTAATGCATCTTTGCTGAATGTATTTTGCATACTTTTGTATTTGAAAGAAATAAATCACAAAAAAATTTTTTTTGTAAATACACATTCAATTTATTACCAATTTAACACTCTATCATTAGACATCTGACAGTGACTTCATTTAAAACATTCATAATTTTTTTCTTTTTCCTCCAAAGAAAAGAAACATCTGAATTCATAATAACATCTATACAAAGACCAGTTAACAGGTACAATAATAGACTTAAAAATTGTTCTTAATTGTGTCAATGCAAATTCAAGGGCAACAAAAAAAATGACACGAACCGCCACATGCTGTGAACGGTAGTGTGTGTGTGTGTGTGTGGGGGGTGGCTTACATCATGAGCTTTATCACAAGGTACAACAGCATCTGAGTACATGCACTAAAGTGCTAGTGTTTAAAGGCATGCATATCAAACATGATATCTGCACAACTGCTGTCCAAACCCGTGTCAACACATCCGGAAGAAATGTGCACAGGATGCCTAGTGGAATATTGGTCATATTTTGGAACCAATCCTAAAGCATCTTAATATGAAACGACTTATTTGTTACAGACATACAGTGATGAATCAATAAAAATATGATCAGGGATGTTGATTAACCCTCATGTTGTGTTTCGGTCATTTTGACCAGGAGAGGATTTTCTTTTTCCTGTAAAAGCTAGTTTTAATGTTATCGTATTGGACTAAAACGGACTGATTTACTGAATGAATATTGGGTTTGATCTTTTTATCAACTTTCAATTAGGACAGGTTTTGTATTTCTGATTGATCATAGGCCTCATTTATCTGAGCTTAAGCACTACTTCAATCAATTCAAAAAATATATTTTTTTAGATTAGACGTGAAATCCAAACATAAATGGAATATAGGCCTGTTTGGTCTTGTTTTGAAGACGACATTCAGCAGATTATTGCTTCAAATAATGAAAGTATGAAAAAGTTTATGGAAGTTTAAATTGACTGTAAATCAAATTAACTGTACTAAACATTTTTTACAAAATAATTTTTACTATAAAATCAAAGCTATAAATCTAACCAAGTTGTGTTCCAAATTTGAAGTTGATATTACAAAAATTGAAGTTCCTATGAGATTTTTAGACGTTGTACCAAAAATAGCCACCATGTGCCACTCACATTCTATTGGTATTTTTTGATTCTCCTGTAACAAATTAATACATTTCTGTCCAAATATACTTCTATCACAAAATAGTTGCCAAATATGGAACATTGAGACTTTTCCGACGATATGTGTTTTGTCAAGATTATAAAATTTTGTAATATGAAACCTGACACCGACCACTAGGGGAGGAGCCCACTAAAAGAATTTAAAGCGTTTCCATGGTAACACAATGTCTAATTGTCCATTTTGAGTTTGTAAGCTTTCAAATGATACCCATTTATGATAATTACTAAAATATGTGATATGAAAAAAGGCAATATATAAAAAGAGGGGCTAGCGGGACAGTTAAGGGGTTTTAAAACAAGTTGACAAAAAGATTGAATCCAATATTTGGTGATAATATATCATATTATGAGAGATTTACAAGCTATTTAAAAGGCCAGTCATTTTGGGCCAAGAACACTAAATTAGGTAAAGGGTTAAGAAAGTAAATGGGGTCAAACTTAATCCTGGGTCTGTCTTTTTAACCCCAGGTTAAGATTCATTTTAACCCTGCGCTGAGCTACACTGCACACTTGTCATTTTGAAAGAGTGTTTGCATCACTTTCCATTTTCTAACAAACAACCAATCATAAACTGCCTCATTGGTTCGCTAATGAAATATTCATACATTTAAAACAGTTGCATATGCTTACAAGCGTTTAGCGTTTTCAGTCACACCAGACGGATCATTACAACGAATGGAATTTACTTTACAATTGGTTTGACTCTTATTTCCAACTAGTATCCCGTGGATATTCCTTCAGGGTTTTGTGACTTGGGACATGTGCATAAGAATAATCAGTGTCAATATACTCTCCTGTCATCGTTGAACATTCAGTTTTACATCGGGTTTTAAAATACATTGTTATGACTGACATCATGTATATCATTCTTCCCTGTCGAACTAGAGTGTGTGATAATTATTATCTGATTCTTCTGAGTCTTTTAAAATTCAAGCATCAAAGGTTTCCAACAAAATGGGATGTACGAGGAAAATAAGAAAATAGTTTTATAAACGATATACACAGAACATAATTTAACAAAGGATCCGAAATAGAGAAAGAAAGAAAAAAAGAAAAGAAATGCATGTAAACTTTTATGCTGTTCTGACAAATATTATTACTATCCAGTATCAGAACATCTGAAAAGAAGTTTGATGTTTTACGACCAACACATATAAAGTCATATGTATTGCATACATGTACATTGACACACACACGAGTACGGGACCGTTGCGAGGTCATGTGTGTGTAGGCACCTCTTATGGAACACTTTGCGGTGTTTTGCGTCAGTACATTCCAGGTCCTTGATAATTCCAAAACGGAAGTTCTAAAACGTTTCAGCTGGTGCTCACAGAACTCTGCCCTCTAGTGGCAGTTACATGGTTCTTAGAAAGGTTCTCGATGGTTCCGTCGCGCGGCGGTGTGCGTACGTGTGGTCAGGCTGGAACGGGGGATAGTAAAGGAAAGTCAGGGCGTAAAATAATAATCACCACGTGACCAGTGGGTTCGCCTTCTGCTTAACTTTTTTGGGGCATTTCAGAAGTGAAACGAGAATGCCTTCTAAATTCCGATTCTATATCTTGTGAGTCTATTCAACTTATATTCACACTTGACAACTAAAAGGGGTTGGTTAAAAGAAAGTGCAAAAGGATGTAGTCTAGGCTGGTTAAGGGTGCGGGGAAACCTCCTGACCGGGCTCCTCTATCTCCGGGATGGTCTGAACCGGTCTGACGGGCGAGGGGAAGCGGAACCTCCCTGTGCGCTTCTTGTAGTTGGGGGAGGATGAGGGCGAGTGGGCGGCCCAGCGGGACGGAGGGCGGCGGTTGGCAGGACGAGCCGGACGCAGGAAGCAGGAGTCCAGAGGTGGAGCCACTGGCGAACGTGGCAATTCCTACAGTCAAGAAGAAAACATACAGGCTTTCAGGTTCAGCAGGAACGTTTTTTTAGTCAAGTTAGTTGGTGGTAGCTCTGCAACAGTGTTGTTGTTAACTAAAACATTAAAACAAAACATTTTGTTAATTGATATAAAGCTGAAATAAAATAAAATATAAAGATTCACAGAAAACTTTTGTTGCCTTGGCAACTAACTGAAATAAGTTTAAGTTTAATTACTAGAATTACTAAAATTGAAATAAAAATAAATGAAAGCTAAATAGCAATAATTAAAAAAGATAACTAAATTAAAATCTAAAAATAAAAAAAGATAATTAAAAATTCTTAAAAAAAAATACTATAAATAAAGCTACATAGAAATACAAAAAATTAGAACTATTAAAAATCATTGAAAATAGATAAAACTTAAAATTTAAACTTAAAACTGAAAATAGAATTGCCTTGGCAATGATCTAAAATAAAATAAGTAAAAGTATTAGAATTCCTAAAATTGAAATAAAAATAAATTAAAGCTAAATAGAAAAAAAACTAAAACTAATCAAAATGACAAAAGCACATAACCTTATCTAAAATAATCTAAAAAATAAATGCTAATTAAAATATTTTAAAAAATACTATAAATAAAGCTAAACAGAAATATAAAGAAGTAGAACTACTAAAAATAATTTTTATGTAAAATAAAAATATTAGATGGAAATCTGTAATTTAGAAAACGTAATTGAATATAGAAATGGTGCCTTGGCAATGAACTAAAATAAAATAAGTTGAAGTACTAGAATTACTAAAACTAGAATTGAAATAAATTAAAGCTACATAGAAATAATTAAAAATACAACTAATAAAAAAATGACAAAATGACTGGATCTAAAAATAAAAGCTAATTCAAAATATATATATAAAAAATACTATAATAGCGTATAATACTTAAATAACACTGGTCTGAAAGTATCAGTGCTTTTACAGATTAAAATGTTAACTAATAAACATCAATAATAAACATCCACTCCATGCTTTCTGTAGCAGATGGTAAAGAAGAATATTCAGTTTTTTTAGACTGAACTTCTGCTTTTAAGGAAATAGTTTGAGCTTGATTTATTCTAAACAACTCTCTTGAGCGATAAAGCAAAAATTTTAAATGAATGAGATTTCCGTGTGAGAGGTGGATATTTTCTATGGTTTGAATAATTTAAAAACAGGGTTTTACTACATCTACTTCAATCTGCTTTGGGGTTTTTTGGGCCAGACTTTGAAGCTGATACAAAGTGAATTTGAATGGAATTCTGTTAATACACTCCAGTGACATCATAACCAACACGGAACCACATGACAACATTTTTTTACGTTAATTGAAGTAAAGCTGAAATTAAATAAAACTGAAACTTTAAATAGAAACTTAAACTAAAATGGAAATAAAAATAACTTGAAATATTAAAAAAGCACATACAACTACTATAAAGATGAAAGGAAATCCATACTATTAAAATACTAAAGGAAAACTTTAACCAGGCATAAAGTAGCTGTTAGATGTGAATGAGACCCAGCATTAGCAGGTGTTAAACGGCACAATCAACACGAACAGCAGCCAATGAATCCCAACACACCACTAGCCCTGCTAGCATGCTCACGTCCTGCTAACACCCGACAGGAAACACTACAGTACAGTCAACCCAGAAAGCACAAGATGTGACGCTGTAGTCTCCATCAGTAGGGCTGGTGAGGTTAAGACCCTTCGGACACAAATAATACATTTACAAGCACAAACACGTAGTAGCCAAAGGACCTAAGAAACATTAAAAGTTAAGTGATTATATTAATAGTTAAAATGGTAACGCCATCCAAAAGGCCACATTTGAGTTTGATATACAGGGACTCCAAAAGTATTTGGACACTCAAGTCACTTTAAAAAGTGTGCAAATGAATGCATTTTTGAGCCCCTGTATATCAGTCAAAGTTTCTTGTGTCTTGGCATATGAAATGCCACCCCATGTGGATGAATAGTTTTCGGTCCATTAAAAACTCTGATAGCTTTTTGGATGACTGGTTATTAGTGACATCAATTAATACCACACGATGGGCATGCTCACACCTACATGAGGACAAAAAAAGTGTGACCACAACGAAGCACATACAATATTTCCCATAATGCCTAGCGGTGATAGTGTCTAGAAACGGTGTGTGGCATGCGGTGAGAGAAATCCATTAAAATCAGTGAGACGGAACACTAGTGAGGTCACTGTGAGGTCAAGTAGGATCGGTGGAACTTACTGCACGGCGAGCGCAAGCTGCGTTACAGTCCCCAGGGTGCAGTTAGTAAGACAGTATGGTTCTGGAGACAACCCAGAAAAACAGGAGTAAACACACTTGCCAAAATAACACAGGCACATCAGACTCAGGTTAGCACTAGAGCGCTCATCTGGGCAAGTCCGGTGGGTCGCACGCATCCAAGGTATGACCTGTGAAAGGAGCCTCGCTGTCCTTTAAATATAAATATTACAACACAATATAGTAATAATAATCTCGGTGAGCCTTAAAACCTGTCCAGGTCATATTTCTCCTCAAAATATAATATAATAATTATAATCTAATCAAATTGTATTTTGCCTTTAAATATCGCACAGTTAACATTACAGCAGCGTAATTGATTAATATAATTATATAATATAATTAATATTATATAATATATAATTATTATATGACATTAATATATGACATGACAATATATATTATTGTAATGAATAAATAAACAAATAAAATAAATAATTAAAACAAATAATATAAATACATATTTTGGTTGTATTGCTATCAATATTAATATAATATAATAATATTGTAATGCATAAATAAACTAATAAAATAAATAATTAAAACAAATAATATAAATAAATATTATAAAATATTATATCACAATGCATATATACAGCTCTGGAAAAAATTAAGAGACCATTTAACATTGAGAAATCCATGTTAAGTGGTCTCTTAATTTTTCCCAGAGCTGTATATATATATATATATATATAAAAATATAGTGCTGTCAAATTGATTAATTGTGATTAATCGCATCTGACATACAATTTTATAATATATGTATAAAATAAATATAACACACACATAAATAAATACACACATATATTATATAAAAACAAACTTTTATGTTAGATGCGATTAATCAATTTGACAGCACTAATATATATTTATGCAATATATATCTGCTGTTTGTTTGCATTAATTTTGGGGCGAAATGTGACCTGGACACTCTTTGTGATTTTCACCCTTATACACAGTAATCTGTGCATGACAGACATTACTAATAGCCTTGAAATTCAGATTTATATATCACAAGGCAATCGCCTCTATTTAAAATCAATAGAGGTGACGTACAATTTTTTTTACAAAAACACCACTTTTAACAAGGCAAAATATTAACCGGCAACTTGAAATACCATGTGCAAAAGTGTTTAGTGAATTCATCCCTTTCTTCTGTTGCATTGTATGTATTAAAGCCTGCTCACGAACAACCATCTGCCTTTAATGATGTTAAAATCTTTGTAAATGTGTCTTTGGCCATTAACAGGGCATCATGGGTTTGTGCAATGACGCTGCTCCTACAGTAAATGCTGATCTGTTGGCATGTCTTATACTTTCATGTGAGGGATTAATCTCCTAAATGGATAGAGGTTGGCAGGCACCAAACACTAGATACAACTTTATCACAGTGAACACAGTGAAGTTATGTAAGCTAGTTTCACCGCAAATAAAAAACAATATGCAGCATGTGACTAGGCTACTGTTAGCATTGCAACAAAACAGTGCGCTAAAGCATGCAGCTCAGATGTATAAGACCCGCATTCAGGCAGCATTGGGAAGCTGGGAATGAGACTTTTTGATACTTTTATATAACATCATTTTGTATCTTGAAGCTGCATTGTCCAAAGACCAAAACCTTTAACAAGCAGTCCAACTTATACTGTAATATACAATCCACACTAAAAAATGAGACAAAACTAAATGTCTATGTACCCTCAGGAAAGAACAAAATCACAAATAAGAGAAGATAATAATAACTTGTTTCTACTAGACAGCAAATGGAGACACCTGCTAAGGTCTCCTGCATCTGAGATGCTTTTCCTGAGAAAAAGACCCCAGTAATTTCGCATGTAGAGTTTCAGAAGGGATCTCAACAACATCTCAAATTGTGCTCAGACTGACACTAACGTCTGAAATCACAAGTTAGCAATCTTAAAAAATTCTTTGTTTTGATGAAAATGACAGTGCACTTGCACAATAAGACCAGAAATGTTACTTAAAAGGGACCTATTATGCCCCTTTTACAAAATGTAATATAAGTCTCAGGTGTCTCCAGAATGTGTCTGTGAAGTTTCAGGTCAAAATACCCAATAGTTCATTTATTACACCATGTTGTAAATGGCCGTTTTTGAGTGGAAGGAATAACATGCTGTTTTCATGCATGTGTCTTTAAATGCAAATGAGCTGCTGCTCCCCGCCCCCTTTCCAGAAGAGGGCGGAGCCTCTACAGCTCGCGCCTCGGATACTCTGCAAAAAACTAAAAAATTTGTTTGGTTTTAATGATCATCTCTATTGCGGTCACGCTCACGTGACATTGCAGTTCATGAAAGTTTATTATCTGCATGCGTGCACAGAACGATGGATGTCAGACGGAGCATCCTGTGAGTATTAAACTAAGTTCTCTTTCACGTCTTATTGCGCTTAAACTGTCAAATACACACAAAGGTTATGTCAAACAAAGTTCACATAAACACAGTCGGTTATGTCTGTGAACGTTAACAGCAAGGAAAGAAATTGCATGTGTATATTAGATCTGTGTATTAAAGTGAAAGCAGTGTAATATACAGTACCTACTGCAATATATGCTGTTAAAATGAATCAACAACAAAAGAAAACAAAATCACTCACTGCTCTTGATTGAATAACTTACTTAAATGCTCTGGCATGGAGGACTGTGTATAGCTCACTGAGGGGCGGGGTCTATGCTAATAGGGCGGAGTCTGTCAGCAGTCGTGGGCATGGCCAAAGCATATGTGACATCAAAAAGCTAGAATCTGCAAACGGCTTGTTCTGAGACACTGCTTATGATTTATGGGGATTAATTTTTTTTTACCATTATAGGTTGGTTGTGTACATAAACTGCCGACACATATGTTCAAAAAACCATGTAAAACTAAATTTTGCATAATAGGTCCCCTTTACGAAGTAAATATGGTCAATTTTGATCTCATGTTGACTATGTCTCCTGAGCTATAAAAGAGCAACCTCCTAGCAATAAATTCTTCCTCTAGGTAATGTAATAAATCTCTCAGTTACCTCAAGACATCCAGGTTTCTCTGCGTCCCCGGTTCTGTTCGGAGCAGCTGCGGATGAAGCAGAAAGCCTTCTCTCCTCTCTGAAGCTCTGCTCCAATAGTTTCTTATTCAAGATCCGTGCAGCGTTCTCCGCTAGCGTGTAGCCCGGAGGAGCGGACAGGTCCTGTCTGATGCTAATCCCCTCTGGAGTTTTCTCGCCCTGCGTCTCTACAATGAGCTGCACAGGGCTTGGGGACCGGCCCCGAGAGTTCCTTAAAGGCCCCTGTGCAGCACAAACACCGGGAGATTTGGGGTCTGTTGGCCCTTGAGGCCCTGCTTCAGTGGGACGAGAGCGGCTAGGGGACTTGTTGAACTTCTGCATGGTGTCGTAAGCGACGGGCGTGTGGTCAATGATGTTGAAGAGGCTGGAGAGGCCGTCATTGATGGTGGTGTGAACGGGACTGTCTCTAGTCGTCGTGGAACGAGCCCAAGCGGATTCGTTGTTGCCTTTTTGCTGCTGGGCAGTGGTTGTTGGGGTGGGAGCACGGGTCTGGCCGACAGGTTGTTCTGTTTTGCCAGCGTTAGAGGGTTTCCGTTGGAGCTTGGGTGAGCCGTATTTCGGAGAACAGCATGGGCGTTCAAACTTGGCCTGTACGACTGGAGAGTACTGCATCTTCCTCAGGCTCCTAGAAGGGGATGAGATGGGCGTGGAGCCTCCTTTGGGCGTTAGACATCTGTGAGGGCTGCTTGTGATGGTGCGAAGAGCCTCCGTTTGCAGTCCCACACTGATGGTCTGGGTGGTTTGTGTCCCCCGTGTGGTTAAACCATTAGTCTGGCATGCCATGTCCCGTAGCTGCCTTTCTGGAGGGCTGGGTCCAGATGCAGATGATCGCATAGCATTCCGGGCAGAAAATGCCTTTTCCTTCATGTCGTCACTCAGATTGCGAGACAACTCCAGCTCCAATGATGAAGTATACCCGACTGCAGAGCAAATCGATGGATGTTCTCCAGGCATAAGTCCTGCCTCCAAATGAGTCCTAAGCTCACATGGCCACCTACCTCCAAACACCTCCTCTGCACCTCCTACTACCTCCCCTGCACCTCCTACTACCTCTCCTGCCTTTACTTTAGTCACTTTGGAGAACATGTACTCCTGCTCGGAGGTGACTGGAGCTGACCGCTCCCCTCGAGAGGGACTGTGGAGGACATGCACCCCAAACTGGTCTTCGCCCTGGGTCACCCTGAGCGGGAGGTTTTGGCAGTACTCAGGGCTACTTATGGTGTTGGTGGTCAAGGTGGCGCTGGTGGTCAGGAACCAGGAGGCTGGCTGGAATGCTTCTGAAGTAGACTCGGCCCTTCGGGATTCTGCCCAAGCCTCCAACACCGGAGAGGGCATTACTGGGCCAGGAATGGGGCAAGTGGCCAGGGAGCTGGTGGGCAAATGCCAACCCTTACTATTAAACTCCTCAATGTATTTGAGGTCATCCGGCGAAAGGGGAGGAGTCACATCATCCCGTATATGCTCGCCAGGCTTGCTCTTATCTGGTAGGAAGGGGGAGCTGTCCATTAAACGCTGGAAGTCGCTCATGGAGCAAACTGACTTCGCCCTACGGAATAAAAAACAGTTTAAAAGTTACAATGCTGTTATTAAACATTATACCTGACACTATTTTTGACTCGTCCAACATCTTGGATTATTTTTCTCATAGCTTAATGCAATGTATTATGGGGTTGCCCTATCCGCAAAGGATAGATGTCACTGCCTAACTATGGACTTGTCATTGCGTCAGAAGGGGTACATATCTGTGTTTGCAGGGTTAACCCTATGTTCCCCTAACCCTAACCCTGGGCACATCAGACCCTTTATCATATGTTCATTATTTGGCATATAAATATGGGGAACATGGGAACCCTGGAAACTGGGGAACATAGAACCTAGAGAACAGAACAAAGGAATGACTCCATAAGGAGTAGGGGTTAAACGGATCGTAGTTGATCCATGATCCGTATCAACCAGGCCCCATGGTGACGTGTTTCGCAGATTAATTTGCTAAGTTTCACCATCAACTCTGTACTAGTGCACTGTTATCTGAGCAAACACAGAGAGTTGCGTTTCAGATTTTTAATTGATTCCCATTTCGCATCTCCATACGCTTGAACGGACACATACACACAAAATTATGCCAAAATACCAATCTCGGCATGTATTCTCGGCAAGTTAAACACAGTCGGAAACACATGTCTGGAGTTAAGAAACACTCTGAGAAAGGCTGAATGGCCGAAATGCATCAGTGTTTTAGTTATATTTTATAGTTTCTATGGTAAGCCATGTATTGAATAAAGGCTTTTTAAATTTTTGAACCAGAAAAAGTCTTTTCTACAAATACAAGTTTGAAAGCCAACCAAAGAGCACCTTCTGGGAATACTTAATAAAGGTCCTTCCAGAAAGCAGCGCTCCAAGATGTTTCCATTGATCAGTTAAGAAAAAAAAATCAGATGTGTATCATTATATTGGATCTGTGCATTCAGTCTTAAAGTGACAGCAGCCTATTAATGCCTGCTTCTGTCCAAGTCATTAATGTTAATCAAACAGCAAAACTGAGCTTTAACAAAGATTAATCTATATTTAATTTATATAATGAACACTATAATGTTATTTTACATTTAGGCCTAATTATTACATGTCTGTACCTGAATACAGTACAGTTAGAACTTAATTTATTTGTAATTCGGTGGCATTGTATATCTAGGGTTGTAGTTAGGCTAGTTTTTGCTGTGGTATCGAAGTACTTAAAGTGTGATTTAAGTAATAAATGAAAAGCAAAGTTACATTTGCCACCCCCCACAACATTTTTTTTTTTTGCTGATCCGAAAAATGATCTGATCCGTGAATCAAAAAACGTAATATGATCCGAACCATGAGTTTTGTGATCTGTTGAACCACTAATAAGGAGCATGTTGATGATACTTTAAAACAGCACGCCGGGTTTAATGTGTCAGTATCTTTATTAGAACATTACCAATGCACTGATGAAGTTATCTTTTCTTTCTTGCTGGGAAGTTTAATCTTCAACCTACTGAGATTAAACTGTTCCTTTCCATTTGTAATTCTCCTGAGAGGTTGCCAATACAGCAACAGCACAGTCTAAACATAGTGCTAACCTACACTCAAACAAGGGCAAAGCAAGATCGATTGATCAGTACAGGTTTAAAGTGGGAGGGTCAGGAGAAGATACTGATGCTTATTTGGAGTAAACGAAACAACATTGAGGAGACCTTCGAAAAGGACAATGATAAATGGACATTGGATCAATAACAGGACTCACAGGAATTCACTACCAGATAACTAAATCAGCAACTGAAGTGTACATAAACACACACACATTCATATTTATATCTTTCTGAGGCTTTGTATTCACACAACGCATAAAATAAGCAAATTAGCAGTGTTTTCTGAGACCAGCATCACCATTACTATTAATACTTTGGCATTTGACCAAACCCTTTACTCACCCCTAACCCCTACACT
Organism: Rhinogobio ventralis; assembly: GCA_039654625.1. Taxonomy (NCBI): domain Eukaryota; kingdom Metazoa; phylum Chordata; class Actinopteri; order Cypriniformes; family Gobionidae; genus Rhinogobio; species Rhinogobio ventralis. Next base: position 3,540,027 of record CM077200.1, on the reverse strand, counting down.
AGAGTAAACTTTGGCATCTACCTATTTGTACTATGGAGATGAATGATGCCTCAAATCATTTGTCTTGTTGAGAAAAGGTGTGAGGCTGTTACTAAGTGATCAGAAGAGACTCAAGCCACATCTGGAGGCCAGAAGATCATGATATAATACAACTTTCAGCATTGAAATTTAAGTTCATTTATGAAGCTGTTTACAAGCTGTTTGCTATTCTTCTGAGGACTTCTATAGCAAAACTTTACTTATTTAGAAGCACGCATGGGCACACACACATACACAAGCGCACACACATACACACACACACATACACACACACACACACACACACACACACACACACACACACACACACACACGTAAACAAAGCCTGTACCTGAGTAGACTGCCACTGCTCTTCTCTTCCTCAGGGTAAACGGCAAGATCCACACTCTCAGAAATCTCATTCAGTGCCTGAAACAACAACACAGTTTCTTTATCAAATAGTGGGGGGAAAACTCTAAGCAATACTTACAGGTTATATCATCATATTATTCATCTTTAATGCTATCAGCAAGGTTGGTCTTATCAGGAAAATGAGTCCTTTTGATCTCATTTTTGATTGATCTTTAAGTAAATAAACTCAAACTTTCAGAACTCAAAGCTTTCTGATGCATTTCCTTATTGAAAGGAAATGGAAATCAGGATTCTGGAGTAAACTAAAAGCCTCAAAACATTAACTTGAGATTTTGTGCAGCACATTTGAGTGCAGTGTGTTTTGTGATGCTGTCACAATGTAACAAATCTTACTCATTTCACATGCAAAGATGTTTACCACAACAGAGGTAATTCACATCTAGAACTATTTTACGGCAGCAAAAACAACCTGTTTAAATATAAAGGTCAGAAAGTGGATGGATAATGGTAAAAAAAACAGCAAAAAAGATTATGTTTTTGGTGACTGACATAAGTGGACCTTAGGAAAAAAAATGTGCCTCATCATGCAGTGTGAACTGATGATTACTCTTACTTCGTTCAGGTGGGGGAACCTCTTTTCGCTGTCCAGACGTGATGGAGGGGGAACCTTGGCCTCGCTCAAGGGGTCCAGAGAGAGGGCGTCCAGAAACAGGCTCTCTGGGGGCCGGTGTCCCTCACAGGGTCTGGGTCTGCCCACCGCCCCCTTCTCCTCCAGTGTGGCCTCCGAGTCGGAGTGGGAGCGCATGTGTGCAGCTGTGCAGGGTGAGCGCGGGGATCTAGGAGCCTTACATGGGCTCTCCTGAGGGGAGAAGACATGCGCTGCGCCTCCTTCTGCTGACTGTAGAATGTCTTTCTGTATCTGGGATAGAGGAGAGGAGATATTTATGTTTAACGATGGAAAAAACGGTCGGCGCGCCAGGCGCATGGTCCAAAAGGGTTGTCCCTAGTCTCTTAATGAGTCATGGGTGTGTTTTGGGCGTAACGTGCAATAAACCAATCAGAGTCTCATCTCCCATTCCTTTTAACAGCCAGTAGTGCTTGCACCATGGCGGATTCGCTATTTACATGGCGGAATTTGTGAGCGGAAAGACTGAATGCTTCTCCAGAGAGGAATCCTTTTATTTTTAATATTTAAAAATGTTTGTGTGCTGCTGCGCGTCCCTGTGTGTGTAGTAAGCAGAGTGTACCCGCGTTGTGCACCCGCCTATAGGCTCATATTACTAAAGTGCCCTTTAAATAACACAAAAAATATTGCGATCTTGACTTTAGAGCAGGTTTTTGTTGGTCAATGGCGCGGTCGTTTTCAGTTCCTCAAAATAGCAACACGCCAACAATGCTCCTGAACACACCTGGTTTTCAGACCAGCACGCCCACGGGCGAACAGATGGCCGAGTGCATTTGCTATTTAAACAACGTGGAGCTGGACGTGGAAATTATAACTGCAACGGGATGAAACTAGCAAATAACACTAAAGTCGCGCCTGGTGTCGCATTGCGCCGGGTGTATGATAGGGCCCTTAAAGTTAATGTTTCAATAATTGAACATCACATTTGCATGTTCATAGTTCTCTGATGTTGGTTATTGTGTGAATGTGTAAATAAAGTGAGCCTAACGCACATTGCATTCCCAAAATGCATGTTAAACTTGCTGCAAAGTTTATGAGAAGAAGCATTTACTGTGAACCAAGGCACTTCGAGATGCTGAAAACACAGTAGTCTGTTGCGCACTGTTGAATGCATGCAGCTTACAGTGTTTTCAGCATCTCAAAGTGCCTTGGTTCACAGTAAATGCTTACAGTAAACTGCTTACTTGCAGTCAGTGCTTGACATTAACACTTGCGGGTGGATTTCAGCTGTGGCGTGTAACAGTCAATCCCACTAGCCACTTTGGCTAGTTGAATTTTATTGTAGTCTTCTCAAAAGGCATCTGTTATAATCGCGTTGCGCATTATAACCAATCACACGCGATTCTGTTGAGCTTATGAATGCAATGTGTAATAATCAGAGGTGTTCAGATTAGTCATCGCTGAAACGCTGGAGTTTTGTTCTCACTCTCATCAGATTCATTCATCATACAGTGATCGACTGTTTTTGCTCTATTTCAGCAGCGAAAATTGTTTCAAACTAAGATCACCGCAGAACTATAGCGTATCCGATGTGACGGGCATAAAGTTGGCTTGACGTTGGACATTCGATATTCGCAAATTTAGGGGCCGTCTCTAAAGTTATATACGACATTGGTATACACGTTTATAAGTTAAATAGCATTTGAAGAGATTGACTTGCAGTTATAAAACCAACTGTGTTCATCTAGGTGTTAGGCATGATGCACACCCTTTAGATTTTTTATATTTAATAAAATAAACTGCCAAATCACATGAAAACATGGCTATGTATTTCACTAGGCTACTGTAAGGGCTCATACACAAAATATGTCATAACTGATAGAACACTAATGAGAATATTGCTTGAGAATACTTTTTTTTTCAGACAAGCAACTGTTAGTGTTTCTCTGTCTAGATTAAGGAGCTTTATACACAACCTTATCAGAACTAAATAGGCCTATTTGATGACCTGCCATGTTATACATTTCATGTAGACTTGATTTGGGTGTGTACAACAACAAAATTGTGGCCAGTGAAAATGCTGAGTGGCTAGTAACTTTGGAAAACAATTAGCCACAGTGGCGAGCAAAAAAGTTAATGTTAAGCCCTGCTTACATCACAGCCTTTGATTTGAAAATTGCACTAAGCTATATCGCAATTTCAATTTTATTTAGAATAATTTTGACAAACCTCTTGCGGTTTTCTTCACAACCCCTATTTGGGAAACCAAGGCACTGACCTAAATGAAACCTGACCTCTAATAACTATATTGGGAGTCTCCCAATATAGTTTGACATCATCATGTTGCTGAAATAAATCACATACAAATATTATATTGAAATATTTAGTAATACTTTCCAGCACTGAATGCAGTTACATGTGTCGTTTAATGCTATTTCATGCATTCTGACTTATTTTGTTAAAGAGTTGATTCTCATGCTAAACATGGCCAAAATGTCAAAAAACGATTTGGACGTATGACGGAGTATTTCTGTGTCAAATACACTCCAGGATTCAAACAAGTTTCGGATAATTTTTTTCAAAAATGGCCCTGTATGATGTCATTAAGGGTGGAATTCCTTGTATGGGCACTTCTCCCTGATGAGCGCGTGCGCACGTCAACCAGAGCGAGAGCCCATCAACAAGCTTCATTCGGGTTACGGAAGCTGTCGACAGCGCTGGCATTTTATTTTTAGACCACAAAATCAACAATGTCACTAAAGAAGTGTGTTTCTGGTTGTGAGGGAAAGATCACCTTGTTCAGCTTCCCAAATAACCCAGCGTTAAGGAAACAGTGGATGCAGTTTGTTTTTCTGGAGCAGCAACGGAGTTCTTCAAGTGTGTTTGTTTGTTCCCGGTCATGAATCGAAACCACAGGCGGTGAGTGAAACTGCATCAAATGAGTGTGTTTTGTTGGCAATCGGCGCGTAAGTGCATATAATGTCAACCACACGAACGTATAGTGAATCGGAAGTTATCCAGGGATAATGCCATGATGTATTGTGTGTGTGTGCGTGCTCGTTATTTAGCTCCACCCACGGCATGCCTGCACTAGTTCGGCTGTTTTCAGAAAGAATCGGTACAGCGTATCTGTCTTTTATAAATATGATAAAACTAAAGACTCAAGAGATATGAAGGATGCAATACTACTCTATAGGTACTCAAGATTAACATCTTTGGCAGAAACTGTGTGTGTTATGTACCCTTTAAGGTATTGAAATATATATGTAAAATACGTAAGTATTGCGCCCCAGACCTTTTCCATCTTGTGGTGCATGTCCCGTAAGCTGCGGTCCCATTCCTGCCTCTCTTTCTCGAACCGCTCCAGTAGTTCATTCCGCTCGCGGGTCCAGCGCTTTTCTCCATGCTGCAGTTTCCAGCGCAGCTCCAGTGCTGTGCTGTGACTGTCGGCCAGTAGACAACGCTGCTCCTCCCGTTCCTGTTGCGCCGCGTCTGCCGCAACTGCATCTTCATCTGCGCCTGCAGACTCACCTCTGACATCCTGCAGCTGCATGGACAACAGCAGAGACATAGAAGAGCATAAATGCCTATATAGGGTATGTTCGGAATAGAATACTACTCATAGTAACTTTGCACAGCATGCACAGTATGCAAAATGTATGTACGCACAGAATGACACTCTACCAAAATGTGCAGCATACATCCAGAGGCCACTGTGTGAAACACTGTATCCCACAATGCAATGCACTAGACTATTTCTTGACTCATTGGGCATTTTCTAAATACGCAAAGTCCGGACTTGCATCCTTGGTAGTTAGGACTTGTCAAGTTCGACTCAAGGACGGGAGGACGCAAGTCCGGTAATTCTGCAAATGGAACAGCTGCGTTCTTGATGGTGTCACTCTGTATGTATATGTTTAGGCAACAATAAAACGAAATATGTTAAAATATCACTCTGCCTCTTTTTGTTTTCATTTAAAAAAAATCTTAAACATATCAATAGCCACACAAATGTGGTTCAGGCAAAGCATACATTGATTATCTTCACTGCATGTATATTTGTAACAAAACGAAATATACAACCCTGCCTCTTTTGCTTAAATTTTAAAAATATTAAACATATTTAATATTTTCGTGCCTACAGTCATATGTGGTTCAGGCAACGTGTATTTGTACTGATTATCTTCACTGTAATAAAATTAAAATGACATAAAACACAACCCTGTCTCTTTTTGTTAAATGTCAGTTTTAATGATCAATAATAGCCATTATAAAACTAAAAGGTATAAGAATATTGCTACACAATAACAAAAAAAAAGCAAACAATTCTGTCAAATGTACAAAGTTAGCACTAGTGGGCTACAAAGGTAAAGTTAAATAGCCTAAATATATAAAGTTATGAAACTTCACTTTGCCCTCAGCCAAAACGATTTGCCAGGGAACAAATTATAGATTCATGAGACCAAAGATCACCAGTTAGATGTACACAAGACGAATTATATCTTGTGTTTAACCTCTACAGAGACATCAGAGACAGAGTCAGAAGGACTAGCCGAGGAAAGGCTGCTCTCGGCGGGGTTAACGAGCGCTGAGCCCCCGGTGATCGGCTGGATCTCACAACTCTGAAAACGGCAGATCAAATCGCCACTATCTTTATAAATAAACCACAGATTTGAGCTTTAAACAACTACATTCTCGCCTGAAAAACTCTTAAAACTACATTTTGTGACACAACAACAGTAGTATTTTTAAATTACACGGGTTTTCTCCAACACTATTGACACTTGCTGGTTGATGTGAGATGCATTCTGGGATTCCTGGCTGTCTCAAGTCCGCAGCAGTCACCTCTCGATGCATCCCCGATAAAAGGGGCGGATCAAGGACACATCCGGGGATTTGAACTGTACTTTGGCTAGATGTGAACTTTGACTTTGGCAGCGACTGATGACGTTTCACAAGTCCACAAGAACACAAGTACAGAAAAGAACGCATATTGAGAAACGGCCATTATTTATTCAGATTGCCACCAGTTGATGCAAACAATGCTAAAAATAACCAGATTTTTTTCTATGATAATATGATACCACTTGCTGAATTAAACATACAACATATTGATATCATATGACAACAATCTAACAAAAAGTATACAGTACATAGTGCATACTGTACGGTGGTGCACGTAGTGCAGTAAAGTCCAAATACACCTCCCTCACGTCTAGCCAGATGTTCCTCAATCTATGCGCTGTCTGAACGAGCAGGGCTTCTCTGACATCTGCTTCCTTTTAATAGGCCATGAGTGTGTTTGACGGCTGAAGTGCACCACTGAATAAATATAGCTGGCTATTTAAAGACGCTTCCTAACTCACCGACACCAAAACAGCCACTGTAAGTCGAAAAGCAATGCACGGCACTGCAGATGCTTAACGTCTAAGCATCGCTGCTTTACTAGATTTATGTCTAGTTATGACAGTTTTATGACAAGACCAAATTTTACTAAGTCATCTTGGATAAAACTGATTAATGGCTGTAAAATGCTATATACTCTACCGTTCAAAAGTTTGAGATTGGTAAGAATTTTTTATGTTTCTGAAAGAAGTCTTTTCTGCTCACCAAGGCTGCATTTATATTGTATGTATTATAATGTAATTTATTTCTGTGATCAAAGCTGAATTTTCAGCCTTCAGTGTCACATGATCCTTCAGAAATAATCTTTCTGATTATTATTATCAATAAATGTCACTTTTGATCAATTAAACTTAAAAAAAAAAGTATTAATAACGTATAGTTAAGTAAAGTATTAATGTATTAATTTCTTCTTTTTGAAAGAAGTCTCTTATGCATTAATTTGAAATATAAATCTTTTGTAACAATGTACACTACCATTCAAAAGTTGTGGTCAGTAATTTTTTTAAAAGAAATTAATACTTTTATTCAGCAAGGATGTGTTAAATTGATAAAAAGTGATTGATAAAGATTTATATTGTTATAAAATATTTCTATTTTGAATAAATGCTGTTCTTTGTAACTTTTTATTCATCAATAAATCCTGAAAAAAAAGTATCAAAGGTTCCAAAAAATATTATCATATTTAAATATCAACACAACTGTTTCCAGCATTGATAATAACTGAGTATCAAATCAGCTTATTAGAATGGTTTCTGAAGGGTCATGTGACACTCAAGACTGGATAAATCACAGAAATAAATTACATTTCAAAGTATATTAAAAGTATGCACACAACACCAGTCTCATTCACAGGTGATTCTGCTGTGATGTATGCTTTGTTTCTGCACCTTGATGACATGACTCCTCATTTCAGCCCGCTGTATCTCCCACGCCGCTCTCTCATTGGCTAGTGTCTGCTGCAGCTGCCAGCGCCGCTGCGCCTCGTCACGTAGCTCCGCCCTGAACTCCTCCAGTAGAGAGCGCAGGGCGTGTAGCACACGGAGACTGTCGCCTGCCTGTAGATAGAGACAGATAAGCACAGAGGACTGTAATGTTGCTGTTTCAGCATGAAAAAGCTTCTTCTCTATATCAGTGTCAGTGTTTCTGAACTCCCTGAAACGCCTCCATTGTAGTCTTGAGTTTTCTTCCGGGACGTCACAATATTCCTAATTTAAATAATGAATATGCTAAATAAAGGGGCGGGGCCTGGTTGAGTTAGTTAGTAGTGTGTTGAAACTGGCGGTTATTGTAAGGGGCGGGGCATTTCCCAAACACACTTGAAGCGCTTGACCAATCACAACACACTGCTCCAGCCGACTAATCAGAGCACATTGTGCTTTACAGGAGGAGGGGCTTCATAGAGACAGGAACTAAACAGAGCGCTACTGACAGACTGGGAAGAGAGGAGCTGCAACAATGTCAAAATAATGTGTTTTTGAACATTCAAGCAAGAAAACCTATTCCAGTAGAGTCCAAAAACAACAACAAGACTCTGTAAAAGTCATAATATGGCCTCTTTACATTGCTTTCTAGGGAAAATAAGTGATTTTTTCTTTTCAGCATGTGAAAGGCAGTAAAATGGATTTCCAATAAAGAACTCTGTAGTTGTGCATTTGTATTATTAATTAAGTAGATGTGGGAGAAAGTGACACGATAACGGAGTCTCTCTTAGTCAGCACCTCTCCTCAGCGGCTGTAATTAAAGGAACAGTTCTGCCATTATTTACTTATCCTCATGTCAGTTCAAAGGCATCTTATTTAAACAGAGTTCTGAGATACATTAATATCAAATCTCTCTTAAGTATGAAGTGTGCAGTTTCTGTGGCACAAAACAGAAATGCAAAACAAAGCTTCAGCTTCACTATTGATTGAAATAATGTTATATTCAGCTCCATCCAAACACACTGGATTTCAATTTAGTCAAGCCAGTGGTGCAGAAATAACACACTTTATTGGTAATGTCATATGAGTGACAGTTCGATAAACCGATATCTTACTAAGGAACATATCTTTACTCAGTAGTTTATATGTAAGCTTGGTCAGCACAGCAAAAGACCACAGCATCAATGGAGCCGATTGCATTTGTGTTAAGAGTGTGTGTTCAGCAGAAATGGAAATTCACTTTAAACCATGTGCACGCTGAGAAATACATAAGCAAAATTATCTAAAGGGAATAAAAAAGCCACATATGTCAAAACAAGACGATGAGACTGCTTTTAATGATTTGTAAAACTAAAGAGGTTTACAAACTCCTGCACTTAGAGAGGTTAAATAATAGACTAGAGCTGAGAGAGCGTTTACTGCTTTATATAGAGCCAACAAACCAAACGGCTACTGAAACATTAACACCGCTTATATATTTACTCCAGAAAACAAAGAAGAGAGGTTTTAAGGTCAGTACACACATTTCCTATTTTTATATAGGTTGTTCAATAAACAAAAGGAAGAATATGTCAAAACACTGAAGATTATTATAGCATTTCTCATGTTATTACATTTTTAAAGGGATAGTTCACCCCAAAATTGTATAATTTATTCACCCTCATGTTGTTCTTGTATCTTCTTTTGTGTTTAGCAAAAGAAATGCATAAAGGTTTGGAACAACATGGGGTGAGTAAATGATGACAGAATTTTCCCTTTAAGATGAATCACTTGCATTATTTTTTCACATATTTGACAGGTATGTATTTGACCTGTTTCTGGTGCTGGAATCTCTCTGGAGAGAGCAGGAGAGGGCCGGGCTCTGTGAGGTCACTTCCTGTGAATTGGGTAGACGCTTTGTCTTCCCTTCCCATTTCTCCATCACCCTGGTCGATCATAATGCCCAGTTCTGGAATGTTTTCCAATCGTTCGTACTGAAGAACAAGTAACAAGTAAGAGAGAAACCACAGAAAATGTTTACATTTAAAGTTTAATCAAAACTAAATAAAAACACAATAAAACTAAATAAAATCAAATATTTTTATACAAAAAATAAATAAACTTTTTTTATATATATATAATTTTTTAATTTAATTTAATTTAATTTAATTTAATTTAATTTAATTTAATTTAATTTAATTTAATTTAATTTAATTTAATTTTATTTTATTTAAATTTAATTTAATTTTATTTAATTTTATTTAATTTTAGGGTAAATCCTCACCTGACAGATGACATTTCTTGACAGTTTTTATGAGATTTTTAAGAGTTTTAAGTCTCTTTTTTATTTTAGTTTATATTTTATTTTATATTTAATTTATAATTTATTTTAATTTTAAATTTAAATTAAAAATTTAAACAAAATTAAACAGCTGTTCGATGAATTCTTTTTTAATGCAGAATTTATCACACACAAATAAACTATTTCACACAATATTTGATGATGATATGTTGATATGCTTTAAAAATTTAAAAAATAAAATAAAATCAGTCTATTATTTCAGCACTGGAAATGTTTCTGAGCTTCAACATTTGTTTACAGCAGAAAACAGCAGCTGTTGTAGATATGACAGATGGACTGAGAAATGAAAAATCATACAACATGTGCTCACACTAATTCACACTGTTCCAATACTGAACTATTATAGTTTGTCAGACGACCTACTGCCACAAACGAAATAAACGCATTTAAAAAAAGAAGCAGCACATGTCTACAGGCACTCATCAGAAATGCAATCTTCACATCATGCATCTTTTGTATATCAGATGGTTAATTATATCTGAGCTCAGTCAATTCAGGGTCGACTAGGGTAGTTATTCCAGATCAACCCCTCACCTCAGCATGTGCACCCTCATCCACATCGTCCGTCCTGCGGCCGAGCCTCCAGTGCATAAGGATCCAGCGCAGCTTCATGTAGACAATCACCATATTGTGGCGGAACAACCTCACTTCCTGTTGCAGCAGGACTCTTTCCTGCGGCCATGTTGGCTCATGAGATTGAAGTCCCTGCAGCTCGAGTCCTCGCCGTGCCTCTGCACGCCTCCTCTCCTCCTCCTTCGCAAGAAAAACACATTCAGAATAGACATGAGTGATGATAAATATGATTATTAATTTGACATAAGATAGATGCATGCTTGCATAGACAGTAATGAGATAGTGAAACATCATGTGGGTGTTTTAAGGCGAGTAGAATAGTAGAAAAGTGAATCCTCCTAGAAAAGCCAGCTAAATCTATCTTTATTTTGCAGTTCTGAAGCTTCCATGTTCCAATAACTAGTTTAACCACCTAAAGCCTACTGTGTCATATTTGATACACACATTTCTAAGGCCTCTAAATGATCATCATGATCAAATCATTGTAAAAACCCTGTTACTACATGCTGATTGCCGATGTCTGATTGATAGTTTAGACTTTTATAGCAAGTAAAAGGCCTTTTAGTATAATTGTAAAAACGTCCACCTTCAGCTCGTGGTTCACGTGTCTTTTGCTGTGAAACCTTTACTGATTTTTATAAAGTAATCATAGGAATAACTTTTATATTGTTAGTAATATTTCAAGATGAACACTTACTGGACTGAAGAAACTTAGGTTTACTTGATTATTCATACTCAGTGTGTTCAAATGTGAGTATCAAATATGATCATCAGGCTTTTGACGAAGGTTTATTTGTTCATCTCTCAATTGTATTGCATTATGCATTTTAAAACTACAGAGCTTTGATCATAAAACTAAGCATTTAAAAAATCATCAATAAGACATATTATTGGCAGATATAGAGTGACAAATAATATTTATATGCATTTTATGTCAGTTGTCTGATATACAGATCTCATTAATTTACATTACAAGCATCAGAATTTCATCTTACTTTTTCATATATCAGAAATTGCATTAAATTGCACATTTTTGTTCAGTTTGGACCTATGATTATGCACTCCATATTCTCACTGTATCATAAAATATGAGCCATAAAAGCCTCATGCATCAAATATGAAAATCAACAAAAAACAACATATGCAAACTTATTTTTAGATTTAGATTAGTCTTAATTTTCAATAAACTGTTACATTTCAAAGAATTTTATTTTTATCACTTATTTCATATGTCAGGCTTTACAGTGTTACACTGGTATGAGCTAGAGGTTGTACAGACTAGTCAATTAGTTATACTTCTAGTCGATGCTTTTGGTATATTGTCTATCTCTCCATAACAAACTACTACTTTCAAATCTATGGGAGGAGCCTTTGAATTGATTTAAACTGATTTAAATCTTTAAAAAGATTTATTTTTGGCATTTTTGCCCTTTATTATGATAGGACAGTTAGTTGACAGGAGAGAGAGAGGGAGACGGGATTCGGGATTGGGAAAGGTCCACGAGCCAGGACTTGAACTCGGGACACCCGAAGCACAACTGCACTATATATTGCGTGCTGCACACAAGGCTATTGACACCGACTGATCCCTTCTTCTCAAAGTGAAACACACGTACCTGAGTGATGGATGAGGTGAAGCTGTCTCTCTCCTCCGGTCCAGATCTCATCCTCCTGTCATGGTCCAGGCGTAGTTGTATCTCTCTGGTAGGCATTCCCGTCTCAGGCAGAGCCGGCTCACGAAACTGGATCCCAGCAGAACACACAACACCAGTCTCAAAATCCCAGCACTTTCAAGAGAGACACCATCAATTTCATGCAGACATAAACACATCAGTGACATGCAACCAAGCAGAGGTTAGGCGATTGTTTCAGTATCTTCTCTTTCTATCTCTGATTCTATCAAATGTTACTGTTTCATGGCTGGTTAGGGAGGAGAATATGAAATTAGCATATGTTTATAGTATTGATGAATAGGACACTATTCTTATTGCAACTGTTTCCTAATAAACTCTTCAGATCTCTGGTGTCAAAAGCAAGAGAATTAACTGAGGCTCATAATTAATTCAGATTTTTACAGTGAAGAAATGCTAAATCTGAGCTTTGTGTGTTTGTAAGTTCTAACAAAGGGGTCATGACATGAGAAATCAAATTTTTGTACTATTAAAACATCCTGCAAGTTTCATAGTTTAAAACGTTCTCCACATTATAAACAAAGCATTTATTTAATCAACCAAAAATATTAATTTTGATATTGCGGGACCTGTGATGTCACACGGGCTAATACATTTGCATATGCCCGCCTCCAGATCACGACATCGACCAATAGTTATACATCATTACAGCATAGGCCCCGCCCACTGGCGTTCAGTTGCTTAATGGCTGACATTTGCCTGCACTGGATGTGAGCGTTGTGTCAAAAGCAAATAAAAGCCATTATAATGACTGACACTGTCTACACTAGATACAGTATACAGATGTGTGTTCACTTTACTCCACGCACTTGAGACTTTCGACAACAGGACAAATGGAGGAGTGAAGGATAATTTGCTTTGTCCAGTTTAAACAGCTGGTTTGCGTCTCTGTACAGACTTCAGAAGGATCCCAGCATCAGGAACAAGTGGATGGTTTATTTTATCGGAGTGTCCGCCCACTGACGTCAATGAGTAGGGAGGACTTTATTGTCCCAATAAGTAGGCATCCATGTAATAATTTTAAAAATATAATAATTTACACTATGTTATTATTGCTCTTATTTAATGTATAACAACACTGAGGTGCAAATAGCATCTAACTATTATTTACACTTATTGCAAAGAAAATACTGCTATTTTTACATAGTGTAAATAGAATCTATCGATATATTTGCACTTGGTGCAAATAGCCTCTGCCTTATTCTAATGGTGTCCCGGATCATGTCGGAGGATTTTATGTTTGTTCGGAGCATTTTGTTTTGTAAACAAGGCACAATTTAATGGAGAATTCACAAAGAAACTTTTGTTGAAAGATTTGTTGAAAGCAGTCAGCTGTATTGAATCTGACAGCAGCTGCATCACAAACCGTGAGTAAACTATTTCATAATGCTTTGTCTGTAAATGACGGTTTTGAATGGATAAAGTTTTCAAAACACTTACTTGTGTGCCATAACAAGACACTGTTTCCTATGCAATGACACTTGCCAATCAGTGGACGTTTACTGACGAGCCTTAAAGGAGCCACCACTTAAAAACGGATCATTTCAGACTGAGGCTCAGAATTCGGGTTGAAAATAATTGGATATATTTGATAAAAATCAATATATATTTAATTTTTTGTGCATAAAAATGTATTAACATTATAAGTGAACCTCAAGGAACATTAAAAAATAAAAAAATCCATGTCATGACCCCTTTAATTGTAAGAGTGAAGATTCATATGCATAAATATAATGTAAAATAAGCATATGCTGCCTTGAGTAATGAGTGAGCGCATAGGAAAGGCAACACCAGCTCAAAATCACTAGTGAGAAACGCCTTTGTTTTTGAGCCCTGAATTTCGAGGGTGAGTCAGTTAAAATATCATGGCAGAGGCTAACTGGTATTGGACATGTTTTGAGAGGGAAAGTGTTAAACAACTCTTACTGGTAGCTGAAAGCACAATCACGTTGCATAACTAATGCACATCCTTTGTTCTTTTAGTTTGTTACAATAGTGCTAAAAACATTTTTCTGTCTTTGTGAGTAGATGGAAAAGGTGAAAAAAATAAAATAAAATTACCTGCGTCCATTAGTTCCAGTCAAAATGACTAAAAAAACTAAGACTTCTGAACTTAAAACTATAGGGAACTTCTAAGGAGGACCATGTAAATGTGAAATGTTGCGTATCGCAAGCTGCTAAATGCACTTTCTTTCAGCCGTTTTGGTTAGGCTGTACAGTTAACACTGAAACTGAAGCTTAGACAAACATATAGACGTACAACAAATTAAATGCAAATGCATATTAACTGATGGCATGATTAACACACATCCAGCCGTTGTTCTCATGTTACAAACAGTCGCAAACATCAAAAATGGAAACATCAACGCTCCTGCATGCGAGAGAGGATGGTGAGTGTCGTAATTCATGACAAACCAGTGTGATTTTAAACGAACAGCAGTGGTTGCGAGTGGAGTGAGACGAAACCAAAAGAATCACTGTGAAACAATGATGTGAATTAAATGATTCAAGTGAACGAACTGCTCTGTGCTATGTCTAGTGTTTCATTTAGTTGCATCAGATGAATCACTGCTGTTGTTTTTTGGTCTAATAACCTTGTATAAAATAATTGGAAGTGATATTTTATGACTACTGGCTCTCTTCCATTCAGTTTTATTACATCAAGAATGTATTACATTTTATTGAATAAATAAAGATGTACAAGCTAGGGAGAACTGCTCTTCATTCTTTCCCTCTGAAAACGGGCTCTGTTTCAAAACCTAGTGAGCTCCCTTGCTGTCTTCATAGGCAGCATCATAAATATTCTCATAAGGGATTTGGAACACGCTACATGGGAATCAAGTTAACAACAAAATATTAAAATAAGCATAAATATACCAAATGCAAATATAGGCATATAGTCAATGTTATGTTATGTTATGTTATGCTTTATGTTATGTTATAGTATATTATATGTTACATTATTTGTTGTTATATTATTTGTTATATGTTATATTATATGTTATGTTTCATGTTATGTTATGTTTTATGTTGTTATGTTATATTATATATGTTATGTTATATTATATGTAATGTTTTATGTTATGTTATGTTTTATGTTGTTATATTATATGTTATGCTTTATGTTATGTTATAGTATATTATATGTTACATTATTTGTTGTTATATTATTTGTTATATGTTATATTATATGTTATGTTTTATGTTATGTTATGTTTTATGTTGTTATATTATATGTTATGTTTTATGTTATGTTATATTATTTGTTATATTATATGTTATATTATGTTATATTATATGTTATATTATATTATATTATGTGTTATGTTTTATGTTATGTTATGTTTTATGTTGTTATATTATATGTTATGTTTTATGTTATGTTATATTATTTGTTATATTATATGTTATATTATGTTATATTATATTATATGCTGTTTTATGTTATGTTATGTTATATTATATGTTATATTACATGTAATGTTTTATGTTGTTATATTATATATGTTTTATGTTATGTTATATTATTTGTTATATTATGTTATATTATATTATATTATATGTTAGGTTTTATGTTGTTATATTATGTTATGTTATATTATATGTCATGTTTTATGTTATGTTATATTATATGTTATATTATATTATATGTTTTATGTTATGTTATGTTATATTATGTCATGTTTTATGTTATGTTATGTTTTATGTTATGTTATATTATGTTATGTTTTATGTTATGTTTTATGTTGTTATATTATATGTTATGTTATATTATGTTATGTTTTATGTTATGTTATATTATTTGTTATACTATATATGTTATGTTATATTATTTGTTATATTATGTTTTATGTTGTTATGTTATGTTATATTATATTATATGTTATGTTTTATGTTATGTTATGTTATATTATATGTTATGTTTTATGTTATGTTATGTTATGTTATGTTATGTTATGTTATGTTATATTACGTTATGTTATGTTATGTTATATTATATGTTATGTTTTATGTTATGTTATATTATATGTTATGTTTTATGTTATGTTATGTTATGTTATGTTATGTTATGTTATGTTATGTTATATGTTATGTTTTATGTTATGTTATGTTATATTATATTATATTACGTTATGTTTTATGTTATGTTATATTTTATGTTATGTTATGTTATATTATTTGTTATATTATATGTTATATTATATGTTATGTTTTATGTTGTTATGTTATGTTATATTATATGTTATGTTTTATGTTATGTTATGTTATGTTATATTATATTATATTATATTATATTATATTATATTATGTTATGTTATGTTATATTATATGTTATGTTATATTATTTGTTATATTATATGTTATATTATATTATATGTTATGTTTTATGTTATGTTATATTATGTTATATTATATGTTATGTTTTATGTTATGTTATATTTTATGTTATGTTATGTTATGTTATATTATATTATATGTTATGTTTTATGTTATGTTATGTTATATTATATGTTATGTTTTATGTTATGTTATGTTATGTTATGTTATGTTATGTTATGTTATGTTATATTATATGTTATGTTTTATGTTATGTTATATTTTATGTTATGTTATATTATATTATATTATATGTTATGTTTTATGTTATGTTATGTTATGTTATGTTATGTTATGTTATGTTATATTATGTTATGTTATGTTATGTTATATTATATGTTATGTTTTATGTTATGTTATGTTATGTTATGTTATGTTATGTTATGTTATATTATATGTTATGTTTTATGTTATGTTATGTTATGTTATGTTATGTTATATTATATGTTATGTTATATTATGTTATATTATGTTATGTTTTATGTTATGTTATATTTTATGTTATGTTATATTATGTTATATTATATGTTATGTTTTATGTTATGTTTTATGTTATGTTATGTTATATTATATGTTATGTTTTATGTTATGTTTTATGTTATGTTATGTTATGTTATATTATATGTTATGTTTTATGTTATGTTATGTTATGTTATATTACGTTATGTTATGTTATGTTATATTATGTTATGTTATATTATATTATATGTTATGTTTTATGTTATGTTATATTATATGTTATGTTTTATGTTATGTTATGTTATGTTATGTTATGTTATGTTATGTTATATGTTATATGTTATATGTTATATGTTATATGTTATATGTTATGTTTTATGTTATGTTATGTTATGTTATGTTATATTATATTATATTACGTTATGTTTTATGTTATGTTATATTTTATGTTATGTTATGTTATGTTATATTATTTGTTATATTATATGTTATATTATATGTTATGTTTTATGTTATGTTATGTTATGTTATATTATATGTTATGTTATGTTATGTTATGTTATGTTATATTATATTATATTATATTATATTATATGTTATGTTATATTATATGTTATGTTATATTATTTGTTATATTATATGTTATATTATATTATATGTTATGTTTTATGTTATGTTATATTATGTTATATTATATGTTATGTTTTATGTTATGTTATATTTTATGTTATGTTATGTTATGTTATATTATATGTTATGTTTTATGTTATGTTATATTTTATGTTATGTTATGTTATGTTATATTATATGTTATGTTTTATGTTATGTTATGTTATGTTATGTTATGTTATGTTATATTATGTTATGTTATGTTATGTTATATTATATGTTATGTTTTATGTTATGTTATATTATGTTATGTTTTATGTTATGTTATATTTTATGTTATGTTATATTATGTTATATTATATGTTATGTTATATTATTTGTTATATGTTATGTTATATTATATGTAATGTTTTATGTTATGTTATCTTATATTATGTTATGTTATATTATATGTTATGTTATATTATATGTTATGTTATATTATTTGTTATATTATATGTTATATTATATTATATGTTATGTTTTATGTTATGTTATATTATGTTATATTATATGTTATGTTTTATGTTATGTTATATTTTATGTTATGTTATGTTATGTTATATTATATGTTATGTTTTATGTTATGTTATATTTTATGTTATGTTATGTTATGTTATATTATATGTTATGTTTTATGTTATGTTATGTTATGTTATGTTATGTTATGTTATGTTATATTATGTTATGTTATGTTATGTTATATTATATGTTATGTTTTATGTTATGTTATATTATGTTATGTTTTATGTTATGTTATATTTTATGTTATGTTATATTATGTTATATTATATGTTATGTTATATTATTTGTTATATGTTATGTTATATTATATGTAATGTTTTATGTTATGTTATCTTATATTATGTTATGTTATATTATATGTTATGTTATATTATTTGTTATATGTTATATTATATATGTTATGTTATATTACTATGTACTATATATGTAATTTAATGCATAATCTAATTATATTATATTATAACATATATTATATCATATCATATCATATCATATCATATTATGTTATATTATATTATGAATTATAAAATATTTAAATCAATTTTTGGAAATAAAATAATATCATGCATAATCTAATTATATTATATTGTATTGTATTGTATTATATAATATAATATTATAATAAAATATTTGGACCCACTTTATATTAGGTGTCCTTAACTACTATGTACTTACATTTAAATTAATAATTTGATACAATGCACTTATTGTGTACATACATGTTTTTACATTGTACTGACATTTAAAAAATACCTGCATGTAATTACATCTGTAATTAATTTCTGTAATTACATTTATAATTACACTGTTGACACTTCCCTTACACCTGACCCTACCCTTAAACTTATCCATACCACCACACCTGTTCCTAACTTTACCTGTATCCCACCTCAATATCAGCAAAAGTGTTTTGCAATACAATATGAACACAATAAATACATACTTATATTTTGATGTAAGTACATGGTAGTTAAGGCCACCTAATATAAAGTGGGACCAAATAGGCTAAACAGTTTTTGGAAATAAAATAATAGCATGCATAATCTAATAATTATATATTTAATGCATTGTGGGACTGCATTTGCCATAAAGAAAGTTATCTTGCAAGTTATCTGCATGATTTTTTGTTGTTGTTACTTTAGGCTTTAGGCATAGTTTGTCTATTGTTTAGAGCAGATTATGTTTCTATAGTATGCCTATGCTGCCTACAAAACACACACTAGGTTTTGAAACAGATCTAGAGACAGATCTAATAGTTCTGGTGGTAGATTTGTTCACACACTGTTGCCTTTGTGCTCAAACACCAGTACAGTGTTTGTCCATTTCAAAGCTAATAAAACTTTTATTTTGAAATCTGGAGCCATATTCATAAATACTTCAGGTCGACACAAAACCCTCGTGGTTCAGATTTTTAAGATCTGGTATCTCTGAGCACATTGAGGTCATTCTTGTTTCAGGATGGAAAGCTTCATCGTAAAACCAGTGTGTGAACATTTCCTCTGTTTTGATCTGTACTACACATTTTCACAAGGAAAGGCACTCCTGCACTCCATACACCATCAAAACATTGACTGTTTTATTGTTAAAAAGGGGATTAAAGCCTTGGTTATCTCCGGATAGCTTTGACAGCAGTGGCTTTTCATGTGATATGGTTATATTTTAAATAGGAAAACCTACAAAACAAGGCCAAGGTTTTGGCACTTGCTATGTGAACACACACACACACACACACACACACAAAACCATGGACATGATTCGAAAAGGTATAAAAATAGTCATACTTAACCTCCTCGAGGTCAAAAATTAGTGCATTGGAAATGAATGGGAAACGAATTTGGTACTGCGCCCAAACAAAATCTTATTGAAAGCTATTTTTTTAAGATATCAACCTCATATTTGGAATGCAACTTGTTTAGCTTCATGGCTTTGACTTTCTTACAGTTTTAGAGTAAAAAATGTTTTGGAAAATAAATATTTCATATAAAAATTTTAAATTGTATTTTTGTATATTTTTTCATAATAATGAACTTAAACTTCTATAACTTTTTAAGTTCACTTAAAAAAAAAAGATTGACAGTTTAAGTTGGAAATGACATTTTTAGGTCTATGCTCAAAAGATGATTAAATGGATTATAACTACTGCATAAATATAGGCTAATTTAGTACCAAAAAATCCCATAAAAATACAAAATATTAAATAAGAAAACGAATATTGTATATTCATTGAAATAACAAAAACATCTGTAATTTTTAACAGCTGCATGCAAGGAGCACCGGAAGTGCATTTATATAATTTTGGAACAATACTTATTATTAATTAAATTGATATAAATGTGTGTGTGTGTGTATACAATTTTAATAATATTAACATCAACATTTATTTTCTATTAAATAAATATGAATTAAATGCCAATTAAATTAATAACAATTAAATAAATTTTGGTTTAATAAAATAATATTATTCTCAATTTGTCTGCCTATTATTATTATGGTTATTTTTGCATTGTGTCACACACTGCATTACATGTTGCATTGCATATGTTAAATTTGTGCATGCAGAAGACATGCCAATCATATAAAATAATGTAAATCTTAAGAAATTTGCACAATGTTTAAAGGCATATTATGACATGCAGCGAAAAACAATGCATGTTGGAAAGTCAGTCGCTGCAAAATATCTCACCAAATTATTGCTCCAGCTACTTCTGTATTTTCATCCAAAGATATCCAAGGCTTTTCAGAAACTAAGTTGTATCTGTAATACATCTATATACCCTGTTCAGCATCTTACTAATGCAGCACATTACGCTGTCAGGTGTTTCAAGTCCACGGAGGCACTGCAAGGACACTTGGAAACGTATCTGGTCTTAATGATGAACGAGGCACTGACCTCGGGTCTGAAACTGTGTGGCCTGGCGTATCTACTGAGTCCAGGGGCTCCCCTGGCTGTGGCGGACCCCTTAGCGGCGCCCTCCGTGCCACTCTGCCGGTCTAGGCACCACTCCTGCTCCTCCCTTCGCCCGTACTGTGAGTGAGGGAGGGAGGGAAGGGGTTGGGGAGGTGGAGGAGAGGAGACAGAGGGAGGTGCATGGGGATCGGTGAACGACAAACAGAATCGACACACACGAGACGAGAAAGAGTGGGGGGAAATAAACTGAATGTGGGTTTAAGCAAAACTTAAAAAGTGTGAAATGCAAGAAAGGGTGACACATTGTACTTCCAAAAATGATTATGAATTAAATAATAATGATCAAATGGAGAAAAAAAAAAAGAGAGCCAGCAGGCTACAAGACAAAGAAAAGCGCAAAAAGAAAGACCAACTTAAAGATGATGGCGTAGGAGAGAGATGAGAAGAGGACGAGAATGAGGAGGAACAGAATCATGGGCTGAAACATCTGGGAACGGAATGAGGGACAAAGAGAGAAGAGGGGAAGGGCCAAGGGGAAAAAAAGAATGCAAAACACTGGTTATGAAGCGCATGCGATGGGGATACATGAGTCTTACAACCAATAACCCAAAATGTGCAGTGACAGCAGGGGCTAAACGCTAATGGTGTCGAGCCAAATCCAAACTCCGGTCAAAACCCAAATCCTCAAAGACCTTTTGGGGTGTTTTACTAATACAACTGTAAATTATAGCTCAATTAATATTAATATTAAGCTAATAATTAGAACAATAATTAGAATTAAAATTAAAAATATATTAATTATTTAACTATATATATATATATATATATATATATATATACATATATATATATACACACACATTATATAGTTAAAATAATTATATTAATGCATTTCTAAATAATGAAATTTTAATTATTAGCTTTATTAATATTAACAATAAAAACACTATATAGTCACATTAAAATAATTATAATTATTTTAAAATATGTAATAACTTTTATTTTTATTATATTATTTTCAATAATTACAATAACTACAATAATTAAAATAAAAAAATAAAAATTAATTCAAACAAAACATGAAATAATTTTTAAAATATTTTTATTAACTATTAAATTAATATTATATATATATATATATATATATATATATATATATATATATATATATATATATATATATATATATATATATATATCCATATTAATATATTAATTATTAAGCAAATAATTAAAGTAATATATTTTAAAATAATAATATTATTTTAATTATTAGCTTTATTAATATTAAGATGATAATTAAAACAATAAAAACACTATATAGTCACATTAAAATAATTATAATTACTTTTTAACTATATAACTTTTATTTTCATTATATTATTTTCAATAATTAACTACATTAATTAAAATAATTAATTAAAACAACATTACAATTTATTAAATTTATATATATATATTATTATTATTATTATTATATATATAAAATGAATTATAAATAATACATTAATAAATAGTTAGGATAATTAATAAATATGTTTGATAGACATTTTTTTTTTATATGATATACACTGTTTTGGTACTGGGTCACCAGATGTTCAATGTAAAGTCCCCATCCTGAAAGAAAAGCCATTCAATAACCATATAGCTACATACAACAGTTAGCTTATATTAACTGGCTTATACTAACAAAACTGCCATTGTGTATTGTTTTATTATAACTGTAAGTTTCTGATCAGCACTAACAGAATAATGCTAAAAGCTTTTGGATGAGGCACAACAAAGAGCTCCAAGGTGGGTAGGATTTTGCCAGGGACTTGAATTTGGCATGACGGCAGCATGCTGCTCACAGCGAAGCTCGGCCATGCGATGGAAGCAGCGTAACAGTGAGCTGAAGCTCTTAAATACACAGAGCTTCCTATAGGAGCGTTCTCAGGTCTGTTATCATTGACTGGTGCGGGACATCAAACCGTTCATAGATGTGAGATGATCAGGTCGTGACTTCATGCTTGATGAAGAGTGTTTCTGTGGTTGGATTGAAGTGACGTGACCCAAAGCAAAGAACCAATGGGTTCCACCAATGAACATGAGCCAAATAAGTGAATTAACCAATTGGAGTGGAGCAATAGGAAAATGCTGGAATTCTAAATGGAATCATGTTCAGACGCTGAAATATTCCAAAAGTTCCAAACGCTCAGAATACGATACACTACAAAAATATCGTCAAACCGTAGTTTTAAAGAAAAGGTTATTTGTTGGAAAATTGACTCATGTTATCATAAAGCAGTTTCAAAGCACAAAGCAGGAAAAAAGCTACAAGCAGTCCTATGGAAGGCAGCTTTCTGAGACTATTAAGCATATATGACACTTAAACATGTGAAACTCATTCACTGAGACAAAAGACAGATCAGCTGCATTATTCCTGAGAATGAGCAAGTCACATAAATATACAGAGACACAGAAATTCAGTGTATTCAGAGTGTGTTTACAGGTCCTACGGAGCCTCTGGAGGTTATTCGGAAAACAAAAAACGCAGTGTAAGCACTTCTTATATGTCATATCTCATATTTATGGATGCATGCTCCACATATGTTGCATCAGCATTAACTGTGCAAATTAAAACTACTAGATTTGCTCAAGGCCAGAACCCATGTGATGGAAAAACATTTTAACTGATGTTAGTATGCATCATGCCATATAAACAGGGTCCAAAATTGACAAGTGCCAATAAATAAAATAAAAACACGATGAATTTAGCTAATTACGATATCCTTATTAAGAAGTGCAACATACATATGAAAACATGAGGATTTAAAACAATGCATGTCCACATTTTAGTCAGAAGGCCAGAAACAGACTTTAAGCAAGTATGCGATTGCTGCGGCGATCCTTTGGCCAGCGGGCGTTCTTGCATTCGGTTATTAGCGTCTATCAACGCAAGATCAACTTCGATGCACTGGAAAATGGAAGTACGTGCTCTTGCCAAGCGCTCATGCACTTGTGTTCATATAGCATATTATGCTACAAATCACACAATGCTATTTGAGACAAATAAATATGCATGAAAAAATCTGAATAATTTAATTGTAAAATACAAAAAAATACATCTGTAAGGGATATTTATGGTAGGCAAATATTTCACAGTTCACCCGCTGTTGACAATACATTTTGGACCCTACAAATCAATGACAGCCTACATAGTCCTGTGAAGCGAAGCCATGCAGGAAATACCCCCAAACACCCCCCTGCAGGGCGCAAGACAAGGGGATTGTGGGTATGAGGAGAGCGCAGGTACAGATGCAGGTGTTCATGAGCAGCATTGAGGGTGGTTACTGCTAGGAAAGGACAGGTAAGGGCATCTTGGCTGAGCCGGATGGCACTCTGGCATGTGTGGGTAAAGGAAATGTGCATTGCATTGTGGGATATACTGTTCCACACAGTCAGGGCTTGACATTAACTTTTTTGCTCACCAGTCAACTTTTCCAAAGTTACTAGCCACTTAGCATTTTCACTGGCCACAATTTTGACATCGATACATGGGGAAAATCTGCCATATAGATATTTTTAATATTATCTAATAATATGGCAGCAGGTTTATTAGGCTGCTGTCACTTTAAGACCTGACGCACGGATCCATTATACTGTTACACATGCGTTTTCTTTCTCAACTGTTCACGTTCACTTAAAACAGAACTGACTGTGTTTACGTGAATACTCGCCAAGACCGGCATTTTGACATTATTTTGTGTGTATTTGACTGTTCAAGCGCAGTAAGCAGAGAAAAAGAACTGAATTACTGAGAGGCGGCTTTATGTGTGTGCACTTTGGGTGTCTGAGCACAAAATCTGCGTGAATGAGTAAAATGATGTGCAATCCCATGCTGTAAATCAAGCCCTGTAACAGCAACAATATTCATCCGGAGCAAATGAAGCGAGTGAGTGAGTGGAGGCGGGTTTGTGTGTCACTCGCTGTCGGAGAGATGAGAGAGAGAGAAAGAGACGCTGGTATCTATTTTGTGGAAAATGAGTATTGGAAGCGTTTCAGATATTTCAGTATCGATATGTATTGAAAAATCTAAAAAAATTTGACAACACTACATTGCTCTTAGTTTATTATTTCAGATGCCTTTTTAAAAGACTAAAATTGAAAACTGTATGTATTATATTTAAAATTCAAGCCACCAAAGTGGCTATTAGGAGTGACTGCGTTACACGCTACTGCTGAAATACACACGCATTTGGTGGGTTGGCGGGTGTTAATGTCAAGCCCTGCATGTAGTGTGCACATTTTGGCAAATACAGCAGGTCATCTGGGTAGTCCATGCATGCTGAAAATGTATTTACATAAACATAGCACTAGTAATATAATGCAAAAGCTAGTGAACGAGTGTTGGTCTAAGGCGTCTGGCAGACCTGTTCAACTGCCTAACTTTAAGCTGAAGGTTATATTGAGGTTATTAATCTCAAAGTGAATTTAAAAAAGCACCCGTCACAAACATCTCACTAACTCTGTCTTCTTTTGTGTCTCCTGCTGTTTTACCCTGTCATTAATCTCAGAGCAGGTCTATCAGAACATAACTCCCATTAATCTTTCACACACATAACTTATAACAAATGATCAGAATTATCACTGATATCAAGCAAGGCAACTGGATAACCAGCTTTGCTAGCCAAATACTCTGCCTACAGCTCCACATATCAAGCAAGTCTCTCCATTTCCCCTTTTATCTCTGATTCGGGTGTTTTTGTCTCTGGTTTGATGAGTTTTGTCATGGGTAAGAGAACAGACCAAACTTATTCAAGGTTTTGCATGGATGCCTGCTGTCGTAGCTTGATGAAATCACACTTTAGCAATAGGTAGTAGTGTTACCAGTGAAGGAAATGTTTACTTCTACCATCTACATTCAAGTGATGCATCCAGAGCAAAGCTTGACTTGATATAGGAATAATATAAAGGAATAGTTCATCCAAGAATGAAAATTCTGTCATTATTTAAATTGTTTAAACACTTTATTTTACAGTGTCATTGTTGCACGTTACATTGAGTAAATTATGCATAATTACATGTAACTAACCCTAAACCAAACCCTATGGTATTTCCATGTAGTTAATTTGCATTACTCAGTACTTAAATGTAATTTGTAATTGCACTGTAATACTGACACCTTAAAATAAAGTGTAACTAAATTTTCTTTCTTCTGAACAACACAGTAGATGATATTTTAAGATGTTTTTAGTCAATGCAACTTTCAAAATTTTCAAGCTCCAAGTAAGACAAAGGTAGTTGGAAAAAAATCTATATTACTCACTTTGCATGATATGCAAAAATATGCCTTTGTTGACTGAACACTGGTCAACTCATGCATACACAGACAACATCAAATAGAGTGACACAAACCTCTGTTAATCTTCAGAGGAGTTAGAATATACCAGTCACAATATATGGATTAATTTGGCTTGTTTGGAGCTTGAAAGTTTTAGGTCCCATTGACTTTAATAATATGGACAAAAACATCTGAAACATTCTTAAAATGTAATCTTTTGTGTTTTGCAGAACAGGAGGAGTAAATGATGACAGAAGTTTTAGTCTTGGGTGAACTATCCCGTTTTGTTTTGCCTATATATATTGAGTTGACGAGTCATGCCCACAAGTTAGTTGAATAGCTTCCTTTGTGGTGCATTCAGGACTTTCAGGACTGATGGTATATGGCACATGAAGATGCAGAACCAATATAAAGGTGCATTCTCAAAAAGGGACTTTCAAATGAGGAAGCAGCAAAGGAAAAAGGAAGTTGCCATGTCATGTGATCGCATGTGAAGGCAAACACTGAATAAAGATGAAGGGTCGAGTTACACATATCCTACCTGGAAGTCCGTCACCAGATCCCTTCCCAGTGTGCCGATGGGCGAGTCCCTTGACATGGAGGTAATGGTGGAAAGGAAGCTGCTAGATTCAGTGAGGTTGGGCATGGGGGAAAGGTCATCGACACGGTCCCGTAGACCCTCCCCTAGATGGTCCACTTTGTCCATGAATTGCTGGAGTTCCGTACGGAAAGCCCTCATGCGGGTGTTGATGGAATCCAGCACCTGAGAGTCGGGTTTTGATTCAGCAGAGTCTCCATCGCCCTTGAACTCTGAACCCTCCACAAGAAGGTCCCCTCCCAGGACTACCAGACGACCTTCGCGGATCAGACTGTCCGTATCGGTGATGAGCCGTTCCACTGTTTTTCCAAGCCGCTCAGCTTCACGCCTGACGTTGTTGAGCGTCTCTCGGTCTTCCCGTCTCCGCTGTGCCAACTCGACCACTCCCAGCTCACCAGTATCTGAGGGTTTCTCACCACTGGCGAATCCAGAGGTGGCCGTCTTCTCAAACAAGTCATCAGAGTCGCTCTCACCACCAACAGGACCCTCACGTTTGGGGTGGAGCAGCAGAAGCCTGGCAGTCTCATCCTCATCTGGTTCCCTCCGCCCAGCATCACTATCCACGTCGCTATCCCGTGGGCTACTGGAGCGCATTCCCAAGTGTGCTGCCAGGTCACAGCGCTGCATATTGGAGATTAGCACCCGGTTCTCGTACTGGAGCTTCATCACCTTCCCACTTAGCTCGTTAACCTGCAGTCTTGCGGCTTTCAGCTCCTCCTGGAGTGTGGCGCCACTCCCTGCTCCCGAAAAACCATTACCTCCTCCGTTACCAGGTTTGAGTGCACCACCACTTCCACCCTCAGCTCCCTCGGACTCCCGGTCGGCTTGGCTGGGCCCAAATTTGAAGCGGTTGAGCTCGGACGTCAGTTGTTTGTTGTGGTCCTCAATCTCAGAAATTGAGCGACGAAGCAGCTCCGCCTCCTCTTCAACAAACTGCAAGTGCCTTCGCAATTCGCTTGCAGATTCCAGGGCGTCGCCACCATACGGTGAGGTAGGGACACTTGAGAAGGGTTCGCGCCCAAAGCAGTCCCTCTCATATTGGCAGCGTAGGTCTTCGTTTTCCGCTCTAAGGCCACGGTTCTCCACCTCCAGCTCTACGATCTTCCTCCCCAGGATGTTAGCTTCCTCTTCAACCAGTTTGAGCCGTAACCGCAACTCGGCTTCCCGAGTGGTGTGGGGCCCTCCGCCGGTCACCTCCGCCAGGGGCAAAGGGCTGTCCACATCGCCGTATACTGATTTATACTTCTGCAATTCCTGTTCCAGTTCATCCTTCTCACGCCCAATTTTTGCCATCTTTTTACGCATAAGGGCCGATTCCTCCTTGGCAAACTGTAGCTGACAGCGCAGATCTGCACTGTCCTCCTGAAAAGTAAGAAATATATGAATGTACAAGACAATACCAGTCATTTCGAATGCATTAGAATGGTGTTGTTAGAGTTGTTCTGTATAAAGCCTGTAAATTGATCTCTGTGTTTGTTTGTACACACCTGAGTAAAAGACTTCTTATCTTTGAAAGTTTCTCTACTGCCTCTCCTCCGCAGAGCAGTCTGAAAGACAACAAGAGCAAAGTTAGACAGGACAAGGTAGATGTGCATCTTCATTTCAGTTATCAGTAGGGTTGGGTATCGTTTGAATTTTAGCGATTCCAATTCTGCTTATCGATTTTGATTCTTATTGATTCCTAGTTTCGATTCCAGTAAGGTAAAAACATTGGTCACACTTTATGTTAGGTGTCCTTAACTACTATGTACTAACATTTAAATTAATCATTTGATACAATGCACTTATTGTGTACATACATGTTTTTACATTGTACTGACATTTTTTAGGGCCCGAGCACCGATGGTGTGAGGACCCTATTGGAATTGCTCAGCCTATTCTTCTTCTTCTCCCAAATGAATCGCATTTTTGATGGCCTAAACATGCTCGAAAACTCATGAAACTTTGCACACACGTCAGAAGTGGTGAAAATTTACGTCTGATATGAGTTTCAGAATTAGGCGTGGCAAAATGACTCGATAGCGCCACCTACAAAATTTCAACGAAGTGCCCCTCCCGCTACGTTTCATGTACAGGTATGAAATTCGGTAGACACATGTAACAGCCCAATACCTACGAAATCTGAAAACCAACAGGAAGTGAGATATTTTGAATTTTCTTTGCAAAATTGTTGCAAATTTTGCCATTTCCAGACGTTGTACTTTAACGAACTCCTCCTAGAGATTTAATCTGATCAACATCATATTTGGTCAGTATAATCTAAAGGCCTTTGTGACGTTAAATTGTGAAGATCTTGAGTTTTCCCTGGAGGGCGTGTCCGTGGCGGCCTGACAAAGTTCGATGTTTCGCCATGAAACAGGAAGTTGTTGTAACTCGGTCATACAATGTTCGATCTGCCCCAAACTTCACATGTTTTATTAGAGTCCTGGCCTGAACACATCTACATGCCAATATGCAGTTACAGTCATAGCGCCACCTGTGGGCAACAGGAAAGGCCATGTTTTACACTGTGATGAGTATCCTCATTTAAATTTAACCAGAACAACATGATGTTTGGTCAGTCTAATCTTAAGGTCTTGGTGATGTTATATTGTTACTTGAGTTTTCACTGAAGGGCGTGTCCGTGGCGACCTGTCAAAGTCTGATGTTTCGCCATGAAACAGAAAGCTGTTGTAAGTCAGGCATACAATGTCCGATCTGCCCCAAACTTCATATGTTTGATAATAGTTCTGGCCTGAAGACAACTACATGGCAATAGTCAGTTATAGTCAAAGCGCCACCTGCTGGCAACAGGAAATGGCATGCTTTACACTATAATTCCCTCCCAGAAACACATTTAAATATGTCATCAACTCCCAAACATGCTAGAAACACATTAAATCAAGCAAAATTTGGCTAAGTGTTAATGTATGCGATTAACGCCACGAAACAGGAAGTTGTTGTAACTCAGGCATACAGTGTCCGATCTGCCCCAAACTTCACACATTTGATAATAGTCCTGGCCTGAAGACATCTACATGCCAATCGGTTATAGTCAAAGCGCCACCTGCTGTCAGCAGGAAGTGTGGCACATTGAAGTGACTTTGCCATATTTCTCCTATATTTACCCACTTAAATGCATGTCGCCCACTATTCACTGTTTTCCTGAGGCCACCGGGTGGCGGTGCTCCTGAATGCGAGGGCCCTTTCATCGCTGCTTGCAGCTTTAATTAATATCTGTAATTACATTTATAATTACACTGTTGACACTTCTCTTACACCTGACCCTACCCTTAAACTTATCCATACCACCACACCTGTTCCTAACTTTACCTGTATCCCACCTCAATATCAGCAAAAGTGTTTTGCAATACAATATGAACACAATAAATACATACTTATATTTTGATGTAAGTACATGGTAGTTAAGGCCACCTAATATAAAGTGGGACCAGGGTGGGTTATATAGATGTTTATATAGATGTAATTATAGATGTAAATACAGAAATGAATTACAGCTGTAAATACATGCAGGTATTTCTTAAACGGAGTGTCTATTTACACCAAGTGCAAATAGCTTGCCTTGTTGGCAAGTGCTGTTCGCACTAGCTCCGCCTAACAATGCCTGGTTGGGAAAAACAAGATTAAAAAAATAACAGGCCTATTTCAACATTTTCAGTGGTGTAGTCAGTAAAGTGCAAGGCTCAAAGATCTTGGTTTTGACACGATCGACCCGGGTTTGAATCCGCCTTTTGCAGAGGTCGCTCTTCTTTTCCCATCACATATCACATCGGAAAGGCATTTACTTTCAATAAAAAAAATTCTAAAAATTTAAATAATGTGCCTAACGAAATGTTTAATAATAAAAGCATTTATGGGGTAGGGTTAGGGATAGGTGTAGGGAGGGGTTTTATTGTCCCATTAAGCATCCATTTAATAATTTTAATAAATATAATAATTTATACTCTGTTATTATTGCATCCTGTTCATGTACAACAATACTGAGGTGCAAATAGTATGTATCTGTCAAAGTATAAATAGCATGTAATTACTATTTACACATATTGCAAATAACTACTTTTATATGGTGTAAATAGAATATATCACTATTTTCACTTAGTATGCTATTTGCACTTAGTGTAACTATCATCTATCGCTAAGAAAATTTTATTTTCACTGAGTGTAAATAGAATCTAGTTGCTATTTACACTTGGTGTGGTACAATGTAAAACATGTATATACACAATAAGTGCATTTTATCAAATTATTCATTTAAATGTTAATACATAGTAGTTAAATACACCTAATATAAAGTGGGACCAAAACATTTAGTCAAACATTTACATCAAAGATATTTATTGTCTTTTGGCAAAACATTTAGCTGATTTTTACGAACAAAAGTCAGCAGCCTAAAGAACACTACAGTTTTCTTATAGTTTTAACAAAAAAAACATAGCTAAAACAACTGGACTAACTAATATACATTTCAAACATTATTAAAGGCAAGCAAACAGTAATAAAAAAAAAAGTAATAATAAACAAATAAACAGAACCGAACAAAGTTCAGGTACAGAAATTGTAATCAAATGTAAAATAACACTGCATAGTTTTCTTTAAAAAAAATAAAATATAGAGTAATCCTTATTGAAGTTACAACAGTTATTCAAGATCTCTGATTTTCTTTTGTTCTATGATTAACATTAATGACAGACTGCAGCAGGTTTATTAGGCTGCTGTCACTTTAAGAGTTTATGCACGGATCCAATATACTGTTACTCATGTGTTTCTCTTTCTCAACTGTTTATGTTCACTTAAGACAAAACGACTGTTTATGAGGATATTTTGACATAAATTTGTGTGTATCTGTGCGTTCAAGCACAAGAAGATGCGTACGAGAACTCAATTCAGTGTGTGCTTTAGATTGTGTGCGCAAAGAAAGCAGTGTAAGTGGTGAATTGAGTTCTATTTTGCGTCTTCTTGTGCTTGAAACTGGTTTAAAATGTGCACACAGGAATCGATAAGCAGAACTGAAATTTAAATTTTATCACAAGTATCCGATTCCTGAATTGGAATTGATTTTCAATTCCCAACCCTAGTTACCAGGACTGGTAACCTTTATGAAAAACTGGGGCACACAGAAGTTTTGTAAATAAATGATTCAAAAGCATTTCACACCATCAATTTTGAATATCATAAAACCCATTATTATGTGAATTACAGGTGCTGGTCCTTACGGTAGACCTTTGATTGAAACTCTGCTGTGTTGCATTGAAAATTGAATTATTTCTTTACATCTCAGAAAATTACATAAGCAATACATAAAAAAAGAGAAAAGCTGGCAAGGTTTCCATTAGTTTGCAGTAGAGGCTGACATTTTTTCAGGAATCCCGCAGGTCACGGGAATGAAAAACAAAATCACGATTAATCAAGTGATTGGGACGGGAGAGGAAAAAATTTCAGCGGGAGTGGGCGGGACTGAGAATCGTAATAACACTATGATACCAACTATATACACAAATATACCGTTTATATAAATTAACTATGTTTTAATTTTGAACTCAATTCTAGTTGCCCTGTCTCTTTATGCTCTCCTGTTTGCTTTGGTGTGGCTGGTTAAGGGAATGACGTGCTACACACCCGTAACATCGGCGGCAGTAATGCACCAAGCTGGTATGCTAATGCCAACCACCAATAATATAAGAGAAGGAGGCTTCCCCATGCACTTTGTAGCCGTGAAAATCATAATCAAAATGGAGTCAGACATGAAAGCCACGCTGCAACGACTACTGTCGGAAAATGATACATCAGTTGTGCTCACCGACATTTCTGGGCAGTCTGAAGTAACCAAAAAGACGGCGTGAGAACGCCATGCGCAAGCTGCAAGACATTTACTGCGCGTGCATGTGTGTGCGCGTGCGTGCCTGTGTTTGTGTGTGTTTGCATAGGTGATTTACATGGAATTTAATGTGTGTGCATTGTTTAAGCTGGCTTTCAATTCAATAAAATAACAAAAACTACATTTTGGATTTTTATTCAACTAAGTGGGCATGGTGTGATCTGAACGGAATTTTTTACTGTGACAGATTCCGGCCAAAAAAACACAACAAGGGAGTGGGAGGGAACGAGAGTCATTCTTCTGGGATTGGGACGGGATGGGATTTTACCCCAGTTTTTTCGTGGGATTGGGATGGGATGGGATTTTTTTTGTGGGAGTGGGACGGGAGAGGTTTGAAAATCACCCTCTAGTTTGCAGGTGAGGATAATCAAGCAAGCACTGACTAGACAGGAATGGTAATACTATGGTAGACAGCAAATCTGCTGAAAAATGAAGTTTAATATATTTTCAGGTTGTTACGTATGTGTAGGGTGAAATCAAGCCAACTGCACAAGAATAAACCACATGAGTTGCATTCTCAGTGTTGCCATAAGAGGCATGAACTCATCCTTCCTTCAGATCAACTACTGTCATGGCAGAGCAACAGTTTGAAGAGAATTACACTGAGCAAGTTCGTCAATACACATGTAGCTAGCTAACGGAAAAATAACACATCCAATTATGTTGCTATAATCATTGGCTGACCGCACATTATCTCCTACTTAAATCAAAAGCTAAAGTGGGTAAACTTTACCCTGCTTACTGCTGGTCTATCTTGAGTCATACGCTGAACTTAAATAGCTGCTGCTGATGGCTGTGTTAGCTTGAATCATTTATGGCCAGACAGATGGAAAGTGTGAGATGGGCACAGGAGAGGAGGGAGATTTCATCAAAATTTTTCATCAACACACAGCAACAGAGTGAACCGAGGGAACCTAGAGACCACTCCAAAACAAAGGAGGAGCAGGATGATGAGGTGATTTTTAGTCTGCAATATGATTACAGTTTACGGTTCACAATTTCCCCATTCACGTTCAGACACCCTCGAATGAAGTCATCACTAGCTGCCACACAAACATCCACAACCAAAGAATGCGAAGTCAATCATCACTATTACTATTGCTCATACTATTACTCCTCAGACTAACTATTGAACTTTAGTGTGTAACTCATCCTGGCAATTCAAGCACCAGACACGAATGATTCCTCAAATCATGTGTCGTGTTGAGGAGAGCTGTGCTGTTATTTACATTTTACATTTATTCATTTGGTAGAAGCTTTTATCAGGGATGCACCAATGTATCAGCCTATAAAAACAATTATTTTCATTATCGTCCATCGGCCATTTAATAACAGCCGACGATCAGATCTGATTATATCCTGTCAATCAAAAGGGAGCGGAAAAACGTGTCAGACTGATACTGTGTGTGAAAAAAATCTCTCTTGTGTTGAATTCAGGGCTGTCAAAGTAAATACGACAATGACACATTAACAGTTAAAAATAGTGACGTTAAAGCAGGCTCTATTTAACTCTATGAATCACCCATAGTCCAAGCCAGGGTTGCCAGATCTGCAGTTTTTCCCACACCAAACATTATTTGTAGTGCCTCCAATTCAATAATCACAAATAGCACCGTGCTTTGTTACTTCTGATATAGGGCCCTATCATACACCCGGCACAATGTGACAGCAGGCGCGACGCAAGTGTTTTTTGCTAGTTTTATCCCGATGCAGTTCTCATTTTAACGTCCAGTGCCACGTTGTTTAAATAGCAAATGCACTCGTGGCCATCTGTTAACCCATGAGCGTGCTGGTCTGAAAACCAGGTGTGTTCAGGCGCAGTGTCTGTGCGTTGCTATTTTCAGGAGCTGAAAACAACTCGGCCATTGACAAACAAAAACCTTCTCTAAAGTCAATAGCGCAGTATTTTTTGTGTTATTTAAAGGGCGCGTTAGTAATATGCACCTATAGGCAGGTACACAACACATGTACACTCTGCTTATTACACACACAGGGACGCGCAGCAGCACACAAACATTTTTAAATATTCAAAATAAAAGGATTCCTCTCTGGAGAAGCGTTCAGTCTTTCCGCTCACAAATCCCGGCATGTAAATAGCAACAATTTTGGACCATGTGCCTGGCGCGCCAACTGTTTTTTCCGTTGTTAAACTGCGCCGTGCGCTTCAGACCACTATCAGATCGTTAAAATAGGGTCCATAGTTTCAGCCTTCAAATTCTGTCCATTTTATCATGAAATTAAAACAATAAATGCCGTTTTGACGCTCTTAAATGTGATGTGACAGATTGCTGTACAGCCTCAGTTCAAGCGAGTCATCTCTTCCTCTTTAATAGTTACAGCACGATAAAAACATGCATGAACATCAAATGACGTTGAAATATACATTATAACTTACAGAAATGTATCATGTGTCATGTAATCACTCAATCAGTGTTTCAACCGCAGAAATTGTGAGGAGAGTTTTTAAATGAATCATGCGAGGTGATTTACTAATGTTTGTGCTTTTTGGTTTTTGCACCATTATTTACCGCCCAAAAAAACATGTCTTAAACCAGACGCTAATATGCGCTGCTTTTGGTAGATTGTGCTGGTCATTATGGAAATGATCCGGCTGCGTCTGTGCTCTTTCATTTGTGTGTCGTCAGTAAATCACACGCTGAACTTTTCACTCCCATCAGCTCTTTTATGGATTTGCGCTCACATGCTAATTTGTCGTTTAGTAAATCTGGCCTCTTATGTGCAACTGAGTTACAATGAGTTATACAAACATTTCAGTTTTTATTTGAGTGTAATTATTTTATCTGGAAAAAAAATAGCAGTTGAGTATAATAGCTCTTAATTTAAACCTCTAATACTATAGTAATGTACCAAATGAGAGGGTTTCCTTTATAATTTACAGCGTTATTTGGGAAATATTGGTATCGGCAGACGCCATTCTGAATAATCGGCTATCAGTTTCGGCAGAGAAATTTAGTTTTGGTGCATCTCTATCCAAAATTACTTGCATTACTTGGGTTTTATTACTTTTATTATTTTATATGTTTGAATACCTTGAATGCAATGACCTTGCAACCCACTAGAATACTCTATAGCAACTGCACAGCAGTGCCAAACATGCTAAAAACTACATTGCTGTGCCTTGGAAACCACCCAGAACACACTAGCATTGTGGCAATGACTTTTGTAATTTCCAGAGAGACTGCAATGTATTAGCATAAGTAATGCACACACACAGATCATGTTACACAAATGCATTAGTGTGCAAAATACTCTCGGTCTAATTCTCTCCAGCCCTCGCTAGCATGCAAACACAAATACAGTTACATCTGCAACAATTATGCCATGCATCTGGAACACATGGCAACTATTCACAATTCAAACGTGGGACAAAAATATGATATTCTGGTGTCAGTTCTGTGTCCTTCTTGTAGATGTATGATTATCTAATTAGAAAGGCATCATAACACGCCTGTACTCTGCAGCCGGCGTGCACGTGTTTTCTAAAGACTTACGTAATGTAACGGGTGTAGCTTAGTAACAAAAAAAACAACAACCATATGCTCTGAGAAGCAATACAAAAAATATCTCAATTGTCTCTCCTTTAGTAATAAGATTTTATGGAGAACAAATGGAGATTTTTACTAAAGTCTCCTGCATCTAATTAAGTCAATATGGACATTTCTCAATTTTCCCCAAGATCAAATTATCTGAGCTGCTATCCACATTAATTTTATAGTGAATGAATAATGTGTGCTTATTTTAATTCCTCCTGAGAAATTTAAGAAACAAAGATTGATAATTAAAAGAAATGAATGAATTTACAAAAATGATTTCTGAAGGATCATGTGACACTGAAGACTGGAGTAATGATGCTGAAAATTCAGCTTTGGTCAAAGGGATTTATTACATTGTACAGTACACTCACCTAAAGGATTATTAGGAACACCTGTTCAATTTCTCATTAATGCAATTATCTAATCAACCAATCACATGGCAGTTGCTTCAATGCATTTAGGGGTGTGGTCCTGGTCAAGACAATCTCCTGAACTCCAAACTGAATGTCAGAATGGGAAAGAAAGGTGATTTAAGCAATTTTGAGCGTGGCATGGTTGTTGGTGCCAGACGGGCCAGTCTGAGTATTTCACAATCTGCTCAGTTACTGGGATTTTTTTACGCACAACCATTTCTAGAGTTTACAAAGAATGGTGTGAAAAGGGAAAAACATCCAGTATGCGGCAGTCCTGTGGGCGAAAATGCCTTGTTGATGCTAGAGGTCAGAGGAGAATGGGCCGACTGATTCAAGCTGATAGAAGAGCAACTTTGACTGAAATAACCACTCGTTACAACCAAGGTATGCAGCAAAGCATTTGTGAAGCCACAACACGCACAACCTTGAGGCGGATGGGCTACAACAGCAGAAGACCCCACCGGGTACCACTCATCTCCACTACAAATAGGAAAAAGAGGCTACAATTTGCACGAGCTCACCAAAATTAGACAGTTGAAGACTGGAAAAATGTTGCCTGGTCTGATGAGTCTCGATTTCTGTTGAGACATTCAGATGGTAGAGTCAGAATTTGGCGTAAACAGAATGAGAACATGGATCCATCATGCCTTGTTACCACTGTGCAGGCTGCTGGTGGTGGTGTAATGGTGTGGGGGATGTTTTCTTGGCACACTTTAGGCCCCTTAGTGCTAATTGGGCATCGTTTAAATGCCACGGCCTACCTGAGCATTGTTTCTGACCATGTCCATCCCTTTATGACCACCATGTACCCATCCTCTGATGGCTACTTCCAGCAGGATAATGCACCATGTCACAAAGCTCCAATCATTTCAAATTGGTTTCTTGAACATGACAATGAGTTCACTGTACTAAAATGGCCCCCACAGTCACCAGATCTCAACCCAATAGAGCATCTTTGGGATGTGCTGGAACGGGAGCTTCGTGCCCTGGATGTGCATCCCACAAATCTCCATCAACTGCAAGATGCTATCCTATCAATATGGGCCAACATTTCTAAAGAATGCTTTCAGCACCTTGTTAAATCAATGCCACGTAGAATTAAGGCAGTTCTGAAGGCGAAAGGGGGTCAAACACAGTATTAGTATGGTGTTCCTAATAATCCTTTAGGTGAGTGTATATTCAAATAGAAAATGGTTATTTTAAATTCTAATAATATTTCACAATATTACAGTTTTTTACTGTAGTTTTGATCCAATAAATGCCGCCTCTGTGAGCATAAAAAACTTCTTTAAAAATCTTTCCAATCACAAACTTTTGAATGGTAGAGTATGCAACACAAATATTGTATTTTCATGTGGAAAGAAAAAAGGTTGAGTAGTACAAGAAGATAACATCAAGCAAGTTGCATGGCAGATAGTGCTCACAACAGTGGTGCGTTCAGGCTTAGATAATCACTGTCGACTAATCCCGCTGTCTGGCCCCGTCCCAAATCAGATCACCACCCGTCCTCTAGTTCCACCCCACCCCCCTACATCCACACACCATCAGCTACTGGACATCTAGTCTATCAGGATGACGGAAACAGATCAAAACGACTGACTTAAAGGTAGCATACAAGTAGAAAATTATGTTTAAAGTTATTTAGAGTGTGTATAGATAGATAGATAGAATGATGGATAGATAGATAGATAGAACAATGGATAGATAGATAGATAGATAGATAGATAGACAGACAGACAGATAGAACGATAGATGGAACGATAAATAGATGGATGGATGGATGGATGGATGGATAGAACGATGGATGATGGAACGATATATAGATGATGGATGGATGGATAGATGGATGGATGGATAGATAGAACGATGGATGATGGAACGATACATAGATGATGGATGGATGGATGGATATAGAACAATAGATAGAATGATAGATGGAACGATAAATAGAGGATGAATGGGGTGAAATAGATAGATAGATAGATAAATAGATGATGGATGGATGAATATAGAACTATAGATGGATAGATAGATAGAGGTTATTCTCTCGCCCTAAAAACAGCCCGCAATCTCAGATCAGAATGTGTCGATTGGTTTAGAAAGGCAAAAAGTTAAATCTACAGGTCAGGGATCAGTGTTCTGAAAACTCAGGGTGAGGTTCGTCTCCATCTGTCGTCTCCAGCAGGAGGTCTTTGTGGAGGAAGCAGAACACATTCAGCCATTCGAGAAATACGTCGATACACCAATAAATGAATCTGCACAAAGGAAGAATTTGCCACTCAGAGCAGCAGGATGAGTTTTCTTTTAGCAAAGTGTCTGATTTCTTTATATCCTGTGCATTTCCCCACTAATATAGATATAAATAACTGCCTTAAAGTAGTGTACATCTGTACACAGCTTGCAGAAATACAGGATGGACTGTACTGAGTCTAATCAAGGTTGACTGATATCTAATATCTTGTGCTGATCTATCCTGACTGACTCTGCAGTCCGGCGCTGTGACTGAGCAGAGATATAACTGAGGTCGACCCAAAGTCACTAACACACAGCCCTGGAGAAACACAGGACATCTGCTGCCTGACACAACCGTACGGTAGCTCTCGCGATCTGTGGATCTTCGGACTGCTGATACCTGTGCTTCACTGCACTAACAAAAAATACTGTGAGGAACGGATTAATATACCATGGTATTTTCAAATATACTGTGGAATTGTTTGATTAGCAAATTATAACATACGTGGCATTTCACATTAGATAGATAGATAGATAGAATAGAACGATAGATAGAACGATAGATAGATTGAACGACAGATAGAACGATAGATGGAACGATAAATAGAGGATGAATGGATAGATAGATGGATAGATAGATAGATAGATAGATAGATAGATAGAACGATCGATAGAATGATAGAATGATAGAACGATAGATAGATAGATTGATTGATAGATAGAACGATCGATAGATTGAATGATAGATGGAACGATAAATAGAGGATGAATAGATAGATTGAACGATAGATTGAACGATAGATAGATAGATAGATTGAGCAATAGATAGATAGATAGATAGATAGATAGATAGATAGATAGATAGATAGATGGATAGATTGAGCAATAGACAGATTGAGAGATAGATGTTTTTCATGGATATCATATTATTCTTCCTCCAGGTTTTATGTGACGTCACACTCTGAGGTTTCCATGGCCTGATGTTGTGTATGACTCTGTAGCTCTGCTCCAAGCGAGTGAGCTGCCTTCCCAAATAACATGATGCCCATTCACAGGCACCTCAATCTCATAACATACCTTGTTTTGGATAAATATAATGAAGCATCACATGCATTTTGCACTGATGAGACCATGGCAACACAGCAGAGAAAAATGTGGATTATAAACATGCAAATTTCTCTGAAAAGAATCCCTAAAATAGTTCTAATTAAAATGCTTTATTTTAGTCAATATGCTGTTAGGATGCTCCCTTAGCAATAGGTTTTGGATCCGAGCTTTGGTGTGTGTGTGTGTGTTTTTCTTTCACAAGACTCTCTTTAGTCTAAAACCTCTCTTTACTAATTGTCCTTGCGGTTAGTTGAACATTAGCTACTACAGAGATGTTTCCTGGTTCCTATTCCATGATAAAGTGTTCTGCGTCAATGAACATTAATGAATGCCTGGGTCTCTAATGGAGGGTCAATATTTACCTTCCTGCCTCACATTTCACGTAACCTTGGGATCTGAAGATGACATAAGCATGTGCAAACACATTTTTTAATAATGATACAAGGTCACTCTCGGTGCTGCTCGATGTCTCTCTCTCTCTCTGCTAATGGCTTGTTAAGGACTAGAAAAGCAAAAATACGGTGGAACGTCTCTCTAGGGCTTTGTCACGACGACTGATGGAGAAGTTTGTTTACAGCTTCTGTCTGCGTTCCCATGACAGCGGCCTGATTAACCGCTGTCTCCTGGACGGCATCAGAAGTGAACAACAGGACAACACAGAGCGCCTAGACACATCTGACTTCTGTAATCTGACATATTCAGTGAAGGAGGAAAAAAAACGCATTCTTCCAGGTGAAACAGAATATAGGAAAGATGCAAATCTTAGGAAATGCAGTGCACATATTTCATCTATGCATCTACATTTATTCACCTGACTCAAAACACATTTGCATTCATGCATTTAGCAGACGCTTTCATCCAAAGTGACTTGCAAGAAAAATCTCTAAAATGGGTTTATGATATAATAAACTCCATAGGTTTAGCATTGCATCATAAAGCATTGCTGTGAGCTACACACGTTTCTAGCTTCTGATAAATATAGGGTTAATAGTAGAATGGTTGCAAAATGAACACTAACATAAACATAGCAGTATAACATAAACTCTTAAAATGGGTGTACTTTGTTGTTTGTCTCGATGTTGCATCCTGTTTGAAGTGTTGAACATTTCTGGTAAATCAGAAACTTTCAGAGAATTTCCCAAAGTTTCCGAAAGTTTCCAAAAAAAACTTCTGGAAAGTTTCCAGACTTTTTCTCTTGTAAACTTTCCAGGATTTTTTGGAAAAATATTTGGAACATTTTCTGAAACTTTTGGAAAGTTTCTGGAAATTTACCGGAAATGTTCAACACTTAAACAGGATGCCACATCGAGATGAACAACAAAATTCGAAGAGTTAAATTAAGGCTTCTAATGTGATTTTAAAGAAACTGATATGTTTATGTT
The DNA here is from genome assembly GCA_039654625.1 of Rhinogobio ventralis. Taxonomy (NCBI): domain Eukaryota; kingdom Metazoa; phylum Chordata; class Actinopteri; order Cypriniformes; family Gobionidae; genus Rhinogobio; species Rhinogobio ventralis. The sequence continues at coordinate 3,498,680 of CM077200.1, read as the reverse complement.
AGCATTAATTTAGTCTTAGTCCTGTGTCAAATGTACTTTTTATTTTATTTTTTATTTTTTTAATCATATTTAGTCAAACTTTTCCTGCTTTTGTTTAGTCAAGTTTTAGTTGACTAAATGTCTGGGAATTTTAGTCTAGTTTCAGGCCCCGTTTACACCTGCCGTTAAGATACGTTTTGGTCGATCGGATCAAGAGTGGACGGCGCTAAATACAGGTGTAAACAGGGTCTAAAACGTTTTGAGCTTGTCCACTTTCGACCACTTCCAGAGGTAGTCCAAAACTGTCAGGAAACGGGAAATAACAGGCGGCAGGCAGAGATGCAGGATCCAAATGCAGGGGAAATTTTAATGAAAATAAACAATCAAACATAAATCAGGAACAAAATAACACTGAGAAAAACACAAAAGAAAACACGGGGAACAGAGAACACCTGCATTACATTAAATAAATGACCGACCGAGAACAAGAAAACAAGGGCTATATATACACACAGGGAAGACTAGCTAAACGAGATATCAACAGGTGTGGTGAATGGGAAACACCGGGGGACACTAATCAACATTAAAACTACAAGAACTACAAAACCTCCACAGGAAACAGGACACAGAAAAGAACACAGAGACAATGCACAGATAAACTTCGACATAAAAGTCCCACAAAGCGCCAGACACAGAACAGATATGACAAAAACGCATTGACCGGATTGCTTTCATAGTGTAAACGCTCATGTGGTCGAATGTGTTCAAACAGCCACAAAAGACGCCTACTCTCCACCTTCTGACCTAATGCGTAAACATCTTGGGAAGTGTGCTAGACAGACAGGGTTTAAACTAAGTTTGGTTGGAAGGCGCAAAACGTACCAAGCACAATGTTCTCTCACCATTCCTGATTTCTAAGTACACACTCACAGCGTTCAGCTGATCTTGCGGCTGTCAGAGCAGAAATGAAAGCTGCTGCTCTCCGTATGTTTTTCAGTCGTCTCCGGATGCGTTCATATGGAAACCGCGTGAGCTCATTTCGTCCATTATATCAAAAGAGCTGAAAAAGCCCATACATTTACCCTCCCTTAGACCCTCCCCTCGAAGAAATCAAGACAGTTGTTGTTGAAAGTGGACGGATTAAAACACCACTTGTGATCTGATCGACTAAAACGCATCTTAATACCAGCTGTAAAAGGGGCATAAGTCACAGAAAAAATTTAATTCACTGAACAATTATGTCATGCTGCAAACTGGTTAAATTGCGAGCTTGTAGAGGCTTATTAAAAACAGTCTGTTCTCTTGTTTCGATAAAAATAAATAGAGATTTTGTAAGTTTTTTATTTTTTAACTACATTTTAGTCTTGTCTTTTTTCGTCAGTGATATTCCATGCTGATAGTGACAGTTATCGTTTAATGACTCTGGTGTTGTGTTGTCTTAGTCATGGAAAAAAAAGTCTGTAGACTAGCATTTTTCATCATAGATTGTGTTTCATTGCATAGAAAATGTACTTTTTTGCTCATCAGCCACTGTGGCTGGTGGTTTTCCAGTTACAAGCCACAATTTTGACAATGATACCATGGGGAAAAACTGCCATATAGATATTTTTAGATATTTGAGATTATAATAATTTGGCAGGTTTATTAGGCTGCTGTCACTTTAAGACCTAACGCACGGATCCATTACACTGCTACACATGCGTTTTCTTTCTCAACTGTTCACGTTCACTTAAAACAGAACTGACTGTGTTTATGTGAATACTCGACAAGACCGGCATTTTGACATTATTTTGTGTGTATTTGACTGTTTAAACACAATAGCAGCAAAAATTAACTCAGTTTAGTGCTAAGAGGCTTTATGTGCGCTCACTTTGGGTGTTTGAGCACAAAATCTGCGGGAATGAGTACAATTTTGTGCAATATGTGCAATCCCACGCCAAAATTCAAGCATGTAACAGCAACAATATTCATCCGGAGCAAATGAAGCGAGTGAGTGAGTGGAGGCGGGTTTGTGTGTCACTCGCTGTCGGAGAGATGAGAGAGAGAGAGAAAGAGACGCTGGTATCGTGCGTCTATTCTGTGGAAAATAAGTATTGGAAGCGTTTCAGATATTTCAGTATCAATATGTATCGAAAAATCTATATTTTTGACAAACGCTACATTGCACTTAGTTTATTATTTCAGATGACTTTTTAACAGACTAAAATTGAAAACTGTATGTATTATATTCAAAATTCAACCCGCCAAAGTTTCTAGTAGGAGTGACTGCGTTACACGCTACTGCTGAAATACACACGCATTTGGTGGGTTGGCAGGTGTTAATGTTAATGAAATTAACTACTTTATGTACAAGCACTCTGAACTTGTTTGTAATATTGTGAATGTGGCAACAGCTCTGTTCCTAAATCTAGTGAAATGCCAACCACTAGTAGCAACTGCATAGCATTAGCAACTGCTAACTGCTGAAGTGCACACTGAATGCAAAGTCACTTTGAATAAATGCATGAATGTAAATATAGATGACCTTGAAGCTACAAACAAGCACTGAAAGATGCAAAACTCAACAATGGTGATAGCACAATTATTAACCTATGGGGTTTGAACCTGTAACATTTCAGCTCCCAGCTTGAACACAAGCACAAACGCAGTCTCAGATCAGAGTCTGTGTTTTCGTCTTATAAACACCTCCGTCCATCAGAACAGCACTGGGCCGGTGAGGTGTTGTGATAGTGTGTGTACTTCCGCTGACACTGCAGTGATTCTCCCACAAAACACTAATGAAACAGTCACGCTCTGTTATTCTCACTCGCTCTGATTGAACTCCATGAGTCAGAACAGCATGATGGAAAAGACAGAAACAAGAGCGATACTGACATCAAAGGAAGAGATTGCCAACATTTTCTGAGTCGTGCTCACAATAAGTGCATATTTTAAGCACAAAAGGGCAGTCTCCATGCCAGTTCCATTTCTCTCGATGGGAGTTTTGCTGTGAGCATTTACTCATGTCACATGTAGCCTCTAGCTGTGGTAGTATAATGGATGTGTTTGGTGATATGGTTGATGTGTGGGAACAGTTAAACTTGACTAATGTGAAGCCAGAGGGTTAAGATATGATAAACACTTTTATTTTACTGTTAGCATATTCAAAGCTCAAGAGCAAAGTGATTTACACTGTGAGAAACACTCAAAGGCAATGCAATGTAAATCACTTGCTATGGATAAATAAGCATAAAAAATAACATCTGTCCTGATTCATAATAAATGGAAACATTAGATGCATGCATGGTGTTTCTGGTGGATTTTTAAAGCTAGATGTTAATGCTAACATGCAAACACAAAATATCATCCACGTTTGGTGACTGCATTTTAGCATCAGCATCAAGATTCACTCAATAAGTGATCAATAACCATTAAAAAACAGCTTCAGTGTAAAACACAGGATTTTTTAAAATCGCATACTATTGTAGGATGCTTAGAAATGCAGTATGCACATTTTCTGCATGCATGACCTAAAATACAAGCAGTGCACGTTGTGCGAGATATCATATCCCACAATGCAATGCACTCAACGTGACCTTCTATAGTGTGATGAATGAACTGAAACTACAAGCAGCCCAATCACAATGACATTTTACACAAAATTAGATTAATCATATTTATGTTCAAGGTGATAACTGTACGCCATTATAAATATATTTTTTTAATATAAATATATATTTTAAAAAATCTAACAATATTATGTATACATATCACTATTGGGTGGTATATTTTGCCATTTATTTATTTTTTTCATAAATCATTACTATATTGGTCACCCTTTATTTCTGTCTGTGGGTTTTGCAAATATTTAACCAATATAAAGAATTAAAAAGAGCTTGTGGCTAAACCTCATAACTCCATTGGATCCTCAAACTGTCAGTCAAACCTCATAACTCCGCCCACCTCTATTCTGAATGAAGTGCTGCACACACATTTCTGCTTGTTTGCAATACAATGGTAAATAAAAACTTATTTGAATAGCTACAGCGTTTTCTTCATTCAAGAAACACTGTATATATACAAGGTTATATATATTGGCCAGAGGAGAACTGGCACCCCGACTGAGCCTGGTTTCTCCCAAGGTTTATTTTTCTCCATTAGGACACCTGATGGAGTTTTGGTTCCTTGCCACTGTCGCCTTTGGCTTGCTCAGTTGGGGACACTAAATTTTCAAATAAATATCCAAATAAATTTAATTACTAAACTAAATTAACTACTGTATATCAACTACATTACTTAATATATATGATAATTGAAATGAGCTGATGACATCACCGTTTTCACCAGAGCGGCTGTACAGCCGAATCAAATTCTGTTCATTATTCAAGCACACTGTGAAGCTGCTTTGAAACAATCTGCATTGTGAAAAGTGCTATATAAATAAAGTTGACTTGACTTGACTATAAGTATTTGAGGAGAGAAGTATGGAAGCTTGTTTCTGCCACAGAATAAAACATTTTAAAAGATAATTGTGACTTTTTATCTCGCAATTGCGACTTTATATCACGCAATTATGACTTTACAACTTGCAATTGCGACTTTATATCAATTTAGTCTATATCAATTGATATAACTTCTTAGAATTGCGAGATAAAAAGTCACAATAAATGTTTTTATTTTTTATTCTGTGGCGGAAACAAGCTTCCATAGAGAAGAGTGTCTTAGTCTGGTATTTGTCGTCTTCAATAGCCTGTGCGTAGACATTTTGGCCAAAAGACAGAAAAAACTGAGCATCCATATAGCAACAGAAAACTTTTTAACCTGCAAGTTGATGAAAACGTAATGCAATGCACTTACTGCCTCAGATGTGGCGTTCTAATGATGGAAAAAACACGCATGTCCAACATTCAAAAACCTTGTGACTCCATTTGAGGTTGATTTAGTTAAAATTTTAATAATTTAATGACACATGCAAGTGTCTGACCATATATAAAGCCACAATATCAACTCAATGCAGTGTTTAATTATTTTTTTTTAAATACAGTGTTTTTTTCCATTTCCTGAAAAGTAAGTTTTTTGCTGTGACCATATGCATGTTTAATTTAAATGTTCAAAAATTCTAAGAGTAAAAATATAAACGGTTATTGCATATGACATCCGTTTTCAAATACTGTAGTGAGAAATATCTAGTATACACTCAACAGCATGCAAGTATTCTATTCCAATCACAGCTTATGAATTCTCTGTAACTGGTCTGATTCCATTAGCATTATGTACATGAAGATAAGATGTGTCCGCTGTTGTCAGGAGACCCGGAGAATCCTCTAAGCCGTTAATCTCCGTCTGGGATTCTGTCGGGAAAAGTCAAGGGACTCTGTGTGTATTACCATCCCCGCACGGGGCACGCACACACTCCCAGAGGGCTTTCTAGACACATACGCAGGCCTTCTCCATCACTACAGTGAGAGGGAAGCACAATGGGAGCTCTTTTAAGCTCTCTCAATTGGCTAAAAGGATGCAGTGGTCTCCCCGGAGAGTTGGGAATTTGATTGTGTGTGTGTGTGTGAGAGAGTGTGGGGATTTGTATGCATCCAGCTGGTTAATGAGAGGCCTGTCTTTGCACTCAAAGACAATTCCTCTCGTCTCGCTAGGTCAGTGGGTTCCCTATTGTGAGCCCTTAATAGGGGGGCGGAGCATGCAGTCAAAGCTGTCTGTGTGGCGGCTGACACTGGGCAGCTGGTGAGATTACCTCTGTGTCTCCTCTGCTAATGTCTTGACAAAGGCCCAGGAATCTTTTTTGCTGTTTGAATGGATGAATTTTTTTCGCACAGATGAATTTAACACAGTTATTTAATAAAGTATGCATGCTCGTCGTTTCAAGACTACAAGGCTTCTTACATTTTCTGAAGAGAACACAGGAAATGTTTATACATGCAAAACATGATGCTAGGGTATATAGCAACTAACCAGAGCATATGCAGTAATATATAAAATAATATATATATACGTATATATATTATTTAAATTTTGAATAATTTGAAAATTCTATATTTAAGAGTGTAGTCTGAATATGCATATGTATATATTGGCGGGTGTTAATGTCAAGTCCTATATGTAATGTAAGAAATTTTATATATAATATTTTTACATTTTTATATATTTATAAATGTTTTTATTTTTTATAATATATAAAATTTTAGATTAATTTATTATATATTTACATTTATTATATATACACACATATATATTTATAATGTAATGCATCATATAGTTCATCAACCTAATTTTATGACCAAAATATAATAATAAAGAGCATTATTTTAGATTTGAACTGATGCCGTCACTGTTATGGCTGCACATATCATCTATTTTACAGCGGCTTTGAATGTAACTCATCTTGTCATATATATATATATATACACCCACACATTTTGAGCTTGCTCAGATCGCCAAGTATGAGCAATACTATAGGACACTACAGGTAAACACAACCAGCATTCCCTTAACCCCAGTGTATTTAATAACCTTGTCAAGATGAGCGAGTGGATCGGGTTGACTAAACCTCAGTGGTCCAGGTGGACACCATCCTGTTCATTACGCCTGCTCATCTATTAGGCCAGATGGCATCCCACTAACCAGCCATAGAGTGACAATGCAAAGCTTAACTGGACATCTCAAGGGAAAAAGATCTGTTGTTGTTTTCTCCTCATCTTATTTTTGCGGCAGGGAGCAGGTGCCTGTAATCAGCTGAGAGCAAACACTGATTCAACACCACAGAGTTCAGGCTCTTAAATCTGACAGGATGAGCTACATTCAAAAGTGCTGTGAAATAGATGATATGTGCTGATATAACAGTGAATGCATATCAGTTCAAATCTGTCAATGCTTTTCATTACTATATTTTGGTCATACAATTAGGGTTATTTTTTTTTCAATATAAATGGATGTGCATACATAATAAATGTACTAAAAGTTAATATACTATAAACAATAAAAACATTAATAAATAAATAAAAATGTAAAAAAAAAATTATATATAAAAAAAATGTACATTACATATACAGCTCTGGAAGAAATCAATGTTAAGTGGTCTCTTAATTTTTTCCAGAGCTGTATAATAAAAATAGTATATTTATATCTATATATATTTATCTATCTATCTATCTATCTGTCTATCCATCTATCCATCTATCCAAACACATGGTACTTTATTTATATAAAATACATTTACATTGACAATTTAGATATAAAAATATCTAATTTTATATAAATACTTGTGTCTGTCTGTCACTGCACGAGGAACTACCTCAATGACTAGTTTCATAAAAGCCTTTATTGCACAAGATTGTGATGATAAACCTAAAGATACCGAACCTAAAGGCATAGGAATACGTTCACAACCGGATTGTTTGGCTTTTATGACGTATATTTAGCGTCGGAACTTACCGAACATCCAAAACAAAGCTGTGTGCTGGGCTAAGTTGTATGTGCGTAGCTACATATGATGGTATTTTCACCAGCTGAGAACTCATAAAGAGCTTATAAAATGTGTAAAGGAGTCAAAACAGCGTCAGGAATCCCTCCGTCCCACACACAAACCAAGATCTGCTGCGAGGAGACGCGGTTCTGACGCCTGTACCGAACTGTGATGGGCAACATCACGACTATGACGAGAAAACACAGGTATAACTAGACCTTTCTGTCCTTTTTAGGGTTGTATCTTGTGACATCATGTCCTGTTTTTCGTTCGTTTACTTGTGTTTGATCTGTATTCCGTTCATATTTCAGTCGCAGCGCACCAGAGTTAGTTTGGAAGCGGAGCGAGACCCATCTTTTCAGCATCTCGGTCCTCTTGTTTAGTTCACACTTACTCAAATGAACCGCACTAACAGAGCAATTGCATCAGGCGTCGTTTTTAATCCAACCAAACATGCCAAGTGTGAACACACCCTTAGATGCACACAGACTATCTGTACCTGTAGAACATCAGTCTGTGTGTCACTGTGGACCAGCGCTACATGCCAAGACCAGGCTGAAACCAATAATTGTGTGCTTCTCACGCTCATTCTCACTGTGATGTTCTTTTTTCCCAAGCTGTCCTCACACTGAGTCAGACTGTTTCTCTCAGTGCCAGATACTATGAAGTAGTTTTGTCCACTCAGGGGAGGAAGGGCAGGGCCTATAATAATGTTTACAGCATTACGTCGTCTCTGCACTGCTTTTCCCACTGAGTTTAATCTCTCTGGTCTCAAACGGCTTCACTCACAGATGAAGCTGGAAAGGGAGAACACAATAAACGAAGAAAAGGATGCGTTTCGAATGACTATCAAACTAACTGTACAATTTGTGTGCAATATGCAAAAAGTAAGATAGCGTGTAAATCAATAAAAATGCATATAAATAAAAAAACTGTCTCAATAATATGTCTTAGGATATATTTAAATGCTTAGTTTTATGATTAACTACTTTTAAAACACATAATGCAATGCAATACAATGATGATTGAGAGATGAACAAATAAACCTTCCTCAAAAGCCTGGTGATCATATTTGATACTCACATTTGAACATGATTTTTAGAAGAGATAAGCATTCAAAACGTACAGTCTCTCACTTCCGCCAATAAGGATCAATGATTTTGATGACATCACTCTGCACTTCAGCTTCTCATCAGATTTTCTGTCCAATCAAATGCTCTTTAGAATCTGAAGCCCCGCCCCCTACACTATAAACAGACGCTGAAGCTGCGAATAAGATAGGTCACTTGTTCACACATTTATTGTTTTCTACATGGAGAATGGCACATAGTGCACTATATAGGGGATAGGGGACGATCAGACAGTACACTATATAGGGGATAGGGAATGATCAGACAGTGCACTATATTGGGGATAGGGAACGATCAGTCAGTGCACTATATAGGGGATAGGGAATGATCTATATATGATCTATGCACTATATAGGGGATAGGGAACGATCAGACAGTGCACTATATAGGGGACGATCAAACAGTGCACTAATAGGGAACGATCAGACAGTGCACTATATAGGGGATAGGGAAGGATTTAGACAGTGCACTATATAGGGGATAGGGAACGATTCAGACAGTGCACTACATAGGGGATAGGGAACGATTCAGACAGTGCACTATATAGGGGATAGGGAACGATTCAGACAGAGCACTATATAGGGGATAGGGAACGATTCAGACAGTGCACTATATAGGGGATAGGGAACGATTCAGACAGTGCACTATATAGGGGATAGGGAACGATTCAGACAGTGCAGTATATAGGGGATAGGGAACAATTCAGACAGTCGGCACAGACCAGAAATCGTATATAGGACCCGTTTTGAATTCTGTGTTTTAAAGCGATATGGAGCAGATTAGGAGGAGAAACGGTTAGAGATTAGGAGGAAAAAGGGGAGGAGCTGTTTGATATTACTATGAATTTCATAGTAAATATGAAATTACATCAACAAATTGAATAATGCTGCGCGTTCCAAGGCACTTCAGTGGAACTTTAAATCAAATGAAATCGCAATCCTTTCAGCCCAAGAAAAAAAACAACAACGGCACTAGCTAAATTAAACATGCAAGATACTGGTCATGTGTCAACAATGTAGCATATACTTTCACAAGCTTTTTAAAAAATAGTAGGCAGTATATACAGTATATAGTGCAGTATGCAGTACTAACTCCAAACACAGTCAGAGAAAGAGATGAAGAGCGTTGAGAGTCTCACACACACCGTATCTCTCACCAAAGAGCCGTCACACACACACTCAATATAACCTCTGTGCCGGAAAACGAGTGCACACATTGCTTTATTTTTAGAAAGTGCTAAAGCTAGGCGCTAACATCAGAACAGAACCTGCGACGTTTCTTTGAATCACAGACAGAATTAATTAACGGCCCACAGCAATGCTTTGATAAGCAGCACAACGCTTTGAAGATTAGCTGCGTTGGTTTTTTTTTTTTTTTTACCCTGCCAAAGCCATTTTGCCAAACTGGGACACTCGTTCCTTGATGGTGAATGAAATTATTGTGTGTTTTCACAATGATAAATATGAGAAATATGAAACTCTGTTCCAACTGGGGATGCAGGCTTTCTTTACACATCATTAACAAAGTACCATATTAACATGGTTTTTGGACATGCATTATTGATTTATGCTGCCATAAATAATGGTTTTATATAAATAAGTTTATTTTTATTTTAATAGTACAGGTAATTTTTTTAGTAAAGGTGTTTAAAAAGCAAACAAATTAATAATGATGATAATAATAACAATAAAATATGCTATTATGTTAATAGCATATAGGTACATTTTTTGTAAAGGTGTTTAAAAATTAATAATAATAATAATAATAATAATAATAATAATCAATGCAATAAAAAAAATAAAATAAATAACATTATAAAATAAAATATAAAATAAAAATGTCTGTCTTCTCTGGCAAAAGATGAGATTAACTACAATGTTCTTCATAGAAGTACAATTTCAATACCATTGTAAATGGCAATCCTTTAGTACCATTTATCTGAAATCATACTGTACTGTGGTAGAGCTATTGTTTTATAAGGAAAGACCTCCAATACACATGTTGAAGACAAAACTAAACCTAAATATTGGAAACTATTATTTGTCGATTAGATTAAATATGCACACAGAGCTCTAATCCATTTAGCCTAGATCTCGTTTTTTTTTTTTTTTTTAGCTCTAAGCAAAGCAGTGAAGATTATAAAAGCTTATCTCCTTCAAATATATAAACACAGAAATAAGGACAGCAAAATAAATATGACACTTCACATATTACACACTCATCCACCATGAAAACACACTCACATTTGCTTCCTAATGGCTCTTGATGCTCCTCACCAAGACACCGTTTAATGCAATTGAGCTGAATTATGACAATATCATCTTGTTACAGATGCTTTATGGCAGAATTTGAATCTGTCTCATATTTGATGAAGTTTGCATCATTGATCCTGTTACTTTCCTATACCGTAAAGCTGATTTTAAACAATTTCTGCTGCATTAAGCGCTATGAAAATAAAGGGGACTTGATTTACATCTCTCTGAAACATGCCAACAACAGCCCTGCTCAAAAGATCACACATATTTAAATATGCCACCATTGCTTCTCGCATTACAGGAATGTTTATGATGTGGCATATTTGAGTGATGAAGTGAGAAGGAGTCAAATATTCAGTAAATAATTAACAAAATCTCAGTCTGTTCTTCACTCAAACCTAATGCTCAAAGACTAAGCATAGCGCTAGAAATGCCAAGGTCATGGGTTTGATTCTCGGGGAATGCATGAACACATATACCTTGAATGCAATGTAAGTCGATATCGATGAAAGCATCTGCCAAAGATCTGCATAGATCTTTAAAACAAAATTGGAACGAGTTGACCAAAAAAAGAGTATAAATAAAACAAGTCTATACGAGTGTTGTGTGTTCAGCTCGGGTTGTGTTTTGTGTAGGCAGTGTGTGTGTGTGTGTCACTGCAGTATATTTGACTTGACTGTAGGATCAGACCTCCGTTCAGAGACGCACAGAGAGGATTCACTAACTAGGTCAATGAGATCCCCTACTTCAGACCTGCTCCCTGCACCAGCCAGAGAAGATGTACTAGAGCTGCCAGAAATACAGCATATGTAGAAATTATATCTCAATATTTTTCAGCATTTTGACAATATTTAATATATATATACATTTTTTCAATCAGAAGAAATACTATTGCAAATTAGATTAAAAAAAAAGAAAAGCCTGCATGCAATGCCCTGCGAGAAAACATCTATATAAATATCTATATTAGTATATTATATTAGCAATACGTACTGTATATATTAGTTTTACAGTAACTGTTTTTATCAATGAGATTAGGTGTGCAATTTCATCTTTGACACTGATGATAATGCAATATCAAAAATGATTAGTCTTTTCACTGTCCATTAAAATATTATTGATGATTTTGACTTTTATTCATGAGGATTCATGATTTAAAGTAATATGAATCTCACATCTCAGTGTTTGCCGTGGTCATTGATACTGATTGCAAATTAGGTTCAAAATTATGTAAGGAATAAAATGCTGTAATCTAGTTTACAATAATCAAGGCATTTGAAACAAATCTAAAGAAATGTATTCCCCACTAAATGAACATGAGGAAGAATGAAATTGAAATCATATGCACAAATATAATAAATAGCAATATATTATTGCAAAACATTTAACTTCTGAGAGCATTTCTGCGCAAAGACACTGTTGACTGTGTATAATTTATGTTGAAGCTCAAAATGTGAAAGTCTTAAGTGATGTTAACCGCAAATCTTATTTTACTCAATAGATACTCAAAGAAATCTGTTGTAAATACTCTTTAGAAAGTTCTTGAAGGAAACCTAAAAAATGCCAATTCTCCTCACAATTTTTAGGACAACAACCCAAACAGCTCTATTTAGTGTCCTTCTACCATATATTAACACCAAAACATAACTGATTTAAATAGGAACTAGTGTGCTTTTTTACATGTTCAGCTTTCTTTAGTGTGTAATGTTGCTGTTTGAGCATGGAAATATATGTGAAGTTAAACACAAAGTCCCTCCAAAGCGAGTTATTCTCTCTATCAGTGTCACTGTTTCTGAACTCCCTGAAACGCCTCCATTGTAGTCTTGAGTTTTCTTCCGGTATTCCTCATTTAAATAATCCCCACCCAAGGCATATGCAAATTAAAGGGGCGGGGACTGGTTGAGTTAGTAGTGTGTTGAAATGGTCACAGTAATGGTAAGAGGCGTGACATTTTCGATTGACCAATCACTACACACTGGTCCAGCTGACCAATCAGAGCACATTGTGCTTTTCAGAACAGGAACTAAACAGCGTTACTGACAGACTGGGAAGAGAGGAGCTGCAACAATGGAGAATATTGGAAAAATAATGTGTTTTTAATTCAAACCTGCTCTAGCAGAGCCCAAAAACAAAATCAAGACATTATAAAAGGGCATAATATGGCCTCTTTATCAGACTCCTCTGAAACCAGGTTAAAATGCCTGCTAAAGCACCGTTTCCATTGCATTCTGATATATCAGACTACATTGTGAGACCATATTCTGGACGTGTAGTGCAGTATGGTTAATTACATATGGCATGCGGTCATTAGCGACCCTGCAGCACACGGAACGACTGAACTGTTTACAAAAACCTCCATAAGCCAATGCCATATCACAGCCTGACAGATATAAACCCATATGAGAGCCTCTCTGAGTATCTGTCTCTCTCTCACTTCCTCTCCTCCCCTGTGAGGCAGGAATCTGCCAGGAGGTTTCATAACAGGCAGCTCAGTTGGATTAATTCTGGTCCGGGTGCCAATCCCACGGCAGGAATCAGAGTCGACAGCAAACAGCCTGGACACCAGCGATAGCACAGAGAAAACATTTCCATACAAAAACAGCAAGTGTCCTATATTAACTTAATAATTGAATTTAAGTTGACAAATAATTTGGCATTTTTTGTCAACTACATTTTTTCATTGACGAATTGACGAAAACAAGACGATAACTAAAAACTTGATGAAAAAAACTATAACGAAAATCGATTGACCTTTTCGTCAACTAGAGATTCAATCACAATGAATCTGCGTGGCAGGGAGGTTAGATGTACTGATCTACGTGTTAAAAGTGTTTAAAAATGTCAACATCTGTAAAAAGAGAAACAGACATATGCATAAATTTTACATTTGATGTCAAGGAAAGCACAACCATTTGTAAACCGTGTGGAACGACATAATCTCTGGGAAAACAAAGAAATTTACAATACAGGGCTCGAAAATAAGGACTGCATGATGCCCCTGGACATTTGAAGGAACTGACAAAAAGTTAATCATGCATGTGCACGTTTTGCCAATTTAAACAAAGCAATTTTTAAACTAATTAAGCGCAAGAAGACGCGAAAGAGACCTTGATTCGGGGCAGTTTTCTGTGCGCAGTTTCACACACACAGAAAGCCGCCTCTCTGACAAGTGTTAAAGTGAGTTCTTTTCCGCGTCTTATCGCGCTTGAAATGACAAATACACCAAAAAATATATATATTTCAAACTGCCCGTTTCGGTGAGTATTCATTTAACGGAGTGTCTATTCACACTGAGTGCAAATAGCTCGCCTTGTTGGCAGATGCTATTTACACTAACTCCACCCACTGACAAAATTAGGCAAGACACTGGATTGCTTACAGTAGCAATGGAGTAGGGGTAAGGTGTGTGGCATGAAGTTTTAATGCAAATCGATCTGAGGTTCGAATCCACCTTTTGCCGAACTCGCTCTACTCCCTTTTCCCATCACATATCAGATCGGAAAGGTATTTATTTTCAATAAAAATGAAGAAAATATTCAAAAAGTGAAAATAAAGTGTCTAACGTGGGTTTAATAATAAAGTGTTTATCGGTTAGAGTTAGGAGTAGGTGTAGGGAGGGCTTTATTGTCCCAATAAGGCGGCATCCATGCATCAGTGTGTACTGGTTTTACTGCTTTTAATTTATGGTGACTATAGTATTCAAATATACTATGCAGGGTATAATTCCAAAACCTACATATACTGTAAACTACATGTTACTTAAAGATCATCAAAGCATACATGTTATTGACATGGCACATGTAGAGTAGCGCAGTAATGAAAATCTATTCAATTTCATAGAAACGGATCTATTAACCTCAAACTCAGTAAAATGTAAATACAGTAAAGTTTAACAAATGCATGAAACGTGAGGAAACTGTGCTTTACAGGCCAAGTTCATTAGACAGATTGACAAACCTGAAATCTAGAGTTGCACTGTACTGAACTCAGATGACACTGAATGTTGTATTTTTAGTTGCAGAATTGCTCCTTCACTGCCAGATCAGTATTTAGATACTTAGAGCCGAAACGGCATCCCGTCTGTCCAGCTTAACGACATTCCAATCTGTTCAGCATATGAACGAGAGCTCTCGCCGTCCAGACCTGTCATGCGTGCAGGTGGAAAAATAAACTCACTGATCAAGAACGAGTTTTTGAGTCGCTAGATGTTTCTTCGGATATTCCAAAAACATTCTTACTGTCAAATAACAAATAAATGTTTTCATTTCTGGGTTCTTTAAAGCACCAGAACACGGATGGTTTTCTAAAGAAAAGTTTTAAAGTTCTACAACTTTTCTTTAGGTGTGGTTGAATGCTTGATTCTGATTGGTTGACGAACATTCTAAGGTGTGCAATTACTTCCTCTAAACGCACGGCTAAAGTAGTTCCAGGCAGGTTTGACCGCATTACACATCCATATCAGTTATTTCAAAGGTTCTTACAGTCGACAACAGCAAAAGAACCAAAAGCCACAGAGACCAAGCAAATAGATAAAACAATAAGATAAGATAAAAATGGCTACAACTGTTTCCATGTTTTTCCTACTAAATTACATTTAATTATCTATGGAAAACACACTCACTTTCTCCAGCTCTCTCTCCTATATAAGCGTACAGACATACAGTACAGACACACACACACTCAGAAACTAAAATAGCAACTAAAAAATTCTCAGTAGCGGCATAGTAGTCTCGCTGTTTTAACAATAAACTTTACAGCTCTCTCTATAATAATTGCATTAGTCTGCATATCAATGACTCAAGCCTCCCTCACTTGCTCTAAAACAACGCTTTGGAATTAGAAACGGAGGTTAATTGAGATCTGCAAGAAATTAGTCTCACACACAGGAGCGTTTTAAGGACAAAAACCTGACAAATGTCTTGAAATGAAATATCTGAACAATATCTTGACGTATGGTAACCATAGTATATGTGGAATAATTGAGTCCAGGCCACCAAAAGTACTAGAAAAATCATGCACATCCATATAAAAAAACATATATAATGATGGTCTAAAGTCGTAAAGTTTTAAAGTCAACCTGGAATTTTCCCATTTTTCTTACATAATGTGATATTTACAAGTTTAACACCATATTCAATGAGAAACAATGTCAACAAACATATTTTGTCCCACTGTGGTGAAAGTCAAGTTTTAAATGTTGTTTATATGTCTATGTGGTGTTTTTAACATGCGCAAATTCATAAGTCAACACCATTGTTGAGTATTTACGCTTTTAAACGGCAGTGAACCAAAGACAAATGGCCTGTGTTTCTTACGTCACAAACTACCTTGTAACCAATCACGTCAACGTGTGGGCGGAGCTTTAGCATATCATTAACTATGGCTGCTCTGAAGTAGGAGAGTTTAGGAGAAGCCAGGTTATCCCGGTATATTTTTCTGTTGATATGAAAAATCGGGTACATCTAGCAATATAGCGGGTGAATTATGTATATGATGTATATTACGATGTTATGATGAACTATATACCTTTCTTCACTGACGTTCTGAGTTATTCAAAGCGTTTCTAAGGATGCTGACTGATACTGAAGGCAGACTGAGATGGCGAACAGGAACATGGTTTGTGTAACATTAGCAAAACATTATTAGCTGTTTAATAACAAGCGAAAGGCTAATCATATTAATTACCGTTATGTAGCCGACGTTGTAAAGAGAGTCATTGTGCAGCGTTTACCTCAGTAAGTTGGCCGACAGTATTTCTGAGCTTGTGCGAGTGAGTGGAGGCGGGGCTAATTTGCATATTCATGAATCCACGTATATTAAATGAAGCAAGGGTGTAGAGTTACATTCAAGCTACTTAAGGCACAAATATTTTTTTTACACAGGAAAAAAACACTTAAATATGCCATTTTGGTAATCAAAGATGAGTGTTAAGGGATACAATTATTGACTATAGGGGGACATTAAGAATAATGCATACCAATAAATTGTTCACAAGAAGACTAGGAATCTGTATTAAAGCAAATGGGGTCTGTTTTGATTTTATGTTGACGTTAATATTTCAACTATTCTATTGTCTGAAGCCATTAACGTTGAAACAAGGTTGTCTTCTCTTTTAAAATAAAGGCATGACATCAGCTGGAAAAGCATGTTGAGTTAACTGAACATGGCAGTGTGCAAAATACAGCATGATTCTCCATTTCATCCACATCTGTTGTGTGTGGGGCGGATGAAGGGATGGGACAGTGAAGGGTATCGTGTGATGAACGCTGAAAAAGTGGAGCTCAACGCTTTCTGGGGCAAACCTCAAGAGAGACGCGCTATAGCTCACACAGTGCTAACACTCATTTCAACACTTTTTCTCCTTCACGCTCACTATATCTGTCCTTGTGTGTGTGTACAAGTGTGTTTACCTTTCGAAATTACATTATAAATATTAATGCTAAAATAAAACGAAAATTAAGGCTGACAGCATACAGTTTTCCCAAAAATGAACACTTTATGTCATGTCGAAAAAGCATGCATTTTCCACAAAAGAAAGCCAAATGGGTTTTGAACAACATGAGGGTGAGTAAACAATAAAAAGTTCATTTTCAGGTGTACTATCCCTTTAAGAAAATTCCCCCCCCCCCAGGGGATGTTTTATAATGCGGCAGATCTCAGAGAATCAGAAGGGATTCTGGGATACCAGTGTAATGATTCACTGTTGTGATCATCTGCTGTTTGAACAAGGGCAGCATACGTAGATACATATTTGTAAAGCGGATAGTTTGGCTCTAAAATCTGACTTTGATTAGCCACTGACTTTGACTGGGCCGTCTGACCAATCAGAGCCGAGCTGGCTCTCAGAAAGATTGGTCTGTTGTGTTGTGATTGGTCTACTCTGCTCTGATTGGTCAGATGGCCCAGTCTGTTGTGATTGGTCTACTCTGCTCTGATTGGTCAGATGACCCAGTCTGCTGTGATTGGTCTACTCTGCTCTGATTGGTCACATGGCCCAGTCTGTTGTGATTGGTCTACTCTGCTCTGATTGGTCAGATGGCCAGTCTGTTGTAATTGGTCGACCGCTTACAGTGTGTGTCAGAAACCAAACACCCATTACCAAATCTCAATTTCACCTCTGGATCTGCCTCAGCACTTGATACACACAGTTCAGAATCGCTTCTTTCTTTTGGAAGACAATAACTCCATTTATCTGCATTTTGATCTTTGAAACTCTACATACGATTTACATTCACAAGCATAATAGGGGCACATTAAAATTTAGCACTGATATAAAGACCAGACATGTTATTCTCCTCCATACTGCAGTTCATCTACATGTACAGATGGTCCTACCTGTGATTCACCCTTTCCAGATTAGTTTAAGGTTAATCCGAGCAACTTCAGGTTAACTCCTCAGTATCTGATTACAGAAGCAGCAGCCGTGTGCACCGCTCATGCATTAATGCACAGGACAGCAGGCTTCAGAGTTAAATGTATTCATCCATACTTCAAAGCAATTCACAGTACACTAACGGTGGGCGGATTTCTAACCTTCAGGCCATCCAGGTTTAAGTGCCTTATTCAACTAAGGTGATACAGCAAGATTTCCATCACAGCAATTTTATAGTCTGTGGGTCATTTCCAGGTAATATTCTGGGTTATTTACAATTTAAGCCTAATAATGCGGCTGATTACCACAGAAAATGATTTGTCACTTGATGAAAACAAACGTGTTTACAGTTACAGAACTGCACTTACAATGGAAGTTGGCTGCAATGAAAATAAACATTTAACATATCAATAACACTTTACAATAAGTGTATTTAAATAACAAAACAAAACAAAAAAAATCTTTAAAAAAAGTGTTTTTTAATCTTAGTTATAGTTAATTCCAACATTTACTAATACATAATTAAGTTATTTTATGGTATTTAATGAATCTGAGCTGATATAAACTAACAATGAACAGTTGCATTTTTATTAACTTTGTTATTTTTTTATTAACGTTAACAAAGATGAATAAATATCGAAACAAATGTACTGCTCATTTTTAAAGTTAGTTAATGTATTAATTAACATTAAATAATGGGACCAAAGTGTGACCAATATATCTAACTATAACACTAATTCAGAGGTATAAGCTCATCACATGGGCGCAATATAATAGTAATTTTTTAGGGAAATGTAATGTACAATATTCGAAAAAAGATGCTTAGAGCTCCATTAACAAAAACAATATCTTCACATTTTTTATATTAAACAATCTGAGCTGCTTCAGGCTTTCATTTTAAGAGTATTCCTGTAAATGCAATTCCCACTTGTTTTTACAAACCGAGGAAATTATTTTATGTAGTAAAAGGCTGAACACAGAAATTAAGCTGTAATAACCCAGAATATCCTGTTACGGTTACAACCACTCTCTGTACTTGACAGCGAACAGCATGCATGAATAAAAATCTGCAAAATAGCCACAGTACTTCATAAATATGCTTTTAAAGAGTCTCCTCAGATAAAATACTTCTTGTCCTCTGTTATCCAATTCAATAAAAGTGTGCAATGTGCACAGGAATCTGCTATCGACTCAAATACGGTGAGCTGGTGTATTTTACCTCTTTGGCTCTCTCGAGCTCGTTCTGCATGGCCTGTTTGGAGATCTCCACCTCGATGATCTTTTGCCTGAGCAGTTCGTTTTCATCTTCCGCCCGCGTACGCTTGTCTTCCACCGTCTCTAGCTCATTGTGCAGACGCACAGATACATCTTTGGCCACCTGTGGGCAGAGAGACGTGTTTTATTATCCTGTTTTCATCTGTGCAGCATTAGTTCGAGAGCTCAATACTTAACTTACACACATCAGATATTTTAAAGCAAATTTTTGACCTCACACATTCAAAATGTTTTGATTCCCTATGACAAAAACACCTTCAGGTCCTGCTCCAGTCCTCGTAGAAGCTCCCCGTCGACGTGTCCGGTCTGTGCCACACGCAGACTCTTCTGTTCAGCCTTGCGCAGGCGGTACTGAAGGATCCGGCAGTTCTTGTTGGAGCGGTCCAGTTCCCTGCGTAGGTCCTGGAGCTGGTACACCTCCTCCTCTAGGTAACTGTCCCTGATCTCCTCCATCTCTGCTCGCAACTCGTCCACTTCATCCTAAAGAAAACCCAATCAGGATTAGAATCACAATGGACTACACAATGAGAATCGGAATTAGAAACCGAATGAGAATTAAAATCAGGACTGAAATAAGTATAAAATTCAGAATTGTAATCAATCAGAGACTAATTAAAATGGACCTGATTATGGACTGAATTTGCACTTTCAGAATGAAAATCAGAATAAACAGCAGAATGAGAATCGGATTAGAAACCAGAACAGACTGAGAATCCAAACTTTGAATGAAAATTAGAATCAGGATTGAAATCAGTATAAAATTCAGAATTGTGCTCAATCAGTCTAAGGCTACGTTCACACTGCCAATTTTTGGGATTGACAACCGCATTTACTTACAGGTGTGAGTCTCGAAATGTCCCGTTCACACAGCAACTTACAGTAGCGTCTCGAATACTGTATAGTACGTGCAATGGGATTCAAGCCTGTATTCTGTTACTAGTAACCATAGCGACAGTGACCAAAGAAATTTCAAAGATGGTGACGTCCATAGAACTGAAAAGTCTGATCACTTTTGACACGACAAGAGTCCAAGTTTATCTGTCAAATCTTCATTAACCGACAGAAGCTTCAATGTAAATACACTAGCCAGACACTTTAACTGTTGCACTCGGATCTCACGTCCTTCGCAGCCTATCGCTTTTGACACGGCATTTGAGTCGCACATAGAACACAAAACTAACAGCAGCCGCTCCGGTGGAGAACAGTGAATGGGCCAGATGATTTTCCGAGTCCTGAAAATTCACGGGTGTGAGTTTGGTTATAGAATGCGGTTGTCAGTACCGTAAATAACCGTACTGTGTGTGAATGTAACTGTATTAAGGACTCAAATACAGGACTGGTAACCGTATTCTGCTGCTGTGTGAACGTGGCCTAGTTAAAATGGATCTGATTATGGACTAGATTTTGCAATTGAAATTATTTTCTGTAGGATTAAAATCAGAATGAAATCAGAATTAACAGCAGAATGAGAATCGGGATTAGAAAACAAAAGAGAATGAGAATCAGAATTTAGATTTCAATCCTGATTCTAATCCACATTCTAGTTTTCTAATCTCTAATCTAATCTAGTTTTGGTTCCAGTTCCGATTGTGTTTCTGTTTCTAATCATGATGTTCTTTCTGATTCTTATTCTCATTCTATTTCTAATCCTGATTCTGATTTTAATCCTACAGACATTTGAAAAAAAATTCAGTTCATAATCAGATCCATTTTAATTAGATTTCAATCCTGATTCTAATCCACATTCCGATTTTCATTCTAATTAAAATGGATCTGATTATGAACTGAATTTTTTTTCAAATGTCTGTAGGATTAAAATCAGAATCAGGATTAGAAATAGAATGAGAATAAGAATCAGAAAGAACATCATGATTAAAAAACAGAAACACAATCGGAATTGGAACCAAAACTAGAATGAAAATCAGAATCAAAGTGAACATCAGAATCAGAATCAGAATCATGTGAAATGCACTTGGATTTACAAATTACTTTCTTTTTATAATCCTGTAAAATTACTTTTAAAATCAAAATGAGAATCAGAATTGAAATGAACACTAAAAGCCAAAATTAGAACGGCGGATAGAAAAAGAATCAGAATCAGAATCAGAATGAACATCGCGATTAGAAACAGAAAGACAATCAGAATTTCTCATTTAATTGGTCCGATTTTGAAATGTAATGGAACTGAAATCACTGTCTGAAATGACAAGAACAACCTCCCTACTAGAATAAAGAAAAAAACACTTGAAAAAACAACACTGCAGGTAAAGAAACTGTAGTCATTGGTGAAACCCCCGTCCTGAACTGTAATGAATGACTGTCATTTGTGACGCCTCATTTCCCAGTAAATACTTCACAATGCCTCAGCGAATTCAGTGTAAACAAGGTTGAGGAAGAAAGACAGAAAGGCAGGGAAAGACAGACAAACAAAGACAGCGAGGGAGAGACAGACAGTGACAAACAGCCCAAACACAATGACCTTCACTGTGTGTTGGGAATGTCATGTGACAGCAGCAACCTGCCATGTGCTGTATGGATGTTCCTGTCAAACATGAGTTATGGTGGACTAAATGATTAATGTCATACAATAGAACTAACATGGAGCTGTTTATATTGGTGCATACATGCTGCAGGATTACTTCTAGAGAGACAAGTAGATAAAAGAGAGATAAGCACACAGACGGAGGCAGAGGGGTGCACATCTGCTTTAGGGAGGCTCAGGGTCAGGAGGGATGCGTGTTTGCGAACGGCTCGTGTGGGGGACGCAGCATTACACGCACAGCTACTAAAGCAGATTAGCACGCCGTCTTCAGAGATAAACTTATGAAAATCCTGTTTGTGACAGCAGCCGAGCCCTGGTGCATCTGACAAATAAGATCAATCATTTATGGAATTATGCTAATTAGGCCTGCATTCATCTACCCATCACACTTCACACAGAGAGCAAAGACTGTGATGCGTTTCCTGCGGGAGTTTTGAGGGTCTTTCTGATGCATGTTGGTTGTATCTGCACTCTGTGGACTGATGTGACCTAAAATCATTTAAAGCACAGATTTATGGATCTAGATCTTGCTCTCCTCATGTAATGGATGTAGGCCAGTAAGAGCTGTGTGTGTAAATCTCACTCCCCTGGCCTCAAGAGGTGCACTAGCAACTGATGCTAGGCTGCTGTCTTTAGCTTCCTTGTTAGCGTGCCCGTCTCCCATGCCAAAGCTCCCGGTTCGAATCCCACTTGGAACAGATTGAGTAGGACTGGTTACTTTTGGCGCCGTGATCGTGATCCGGATGAGAATGAGGTTTGGGGGGGGGGGGGTGAGTGTAATGGATGTAGGCTAGTAAGGGTTGTGCGTGTAAACCTCACTCACCTGGCCTCAAGAGGCACACTAGCGGCTGCAGTCTTCAGTGTCTTTGTTAGCGCGCACGCCTCCCATGCCAGAGACCCTGGTTCGAATCCCACTCGGAGCGGGTCAAGTAGGCCTGGTTACATTTGGTGCCGTGACCCGGATGGGTGTGAGGTTTAGGGGGGGTGAGTGTAATGGACATAGGCCAGTAAGAGTTGTGCGTGTAAACCTCACTCCCCTGGCCTCAAGAAGCACACTAGCGGCTGTGGTCTTTAGTGTCTTTGTTAGCGCGCCTGCCTCCCACGCCAGACACCCCGGTTCGAATACCACTCGGAGCGGGTCAAAAAGGACCGGTTACACTCCCAGTATCGCCTTGCACCTTCACTCATGGTTTTTATGTCTATATAGGGATTTTAGAATATTATTTTATGGTGTTTTATATAATGTATGCTATGTTATTTACTTTGTTCAGCACTTTGGTCAGCTTAGCTGTGTGTGTGCTATATAAATACATTTTACTTCCTATCATGGGATTTCTTGGAAGTATCTTGGAGTAAATTAGTACAATGACACTGTCAACTAATACCATAACAATTCTTCTACATGCTTATGGTACTCCAATAATTCCAAGTGTTTATTTACTCTGGCATCAAATGTCTGTCAAAAGAATAACCTTCAGGGAGAAATGATGCTGCAGCACTGTTAGTCTAAGAGGTGTAAAAGACTAGGATGAATATAAAACATGAGCCAGAATATCAATAGGGTCATCACGTGAAAAAACAAATCACGGTGTAAAACTGTCACGTGGATTTACAGCAGCAGCTCAACCTTCTGAAGAACACCAGACATAAATCTGAAAATGCTCTGTGCATGTACCATATTGAATGATTGTTAGAAACCACATATATTATCAGAACAAATCAAAGTTCCACCACTGTCCCATTGTACTACCACAGTACGCACCTCTTGCATTGGAATATCATGCCATTAGATGATGATATTGGATATGCATAAGGCACTTTTAAGAACACCATAGTATATTTTACAGTGTCGGCTCACCTTGAGGTAGTCATTTTCCGATCGAAGGTCTTCGATTTCCCTCAGCAGTTCCTCCTGGGCCATTTCCTTGCCCTCCGTTTTGAATTGTGCGTCTTTTTCCGCTTTGCATTCGTCCGCGTGGGCACCGGGCGCAGGTGCAGCCTGAGATCCTCCCGCTCCGAGCGCCAGCGCGCGCACCCGAACCCCGGCCGCCTGCTCGCTTGAACCGGAGCCGCTGCCTGACTCTGCATCGCTACTGGCGGCTTGAACGAGTCTTTGCTCGTCGGACAACGGCTCGGAGGGACAGTCGGACAAATCCGAGCTGCTATCCGTCTGACAGACGCCGCGTGCGGTGGGCACGCGTATCGGGGCCAGCCTCCCCTTGCTCTTGGGGATCTGCGGAGCGGCGGTATCAACCGCTTTGCTCACCGGCTTCGGTTCGGATGCTGCATGCTGAGTGACCTTAACGGACTTTTTTGTCGCTGAGGGTTTGATGTTGCTTTTTGCAGGTGCTGATGCGGTTTTGTCCTTCGCGCCCGGGACGGTGCGCCTCGGAACTCGGCTCTGAGGCGTCACCGGCGCGGCGGACGCTTGCTGCTTGTTGAATTTGGGGGATTTTGGCACGATCGGTTTGGCCGTGCGCGAGTGCACATCCTTCAGGACGGGTCTGGCAGGGGACGGCGCACGGTTTAACCTCTTCTTCTCCACCTGAGGATGAGGATGATGGCTCTGCGGTTTGGTGTCGGAGCCATTGGAGCTCTCCATTATACAACCTGACAGACGGATCCAGCCGCGCGCTTCGGTCTCATCACTTCAGATGGACACGCGCCCGTAATTCACTTGCCATCACCGCGTCGTTCCTCGTGCTTCCTAACGGAATACGGTGGATGGTGTTATGTCAAGTGAGAATCTCCGTGGTTCTGTGCGTTGGATCAATCCGTCCGTCCATCCCTCCCCCGGGATTACAGCACTCCCATCTCTCCCTGCTGTCCTCTCCACCTCCTGGCCGCCTCTCTCTCTCCCCCCGGCTGACGGGAAAAATCTGCAGCCGCTGCGGTCTGACGCTCCCCGTCCGTGTCTCGGGTCTCGTGGAGCGCATGCGCCTGTTTTTCACACACAAGCACCGGGCACACCCCTCCTCACGCTCCGGTACCGGTCAGGCACGCGTGCGTACGCGTGGAGACGCAATGAGTAGGGCACGCGTTTTCACACACATCACTACAACAGAGAAACAAGGAGAGGATTTTTTTTTTTAATCACTTTTTTTTTAATCATTAGATAGGTGTAAATAAAAGAATTACTACTTTAATAATTTTAAAATATGATATATATTATCATAAACAATAATATTTGAATGAAAACCAAAACCGATAAATACAACCCGGTCTGTCTTTAAACAGAATACCACAAAACATCGCAATTTTACCACTAACCAAAAATTGTCATGACTAATATACATATATAGTGTGTATACATATATGTGTGTGTGTGTGTGTGTGTGTGTATATATGTAGGCATGCGTTTACAAATAATATACATGCATATATACACACAAACACATATATATATATTTGTTTGTATATATGAATGTGTGTATATATGTAGGTATGTATGTGTGTGTATATATACATATAGAATATAAAGATACATGCATATATACACACAACCACATATATATATATTTATGTTTGTTTGTATATATGAATGTGTGTATATATGTAGGTATGTATGTGTGTGTATATATATATAGAATATAAAGATACATGCATATATACACACAAACACATACATGTATCTGTGTGTATATCTCATACATGCATACATACATAAACACAAACAAACAATATTAACATCTGACAGGCTTACCTTTTTGTTTGCACTTGTACTTCTAAAATTCCCAGTGATTAAACTTTATGCATACATTTACCAAAAATGATATTTAAAAGACAAACTAGATTGCAGTAGTTATTCAATCAGCTTGTTTATCTAATAGCGCCATCATGCTGTGAGAAGGAGGCAGTGCATCTCTGAAAATAAAAGTGAGATCCCAAAAACTGAACACACAACAAAACATTTGATTCTTAAGAATGGATAGAATAAAAATGTGCAAAAGTAAGTTTATGCTTACACAAACAGGAGGAAAAGCATCAGAATGCGAACACACATCTATGTAATAAATATATATCTTTATTTGCACTTCATTAGTTTAAAAATGCCACAAATTATATAAATACCACAAAACTGCTTAAACATGCCAAACTGTTTCAAATAACTAATATCAATGTATTATTCGTACAAAGTAGGCCTACTCTTCTATTTTGCAATGCAATGGGGTTTCATTTTTTTGTTTTTGTAATGTAGTAAATACTGCGATTGGCTGAGACTATTCTGTATAAAATGAAGGTTCATAAAGGCAACACGCATTGCTGCTAAAAGAGAGGTTAAGAGCATGTTGGGTTTAAACTTTTTCAAGACAACTGATGCGCGAAGTCAGTCCCTCTGGGGAAGACAAACTAAGCTTCAAACACAGAAACAAAATAAAATATAAATACAAACAAGAAAAATAAAAAAGGTGTGAGAGGGCACGTCTTGAAACACAAATGTAGAAATTACCAGGGTTTTTTTTCTAAAATAATGATAAAAGTATAATAAATCGGACTCCAGATTCAACTACAATCCAAAAGAAACGATCAATTTGCCAATCCTGCAGAGAAAGAAATGAAAAGCACTTGGTGAAAAGGATCAGAATATCTCATGAGGTTACAATACGGCACAAGCCTGCAAACATGAACATTTTGAGGTTAGTACTACACTCTCTCTAACACTGTTAACACAAAATACACAGGTTTAGGTTGGTTATAAACTTTCAAAAGACACGGTTCAAAAAGAAGTTACATTTGAAAAATAAATGGAGTTATTATAATAATACAGAACAAAAAAGCTACAGCAAAAAGCTATTTTTCACCTCAGCAGCAGACAATAGTCTCTCAAAAGGTTTGTGGCGAGAATGTTAACGTGTTACAAACAACGTAAACACACTTCCACTACACAGGTACATCATTTTACTATTATTTGACGTGCAGTGAATATCATTAAACCTGTCCAGAACATTTACAGGCCATATTTCACCCCAAACAGAAAAATGTAAAATTATATTTTGCATGAAGACAATTAAGATTATGACATTATTTTTAAGAAAATTAAGCACACTTCCACCCACATCACTGTAATGAGAAAAACAATTATGCATTATATTAATTTGTAAAAACAATTAAACAATATTTGGTAATATCTGTTGTATTGCAATTGTTTGCCATTATACATTTAAAACAATATCTTAGTAAAAACCTAAAGTAATAATGACAAACTATATATCATTTGAAAGCTTACAATTTTCATATTCAGTGACTAATTTTTTAAAATAAATTACAGAGGAGCAATAATTTATTAATTTGCAACAACAGACATTTATTTTGAAATGGTGATAAACGCAAAAAATCATGAAAGACTGGTAGAAACCTGTTTGTTTTCATGCCAAGAGTTCAATAGATAACATCCATTAAATTTTTTGAGATAAAAAGGTCTGAAAATGTTTTGAAATTAAAGAGAAAAAAATAATAGATTCGCCATGTGATGTGGCGGCGAGCTATAATGTTCTTTTTATGTGTTTATTAGAGGTTGAATATAAATCAAATACTGTCGAACTGCCCATACTACTTCTGAATAGGATGTCTACTTCATAAATGATGGAAATATAGGGCTCAGATCACTCAACCCATATATGGGAATGGAGCTGCCCTTATATGGTCAGTAATGGAGCTTAGTTCATCGTGAAAAAAAACTTACTGAAAGCTCATTCTTTGAGATATCAACCTAAAATATTGGCTTTGATTTTCTTGCAGTTTTAGAGTAAAACATGTTATATAATATACACTCACCTAAAGGATTATTAGGAACACCTGTTCAATTTCTCATTAATGCAATTATCTAATCAACCAATCACATGGCAGTTGCTTCAATGCATTTAGGGGTGTGGTCCTGGTCAAGACAATCTCCTGAACTCCAAACTGAATGTCAGAATGGGAAAGAAAGGTGATTTAAGCTATTTTGAGCGTGGCATGGTTGTTGGTGCCAGACGGGCCGGTCTGAGTATTTCACAATCTGCTCAGTTACTGGGGTTTTCACGCACAACCATTTCTAGAGTTTACAAAGAATGGTGTGAAAAGGGAAAAACATCCAGTATGCGGCAGTCCTGTGGGCCAAAATGCCTTGTTGATGCTAGAGGTCAGAGGAGAATGGGCCAACTGATTCAAGCTGATAGAAGAGCAACTTTGACTGAAATAACCACTCGTTACAACCGAGGTATGCAGCAAAGCATTTGTGAAGCCACAACACGCACAACCTTGAGGCGGATGGGCTACAACAGCAGAAGACCCCACCGGGTACCACTCATCTCCACTACAAATAGGAAAAAGAGGCTACAATTTGCACGAGCTCACAAAAATTGGACAGTTGAAGACTGGAAAAATGTTGCCTGGTCTGATGAGTCTCGATTTCTGTTGAGACATTCAGATGGTAGAGTCAGAATTTGGCGTAAACAGAATGAGAACATGGATCCATCATGCCTTGTTACCACTGTGCAGGCTGGTGCTGGTGGTGTAATGGTGTGGGGGATGTTTTCTTGGCACACTTTAGGCCCCTTAGTGCCAATTGGGCATCGTTTAAATGCCACGGCCTACCTGAGCATTGTTTCTGACCATGTCCATCCCTTTATGACCACCATGTACCCATCCTCTGATGGCTACTTCCAGCAGGATAATGCACCATGTCACAAAGCTCGAATCATTTCAAATTGGTTTCTTGAACATGACAATGAGTCCACTGTACTAAAATGGCCCCCACAGTCACCAGATCTCAACCCAATAGAGCATCTTTGGGATGTGGTGGAACGGGAGCTTCGTGCCCTGGATGTGCATCCCACAAATCTCCATCAACTGCAAGATGCTATCCTATCAATATGGGCCAACATTTCTAAAGAATGCTTTCAGCACCTTGTTGAATCAATGCCACGTAGAATTAAGGCAGTTCTGAAGGCGAAAGGGGGTCAAACACAGTATTAGTATGGTGTTCCTAATAATCCTTTAGGTGAGTGTATACATTATATAAAATATAAACAATTATATTTTAATATTTTCACAAACTTAAAACTTCAAAACTTCTTTTTTTTTTATTATAATTGATTAGTATTAATTACATGACAGTAATTAGAAGGGGGGGTGGTGGTCGGGTGCTTAACTGTCATAAATTATGTCAAATATAGCAATATATATTTAAGCAAAATATTTTTTTTTCTTTTGATTTTGGGGTCAGATATGTATGGAAGCTTGTTTCAGCCACAGAATAAAAAATAAAAAAGTATAATTGTGACTTTATAACTCGCAATTCTGACTTTGTATCTTGCAATTGCGAGTTTACATCTTGCAATTCAGACTTTTTTTTCTCAGAATTGCGAGATGTAAACTCACAATTGTGAGATAAAAAGTCGCAATTATCTTTTAAAATGTTTTATTCTGTGGTGGAAACAAGCTTTCATAGGATATGACCCAAACATATTTTCATGAAATTTACCCAATAAGAAACAAGTTTTTTAGGTTTTTTTTCCAGACGCTCAATAACACTGTCACTCCTCTATATTCAAGGACAGTTGCTATGAAAAAGGCATCATATTCCTAACTCATTGCTACTGCGTATCTTAAGCCAACAAGTCAGTTCAGTTGAAATAGCGTTTCCAATCTAACGCCTGTTATAAAGTTTTGTAATATTACACAACTAAATAATTACTACAGTCCTTCATCTAACACAGGCAAATAACTCAATCCAACGTAAATCCAGTGGAATCAGTGTTTTTCCAGGAACGCAGAGGCATAGTGATGTTAATTGAAGAGAACAAGTGTACTTCAGTTAGTGACGCTGTCCGAGTATCAAAACGATCCTCTCAAATGTCCCTTTTTATGCTCTCCACGGAGAAATAGCCCTTTTGGTGAGAGCATTTCAGTTCTGCCATCCAGATCCAGCGAATAAAACAATGAACTCAGTCTGTGCGACACCCGATTAATGACCTTCCTTTATTCTACTCAAGTTAAATGACACTGAAAGAGGGCTACTAAATCTCTGAAAGATAAGGTTAATCTTCTGTACACAGGTCCTTCACTAACGTTCTGCATTTTAGCTGTTCGTAAACTAGCTGTAAATGGATTGTAGTGCAAAACACAACGGATAACACAAAACCCAACCTCATAAACAGTAACAATGATAGAACGTAAGGCATAAAGACATTATAAATTTCAACCCCAACCACGCTGGCGATTAATAACAAACCACCTCGCAAACACATAGCCGAAATTTGGCATGAAACGCAGAGCCACTTTTAATGCCGAATCAATTTGGAAAAGAGCTTCTTAATTTGAGACTGGGAACGTTTTCCATTAGAAATGCCAGAAATAAAACGTGAAGAGAAGTGAAAGACAAGGGTAGAGTATCCGTCGTCTGGTTTCAGCTAAGATGTAAACTACATATAAATAGGAGTTGATGGGTTATGACATACGTTTGTACTCATATCATGCGTGTTTGTGGCGTGTGTGCAGCGGTATCCGATAGGAAAGGCACGTGTCAGATCAACGCAATCATGTGCTTCCCAGAAATGAGGTAGTGTATGTATGGGCCGTCAAAAATAAATGCATCTATGTGTGTGTGTGATGAAACGGATGTTCTTTATTGGCATCTAGAAGTACCAAAATATGGACTAAAATTTGCACAGTCTATCATTTGTGTGTAATCTACAGCGAGGGATGATTAAATGTGATATTGAGTGTTTTGTCTTTCATCTTCTCTGGTAATCCAGGCCATCATCTCATCAAACATATGGGCTGATGTCTCAAGCTCATTGGCGTAA
The DNA here is from genome assembly GCA_039654625.1 of Rhinogobio ventralis. Classification (NCBI taxonomy): domain Eukaryota; kingdom Metazoa; phylum Chordata; class Actinopteri; order Cypriniformes; family Gobionidae; genus Rhinogobio; species Rhinogobio ventralis. The sequence goes on along the minus strand of CM077200.1, from coordinate 3,467,882 downwards.
GGGCATCCTGACATGAGCCCCTGGTGGCGGGAGTCTGTAACAGCATGTGTTGGGTTATAAGAGAAAAGGAGGTGTTGGGTTTCTAAATAAAGCATGAACTGAGTCTCAACAGCAGCGCATGCGAGGTGGAGGCAGCTCTGGTGGGATTTCAGGTTCGGGCTGAAGGGACAGGACACTGTTGGACAGCTCTCTGCTGGGGACTTCAAGTGGCATCTGTGGAAAGACAACATTTTGTAAGATGTTATAGACTCTTCACTGATGTTCATTGCACATAAAAATGGCAAGCTCTTGATCAAAAGAGATGCCAATGAGGGCTGCACGATTAATAAAAAAAAAAAGAAAAAAGAAATTGCATTTTTAAATTGCAATCACAAAATCACAATTAGAATTTTTTCCCCAAATCGTGCAGCCCTGAGAAAGAAATAATTATATTAATAATTACTGCATTTGCAAAAGTTTGTGGCATCAAATCTGATCATCTTAAGATATTCAAAGTTTTTGTTCAGTATGTAAATGGGATATCTCACCTGCTTTGGTCTCCTAAATGTCATGTACAAAACAATCTGCTGTTGATTGCATGCGGGTCAGATGCTTCCTTCCTGTCTAAGTGGGTGGTTCTTGGCCATAAGAAACTGGAAAGTGGGTCTGACTTTATGCCAAGTGTCAAATTCTGGCTTGTCTATTGACATCCTAAAAACTCTGTTTAGCTCTTGATGATACTATTTGAGCCAGCTGATGAATGCCACATTCTCAGTCAAACTCACTATAGTTTACAAATGTTTTAAAGTGAGCATTGTGGTGGTCAAAGAATTCATCAAAATGGTAAACAAAGCAGCTCCACTTACCTTACTCAAAATATCATCAACTAGTTTAAGGAATATCTCATCCACGTTAAAGTTATCCTTGGCACTGGCCTCACAGAAACGCATCCCTGATATCCGTGAAGCAAACTGCCATTCAGAGATGAGAAAACAAGGTACTTTATTTCAGTGTGACGGTTCTCCTGAATGGGCTAAATATTCACATAATTAAATATTTGTTACTTTTCAAATGCAATCAGTTGACTGAGCCTCTTTCTCTTCTAGAATGGTTACACACATAGCTATTGACTTCCGAAGATGTATGGACTGCTTTAATGATACTCTTGAACGACATTGGATTGAGTAAATGTTTGGGAGAACTAAAGTGTGTTGTCACACACTAATAGAGTTAGTTTTAGTCTCAGTGGGTCTGGGAAGGTTGGCGGAGGCATTATTTAGTGCATTCAAAGAATCTCTTTGTGGAGCCCTCAGGATAATAATGTCCCTGTGTCCAGGGCTTTGGACGGACTGTAAGACACTGAGTTGTATCTTCCTCCACCAAACTAAATGTCAAGGTAAACCTGAGACAGCATTATACAGCTGAATTTAAAATACTACATTTAGGTTATACTAAAGCAATAGCAGCAAATAAACAGGTATCAGAACTAAAAATAGGAGCTTTGTGTCTCATAGAAAAAAGACATTAGCTAGCAATATTTGCCGCACTATTGGTCACACCCAGTGTTGTTATTCATAACGTAAACAAACTAAAACTATTAAAAAAGTTGTCTGTTTTCGGTAAAAACAGTGCTTTTCAGGTACAGAAAATGAATGAAGTAATTAAATATAAAATAACATTGCATATTATAATCTTCACTGTATAAATTAAATAAAGATTTATCATTATTGAAGTTACAAAAGCTATTCAGTCAAGAGCAGTGGGTGATTTCTTTGTCATTTGTTGTTTGATTAACATTAAACACAGACAGCAGGAATGGGCTTCTTTCCCTTTAAGAAATAATGCAGGATTCAGTACATACTTTTACATATGAACACGTCTTTATTGGACTGTTTACGTTTTACTTGAGACAAAACCTACTACGTTTGCTAGGTTTACTCGCCAAGATGGGAATGTTGACATATTATTTGTGTGAATTTGTCCGTTCAAGCACAAGACTTGAAAGAGTACTCAATATTTGCGCACTATCTGCAACGCGCCGTGCACGCTTCAGATGGGCACACTGCACACACACACATATCTTCTCTCAGCGTGTGCGAGTTCTCTTTCGCGTCTTGCTCTTGAATGTTTGAACCTGGTGATGGTGGCGTAAATGACTGGTCATGTTCGAGCAGACAGCACTTGCATACAAGAGTGACTGTTTTGTCCACGCTTTTTGATCATCGCTGTTGTAAAGTATTGGGAAGCCAGAATGTGTATCCATCGACAGAAACATACATTAACCTAACTCTGTCTGTCTTACATGTTGTTATTTTCAAGAAACCATATGATAGATGCATCATCAGATTTGAGAAGAACCGCGGTGCAAGTGTGTGGAGAACCGTATGGTTTGGTTTTTTACAAAGAAATCCCCTATCCAGAACAGCCTAAAACACCTCAATCGGAGTATAACTCCCTCAAACGTCCAAGTCACAATGTGAAATATTAGCATAATGCCTGCCCAAAGACATACACAAAGAATGAAGACGAGGTTTCATGTCGCTGTGGGTTTAAATGTGAAAGCCGATTTGTTTGGCCTTCCGAAAATAGATTAAGAATCAAGAGGTAAAAGGTGCAGTAAGCGATTTTTTAAAAACGGCACCAAAACACATTGGAAGCCAATTAGCAGTAAGGGGCATGGCTACTCATGATGGGGGAGTGCACTTTCCTGCACTTGAAACACCTTAAGGAGCGGGAAGTCCTGAAAACGGACGCCGGGGTTGCTTTATTTCTTCTCGATATGCGAGTAACATTGGTTTTGCTGTGTTTCACAGAACTAAGATATGCTGTATTTTACTTGAGTACACTCGTGTCATCTTCGCTTGTTCATTTGCATTATTATTATTATTATTATTACTATTATAAGCCTGGAATGTCTCCGCCACCAGTTTCAAACATCGGCTCCCAAAGTATGTCTGAAAAAAAAGTGAGATAACACTCCTAATATATGTTTTTTCTTTTGGGTCCCCTTTTAGTGATCACTATAACCCCTTAATCTTGTCACGTTTGTAATATATTATATACGTGAACTATCGTGTTATGTAGGGAGCTTGGGCGGCAGGCACAGCAGATTTAGCCATAGTCGTTGCCTGTGTTGCATAGTGTGTACGTGAATAGGGGTGGAGCAATGAAGATGGGGGGGTAGGTACCTCTTTTTGGGTAGGGGCGTGTGTGTTTTGGTGATTTCAAATATCAACAGCGTTTGCCAGAAATCGCTTACTGTACCTGTTCCTGAGCAGTACAACCCCAAATTTTGCTTGTGCACAACGCATTTTACAGAGAGCTTCCTGAACCTGAGAGAGCATAATGACTACTTACCACTCTGAAATGTTCTGCTCAAGTCATGCTTGCAAAGTTAGAAGTTCTGATACGGTAAAACCGATGACATTATTAATTGTGTGTTTACATTTGCTTAAAGCCTTGGAAGCTGAAGCTCGCAATTATTCCGACTGTTCCGACACACACTTCAGGCTTTTGGCCTAGTGTTGCACGATATACCAGTACTAGAAAAGTATCGCGATACCCTGCTATTAAAAGCGGTACGATATAAAATTTCATTAGTACCGGTACTTTATAAAGGACAGCACTCTAATAAGAGCAGTATTTCCTAATTTGCGTCGATGTGTGACAGCAGGAGTCAGCACGTTTGTGCAGAGCTCTGCTTCCACCGTTCACAATGGAAACAATGGAGGCAGAAGAGTTAAATATATTCGCACTGCGCATGACAAAGAAAGCAACAGAAACATGCAAGCATGAGATAACCGGACTCTGACCCGAAGTGCGTGCGCACGCCTTTCAGACAACATGCGATCGAGATTCAGTTCTCTTTCGCGGATTATTGGGGTTGAATGGTCAAAAATATATATATACACAGTTGATTATTTAATTTCCTTCTTGAATGCTACTGTTAAATAGACCTACTGTTTCATGAAAAATAAAGCACTGTTTTTGTCATATTGTTTGTAATTTGCATTTTTGCTTATTTTTAAAAACAAAGATACAATTAAAATGAAATATCTATATTGTAATTATAAAATTACATTTAAAAAATATGAAATTACCCGTATCATGATTCATGAATAAGATTTTGGTCATCCCAACCTGTTCAGAATAGTGAAAGGTTAGTGAATGTTAACATGACTGATAATGTGATTGTTGCAAACATCTCTGTAAGGATGTTCACACTGGCATGTAATTATTATTGCAATAAGAGGAGGGAATGGTCAAAAACAGGGCAGAAACATGCTGGCCAAGTGAGTTTTTAGTTTAAAAAAATATATAAACAATGAATAGTAAGTTCTGTCATATTATTTAATTACTTTTTCTTTTTTTTTGCCGTAGTATCGATTCAGTATCGGTATCAAGGTATTTTAGTTTGGTATCGTATTGAAGTCATACTTTTGGTATCGTGACAACACTAGTTTGGCCAATCACTACACACTGGGTCAGCTGGCCAATCAGAGCACTCTAGGCTTTTCAGAAGGAGGGGCTTTAAATTAGCGCCTTTCAGATAGAGGAGCTGCAATAATGTACAGTATGAGAAAAATAATGTGTTTTCATGTTAAGCTATTATGTTACACCCAATAATCAAAATAATGAACGTTTAAAATAGCATCCATGACCACTTTAAATTGAAAAAGAACAGAAATGTTAGAAATGTTGCCTTGGTAACTTAACTGAAATAAGTTTAAATTGAAATGTACATTAATTATTAAAACTAAAAGAAATATAACACTAAATAGAAAAACCCTAATAAAAACTTCAAAAAATGTACACTAAAATGAAAATAAAAACTGATTCAAAATAGTAATACAAACATATAAACAAATAAATATATATAATACTAAAATAACACTGGTCTCACCCTCTCAGCTTGTTGTCGTGAGATGGCGCGATCAGACTCGCAGTCCAGTTTGTTCCCAACCAATAAGAGCTCAGCATCCTCTGACGCATACTGCACAGAACCAAAACAAGTTCACTTGGTGGGGAAGAAGAGATTTGCTGCACAACAGAAAATGAATCAGTGTGTTTGATGTTTGATCACCTTGTCTATCATCTTCATCCATTTAGGCAGGTCTTCAAAGGTTTCCTGCTTGGTGATGTCGTAGACCAGCACGATGCCTTTTGCGCCGCGGTAATACGCTGAAGTGATGCTGTTAAACCTCTCCTGACCTGCCGTGTCCCTGCAATTATTCAGCGTTATTAGACTTACATAACATTCAGAGTGGGGAATAAATCATATGCTAGACTATGAGAGAAAGAGCATTGATTTAACAGTGAAATGTGTCTCTATAATCACAGGCAGCTGGATGGGAGAAGCTGAAAAAGAAAGAGGGATTTGTGAAGCCAGCTGAAAAAGAAAGTCAATTTATTTTCATTTTTATAATAGATTACAAAGACAAACAACATGCACCCATAAATCACTCACAATAAGAACAGGAAGGTTCATTACGTATATGATCAGCATGTGATCATATTTGCTTTACCAAGTGCTTTTACTTTATTTCAGAAAGCATTCATATATTTTAGCAGTCTTTCATGAGAAGATTTTTCACATCATGATTCAAAGGAAAAAGAAAAACATTACTGCACATGACAGATGTTTATCTCCTCGTTTTTACTGTACCTTATCCACCCTAGTCTGGCTGCATTTTTCCAAAACAGGATATGATGTCGCAAAGATGACCGGTGAGGCGCCACGTGTCAATGAGCAGTTAAGACGGACAGTGAAGGAGCCGTGGATGCTGGGTAGCTGGACGTGAGCGGACATGTGTTACAGACGTGACGTTCAAAAGCAGACATCTGCAGAAGTGTGTTGTGAGAGAAGCCGGCGTTTTTCAGGGTTAAAAGGAAATAAAATAATCATAAAGTAGGTGTGGGGGGGGATAGTATTAGTTTGTGATTAGTTAGTAGATGACTGACCCAGACTCCACTGGAACAATGAAATAAAGATTAGTTTACACTAATAGAGAACAGAATAGAGTAGAATAGAACTTCTAAAATAGTATAGAACCGTAAAACTACATAGAACAGAACTAGGGATGTTCATGATTAATCTATGATTGATTCATTGTTGTACTTAATTTAAATAAAGCGGCAGTCCGTAAGTTTTGCCTCTTTGAAACCAGTTATTTGTTGAATTATCATCTTTATGTGGGTTGTGCATCGGCACGGCTCCTCAGCGCGGATAAATCTAATGTTTTGAGGAGTGTGTGTGGCTGTCATTCAGTCACCGCACCGTTGTGGATACTGTACTTCGGGAAACACAAATTCTAAGTCTTGGAAGTACGACCAAAATAAGAATTTTTACAGGAAAATGTCCAATGAACAAGTAACATGTCTGCCACTTTTGTTCTGACCAACTGAGAAAAAAAGCATTACAATAAATTGCACGCCCAACGGTGACTAAATCTAACGACCGCTTAGCTCATATCACAGCAAACCGTGAAAATTATTATTATTGTTAAACTTTGTTCTCAAATTGTTAATGTTAACAGCATTAGCATTGCGTGACTACGTGTATTTAGTGTGTATTAGCGTTGCCTGTAGATTTAAATTTCCATACAGTCTAATCTTTTGCTTTTGACTACGGGTGAATCTCCAGTTGTCACTGATGATTGTCGTTTGGTCCTTTGTGGATTAGAATCCGCCATCAAAATCACATGTTTAATTATTCCAGTTGCTGTGAGAAAAGGCTATAAAATGATCCGCCACCTGCAGCATCCTCACATGCGATAGCCTACTAGCCAGACTCCTCCTTTATGTATACAGACCTGACGTAATGACGCAAAGACGAACAGCGGAAGCTCGAATTTTCCGCGGAAACCCACCAGTACCACTCAGATTATAACACATTATTACAAGTTTACCCGTGAATCGGGAGATAGTTTTGAACACTGGCTGGTTGTGTACTTGCTCAAAAATTGATTTTGGATCATTTTTAACCCAAAAAAAGTTACAGACTGCAGCTTTAACTATTGTAAGCCTTTGTTTTTTTTTATTTTTTTTAATCTATTTTATGATTCGGCTTGTCTATAAAAATGAAGTGGACTCAACATTCATAATCAGAAAGTCTCGTATCTGTATTTTCTATAGACCCCACATTATCATAAATGACTGATAATTTAAACAAATTAAACTTATGCTAAATAGCCTAAATGTATTAAAAGGGAAAATGCAGATACTCACAGTTTATATTTTTTTAATTATTTGGAGTCCTCCACATATGATTTTCTGTATTAATTTTAAATCACAATCAACCATGACAATCAAAAATTCCTGAAAATTGGCATCCCAACATAGAACTGAATGAAGTCTGAATAGAACTGTACAGAATAGAATAGAACAGACCCAAACTAAATAGAACAAAACAGAAATAAGTAGAATCTAATAGAATATAACAGAGCCAAACCAAATAAAAGAGAATAGAATCAGAGCAATCAAACTGAATAGAATAGAATTAATAGCCGGCGGTCGGCAGGATTGATAAGGAGCAGGTTAGAAAGGATGTGACATACATTTCAGTTAGTGAGATGATATTAGTAATATCACACTTATAATGCACATATTTACATTCATTGTTGAATTATGGGATGCTATGAGTGTGTAAATCACAGATTTAAAGGGATAGTTCACCAAAAAATGAAATTTGTCATGATTTACTCACCCTTAAGTTGTTTCAAACCTGTATGAGTTTCTTTCTTCTGCTCAACACAAAGGAAGACATTTTGAAGAATATGGTTAACCGAACAGTTGATGGACCCCATTGACTTCCATAATAAAAGAAAAGAAAAAATACTATGGAAGTCAATGGGGTCCATCAACTGTTTGGTTACAGACATTCTTCAAAATATCTTCTTTTGTGTTCAGCAGAAGAAAGAAATTCATACAGGTTTGAGGGTGAGTAAATGATGACACAATTTTCCTTTTTGGGTGCTCTATCCATTTAATGCCACAGTAAAAAAGTGACAAGTTTACTGTAATGCTTTAATAACCCCAGATATGCTTTCTGACATCATTTCAAATCTCTGTGAGTTTACTCAATGCCACAGTGTTAGTTAATAGCTGGTTAACTACGCAAACACAGCTGATCAAATCTCAATAGCTACACATAAAAGACGTTTGACTGGGTCTCCGGTCTGGAATTTATGACTTGATTTCATGTGCTTTTCTGAGACACAGGAAGTGACATTGCGGGCTGAGTCAATGATAAGGACACGGCACTTCCTCTCCACTCACCAGATCTGTAACCTGATCTTCTTTCCTCTCAGCTCCACCGTTTTGATTTTAAAATCCACACCTTCAAAATTAGAAGAAATAAGATCAGTCATAAAGTTCATGCTTATCAAACACATAATTGAAGTCATTAAAATGTAATGTACGTACACTCAAAACAAAAATTATTCAGACACCAGATCTAATTTTTCACTAGTGTGTGTGTGCAGGACACTATAGTTCATTTATGTAAGTGAGGATAGCAAAATAAAGTAAACTGTGACATATTATACCCAACAATTCTTCATACAGTGACTACCAGTACAACTGATAAACATTTGGGAGCAAAATGATTCAGACACTTTGACCTGAGCATGTTTTGCTGAAGTGTTTTTTCTTTAATTGCTAATGCGACCTTTTATACCACAGACTGAACACAATGAAGCATTGCTTGGTCATTGGTTGATCTAAATTGGTATTATCTAATTATGTACTTAAATTTAACAGCTGATTGGTTGATTATAATCCATTACATCCCTTTCTATCAAAGTTATCTGACATCATCAAGATGAATTTGTTCTGACACGGTTTAACTCTGAGTTCTTGTCATATTTTATTACCATTTTCTGAACTATAGCGAATAAACTGATAACGTGAGAATGTTGAAGGTGTCTGAATACATTTTGGTTTGACTGTATTTGGGTCAAGTATGTTTTGGGCCGAAATGTGTCTTAAGACAACAAACAGCCGAAGTGGAGAACAGCTCATGTTCTCTGGGCTTGTGTGTCTTTCACAAGCGTGACAGAGCAGAAAACCGAGGTCCGGCATGTCGCGGCAGCTGTGAACCTGTGTCTGGCTATTTTGGGATACTGGGTTGTTAGGGTGGGTTAACTAACTGGCCTGTCATGAGTGAGTGAAAACCTTGCCTTTTCATGTAGTTCATGTATTGGCAAAAAAATCACTGATTTTGTACCAAAGCAAGGGTTTTATTATTTTAATCAGAAGTTTTGTGACTCTTTCTTCTCTAAATGTGTTTTGCTGTTCACATGACTGATGCAGATTGATTCAGCGCTTGGAAGATCTCTCGTGTAATGACATTACAGAAGAGCTGGGCACGAGAATGAGGGATGAAAACAGTTTAGACACAGACACGTGTGTTAACATAAAACTCTGAAGTGTTTTCGTCCACATGTATAACTATTATTATTGTTATTAAATGGCCAGAAGTGATTTTCAGATTGGGGTTTTCTAACTATTCTGTTCACAGTTGAGTTCTCATGTTACAATGTTTTATTCGATATCCAAAAAATATCCAAGATAAAAAAACACTATGCACAGTTCACTAGTTATGTTGTAAAAGTATGTAATAACTAACCAAATTCTAACCAAGTATAAATTAGATATTTTTATATATTATATAAATACAACAGGTTATTTCACAATATTACTGTTTTAACTGTATAATGATCAAATAAATGTAGCCATGTTGAGCAGAAGTGACTGTAAAGCATATTATACAACACACACACACACACACACACATACATATACACTCACCTAAATGATTATTAGAAACACCATACTAATACTGTGTTTGACCCCCTTTCGCCTTCAGAACTGCCTTAATTCTACGTGGCATTGATTCAACAAGGTGCTGAAAGCATTCTTTAGAAATGTTGGCCCATATTGATAGGATAGCATCTTGCAGTTGATGGAGATTTGTGGGATGCACATCCAGGGCACGAAGCTCCCGTTCCACCACATCCCAAAGATGCTCTATTGGGTTGAGATCTGGTGACTGTGGGGGCCATTTTAGCACAGTGAACTCATTGTCATGTTCAAGAAACCAATTTGAAATGATTCGAGCTTTGTGACATGGTGCATTATCCTGCTGGAAGTAGCCATCAGAGGATGGGTACATGGTGGTCATAAAGGGATGGACATGGTCAGAAACAATGCTCAGGTAGGCCGTGGCATTTAAACGATGCCCAATTGGCACTAAGGGGCCTAAAGTGTGCCAAGAAAACATCCCCCACACCATTACACCACCACCACCAGCCTGCACAGTGGTAACAAGGCATGATGGATCCATGTTCTCATTCTGTTTACGCCAAATTCTGACTCTACCATCTGAATGTCTCAACAGAAATCGAGACTCATCAGACCAGGCAACATTTTCCCAGTCTTTAACTGTCCAATTTTGGTGAGCTCGTGCAAATTGTAGCCTCTTTTTCCTATTTGTAGTGGAGATGAGTGGTACCCGGTGGGGTCTTCTGCTGTTGTAGCCCATCTGCCTCAAGGTTGTGCGTGTTGTGGCTTCACAAATGCTTTGCTGCATACCTCGGTTGTAACGAGTGGTTATTTCAGTCAAAGTTGCTCTTCTATCAGCTTGAATCAGTCGGCCCATTCTCCTCTGACCTCTAGCATCAACAAGGCATTTTCGCCCACAGGACTGCCGCATACTGGATGTTTTTCCCTTTTCACACCATTCTTTGTAAACTCTAGAAATGGTTGTGCGTGAAAATCCCAGTAACTGAGCAGATTGTGAAATACTCAGACCGGCCCGTCTGGCACCAACAACCATGCCACGCTCAAAATTGCTTAAATCACCTTTCTTTCCCATTCTGACATTCAGTTTGGAGTTCAGGAGATTGTCTTGACCAGGACCACACCCCTAAATGCATTGAAGCAACTGCCATGTGATTGGTTGATTAGATAATTGCATTAATGAGAAATTGAACAGGTGTTCCTAATAATCCTTTAGGTGAGTGTATATATATATATGTGTGTGTGTATGTGTAGATAAACAGATAGATAGAGTTATACACACACACACACACACGCCACAATAAACTGATATCCAAGTGCCAATTGCTATCTGTAGTTTACAAATGAATCACTGCTAACTGCCAAGGCTAACCAAACTAGCTACAGTTATCAATATATACTAAACTAGTATATAAAGTTAGCAATCTAACCATCTACGGTTTAATAAATACACTATGATAACCATCTACAGTTTACAAATGATTCAGTTACACACAGTATATTATTCCATACTGTCCATAGTTTATATAATTAACAAGCTATACTAAAACAATAATATAGTTTACTAATCATTGATAGTTCACTATTTATACTACACAAAACTGGCAATTTTTCCCTTCATTATCTATCTTTAGTTACTATCTATAACTTGGACAGTTGAACTGGAATTTATTTGTTTTGTGAGCACAATAATTAGGTGTGTATTGTTATAATAACGAAGAATAAAGATAATAGGCACTAGTAAACAAACAAACTGCCAGTCCTTGTTGACTGACAGCTGCACCAGCTTGCCTTACCCACAGTGGACTTGCACGCCTCGCAGAAGGTGTCATCCGTGAATCTCTCCATCAGGCTGGTCTTTCCCACACCACGGGAGCCGATGATGATCACCTGCAGTTTATAATCAGCGGCTCTGGGCGGCATCTTCCTGCGGCGCTGCGACGCTCCCACAGCGGGCGAGCCTCCGCCGGCCCTCCGCTGAACACCGAAGCCCGACTCCATCCACCACTAACAGCCAGTCAACATCTGCCACACGGCCAGCCCGCTTCAAACACACCCGCGCATCACGGAGGGAAACTTTAATCAACTTTAAAGCGGCTTTTCGGAAGAGTTTGTCAAAGTTTTCAGTCTCCTCAGTCAGTCAGTCGGTTGTTGTCCTGCACTGGCAATACGAGAGCGGCCGTGACGTAACCACCACTTCCGGTTCCGACGCATTCCAAAGGAAGAGTGGAATAAAAACACTTGAAATATTCATCACTTACAAATAATATTTCATATCAAATATGGAAAAATAAACATTAGACATTTGTTGCATTTTCAATAGTTATTTACTAGAAAAGCATAGTAAAAAATATTTCAACTGTAAATATTTTACATTATATATTATGCTAGCAATTACACATTTTCCTTATTCATTGATGTGTGATACAATCTAAATATTGCACATGTAATATTGGAAACTTAAGAATATACTTTTAATCGATACAAAATGTTATGAGTGTTGCAAATAAGATTCTTAAATAAATTGCAAATGTATTCTATCTATAAATACATTTACAAATATATTATCTATATTTTATATAACCATAAAAATAACAAATATATTCTATCAGTAAATAAATTAAGAAATAATAAATATGTACTATTTATACATAAATAAAGATATAAATAATACAAATAAGGCAACAATATATTATTCTATATAATTATAAAAAATAACAAATATATTCTATCCGTAAACACATTAATAAATTAATTAATAAATAAAGGATAATAATAAATATATTGTACTAGTACATAAATTAATATATGGATAATAAAAATAAGGGGAACAATATATTATTCTATATAATTATATAAATAACAAATATATTCTATCCATAAATAAATTAAAATAATAATAATAAATATATTCTACATATACATCAATGAATGTATAAATAATAAAAATAAGGCAAACAATATATTATTCTATATAATTATAAAAATAATAAATATATTCTATCCGTAAACACATTAATAAATATTAATAAATATATTCTACTTATACGTAAATGAATATGAATAATAAAAATAAGGCAAACAATATATTATTCTAGTTATAAAAATAACAAATATATTCTATCTGACAACACATTAAAAAATAAATAAATAATAACAAATGTATTCTACTTATACATAAATTAATATATGAATAATAAAAATAAGGCAAACAATAAATATATATATATATATAATTATAAAAATAACAAATATATTATATCTATAAATAAATAAATATATTCTACTTATACATAAATTAATATATAAATAATAAAAATAAGGCAAACAATAAATATATATATATATATAATTATAAAAATAACAAATATATTATATCTATAAATAAATAAATATATTCTACTTATACATAAATTAATATATGAATAATAAAAATAAGGCAAACAATATATATATATATATATATATATATATATATATATATATATATATATATATATATATATATAATTATAAAAATAACAAATATATTATATCTATAAATAAATAAATATATTCTACTTATACATAAATTAATATATGAATAATAAAAATGAGGCAAACAATATATTATTCTATATAATTATAAAATAACAAATACATTCTATCCGTAAACACATTAATAAATAATAGTAAATATATTCAACTCATACATAAATTAATAGGCCTATATGAATTATAAAAATAAGGGGAACAATATATTATTCTATATAATTATATAAATAACAAATATATTCTATCCATAAATAAATTAAAATAATAATAATAAATATATTCTACATATACATCAATGAATGTATAAATAATAAAAATAAGGCAAACAATATATTATTCTATATAATTATAAAAATAATAAATATATTCTATCCGTAAACACATTAATAAATATTAATAAATATATTCTACTTATACGTAAATGAATATGAATAATAAAAATAAGGCAAACAATATATTATTCTAGTTATAAAAATAACAAATATATTCTATCCGACAACACATTAAAAAATAAATAAATAATAACAAATGTATTCTACTTATACATAAATTAATATATGAATAATAAAAATAAGGCAAACAATAAATATATATATATATATAATTATAAAAATAACAAATATATTATATCTGACAACACATTAAAAAATAAATAAATAATAACAAATGTATTCTACTTATACATAAATTAATATATGAATAATAAAAATAAGGCAAACAATAAATATATATATATATATATAATTATAAAAATAACAAATATATTATATCTATAAATAAATAAATATATTCTACTTATACATAAATTAATATATGAATAATAAAAATAAGGCAAACAATAATTATATATATATATATAATTATAAAAATAACAAATATATTATATCTATAAATAAATAAAAATATTCTACTTATACATAAATTAATATATGAATAATAAAAATAAGGCAAACAATAAATAAATATATATATATATATATATATATATATATATATATATATATATATATATAATTATAAAAATAACAAATATATTATATCTGTAAATAAATAAATGTATTCTACTTATACATAAATTAATATATGAATAATAAAAATAAGGCAAACAATAAATATATATATATATATAATTATAAAAATAACAAATATATTATATCTATAAATAAATAAAAATATTCTACTTATACATAAATTAATATATGAATAATAAAAATAAGGCAAACAATAAATATATATATATATATATATATATATATATATATATATATATATATATATATATATATATATATATATAATTATAAAAATAACAAATATATTATATCTATAAATAAATAAAAATATTCTACTTATACATAAATTAATATATGAATAATAAAAATAAGGCAAACAATAAATATATATATATATATATATATATATATATATATATATATATATATATATATATATATATATATATAATTATAAAAATAACAAATATATTATATCTGTAAATAAATAAATATATTCTACTTATACATAAATTAATATATGAATAATAAAAATAAGTCAGTTGTAAAGCGCAGATGTTGAACGGCGCATTGCCGCATCCCACTCGGGCTCCCGTAGAAAAACACTGTGACGTGGATGAGCTCTAAAGAAAATCAGGATAATCTACGTAACGCTCCATCATCATCATCATCATCATCCTCCTCCTCCGGAGCAGCGGGTCGGTCTGTGTCCTGTTCATCCGCGAAACACTGAGCCATGGCCGCACAGAAGATCAACGAGGCGCACGAGCACATCGCCAAAGCCGAGAAATGGTGAGAAATGTGAGAATACTGTCATACAGACCGAGACTGAGCGGACAGGTCAGATCTCGCGCGTTATGATCGGCCTGCTGTCGCTGACAGGGAAACTGACACTAGCCTAATACTGCTCTTAACCAGGTTAACACTGAAATCACGTCCAGGTCGTTAAAGGAGATGCTGAAGGGTGAATATTGCACAGCGGGACTGATTGCGTAATCGCGCGCGCAGTGCTGGAGGTTACCTTGGCGACAGCTGCATTGGTCCTCATTATGAGGGTTCACGTGCACATCATGTAGGAGACACCGGGGCAAGTTTTCACAGACTCTACATCGCAGTAGATTCCGAGTCAAAAGTCCAATTAGGTGCTTGTTCTAAAAGTGGCTTTGAATGTTGTTTTCAAACACCTAGTTCAAAAACAGGTGTTACATTATGTGCATTATATTATGTTATGGCATATTTTTGTAGTATCAGTACCTGGGGCGATTTCAATATTATTTGGGTATGATTTAAAAAGAAAAAATATTTAATATATATTGTTTGTATACTAGGGTAGACATGAACAATACAGCAACTTTCTACACTACCTATCAATTCAGTCCCTGAATATTGAATTAATTTCTAATCATTTCAAATAATCAGCTAATATTCATTAAAAATAGACAAACTTTATATTACTGTAATTGTCTTGATTGACAATATGTGTGTTAACAATGTTTTAAACACTATTATTTTTAACTACATTTTTGCAGTAAAATTACCTTTAAAGAAGATCTACATTTATCATTTTCAGATAACATGAAAAATGTGCCTTGGTTTATTGGAGATTTCTTGTACCTGGTGGAAAACAAACACACTTTTAACATGAAAATGACATGCGATTACCACTATTAACCAGTAGAGGACCACTCGTTAGCTAATTTCCATTTCCATTTTGCTTTAGATTTATTATAAATGATTATAACACATTTGATCAATTTTATTGCACTTATGTATGAAGTATAGTAAGTCACAAAGTCTCATGCTATTTAGATTAAAGGAATTTCATAAAATAGGCCGAAATAAATAAATAAAGATTTTACAGTGGATGCGAAACCGTCTTGAATTACTCCCGCATCATATTATGTAAACTGCATTTATGACAAATAAATGCACAGATGCAGAGATCATAACAATCTATCAATAAATGCACACACGTTAACTTGTCTTCTGCTTTTGACGCTGGTGCTGAGCTGCTACGGATTGAAGAACACGCTGAATAATGCAGACTAAAATATGAGGATATAGCCGAAGCCTGCCAACGTTTTTTTAAAGGGGGCTAAAGCAAGCGGCAACCTCCCCCAGTTTCTCTTGAAGCCAATACGGAAGTGACTTAAACTGCAATTCATCGACTGGCCACTAGAGACAGGCTCCAGAAGGGAGCAGAATCTCATTGAGCCCTATGTTAAAATGGCCAACTTTACAGCAGAAAAAAATTTTTTTTACAGCCTGGTACAAATTGTGGTTTTGGTCTATATAGCTAATTTGCCCTTCATGACAACTGTGACGGGGGTCATTCATTTACATTATATAAAGCCTTAAAGTTCTGCATAATTAAGGGCGTGGCCACTTTGAGTGACAGGTGGATAGCCGTTTGTCTGCTGTCTGTTAGTCATCGCGTCACCTCAGCTCCGCCCACGTCCCGCCTCTTTGCCCATTTTCTGTTATCCGGGAGTGACGTGCGATGATGTGCTGCTAAGATGGCAACGGCCAACTCATCCCTACTTTACGCTTCAAAACTGCTCTTCAGAATCCTATGGGTGACGACACTACGTTCATATTTTTTCACAGTCTATGGGCTAAAGCCCTCCTAAAATGGGCCTACTGACGCCCCTCACTTCAGCATACTTGGAAAATACTTTAAGAGAATATACTTAATTGCATGTTATGAAAATTTATTATAGGATGAATTAATATTACAAGCAATTATTTGAACTGAAGAGTGCACTTAAATAGATCTTTATATGTAAATTCATAATTAATTCTATTGTTTTTAAATATGTTTAGTGTACTGCCAAATGCATTGAAAATTCGATTTACATTATTTGTATAGCACTTTTCACAGTACACATCGTTTCAAAGCAGCGTTACAGAAAATGCATGCGTCTACATTACAAGCACTTATGTGTACGATACTTGTATGTCATGTATTTAAAAATGTACTCAAACTTCATGTTTGCCATGATGAAGTTGCAGTTAGTACATTTAAAAAACATTAAATGCGATTTCAAATAAACTACAGTTCATATTTTACTCCAGTACTTTACATGTGTTTTAGTGTGTTAGTCAACACATCAAAATAAGTGCACAATGATGCATGATGATTTAAAATGTACTTTAAAGTAAAACTTTAGTTTAGGGTTCCATTCTCACTATTAACTAGTTGTTTATTAGCATGCATATTACTAGGATATTGTCTGTTTATTAGCACTTATAAAGCACATATTAATGCCTTATTCTGCATGACCATATTCTACATCCCTTAATCCACCCAATACCTAAACTTAACAACCTTACTAACTATTAATAAGCAGTAATTGGGAGGTTATTGAGGCAAAGTAGTGAGAAATGGACCCTAAACTAAAGTATGACCAAACTTTTAATTTGACATTATTAAAAAGTTGAAAGTGTGATCTGTTTATTTACACTATAAGTGGCCTTTTATTTCTTTAATATTATATTATCTCCTGTTTTAAAAAAATGTACTTTTAAGATTTGAAGTACATTACAAGTGTACATTCAATGCATTTAAGCACACTTCTTTCTCACAAGTGTTACCAGTAAACACCATAAAGTGATTGTGTTTTACCTCTTGCAGCTTAAAGACCAGCATGACCAAGTGGAAACCTGATTATGACGAAGCAGCTTCAGAGA
Source organism: Rhinogobio ventralis (assembly GCA_039654625.1). Lineage (NCBI taxonomy): Eukaryota > Metazoa > Chordata > Actinopteri > Cypriniformes > Gobionidae > Rhinogobio > Rhinogobio ventralis. The sequence continues at coordinate 3,449,865 of CM077200.1, read as the reverse complement.
TGGCAAAAGCAGGTGATGTGAACCTTAAATAAACCTGATATTACTGATGAAGGAAATGTAATTTATCTGAGATATAATAGCCATCATGATTATTATTTTTAACAATGTCTGTTGGTGTCATATTAGCTGTGGCTTTCAAAAATGCGAAGCAGTTTGAACAAGCGAAGGATGCGTACCTGAAAGAGGCCGAGTACCACACAGAAAACAAAGCGTATCCTTCTGCACATCAGCACTGTGACTCCAGTTACAGAAGAACTGCAACGTTAATCCACCAAATGAGGCTAATATTGAGCAGTACAGCAGGATTTTACTGTATCTGTAAAGTGAGATGATTCTGCTGAGACAGTGATGCTGCACTGTATGATTTAGTCACCCTAATGTCAATTCTGTTCAAATATTGGGTAAAATGTATAGGAAGAACTATGCCATATATGCAGGTAATGTACACTACCATTCAAAAGTTTGTCTTTTTTGAAGAAATTTCAATTTCAAATAAATGCTGTTCTTTTGAACTTTATATTCATCAACAACTCCTGAACAAAAAATGTATCATATTTTCCACAAAAAAATATAAAGCAGCACAACTGTGTTTAACATTGATAATAATCATAAATGTTTCTTGAGCAGTAAATCCTCATATCAGAATGATTCCTGAGGGATCATGTGACACTGAAGACTGAAGTAATGATGCTGAAAATTCAGCTTTGATCACAGGAATAAATTACATTTTAACATACACTCACCTAAAGGATTATTAGGAACACCTGTTCAATTTTTCATTAATGCAATTATCTAATCAACCAATCACATGGCAGTTGCTTCAATGCATTTAGGGGTGTGGTCCTGGTCAAGACAATCTCCTGAACTCCAAACTGAATGTCAGAATGGGAAAGAAAGGTGATTTAAGCCATTTTGAGCGTGGCATGGTTGTTGGTGCCAGACGGGCCGGTCTGAGTATTTCACAATCTGCTCAGTTACTGGGGTTTTCACGCACAACCATTTCTAGAGTTTACAAAGAATGGTGTGAAAAGGGAAAAACATCCAGTATGCGGCAGTCCTGTGGGCCAAAATGCCTTGTTGATGCTAGAGGTCAGAGGAGAATGGGCCGACTGATTCAAGCTGATAGAAGAGCAACTTTGACTGAAATAACCACTCGTTACAGCCGTGGTATGCAGCAAAGCATTTGTGAAGCCACAACACGCACAACCTTGAGGCGGATGGGCTACAACAGCAGAAGACCCCACCGGGTACCACTCATCTCCACTACAAATATGAAAAAGAGGCTACAATTTGCACGAGCTCACCAAAATTGGACAGTTGAAGACTGGAAAAATGTTGCCTGGTCTGATGAGTCTCGATTTCTGTTGAGACATTCAGATGGTAGAGTCAGAATTTGGCGTAAACAGAATGAGAACATGGATCCATCATGCCTTGTTACCACTGTGCAGGCTGGTGGTGGTGGTGTAATGGTGTGGGGGATGTTTTCTTGGCACACTTTAGGCCCCTTAGTGCCAATTGGGCATCGTTTAAATGCCACGGCCTACCTGAGCATTGTTTCTGACCATGTCCATCCCTTTATGACCACCATGTACCCATCCTCTGATGGCTACTTCCAGCAGGATAATGCACCATGTCACAAAGCTCCAATCATTTCAAATTGGTTTCTTGAACATGACAATGAGTTCACTGTACTAAAATGGCCCCCACAGTCACCAGATCTCAACCCAATAGAGCATCTTTGGGATGTGGTGGAACGGGAGCTTCGTGCCCTGGATGTGCATCCCACAAATCTCCATCAACTGCAAGATGCTATCCTATCAATATGGGCCAACATTTCTAAAGAATGCTTTCAGCACCTTGTTGAATCAATGCCACGTAGAATTAAGGCAGTTCTGAAGGCGAAAGGGGGTCAAACACAGTATTAGTATGGTGTTCCTAATAATCCTTTAGGTGAGTGTATATTACAATAGAAAACGGCTACTTTAAAAAAAAAATAAATGCAGCCTTGGTGAGCAGAAGAAACGTTAATAAATCTTACTGACCCCAAACTTTTGAATGGTAGTGTATGTGGTAATTTTTAAGTTTTGGTTTTATTCTCTCATTCGGTACTTATATTTACTTAACTAAAATTCACAGACTCTTCCATGCAGCAAAGTAAGTAAATGGTTTTAATTCAAATATATTTAAATCTATAGTTTACTACCGATCTGTGCTAAACTGATTTAGTTTACTAAGTTTTTATACTTTTAATAGTTAACAACATACTACAGTATTAAAGGTTTAGTTCACCTAAAACTGAAAATTCTGTCATTAATTACTCACCCTCATGTCGTTCCAAACCTGTAAGACTTTCGTTCATCTTTGGAACACAATTGAAGATCTTTTTGATGAAATCTGAGTGATTTCTGTCCCTCCGTTTACAGTTACACAACTACCACTTTGACGCTTCAAAAAGTTTATAAAGAGATCATAGAGCTAATCCATATGAATTGAGCGGTTTAGTCCGAATTTTCTGAAGAGACTCGATTGCTTTATATGATGAACAGATTGAATTTAGGCTTTTATCAGTTGTGATGTGGTAAACAGAAGCTCAAGCATGTTCACTTGATGTGCGAGAACCAATGAGGTTCATTCTCGTGTTACGCATCACGTTTGAGCTTCTGTTTATGCTCACTGATCAATGTTTATATATGAATAAAAGCCTAAATTCAATCTGTTCATCATATAAAGCGATCAAGTCTCTTCAGAAAATTTGGACTAAACCGCTCAATTGATATGGAATAGTTTTACGATCTCTTTATGAACTTTTTGAAGCGTCAAAGTGGTAAATTTTTATTTCTGGGTGAACTAACCCTTTAATTATCTATCATTTTCTACTTATGCATCATTAACTGTCTATATACAATACTTACCTTATTGCCATCCATTATTAAACATGCTTCTCTTCTTCTCAGAGCGTATGAACAAGCCGGCATGATGTTGAAGGTGAGTTGGTCCGTACAGTGATGGTTATAGATGGCCTGTGGGTTTGAGACAGTGCATGAATGACTCTTGCACACCTGCAGGACATGAAGAAGATGCCTGAGGCCGTCCAGCTGATAGAGAAGGCCAGCATCATGTACGTGGAGAACGGGACCTCTGGCACTGCTGGAATTGCCTTGGACAGGGCTGGGAAGTGAGTATACAGATGAGTGTATACCGATGACTGGTCAAAACCAGGGGCGGAAATGAACCTATAGTATAATCCTGCAATCTGTGATGGACTGGCCATCTGTCCAGGGTGCTTTCCTCTGCCTCTGGCCTAAGAAACTGGGAAAGGCTCCAGTCAGCTCAGCTCCAGGTCATATAAGGATCAATGTATGAATGAATGATAATCCTACAATATTGGAGGCTGCAGTTTCAGGACCACAGACCTAGGACCGCATTTCTAGGACGTTAGTTTTTTGTGCCACCTAGCCAATTCTAATCCATCAGAGGAGACCTGATTTAAACAGGTGCATAGACTAGAACCACAGAAATGATTACATTTTTAATTTTTATTATATTTCCACTTTATTTTAAAAGTAAAGGCCTGTTCACACCAAGGATATCTATAACGATAAAGATGTAGTTCTAAAAATCATTCTAAACATAAAAGAATAGCAGAGTCCACACCACAACTGGAACGATAACGGCACAGAGAAACATTTTCAGATGAATACAATAGGAGTTATATTACAAAATGTGGGCAAATGTTGCCTCTTACCAGCAAACAAAAATATGTTCGAAAATCATTTTGCTAACGTTCCCATTAAGTTATGAAAATGTAATTTCAGAACGTTAAAAATGTTTCTTTTATTAAATGTTTCCTTTTTTTTTGTGCTAACGTTTTGTGAACATTATTAAAGACTCTATTAATGTTACTTGAATGTTTGTTCATAACGTTGAGAGAACCTTGCCAGAACGTTCCCACTTCCTGAGAGGTTGTGTACTTCCTTTGCGCTCTGTGAAGTGAGTGAACAACTGTGTGCATGTGCGGGTTCTCTTACCATTACCAGCGTTAACTAATGCCATCCGCTTCTTCAGACTCATTGAACCGATCGATCTGGAGAAAGCCGTGGACTTGTACCAGAAGGCCGCATCTGTGTTTGAGGTGAGGAAACACCAACGCGATTCATATTTATAGCACTGTGACATAAATGAATCCTCTAAATGATCATACATCTATTTGTTGTGGATATTCATGCATAACTCGTGATGTGTTCAGAATGAAGATCGTCTCAGACAGGCCGCAGAGCTTCTGGGTAAATCCTCCAGACTTCTGGTGAGACTGCGCAGGTGCGTCTTAAAGCATATTATGAGCATTTACAAGTTCTTGATTTTAGTTTTGGGGTCTGCTAGAATACAATAACATGATTTAAAGTTCTCATACTGACATACACAAACAGCTATATTACACACTACAGGAAAGGTTAAAAGCATTAATAGTCCATGTCATGTATAATAACATAACCCTTTACTGTGGTAAAATCACTGTGATGCATGGCCTGGAGTGTTGCTTATACTATCATTTATTGATTTCATGTCTTTCAAACATGTGTGACTTCCGTCTGTGGAACAGGACATTTTGCAGTCAAGTCAATAATGGGATCAAGACCTGCCTGGAACTACTCTAGCCGTGCGTTTTCCTGGAAATAATTGCACACCTTAGAACGTTCATCAACCAATCAGATTCAAGCATTCAACAGCCCTGTAGTGTAATATCTGATAATTGACCTCACTGATGCCTACACGTGTTGTCAGCAAAAGATCGATAGATAGATGAGTAACACAAACATTTATGAAAATACAAAAAAAACTAATAAAAACCACAAAATACACAACAGAATTAGTAAAATTTTAACTTGAAAATAAAAACTAATTCAAAATTTGAATAAATACTATGATAATATAGTGATGATTCTAAAATGACTGCTTCCCAATATAAATCTCATTCGTGCTTCTATCTAGCTGTCCATGGCACACGAAAGACCCACTGAAACATGTGCCGTGTTCCTAAGTGACAGTTTGTTTTTTCTTGTCCTCAGGTTGGACGAGGCCGCTGTGTCTCTCCAGAAAGAGAAGAACATGTACAAGGAAATCGAGAACTACCCAACCTGCTTTAAGGTGCAAATACTGACATTCATCTTATGTTTTAGTCATAGTTCTTCAGGACGAGCTCATGTCACACACCAGTCCATGTTGGCATCCGTCTAATTTGACAAGCTTCTTCCTATTGAGATATTCAACTTTTATCATGAAAGTTTGCATTTATGTCCTAATGTTGCAGTAGATGTTTGATATATTTGTTCTTATCTGCAGAAAACCATCGCTCAAGTGCTGGTCCATCTCCACCGCGTTGACTTTGTTGCTGCTGACAAGTGTGTCAGAGAAAGTTACAGGTACAAACGAGCGACAGCATCCCTCAAATCCACTGCATTATCTATGATCGGTATGAAATATTGTGTGGTTCCCTCCCGTCAGTCTCCCAGGGTTCAGTGGGAGTGAGGACTGCGTGTCTATGGAGACGTTACTGGCGGCGTATGACGAGCAGGACGAGGACGAGGTGTCGCGCGTCTGCCACTCACCTTTACTCAAGTACATGGACAATGATGTGAGTGTCAGACCTCATTCTTCACATGGGAAAATCGAACCAAAACTTCACGCTCACTAAAGGAGGATTATAGATGAGTATTTGTGAAAACCAATGAAATATATTCTACTTAATATTAAAATTTAAATATAAATTAATAAAAATAACAACATGTGTATATATACATTTCTGTACCTTTCTCTTATGCTTTCCAAGGCTGGATTTATTTGATCAACAATACAGTAAAAACAGTAATATTGTGAAATATTATTAAATAGAATTATAATAAAATATAGAGTTTATATTGTAATATATTTAAATTTTACAATGTAATTTTTTCCTCTGATAAAAAGCAGCCATTACATTTAATTTATTTGAAATAGAAAACTTTTGTAACATTATAAATATCTTTCTGTCATTTTTGATCAATTTTAATGCATCCTTGCTCAATAAAAATATTCATTTCTAAAAAAAAAAAAAAATCTTACTGACCCTAACATTTGAACAAACAAAAAGACAACTTTTACAAAAACAATCTTGTTAGAGAGCTTGTGGAAATATTAAAAATCTACTAACATCCCAGCAAACATAGAACGTTCCCCCTAACGTTAGTATTTGGTTCTTAGAACGTTCTTTTTAGGTTACATTTTTTTCCAACCATGAAATAATGTTCCCAGAACGTTGCAGGGAGGTTATTTTTAAATAACCTAAAAATAACTTATACAGAATGTTCCCTAATGGTTATTTTTTATGTTATAATAATGAAACCGCTCTGACAAACAGAAAAAAACGGCGTTTCAATCTACAAATCACCATTTACCATGGATTTACTGTAGTAACACTAACTGCACCATGGTATTGTGGCAGAAATGTGGGATATTATTATAGAATTTTATTATATTATTAGTGTAGATGTATTAAAGGAGTAGCCTAATGGAATATAAGTAGGGACGAGCTGGCCGTTGCCATCTTGGCAGCGTGTCATCGCGCGTCACTCCTGGATAACAAAAAAAATGGCCAAAGAGGCGGCACGTGGGCGGAGCTGAGGTGACGCGATGACTTACAGACAGCAGATAAATGGCTGTTCACCTGTCACTCAAAGTGGCCACGCCTTTAATTATGCAGAACTTTAAGGCTTTATATAATGTAAACGAATGAGTTATAAAAAAATTCACCCCCCTCACAGTTGTCATGAAGGGCAAAATTAGGTATAGACCAAAACCACAATTTGTACCAGGCTGTAAACATGTTTTTTTCTGCTGTAAAGTTGGGCATTTTAACATAGGGCTCAATGAGATTCTGCTCCCTTCTGGAGCCTGTCTCTAGTGGCCAGTCGGTGAATTGCAGTTTAAGTCACTTCCGTGTTGGCTTCGAGAGAAACTGGGGGAGGTTGCTGCTTGGTTTTTACTGTGTTCATCATCAGATACTGTGATCTAAATGTATGATACTCTGGAAGGCCAATTGTTAATTTTAATAAAACTCAAGCATCAGAATATTAAATTTACCATTTAAAAAGCACTACTTATATTAATAGAGATATAAGAGTAAATATGAATTGAAGAGAACATGGTGTTACTCGAGAAGTTTTTGTTTACGGATCAAAAGAAATGTCTTGCTAAACTGTACGATTCAGTGGTAAGAAATAATGTACTGATATCCTACTTTTAATTCAAATAATTGTGAATAAATTTCATATTATAACAAACCATAGATTGTCATTGTTATTAAGTGTTAAAGAAATTTTTCTAAATATGGGAACCCTGTGAAATCTAGTAAATCTTACATATTAATGGACAAATGTAATAATATTTAATCTTACATATGATGGTTGATGTGCTCGGATTACTTTTATTAAACAATAAATTAAAAACAAGATATGGTTTGTATTGATTATTGGTGTCCATACATCCATCTTCCATACCACTTATACTATACTGGGTACAGCGGGGTAATGATATTGGAGTAACGAGGTTAGGGGAACGTTAGGAGAACGTTACAATAACGCTCTACAAACAAAAAAACTTTTCTGGCTAAGCAAAAACAAACCTTAAAAAAAGAACATTCTGGGAACCAAAACTTTTTTAGCTGGGATTTACTGTTGTTCCAAAAAATCATCAAAATTAATAATCTGCCTGGCTGACATATAGTGTATTGCTAATAAATCCCTCTTTCCTCCGCTCTGTTCATGCAGTATGCCAAGTTGGCCATCTCTCTGAAAGTGCCGGGTGGAGTCAGCGGGAAGAAAAAGAAACCTGTCGCTCCTCAAGGGGGCAGCACTGGACCGCCACCAGCTGAGGAAGACGACGATTACGAGGGAGGTTTGTGTTAACTGAGAGAACAGCCCGACTATCTGTGTGTGTGTGAGTGAGTGAACGTGCATCTTAATGTTTCCTCCCTTTGTGCAAAGTGGAGTCATTCCTGAGGAATTCTCTTCCTGGGGGAGGGTCCAGTTTTCTGTGCGTTTACACATCAGACACAGGCTGAGTGCGGACATCAGTTTAACATATTTAACGCTGGTGAGGTTCATTTCTTTGGCACTATCTGCACCAAGTGGAATAGAGCGATGCAGTGATGGCGAATTTTTGTAGTTAGCATCACCCTGGTTCCCTCGACAAAAACCCAATAGAATTTTTCCAATGGCTTCTGGATTATTTCAGAAAACTAACAAAAGGTTATGATTCTTACACCTTTCGTTCATCATGATAATTTTCACAAATGAACAACTTTTGAAGCCTAAATACAATCAAGTATAAAGCTGAAGGCAGGCTATAATCAAACTACACCACGGTCACATGACTTCAACGTCACCATCACTAAGCTTCCGACAACTTTCAGTCTTTAATTTTTTCTCTTAAAGTTTGAGTTTGAATAGTGTGCAAGAGCACAATTATAAACAAGGCTGTGAAAGCGACTAGTGAGTAGATGAGTTTACGGTGATGACGTTTAATGTCCCCGACAACCTCTGTAGTCTCATTGAGACACTTGTTAGCAACCGCTCCTTTCAAGACAAGTAAAAGCTTTAAAAAAGTATTACTCATGTGTTCACCACAGACCTTATTTCAGCCATTTAAAGGGGTCCTGAACTGCATTTTTTAAAAATTATTTTATGTTTCCTGAGGTGAACTTATGTTAGTTTGATTTTTACATCAAAAATAATAATTTAGAAATATATGGCCATGATTTTAGCCTCTGCTCTGAACGCTCAGTTTAAAGGGGCATGTCTGCTGTGAGACTTCAGTGTAAACGCCCACTGCTGTGATTGGCTGCTGTGAGACTTCAGTGTAAACGCCCACTGCTGTGATTGGCTGCTGTGAGACTTCAGTGTAAACGCCCCCACTGCTGTGATTGGCTGCTGTGAGACTTCAGTGTAAACGCCCCCACTGCTGTGATTGGCTGCTGTGAGACTTAAGTGTAAACGCCCACTGCTGTGACTGGCTGCTGTGAGACTTCAGTGTAAACGCCCACTGCTGTGGTTGGCTGCTGTGAGACTTCAGTGTAAACGCCCACTGCTGTGATTGGCTAACGTATTTCCATTTGAAATAAGTATTACACGTGGAACTCAATTGAAAACGTTTACTACGTTTTTACTATTACAGCTGTTGAGATGAACTAATTGTGAAAAGTGTTGATTATAGCATTATATTCAGATCCATGGCATTATATTCAGATCGTGGCATGAAAGGTTGCAGTGATGATCATTGTAGCCGATCACAGACATGTTGAGCACATGAATGCCGTGATCTCGTCATTGCAACTCAATTTCTGCACACTAACGAATGCCTTTATCATAACAGTGCAAACACAATGTAAATAAGAGATGTGTTGATTATAATGGGAGTTTTGGCGAGAGTCCAGAACTTAGGCACTGATAAACTCGCGCTGTTTGATTGACAGCTCCAGAGATTGTAAAGGGAGCGTTCTTTGATCGCTTTCTATGTATAATTTAATCACAGTTTAAATAACATTATTTTCAACCTACTAAGAGAAACAATGTGAAGTTGAGCGATTAGTCACTGGGCTTGATTTACTGATGCATAAACAGCAATAAACTATTTTGAGACAGAATATCTGACTTTATATGAATCATTACATATCAGAAATCACAGATCAGGCATTAGAATTAACAGGGTTACTTACATATCTTGCAGTCGGTTTGCAAAGCCTGCTCTGAATCCACAGTGAAATGTACCGAACAAATAATGCTCAACTGAGACATTCACATTGTTGAAAATAAATAAGCACATTCCTAGCATTAGGATCCTTTGGAAGGTAATGTTATTTTTAGTCCATTGATCCTGTATCGCTCTTCTCTCCTCGTCATCTCACTAACACATCAGTGGGCGGGGCCAAAGATGTGATGATGTAGAAGTAGGCGTTGATTTGATTCTATGGCATCATAATGTGACAATTTCATTTTCTCACCTTGGATTTATTAAAAGCCATTTTTGGACTTACAAGGAAGTTTTGAGTTCTGAAACTTGATGTTTTTATTGTACAATGATTGCTACAAGGAAAATTAGATTTCTCAATTCATCTCAATTCATGACAAAAACCCATTGACTTCAGGATGCCGGAACCAGAAGTGCTAAAATGCTTGTTTTCGGCCTACAAAAATGCATCATCCTTGCTGCACTCTATTGACTGCAGTGTTTTCCAGCAAGTTACAAACACTTGTCTTCCATTGGTCAAACAAACAGATAGTCCCGCCCAAAACTCACACCATTGGTTGAACCGGTGTTCCACTCAGTTGAACTGATTAAAATATAATTTTGATGCTGCTAGTGGTGCAGAAATGTGTCTTAGATTATAGAACAGTCTTAGATTATAAGCACTGATGTATGTGTGTGATCATATTGTTGCATTAAATATGTTTAGAAATGTTTTATTTCAATTTGATAAGAAAAATGTGTAGTTGTGTGTACAGAATCTGTTATTTTTATTTGTGAACAGTCTGTGATGTCAAAGTGATTGATACAATTTGTAAAATACTATGTAATTGTCCATTATGTACAGTAACTTATTTTAAGTGTAGTTGAAATTGTCGCTGTCGAGTGAAGTGTCATGCAGCGTTTCCAAATATACACCCTGACAGATATAATGATGCAAAAAATACTTAATAAAAATCACAATCTATATATATATATACTATTTGGCTGTGTGTTGATAAAGGTGTTTTATTGTAAACTACTTGATGTATAAAGCATATTTAACAAATAGAGGGCAGCACCATTTCCAACCCATGTTATATAGAGAAATTATCATTGTTAACCAAAACTAAAACCATAAAGAAACATTATTTTTTATAAAATAATGTTTTATTTATTGTACACAGCAATAAACATCTCTGCTGGTGCACAATAACATCGTTTTCCTTTATAGAAATGTTTTTTTATATCAAATCTATTGATTAAATATAGCTGCAAGCAGCCATTAAGGGGCCAAGCACAAAGAATGCACAATAAGTCATGCAATAGTAATAGTAATATGATTTAATGGTTTATCATTTTCGACCAATTGGTGGCGCTGTGACTAAATTGATGTTGTGTAGTCAGAGTAAGAAATCAATGACATATGCCAAGTTTGGTGTCAATGTGCCAAAGCATTGCAGAGATACAGCCTCAGAGTCATTTTGGCATCATGCCATCAAATTTGTTGCTGCTGTATACGAAAACGGTTTCTTCTTTTAACACGAAATCTTTCTGTCGGCACATTCTAAAGATGATTCGATTTTGGTGAAAATTGGAAAAGCGGTCTAGGAGGAGTTTGAAAAAGTAGGTTTTTAAAGAAAAACAAAATGGCGGACAGGAAGTTCAGCAGACTATGGCAAAATTGTTATCTGTGTTCTCGGCATGACCCAAGGAATCTATTAAGACTCATTACAATATGCTAATTTATTCAAAAACGTATTAGCATTTTTGCAAATTTCATTATAACTTATGACCACAAGGTGGTGTCAGGACATGGTGCCGTATACACACACCGAGTTTCGTAACGACATGCCAATGCGTTTGTGAAATATTTGACAAAATTCAAAATGGCCGACGTCCAAAATGGCTCCTGGATATGGGTGTCGTTCAACTCGACATGCTGCACTGAATCTGAAGAGACCAGTTTTGTGATTTGCCGAAACTGTGCAGGTACCCTCAGGTCATGGTAAGTTTGGTTAGAATACGCTAAAGCGTTGCGAAGATATATCCTCACGTTCATTTTGGCGTGCTCTTCGTCAAATTCATTTGCACGTTTTTTGAGAATGGTTTAATGAATCAGCTTGAATTCCATAACTTTTTGCCAGCATGGTTTAAAGATGATCTGGTTAAATTTTTTCATCAGCCTAGGAGAAGTTTGAAAAAGGAAAAAAAATATTTTGTTTCTAGCCCTTACGGTTTGAAAGTTATTAGCATAAATGTGAGTGCAACTTTGGACAGTTGGTGGCACTAGAGGGATTGATTTAGAGACTCCAAATTTGCTATAGTGACAGTTTAGACTGTCCTCTATCTGTGTGCCATATTTAATAACTTTCCTGCAAGCGGTTCTATGGGCTGCCATAGACTCAAAAGCGGAAGAAGAAGAAATGGAAGAATAATAAGAACGCCAACGGATACAATAGATGCCTACGTACCTTCAGTTTTTGACCCCGAAATAATTGATTAATCGAGGTGAAAGGTTAAAGGACTTAAGGGCTCTGACAAAATCTCTTTTTACATTGCATTTAAAATGATTGTATCTGTTTAGTTGTAAGTAATACACAACTTAAATAAATATGCTACATATATCCCTTATCTACCACCACTATCATTCAAAAGTTTGGGGCTGGTAAGTTTATAAAATGTTTTTGAAACAAGTCTCTTCAAATACTCATCAAGGCTGCATTTATTTGATCAAAAATACAGTAAAAACAGTGAAATATTATCAGTTTAAAATAAGTGTTTTCTATGTGAATATATGCTTTCCTGTAGCTCAAACAATAGAGTGTGGCGCTAGCAATGCCAAGGTTATGGGTTTGATTCCCAGGGAAAGCAAGAACTGACAAAATGTAAATGTGTACCTTGAATACAATGTAAGTCGCTTTGGATAAAAGCGTCTGCCAAATGCATAAAATGTAATTTATTCCTGTGATCAAAGCTGAATGTTCAGCATCATTACTCCAGTCTTCAGTGATCCTTCAGAAATCATTCTAATGTGATGATTTGCTGCTCAAATAACATTTCTGATTATTATCAATGCTGAAAACACTTTCTCTTACTGACTTAAATCTTTAAATCTACTGTCCCCAAACTGGTAGAGTACATGAAAAACAAAAAAGAGAAATACAGGCAACAAAATAAATCGTGTGTTTAATCGTGTGCTTTATTTGAAGTCAATAAACTCCCATTTCCTGTTTCATCCAGGTACAGTTTTCTTTTCCTTTTTTGATGTTGCAGTAAAAGTTCTGCACACACAAGGTAATGAAAGCGTTTCATGTCAAACATTATTTTTTCATTCATGCTACATTGTCTTTAATGCATAGTTCAGAGATGGACTCAAAACAATATTCAGTTCTCCTCAAGCATCGCCACAACACGATCCTTAGCGTGGAGCTCACGGTGATAGTCATATTGTACATGATCCGATTGTAAATCTACAGCCTAGCGGAGACTCCACTGGTATATCCATGAGACCCTGATCCATAGAAAGCTCTTTCCTGAGTATGGCTGCCAAAGGTGTACAATAAAAATGGATTTCGTGTCCTTCACGGTCACCCCGCCTGTCGTATTGCTCAAAGTACGTAGTACAAATGTGAGTCAGATTATTCCCCATGTACAAACAACTTTCTGACGAGCACAACTCCCAGGCCTGGCGAAGCGTAATACCTTTACACTAGCGATCTGCCAATCTCTTAATAACTAATATTCATTATTCACTTTCACCAAAAGTCAAATGTTTTAACTAAAAGCAGAACTAAATTAAAACGCTCCTGCTTCCTGACTGAAACCCAATGACCAGAACAAACTTCTGTTGAAAACATTGGCAAAACCATTTTACGTAATTGTTGCATTGTGAAAAAGTAACAATGGTTTAGCAAACAATTTGCACAGAAATTCATTTTGCTCATATTCCATGAACTTCTGAAAGAATTTGTGTAAATCATTAAAAAAATTGCTTGGGTTTACACAGAAACATTCAGAATTTATTCTGAAGAAATGTTGTGGTGTAAATCATTTGGAATTATGAATACATGTACACAGAATTACACTCAAAATTACTAATTTCTGTGTAAATAGTTCATAAAATCACTTGGATTTATGAAGAAATGCATACAGAAACATTCAAAATTTAGTTTGAATGATGCAATAATCAAACTAATACGGAGTTGCTGAAACTGATTCATCGTTAATGTAATGTGATAATCTCCCTTTAGTTATGAAAAAATCATTATACCTCAAGCCTTCTTATAAAACACTAAACGTCCTTTATGTCCCAAATCAGTGTTCATAAATGATGGATGATCTCCTTCAAGTCCCAAAGGAGAAAAGCTATGACTGTTGTGTATGCTCCTCTTCATACTTTGTTGTACATGAGAAAAATGGTTGCTATCCCGTCGTTGTGAAATTATCCATATGTATTCCTGAGAAAGGTCGTGAATAATGATGAGTTTAGTTGATTGTACAAATGAAATAAGGCAAATAGAGATTGTCACAATTCACAGCGCCGCCTATAGGGCTCCGGTTCTGCTTCCTGCAAAACCGCTTTAACCCTCTTCAGAATTCAGAAACACGTAAAAAATCGAGCCGAAGTCTAAAGCAGGTTCAGTATTTCCTGTCCATGTCCGCCCTCATGTCGCATGCACTCCCAAAGGTCAAAGTCGTATTCAAAGTGGCGCATGCCTGGAAGCCCTGAAGTTCATCACTTGTCAAGCCCTTTAAAACACTAGCCACACATCATGAGTGCTAATGTTTCATCAGTTAGCATGAAGAACAGCGGTTCTCCTGTTCAATCCAACCGAAGCGCAATTCCTGCTTTGTGCTTCTCACGGTTAGTTACTCCGAAGCTCACCGTCCTCATCTTCACTCGCTCTTCTCTCTGGTCCATTTGATCATGGTTTCTGGAGAGCGGTAGAGGAAGATGAGCTTGGCGTACATGTCTTCCTCCAGGTCCAGCTCACCCGTCTCTCGGACCAGGAAGATGTCAGTGCAGAGCTTGAGGATTCGGTCCACGTTGGGCAGCTCTTCGAACATGATGGTGTGCGAGATCCCACTGAAGAACTCTCGCACGAACTTCCCGATGACCAGAACCACCGACATGTACAGACCCATGATCCTGTGCACACGCGGATTACGTTTAACTCAACACAAAGTGCATGAATCACAGTTTAATCAAGTTCCTGTCGTCGGATTGATAAAATCGTGTTCATTTGCTTCAGAAGGATTTAACACATATCTGTTATGTAATCAGTGATTTTATTTCCATTGCATTGGTCAGTGTTGTTTAATTGTTGCCAATTTATATGGCAAAAAAGATGTTCAAATGTTTGGGATCAGTACGATTTTTAAATGTTTTTGAAAGACGTTTTTTCTGCTCACCAAGGCTGCATTTATTTAATCAAAAATACAGTAGAAACAGCAATATTGTGAAATATTATTACAACTTAAAATAGCTGTTTTCTATGTGAATATATTGTGAAATGTAATTTATTTCTGTGATCAAAGCTGTATTTTCAGCATCATTACAGTCTTCAGTGTCACATGATCCTTCAGAAATCATTCTAATGTGACGATTTGCTGCTCAGAAACATCAACACTCAAGAAACATTTATGATTATTATCAATGTTGAAAACAGTTCATATTTTTGTGGAAACCCTGATACATTTTTTTCAGGATTCTTTGATGAATAAAAAATTCAAAAGAACAGCATTTATTTGAAATAGAATCTGTTGTAACATTAGAAAATGTATTTTCTGTCACTTGATCAATTCAATGCATCCTTGCTGAATTAAAGTATAATTTATTTTAGAAAAATCATAGCGATCCCAAACTTTTGAATGGTAGCGTCTAATAAATTTCGTTGCATCCCTGTATTCAATTGAAAAGTGCAACACACTATAAATCTCTTTAATGTTAGCACTGTGAGTTTTATTTGTAACCGACCTAGCATGTCTAATTGTCTATAGAGTGCAACAGTTGGAAGTAAAACCTACATTCATTTTCTCCATAAGGAAATAGATTTTTAACAATAACTCATAAGCCTTAAAACAGGAAAAAAAGTGAGCTACGAGGTTGTTAATCGATAGTATTTCCTTCTGTTGAAGCCGTCAACCCACATTATTTCAGCTTATTTTTGTGCTTAACAGTGGAATTCCTGGTGAAAAACTACATTACCCATGATGCTGTACAGAAAATTACACCAATCAGAGAGTTGGAAAAGCAACACGCTCCAAAATAGCTCTTTAGCTCCACGCACTCCCACGAAGCACTGCGAATGATGGAAACAAGCCGATCTGTTTTTTCCGTAATTGTGAATAAAACGTTTTTAATACATTTTTATATTGTAATAATTTCATATGTAATCTCCAAATGAATGTAGAATCAACATAAAGACAGTAGCCTATTTTTTAAATATTTGTTTAATGGCATCTTTTTATAAAAGAAAGCCAGTATCACTGATACACCAATACTGCTACTGATGTCTCTATGAAATGTTTCTTAATTCTAGGCATTTAGCATTATAGTATAATTGAAAGCTATCAATTAGCATGTATTAGGCTTTTAAAAAATAAAAACAATCTTCACATAAACCCTTTATAATAAATGTCACATTTACCTGCCCTTCAATACATCAGGGCTCAATTTATTTCTATTGGCACTGTCAGACCGGTTCAGAGTTTTAATTGCACAAAAAGTTATCGTTTCCGTTGTTTTTGTCCATGTAACCTTGTAAACATTGCTTTAAGATTTCCAGGTAGGTCTAAAGCCAGGGACACACCAAGCCGACGGTCTGGCGTCGGGCCGTATTTTTTTTTCTCGGTGTGTTCCGAACCGTTGGCTCTAATCGGACACCCGTCAGGGTTTTTTTGGGCCGATTCAACTTGGCTATTCAGATTAGTGAATGAGTCAGTCAGTGCACAAAAATGTGAGAGCAAAACAGCGAGCAGAGAAGTCAAAACGGTACAGATAGAAGGCTGTTCTAATTGTACGTCATTGGGCGAATATTTTAATATTAGGATGAGCAGAGTGGAATAGACAGTGATCAGCAGGATTGATATTCAAAACGATAAGCACACACTGCTTTGTTTACAGTTTGTATATCTGCAGCGTTGGTTTCCCTTTTTGAATGACAAATATAGGCAAATATATCTGCAGAATAGATAGCTCGCACATGCTAGCCGACAGTCGCTGTCGTCCATTCTGTGTGTTCAAGCTCAGATTTTTTGCCCCCAACACAGTCGGCTTTCATCAGCGCTAGTTCTTTGGCGTCGGTTTGGTGTGTCCCTACCCTAACAGGTAGAAAATATACAGAAAATTAATAAAGTTATCAAATGCTTCACAGTCTTCACTGCATAAATTATCAATTAAATATAGATTAATCCTTGTTAAAGCTACAGAAGTTATTCAGGCAAGAGCAGTGAGTGATATTCTCTTTTTCTTTTGTTCTTTGATTATCATTAATGACAGACAGAAGCGGGGTTATTAGGCTGCTGTCACTTTAAGAGCTGACGCACATGACCCAGATCTAACACGCATCCCATTTTCTCACAACTCTTTACATTCATCTTGATTTAACTCATTTAAGGCTGTGCTTGCGATGATACTCAACAAAACTGGCATAAGTTTGTGCGTTAAACTGAAAAAATGAATCACATTAATTTTGACAGCTCTAATATATATATACAGTATATAGCTGCAATGAGCAAATTTTCAAAAATGTATATAGTGTGTATATATATAAATATAAAACTTAAAATATATTGTTTTATATATATATAAAATCAACATGGATAAATTAGTAGTTTAATATTTCTCCATTGTTTGTTATTCGATTGTGCTGTTTGCAATGCTTCATGGGATTTTTTTCCCTTACTAAAGCCGTCTTGTACCTTTGTCTTTTTGTCTGATTTTCTAATTTTTTTCCCTTCAAATCAAAGTTTGTAGTGTTGTGATTCACCTCGTAGCTAATTGGCTTGGTTCACGGCTTAAAACTCTTTAACGAAGACTTTTTTTAAAATCCCTATGGGAAAAATGAATGGAAAGAAACTTCAGCGCTGCTGAAAAAGAGGGCGGGCACTGTTGCACTCTATTGCGTGGTTTCTATTGAAAGGCCCCGCCCATAGTCAACTCTCATTGGTCAAAAATCCACCTCCACATAACTATGTATGAAACTTTAAATGTTCTGATTGGCCGCAGTTTTTTCCCATTAGGGAGAACAGAAAAATAACTTGCGACTGGTAATGTGTCACATCACGATTGTCACTTACCCATAACCAGCCAGAAAGCCCAGACTGGGTGGACTGACTTGGTCACTGAAGATGTAGATCTCCAGACCAGATTCGTTTTGTTTCTTGAATGGATCTGCAGTTAACGGCCCTCTTTCTGTCTGATTCACGATCCACCACTCCTGAACGCCCCCCGAGCTGTTTTTGCTGGTCTTACGTAACGAGAGCATGATGTCCATGTAAACTTCATCTTGAGGGGAACATGAAAGAGTGAAGAGAAAGAGGCATGTTGATGTCTGTAGAAAAGCACAGCGATGTAGCAAAGGCATAGATAATGGTGGAGAGCTGGTGTATTACTGCGTTTGAGATGTTCAACAGGCTTGGCAATGGAGTCGCTTGGTGCTCTGATGTATCTTGGAAAAATCTTTTCGATGCGCCTTTAAAAAAAAAACATTACAATTTACCATTCAGCCAAATGTTTAGGAGAAAAAAGTAAAGAAAAATATACACACTGTGATTGTTTCATATTAGCATTTAAAAGCTTAAAAACTCACACTGGAACTTCATTGTACTCCGTTGCGTTGTCATCACTATTTAGTAGCTCCTTTAGTTTCCCTCTGGTTATGTTATTCAGTTCAATTTGGTGTTTTCCTATTGCCATTTCAGCTTTGGCACCTAAACTGAGGTTCCTAATGGACAAATACAGCAATACACACAGAAATGAATGAACTGAAAATGAGTCTTTGTCATATGCATTATATGCAGAACAGATTGTCATCAGGGTTATTATCGTTAAATAAAATGTATTATTCAGTTAATTAAATGAAAATAAAGCTGAAATAAAATTATTGATATATATATATTGATACAAATATTTAAAAATAAATGTCAACTAACTAAAATAAGATTATACACAGTTGTGGTCAGAATTTTTGGCACCCCTGGTAAATATGATCAAAGATGGCTGTAAAAATAAATCCTTTTGATCTTTCATTAAAAAAAATTGAACTTCAAATTCATTGAAGTAAAATAATTGAAAGTGGGGGGGAAATCACATTATGCAAAAAATACTTTTCTGCAAAACACGTTGGCCATAATTATTGGCACCCTTTTATTAAATACTTTTTGCAACCTCCTTTTGCCAAGATAACAGCTTCTTCTATAATGCCTGATGAGTTTGGGGATCAGAGACCATTCCTCCATACAGAATCTCTCCAGATCCTTCAGATTCCCAGATCCATGTTTTTTTTTTTAATCTTTCGCTGCACATCAGAACTATATTCTTTGGTTTTACTCATTGTGATGCATGATTAAGGGAATTTGGCCTTTGTGTTTCCTCATATTTATACTCCTGTGAAAAAAAATGTCAATATAAATGGGAATATACTTTTCTCAAAAAAATATAATGTTTCATAATGGGATTTTCAACCTTTCAATTCTTTTACTTTCAATGAACTTTCTTTGAATGAAAGATCAGAAGGATAAATAATGCATATTTATTATACTTAGATCATATTTACCAGGGGTGCCAATAGTTCTGACCACAACTATAAATATACATTTTCATTACTGTATATTATGATTTTATTTGTTGTACTGCCTTTAATTTATGATGATTGTAAACATTTTCACTAGGTACATTTTCTAATCTAGGCAATCTCCTTAATTTATATAGCGCTTTTTACAATACAGATGATTTCAAAGCAGCTTTACAGTGATAACAGGAAAATAATGCAACAAAGTTTGTTTTGGCTGTACTGCCGCTCTGCAGAAAACAATGGTGTAATGTCCAGCTCAGTTCAATTCTCATTCAATAGTGTCAATGCAGGCAGATCAATAATATAGCTGTATATTTAGTGTCCCCAACTAAGCAAGCCAAAAACCAAAGGCAACAGAGGCTACAGTGGCAAGGAACCAAAACTCCATCGGGTGGCAGGATGGAAAAAAAAAACCTTGGGAGAAACCAGGCTCAGTCAGGGGGGCCAGGTCTCCTCTGGCCAATGGGTGTTCTATAGACCTTATGTTACCCTGCCCCTTTTCAGTGCTATATTTTAATAAAATATAAAATAACTTTATATTTATATAAATAATATTGTGTGGCGGAACGGCTGCCTCTCCTTTGTTATCAGCACCACCCCGTCCCTGAAATCATCGCCCTTCACCAGGTTCCCATCTGGAGTGGGTGTGAGAGAGGGGGGGCCACCATCACTGCCACTGTTAACTGCCGAGCGTGCTTCTCCTCAGTAGACCGGTCTCTCTCTCTCCCCGTGCATGCACGCTGGTGTCCTCGTGGGTCCAGGAAGGGAGCGCGGAGGGAATCCCGCGTCGCCTTAAGCCGGGTACACACTGTGCGATTTTGGTCCCGATTTAGCCGTCTGAGACAAATTTTGCAAATCCTAAAAGATTCCGCTGATCCTAGGCTAAAATCTGAAGTCTTTGATCGTTAGTTTGACATGTTCACCGGCAGCCGATTAATGACCGCCGCAATCAAATTTTACCTTATCAGAAGATTTGGTGCACAGTCCTGCAGTGTGACTTCTCCTACGACAACCGTCAAATTATCAAAATGAGCGCTAGAGATTTCTTTGTAGCCACCATTTCAATCCCGCGTGTAATGCAGCTCACCGTTACCGAACGCGTCATTCATTGATATAAAACTACGGACGAGTTTTCTTGCGTGCGTCCGTTTTAGCGCGCCTCAACTATCGTACAGTCTGACATTAATGACAACTTAGATCTTACAGTGTGACATGGCTTACAGAGGGGATCATGCTCGTACAGTCTAACAAGAAACAATTGTAAAGGACTATTATAAATAGCACAGTGTGTACCCGGCTTTAGACATTAGTCGCCGGACCCGCGGTCCGGAATGGAGAAGCATGCGTAACGCCGCTGGCAGGCTAGGATGCCGGGCCGCTATATTTCTCTCAGATGCCATGGCCTAAAGAGGACGAGCCGCCGTGTCGAAGACGCCACTCTCTCGGACCGAAGAGAGAAGTGTGTGCCGCCGGACTCCGCCCCTTACCTGGACCCATCCTATCTGATCACTACCCTTCCTCCATGATTCCCTGGCATGCCGAGGACACTTTATTCCCTTTTTGAACATTTTATGTTTATTTATGTTAATAAACACCTCCTTGAAGGCCTGACGCCACACCCACTGTGTCTGTGCTCCTCCCGCCACAATTGATTAAAATATAACATCATTTTAGATCCAACTGGACATGTTGCTGTGAGATTCATGAAATGCACGTGCCCGGGTTAGTTGCTTTCCACTACAAATGGAAAGTTGAACTCTACCTCTGTATGGACCAGGTCATGGTGAGAGGAAAATTCTCCTCATTGAGCATATCAATGAGGTTCTTCCTGCTCGGGGGGCTGATGGTCCAGAGCGCGTTTGAACTTCCTTCTAGTTGTGCTATTACCAAATCCTCATGAATATAAGACTCCAGGAACTGCATGCCTTTCTGCAGGAGACACAAGCATCTACTTTCAGACAATATTAGCTTTTTTTCACAATGCAAAATAAAAAATCTTAATATTCCTAGAAAATAAGCTCCATTTTATCTTTGTTGATTATGCAGTGAAATGTTGGCATTAAAACAATAGTATTGTCCATTATTATGGGCCTCAACAATCAGCAATCTGAAATAATTTGGGTGCATGACAAAAAAACATGTTCATGTCATAAAAATACGAAGGATTTGACAACAGAAACAGCTCCTTACTGCATTAGTGCTGTAGCCATCTGTGAGCACTTTAAACTGTGAGGAATTGACGCTTTTTATATGGTTCTGCTGGGCGCTCATTGTGAAGATCGGCTGGAAAACAGAATGCAACAAGAATGGAAAAAAGAAATTCATGTTTATTATCAAATGATAAGCACTGCGGGATTTGCAGCTGAAATAAAAATATTAGATTAAAACCTTTAAAACATTGTTTTGCCAACTAACTGAAATAAGTGCAAGTTAAAAAATGTACTAAAATGACTAAAACAGAAAGAAAAATGAATTGAAGCTACAAAAACAATAACTAATACAAAAAATGACAATAAAATAATAATAAAATTACTAAATATTACTCAAACAAACATTATAATAAATTAGAGATGCACAACATCAGCCACCATATTGGTATAAGACAATTTGGCCGATATATTAAAGCCATGTATAAATAATGTATTATTTCCTTCAGCTGAGACACTTCAGAGGCGCACTGTTCGCCATGATGGTTTTGAATGGCTTGAAATATGATTGGAATCACTTCAAAAAGGAAAATACTGTTAATTTCAATGTGTAGACTTTTGTTTTTGTAATCAGGCTCTCAGAAACTATATAAAAAGTTAGATTTAGATTTATCGGCCAATATATTTGGTTATCGGCTTTCAAATATAAAGAATTATCGGTTATCGGTTATCGATTATCGGTATCGGCCAAAATTTTGTATTAGTGTATCCCTATAATAAATAATAATAATAATACAGAAAAATGCATTAAAGCTAAATAGAAACAAAACAAACACCGCAAATAAACTAAAACAATAACTAATAAAAATGACAAAAAATACAATTATTAAACTGAAAACATAAAAATCAAAGCTTAATATTAATAAATAATGTATATTATATGAATTATTTATATTATATTAAATATGACTTTAATAGTATAGTAGTAGTAGTGAATCATATTAAACACTGTAAAAAATTGATAATTACATATTGGCCCAATAAACGACTTCCAAATAATTATCCCCATGCAAAAAGATGCATTGTACTAATCATAGCTTAAGGTCTTCACTCAAAAATAAAAAATGTATATTCACCGAACATATTTAATTGTGCTCAGTCAATCTATGAAGTCGAAGTGAAAAATCCATGTTGGATGAACAAGTCCTACCATCCAAAAACTGTACACACATGAGCAAAATGCGCATGAGGGAAACCGTTCGTATTGAGATTTCAAATGCGGATGCACGGGAGAGCGAGCACAGCCGAACCAGCCGGTGCTGAAGACCGAAACAAACATTCCCACGAGAATAGAGATATTCATCGTCACAAGATGTTGATGAGTATTGAGCACTGAAATTATTCTCCAGAGTTTTGCTTTATGACCCGGTATGAAGTTTAAAAAACATTTTGTAGAATCATGAGTTCATAAGCATTCATTGGTTTCATGAGTGTGTTCTCGGTTACCACATAATTATCTAATGGTAGCCAATAGTTTTATTTTCCTAATGTCATATATGTCTAAAATAATAGGTAATAAGTAAATTAAGTCATTTGTGTGATATACACTCACCTAAAGGATTATTAGGAACACCATACTAATACTGTGTTTGACCCCCTTTCGCCTTCAGAACTGCCTTAATTCTACGTGGCATTGATTCAACAAGGTGCTGAAAGCATTCTTTAGAAATGTTGGCCCATATTGATAGGATAGCATCTTGCAGTTGATGGAGATTTGTGGGATGCACATCCAGGGCACGAAGCTCCCGTTCCACCACATCCCAAAGATGCTCTATTGGGTTGAGATCTGGTGACTGTGGGGGCCATTTTAGTACAGTGAACTCATTGTCATGTTCAAGAAACCAATTTGAAATGATTCGAGCTTTGTGACATGGTGCATTATCCTGCTGGAAGTAGCCATCAGAGGATGGGTACATGGTGGTCATAAAGGGATGGACATGGTCAGAAACAATGCTCAGGTAGGCCGTGGCATTTAAACGATGCCCAATTGGCACTAAGGGGCCTAAAGTGTGCCAAGAAAACATCCCCCACACCATTACACCACCACCACCAGCCTGCACAGTGGTAACAAGGCATGATGGATCCATGTTCTCATTCTGTTTACGCCAAATTCTGACTCTACCATCTGAACGTCTCAACAGAAATCGAGACTCATCAGACCAGGCAACATTTTTCCAGTCTTCAACTGTCCAATTTTGGTGAGCTCGTGCAAATTGTAGCCTCTTTTTCCTATTTGTAGTGGAGATGAGTGGTACCCGGTGGGGTCTTCTGCTGTTGTAGCCCATCCGCCTCAAGGTTGTGCGTGTTGTGGCTTCACAAATGCTTTGCTGCATACCTCGGTTGTAACGAGTGGTTATTTCAGTCAAAGTTGCTCTTCTATCAGCTTGAATCAGTCGGCCCATTCTCCTCTGACCTCTAGCATCAACAAGGCATTTTCGCCCACAGGACTGCCGCATACTGGATGTTTTTCCCTTTTCACACCATTCTTTGTAAACTCTAGAAATGGTTGTGTGTGAAAATCCCAGTAACTGAGCAGATTGTGAAATACTCAGACCGGCCCGTCTGGCACCAACAACCATGCCACGCTCAAAATAGCTTAAATCACCTTTCTTTCCCATTCTGACATTCAGTTTGGAGTTCAGGAGATTGTCTTGACCAGGACCACACCCCTAAATGCATTGAAGCAACTGCCATGTGATTGGTTGATTAGATAATTGCATTAATGAGAAATTGAACGGGTGTTCCTAATAATCCTTTAGGTGAGTGTATGTGCAATGCGATCGCTGAACACAGTGCCGTTAGATTGCCGTCTAGGGCTGGGAATCGATTCCAAGGCATTGGGAATTGAGAGTCGATTCCAAGATTCCATCGAGGGGAATCGACTCCTCTTTAAGAGCCCTTTTCAGTTCTACAGAGTTTAGCATTCATTCGTCTCTCGCTCAATAATAGTGATTGGAAGTTCATTTAATTTCTGCAAAAGGTTCTTTCGGACAGTTAGGCTGAATCCGAAATCGCCCGCTAAACCCTCAATCACGATTCCCTACTTTAGTCCACTAATACAGTTCACTTGAAGGAGTGAATCAAAAAACAAGTGAGCGAATAAAATGCTGTTTTTCTTTCTTTCTATAATCCAATGATAATTCTGAAAGAAAATGCGCCGAGTATAGATTAATGACCGAGAGCCTACTGTTGCTATAGTAACGAATTGATTGACAAATAAACTGCGCACTCTTATATCATTGTTGTTGTTAATTGTGGTTATTTTGCCTCGTGCAATAAAATGCACATCCTTATATATCCTTAATAATGTGCTATCCTATTTATTTATTAAATCGCATTTACTGCTGGGCTATATGGGCCACCGTACGGTTCCTCCATCAATTTCGTTAAAAAAAATCAAGAATCGAAAACAACAGTGCGGAATCGATTCTTTGAATCGACTCCATCGATTCCGGAACCAGGGATCGGAATCGAACAGCCCTAGGCCTTATTGCCTTTTAATATCAAACAAGTCAAGCTCGTGATTTTCTTATTCATCCATTCATTCATCTCATCCTCATTATATAATTAAGTAACTTCTGTTCTGTCACTTGCCAGATGTGATGCAGGGGAACTTTGTCATTGATGTTTTCTTCACCACATCAAGTTTTCTACACCACATTAAGACACCCTGTTATGCAGAAGACTTCTTGAATGTATTCAGAGTTTTTTCTTATTGAAAATAATGTATTTTCACCAAATATCCTGTGTTGGAATTGACTAAATGTAATAAAATAGTAAAGTGTTCTGTATTTTGCTTAATACATTTATGTTTTTAGTCATTTTTGTCTTTTGGGACAGTGAGAAATAAACAATTGTTACTACAATTTAAAATATTTAATTGGACCAACGTCACAGTTTGGTAAATTAAACTTTTCCATTGGCTCAACATATTATTTCTGATTGAGCCCATGTTAACAGACTGTTGCCACAATTGCTAAAATTCAATTCACAGAAATTCGATTTGGCCAATTGAAAAATTTAGATGTGACCAGTCACTAGAAAATGTTGAATTGGTGAGGCAGTGAAATAACACCTGCAGATATCTCAATATGAAATGATCTGAGATGCTTTACATATTCATTCATCTCTATACTATTACTAGTGACTCATTTGTGTCTATTTTGATTTCTTAGGAGAAACAGCTTTGATAGCAATAAAACTTAACTCTGTCCTGTATGTAGAAACTGGCAGAAATGTGAAATGAGCATGCAAATCCACAGCTTTAATGTAAGGTGCACCTGAAGTCCTCCGAGCGTGAGCGTGACGGACACGTCCAGCGGGCTGTTGACCACTCCTGCCACAGATTTGACCAGAGACATGAAGAGCAGCGGGAACCAAACGATGCAAATCAGAAGCATCACGATCATGCCTCCCATTCCGTACTTCACAACCTTCTTCTTCTTCTGCCCGCGCGGCTGAGGGTTTCGCTGCAACACGACATGAACAACTGGTTAGGATGCTGCCTTACGCCCACATGATCCGCTTGCAGTGCATATGCGGTACGTATTTTTTCAGTGCCCAAGTTAAGGCAAGGCAAGTTTATTTATATTACACATTTCATACACAATGGCAATTCAAAGTGCTTTACACAGAAATGGAATTAAAATATTTATAAGAAAATAAAACAAATATAAAACCTGAATCACCCCTATCTGGAGTGGAAGAAAATGGAGAGTCAGGCTCGCGATTTTACTATTTATATTTGTCAGGATATTTGACTGTCTAAATATGACTGGGTGAAGGAAATAAAACTACACCCTACTTCACATTTGGAAAAACAAAGCAACATAATGGATAAAACTTGCCTCATCGTGGAGGCATAAAATCAAAGTTCTGTAGATGAAGATATAAATGCAAAAGAAAAGGCATGGGAGGCAGTTTACTCTGCTGCTTGTGTGGATGGTAAGTTTTAATTGAAAATGTAAGAGAAAGAACCATGTTTAAATGTTTTTGCACTTAAAGGAACACATCGACTTTTTGGGACTTTAGCTTATTCACCGTATCCCCCAGAGTTAGATAAGTCCATACATACCATTTTTATCTCCGTTTTTATCTTCCGATATTATGCAGCGCCTGAAAATAGTCCCCAGCACGCTCTCTGTGCAAGCAGGTTGTCACGTTGGTTATGTTGATGGAAGTTAGCCTATTTTCAGGCGCTGTGTAATATCATTGCGCCACTGCACCCATGGTACGGCAGCAAAGTTCCTGGATTATTACGCAGGAATGAGAGTATAGTTCCTAGCCATATCGGTCTAGAAAATTGCAACTTTTCATTTTCCATCGGTCTTAGTACACGATGTAACTATACACATCACAACATGTAAATAGGAAAATGTTGGCGTTATTTTGTCACTTATTGAGCAGTAGGCTAGCTGGAGCCGTTTAACTCCAGTCTTTGTGCTAAGCTAGGCAAGCGGGGGGTGCGTCAGACAAATGTTCTTTTCTAACTCTAGGGGATACGGTGAATAAGCTAAAGTCCCAAAAAGTCGGCGTGTTCCTTTAAGTAACTTAATATATAAATCTATATACAAGTAATTAATCGATTTTGGACTGAGAAGGTTTGTTGGGGGAAAAAAAAGATACATAAACATCTTTTACCTTCTCAGATTCCCTCCAGCATTTGAGGATGAAGATGTGAGCGTAGATGTCCTCCACACAGATCCAGCTAGACAAACTGAGCGTCGTGTCCGTCCACACCCAGTCCATCACGGCTCGCAACTCCGTCAAGAACGGGATCAGACGGAACCTTGGACATACAACACTTACTAAGCAGGTGTATCCATTATGTATAGAGACTGAAAATGATGTGGATAATTAAAAAATGTATCGGTCGAGCGTGTGAAATTTATCGGTCGACCACTAATTTTATAAGTAAACGAATGCAAACCAGTCGGGTTCTATGTTTGACCACTAAAAAACTATTATTTTTATAGATTTTGTCATTCCACACAAACATAAATGACATACGACATCACCCTATCAATTGCCTTTAAACATGTTTCTCACCCCTGGAAGAGGAAGAGGTTGGCGTAGTTGTAGCTCTTGGTGAGGAAGTTTCCCAGGATGCGAGTCGGATATCCACATCGGATCTGATACGCTGACAGGCCAAAGTAAATGCATTTCACAAAGTACCACAACTGAGCGATCTTGTTCTGGCTGAAGCGCCTGCACAGAAGAGAGGAAACACATTCTTGCAGAACTGGATGGACAGGATAGATGGATGGATGTCTATCCATTTTGAAACTGTCAGTTTTACTCATTTATTTAATATTCATTCAAATTACAATTGAATTCCTAGCATTCCTTTACCTCTCTGTGATTCCTGGTAGAATAAAAAACATCCAGAAATGGATGCCGAACACCAGGATGACCTGGAAAATCACTTTTCCCATCACCGTCTTGCGGAGGTACAGAGCGCGATCCACCACCATCGTGCCGAACTGGATGAGAACCATGACGAGGAACGGCCCGGGAACCTGGTCTTCTGAGAGCGAGGACGTGATATCAGCACCGTCGCCCTGATTTTTCTGTGAGCCAGAGAAAACAACATCAACACAGAGCCACACAACAGCGTCAAGGAGAAGAACCAAGGCTTGTTTATTTTAAGAATGAATGTGATCTGAAACCTTTGTCTAATTACTGCATATGCAAACTGCATGCATAATTACTTTTTATTCAAATGATTTACTCTTTTTAAAATTTCTATTTAATAACAAAATGTCAAATTTACCCCAAATGCCCAGAAGCCAAAGACAATAATTATAAAATCAACGGTGTCTGCTAGAAACATGAAGACGTAAACATCCGTCACGGCGTTGTACTCGGGATGGATCAGGTTATAGAAGAACTGACGGATGGGCTGATAGATCGCAACCAATCTGAAGAGAGAAGAGAAACAGACACTGAAGAGATGGACTAATAAAATATATTCAAAATATTAGAATGAAAGATAATAAAATATATTAAAAAATATTAGGATGTAAGAGTACACATCAATCAGTCAGCATGAAATGGCATTCATAACCATAACTATTTCATAACCATAACCTATTTTACGTCCATAATCTGAAAAATGTAGAGAGGCAATTCATTTTCATCCTTTGGGAATTGATTGGATTGTTTAAAGTGTAGGGCCATATGAAATCCATTTTAGTGTTCCCTAAATTTTAGTTCGTTTTTCCCCCAAATTCCATGTTTTCCATTTTTCGATTTAGATTCAATTTAGATAACCAAAAAGTATGTCTAATCAAAATAATTAATAAAACATTTTTTTATTAGATTAAATAAGTTTAACCACAATAGTGTGTTTTATATATATATTTTTTAAATTCTGTGTCCTTGTTTTGGCAAACAAATGAACGCATAAAACTTTAACAATTTAATATTTTAAAATGCAAAACAAATTAAATTTGATCAATAGGAAGAAAGGAACAGTTGCTTCAGAGGTGGAAAACCCCATGCCCCCCCAACACACACACACACACACACACTCACTTTTTGAGCAGGTAAACCTTTGCTTTGATGAGCTGCTCTCGGATCTTCTCCATAATAATTTCTTTCCGGCTCTTCTGCGGTACTTCTGGCTCACTGTTTTCTCTACGAAAGCTGTTCCGTGTGCTTGTGCTGCCTGTGAACCAAACCAGCAACCAAACCTCACCACAATTAAACCCACAGCAATGCGCAACCCCAGAATAACCAGAAAGATCAGCCAAGAAAGTTACTTTCACTGGTCTGTCCAAAAAGATCACCGTGACAATCAGATTCAAGATGTGTCACCCAGCAGTGGGTAGATTACTTACAAATTGTAGTCAGTTACAGATTACATAGTACTTGACAAACAATCTATTAGATTATGCATTTTAGGTAAACTAATGACTACTTTTTGATTACTTTTGACCTAACATACCCATCACAAAGTAGTGTTGTAGTACTCGAGACCGGTCTTAAAGGGATAGTTTACCCTAAAATGAAAATTACACCATGATTTACTGAAGCGAACCGATGCGTTTGTGTGAGAAAAATGTCCATATTTAACATGTTATAGCTTCCGGCGGACCGCGTAAGCATTTTGAACTGCGAGAGGCGTTACACTTTCTGTGTAAGTTGAATACGGAAGGAATGTTAAATATGGATATTTTTCTTACACAAACGCATTGATTCGCTTCAGAAGGGCTTTATTAACCCCCGGAGCCGTGTGGAGTACTTTTATAATGGATGGATGCACTTTATCCAGCTGTTTAGCTGAAATTAAAGATTGGCTAAACTCATTTTCTAAAACTTAATAGCGGTACAACTGAAGTCCTCCTAGTATGGAGGACCAAATTACTCAAAATGAAATGAATAAATAAATAAATAATGAATTAAATAAATCAACAATTAAATGTACCAGTTTATTCTAAAATAATTAAATAATTATTAAATATATATTTTTCTATGAAAACACAACATTTATTGTTTAATATATTTCATAATATCCTCTTTCACAGACTATTACAGTTTAAATATCAAATATATATTTTTTCATAATAAAATGTGCTTTTACAAAAAGCTAAATTTACGAATGACACCTATTTGACAAACCATGTATTTCCAAAAGCACGATTTTCCCCCAAAATATTTTTCATAATAATAGAGGACATTTCACAAATGCCAATTAACAGGCAGTGAGCGCTGCTTAATAGTAGCAATAGTCCTCTATTATGATGAAAAAAAATGGTTGGGAAAATAGTGCTTTGGTAATACATGATTCATTCGTAAATTCAGCATTAAATTATGAAAAACAGCATATTTTATTATTAAAAATGGATATTTAAACAGTAACTATTGTGTGTGAAAGAGGATATTGTGAAATATATAAAAATAAATGTTGTATTTTCATAGAATTTTACAAAATAGATATATTTATTTAATTAATTAAATTATATATTTAATAATTATTTAATTATTTCAAAATAAACTGTTACATTTAATTGTTGTTTTATTCAATTCATTATTTATTTAATTATTTCATATTGAGTAATTTGGTAATCCTTTGGTAATCCTTGTAGGTACATTCTGACAAAATCTGATTTCTTTTGAAAACTGAACAATTTTTCCTTCCCCACAGGTTAAGAATCTGGGTGTCATCCTCGATAGCACTCTATCCTTCGACGCTCATGTTAATAACATCACGCGTACTGCATACTTTCATCTCTGTAATATTAATCACCCTAGTCTGTCTCTCTCACACAATGAATAGCACTGCGATCCGTATTCAAGCACTGGTTACGGTCTCCTCTATAAACTTAAGGTGGTTCAGAACTATGAAATCTTTTTGACATAAGTCTCCCTAAAAGTGACATGATTTCTGTAAATCTCACCGCGTTTGGAGCGTGCAGAGGAGAGTCGGGAAAGGTGGGATCCGCCGCTGGTGCTCTGCCGCCGCAGATAAGGCCGATGCTCAGGATAACGCATATGCACGTGCACCTGGGACGAGTCCACGGACATGCCGAAGTTCACGGACTTCAGTGAGTATGCTGGAGAACTCATCTTCTCTTCCTCAGCTGGAATGACGACCGCCATCTTCCCCTCATCCACAGACTCGTCCTGATGAAGACTTGAATCTTTTCGGGACATTTTAGGGTCGTCTTCATCCCAGAGACCATGACACTGAGCCAAAGAGAGAGAGTAAATGAGATTAACTGGACAAACTGAAGCCATTGTGATGGTCTTTGGTTAGGAAAACAAACTGGAAATGGAAAATAGTGCTTCATCCGAGACCCATTTATTGTTCAAAGTTGTAAAGTAAATAAAAGGCACTTTCCACAAATGGGATAAATATTCATGTACCAATTCTTTAAGCAATACATCCCACATTTTACATCTAAAATCCCATCTAGGTTTGTTAGATAAAACTACTAGTCGAAAGTCTGGGCATACTTGAATAAATTTGTGTTTCTCATGATCTTAACCTTTTTGAACCGTCGTCTTAAATGCTTTAAAATCAAGGCTGGATTCTACAGGGCTGCAAAAATAATTGCAAACCTCATATAAAACACATCTGAAATGCTGATAACGTTTAGTTTGAAACTTCCCCTGGTTTCAGACTGGTTTTGATTTTGAAGTATTTTTTACAGGCAGTTTTTTATGATATTAGTTTACCCTGGTGAAAAGTGCAATGTCATGCTGAAGCTTTGATTTTATGTAATAATCTGAAACCTGGAGAGGAGAGGAACCTCAAACATTAAGAATTGATTTTAAAATCCATTTTATGGTTCAAAGCTCTCAACAGTCTAGTGGCTTCGCTTAGATCTCATAATGTCTGGTGAATTATGTTTCCAGCCGTACCTTGGCATCCTCGAAGCTGCTAAATATCTCAAAGCTAAAGCAGAAAACAGGCGAAGCAAGCGTTATTTATTCCAAACAAGACCTTGGACTTTGGAAATCAATCAGTGTGCAGATCTTAAAGATCAAATAAATATGCAAACTTATACCATGGTCTGTCTGAATACTCGATTCTGATTAGCTGAAAGGTGTGCATTAAAACCGTTTAATGCACAGGTAGTTCCAGTCAGTTTAATCACCGTTCTATATTAATGCGATGCTTTCATTGAAGCACACACAGAAGCATTCCAGAGCATGGGAACTTGTTATATGGCTTTATTGATAAATCAGCTTCACTACTGAATAGCTACATTATATTTCTCAGTGAGTGGGTTACATCCCTGTTTTTGAAACTCGCTGCTTCATTGTTAATGTAGAGAGACGCAGGTGATTCACACATGCATCTCTCTCTCTGTCTCTGTATCGCTCTCCAATAATAATAAATTCTATAATTCATTCATTCAAATGTAATCGTACGCACTACTTTATCTCTGTGTATGAATTTAAAGCAGGCAAAATGCTGGATCTAACGAGCCGTAACTGACAAAAATAACCGTCATTTTTACCCTTCCGCTAATATATTGCGCTGCAAACATACCAGCTTTAACTTATCAATGCTGTCATATGACCAATAAGCAGGATAATTAAATGATTTGAATGCTCCACTTCGCGTCAGGTGGTTCTTTGACTTCACGTCATGCATTAAAAGCATTTATACTACGGGCTGTTGAATGCTTGAATCTGATTGGTTGACGAATGTTGTAAGATGTGCAATTTTCAGGGAAACGCACAGGCTAAAGTAGTTCCAGCAGTTCTTGACCGCATCACAGTTCCATATCACTCCGCCAAACTGTTTTAGTTATTTCAAAGGTTCTTGCAGCCGACAACAGCAAAAGAACCAAAACACACAGCGACACTGACAGAGCAAATAAATATAGTAAACAAAAGGTTAAAACCGCCAAATTATTTCCATGTTTTTTGCCACAACATGACATTTTATTATGTACGGAAAGCACATACTCTCTTTCTCCTGCTCACACACACACACACACACAGTACAGACACACACTTGCACAGAAACGTGTCATCAGCGCTGCTTTGATGAGTTTATCAGTAAAATAGTTTAATAGCAACTTAAAAGCTACATGACATTTCTCACTAGCGAGGTAATAACGGCGCTGTTCTTGAAGCAGGTAAACTTACAGTTTCACTATTAGTAGAGACGCTGCTGCAGAACACTGAGAGACACACAGACTCATTCACACACACTTAATCTCTCTCTCTCTCTGCTATCAGTGGCTTAAGCCTCCGTTACGAGCTCTAAAATTATGTTTTTTGAATTAGCAACGGAGGCTTGGGATGAGATGCGTAAGAAATTAGTCCTACACACTAGAGTAAATGACAGGTAAAAAACCTGATAAATGTCTTGAAATACAACATCTGGACAATGTTTTGAGGTGTGGTAACCCTAGTATAAGCGGAATAATTGACTCTGGGTCATTGAATTATTGAAAATTGTCAATTGAAAATTGAAAGTATTCCTTACTTAATTCACAGCTATCCATGAATTATCTCTTACATATACTATATAAATATACAGTACTAATAAAATATATGTATTTAGTTTTTTATATTTGCATGCATTCTGCATTTTATATTTGCATATGTTAACCAGAACAATTCCGCCCAGTAAACAAGTTTTTTTTAATAAAGCATGATAATGCATGAAAGGTGCTTTATTGACAAGGTTTATTAGTTCTACTGCCTTTATTAAGTCAAGCATCACTACTATTAGATGGGAATTATGAGGCAAATAAGAGTAAGAACCTTTAGTATGGATCTGTGGAAAAACAGCATCAGCAGCTGCACCAGGTCAAAGTGCACGTATCCGTCTTTCTTCTCTATACCGAGGATGTTGGGCGGATGGTACGGCTTCGACTTGCTGACGTCCAAGTGTTGGTTGAATGGGAAAAAGCTGAACTGGAAGAAGTACTTGATGACGATGGTGACCTGGAGGAAATAAAAACACATTTACAAATGATTTAAAATGAATTCATATTTATAGCGTAACTGGGCCTGCACAGAATCTGTGCCCACAAAAGTCAATACACAAGCCATTTCTACAGCATTTAGCCAAAACAAACCCTGACCTCGGTGTACACGATGGCCGTCATCCAGAAACGCTTGCTGGGCCGAGGAACAGAGAGCATCGCCCACAGGAAGATGAGGATGGGCAGCACCAGTGTCGCCATGGAAGCCGAGATCATGTGGTTGAGGATGATGACCAGGTAACAGACCATCTCAGAGTGCGCCACCAGCAGGTTATAGAGAGCGTAACACAGCTGCAGACCCAGCGGCTGGGATTTATAGAAACGCTCAGAGTTCTCCAGCTCCTCATCGTAGAACATTCTGGATAACAGCAGGAAAACAGATCACATTAAATGACCGCATGTAGCCAGACACACACCTAAGATTATACCTACAATACCTATTGTGTACTAGTTTTACTGGTCAGGGGAAAGTGAGTATGTACTTGAGTACGCACTGTAGCAGTGTTACATAAACTGAAACTAAAACTATTAAAAAACAATGTGTTCATTGAAATAAAGCTAATAATAGAATATAAATATTAAAATAACATTTTAAATAACATTAAATATTATAATACATTTTAAGGATATAAAGATATAAATAGTAGATTAATAAATATTAATACATAAAAAAATTTAGTTTAAGTTCTAAACAATAATAAACTTAAATAAAAAATGTAAAACTATTTAACTAATTAATAAACTAATTAAACATTTTATTTTTTAAAACAAAATTTAAACTGGCTAAAAAAATGTTAATTGAAATAAAGCCAATAATAAAATACAAATATTATAGTTATAAAATATTATAGTTATATCTAATATATATATATATATATATATATAGTATAAAAATGTATACTTAGTTGCAACATTTAAATTTTTTTATTTAATAAAACAAAAATAATACAAAATGACAAAAGCACATAGCAAAATTACTACAAATTAAAATGAAAACTGAAAATATAAAAACAAAAAAGATAATTCAAAATAAAACTATAATAGTGTTACAATTCCTGTCTTTTGGAATCTTATTGTGGAAGTGTATTTTTGTTCCTTTTGTTCCTACTGTTTGACTTCTTTGTTACCCTTATTTGTTACCCTTGTTAGTCTCTATATTAGCACTTATTATAATATATTATTTATATTATCATTAGCCACACCTGTTCCTTGTTCCAGCCCTTGTTATCTTGTGTGTTTAAGCCCCAGTGTTTCCTATGCTCTTGGTCTGGTGCTGTCCTTTATGGCTGTTCTGTTCAGTTTTGCCTGCCTAGCCCCTTGTCTGGATTTACTCTCCTTTTCCTTCATAACATTTGCCTGGATTTACTTGTTAAGTTTTGTTAATAAATGTCTTTTAACTGCATTTGGATTCTACTCTCCCTTGTTTCTGAAACAGCCCACTTTACAAATAGTATATGTAGTGAGATATTATGTCAGTATTGGGATTTTCTTTTATGCCACTTCTTGATACAACAGGCCCCTGATCCGAGACTTATGCAAAATGACTTACTTGTTGAGCAGCAGTTCGCTGGCGGTCAGATCGGTGGTGGTGGAGGGTAGCAGAGGGTCGTCCAGATCAGATCTGCTGTCGGGTGTCATCACCATCATCCGTTTATCACTGTCGCTGTCGTCGCTCACAGAGAGACGGTCGAAGCTCACGGCTTTGCTGTAGCTGGGCGGCACGTCAGCGTCGGAGGTGTTGGGCGCGTCTGTGTCTGGAGTAAAGAGCTGCCCGCTGACCACATCTGTTTGCACGTTCTCCGCTCCTGATGATTCACCTTCGTCCTGGTGGATAGACCGTTCACCCTCCTCATCTTCAGTAACACACTGCTCTTCCTCTCGGTGCTCCTCACTCTCCAGCTGAAGAACCAGAACATCTTCGACTTCTTCCTCTGGCTCTACCAAATCCCACTGGACTTCCTCTTCCACTTCTTCCTGCATCACTTCCTCATGATCATCTCCCTCAGGTTGGTCCTCACTGGCTCGGGGATCCGGCTCTGCTGTTTCCTTCTTGTCCTCCACCCGGTCTGGGTTATCCTCAACCTCGTCTATCGTGTCGTTGGTGCCTTGCCGGGAGAACAGTGTTACGCATTGAGTGGCTTCACTGGAAAAACACAACACAAACAGGAAACAGTTGAATTGGAAACAGCATCATATAAACATATCAATGTATGAATTGTGGAACATTTTCAGAAGACGTTTTGATGTATTGGCTTTGAATAACAAAATAGATAAACTTAAATATTTACTTTGTCTTCCCAAAATCTAAATTTACCACTGAAATGTCCTTGCTTTTTTAGGATTTCATTTATTTTTAAAAGTTAATTAATGTGCGATTCGTCCAAAAATGTCCAATAACTGATATGTAGAACTAACTACTTTACTGTATTTTTTCTGCTTACTGACACAATAATACCTAAATAATATTATACTACAATAATACATTTTTAATGTACATTTTATATGTATTATGTACATATATTTATTATTTTATAATATTATTAATTATGATATAATATTAATATTTTAATAATATAATTATTATTATATATAATACTATTATTATTATTATTATATATTATATTATAATAATTAGTTTTTATTATTACATTATTAGTAGTATAAAATAAAAAAATGTATTATTAAAATTAATAAAAATGTAATAAATGTTATATTATTAATATGGACAGATGTAAAAAAAAAAAAAATAATAATAATACTATACGAATTAACATACACATATATATATATATATATATATAAACAATTTAATTAGAATAATAATTTAACTATTACTAATATTATAATTAAAAATAAATAATTCTATTCATATTATTCATAATGTAACGTAAAAAAAACAATGTTCCACAAGATGATATTTATCAGTAGTAGTCGGCCAGATAAAACAGAAATGTGTAAATATTTTAATTTATTTTTCAGGTTGTCCATTAGCATGGCAGATGACACCTGAGGTCAAAATAAATCAAATCTAAAAAAAATTAAATAAAAATGGGAGTTTGGAGGGTGAGGATGAATGTGATGAGGCGGATTATGAGCTCAGCACCTGGACATGACGCTGCTTCCGCTGTCCGCAGAGGAGTTGGACATGTCCAAGCCATACATTTTGCGCAGTTTGGGACGAGCGCGTTCGCTGGTTTTGGGAATATTAGGAGGCATGTCGTCCAAGTCGTCCAAGGTCGACTGGCGGGAAAACAGCATGGTGGCGTCGGTGAGTGCGCTGATGGATGGACAGATGGACAGATGAGAGGAAATATAATGCAATGAAAAAGATGACAAGAAATCATGAGGGAAACTGTCTCTTGGTTCTCAGATGTTGCTCCTGAGGAAAAAAAATCTTTAATTGTGTTTGTCATGAAAATGTCACAATGCAAAAAATAAATAAATTATTTTGAATCTAGGGTGAAATAAAACATATATATTTGTTAAGTTATGTGATTCAACCTAAAAATAATATTAGTCAAGGATGAGCACCTGGAGATGCTGTCTCTGGAGGCGAATCCAGACTGGAGGGAATCCAGACTGTGTCCTTCCCGTCTGCGGCGGTCTCTGTTTGAGCCCGAATCCTCCTCACTGATCCGGTCCAGTCCAGATTCACAAGATCCGTTCAGTTTCATCTGCTTCTGGTAGTACACATGGATGCTCTCACGGGACGGCACGTTTCCCTGCGGGACGAAGAATACAGTGGATCAGTTCTAGATCCAAACCAGCTAAGCTGATTCACTGAATTTTTGGATTATTCTCAAAAATGTGTTCCACCTTGTGCCGTTTCCAAAAGGTACCAATGCATTTGAATTACATTTAAAGTTTAAACTTTCAGTAAATTTTTGCAATCAATTTCCATCATTAAATTCTATTTTATATATATATAGAGTGACAGACTGATATATTTGGTAATTTTGAGTATTTTCTACATTTAATCACAAGGATCCACGTAAATAATGGAAAACTAGTGTATGATCCAATGATGTTTATGACGACACTGCAGATGGCAAAAATGTACATTATATCAATATTAAATTATTCACGTTTAATTCAAAGTCAGAGTAGGCCTACTTCTCATTGATTATTATAGAGTTTCCCCTTAAATGTTAATTAATGCATTAACTATCAAACATGTACTAACAAATAGTAAAGGTTGCTGTTATTCATGCATGAATCCATATGACTCCGGCTGTAGTTAGAATTAGCTCTTCATTCATTCTTCATTAGTTCATGCATTCACTAGTTCATGTTGAAGTAAGTATTAATTCAGGTATTAATACACGATTATTAATCATTCTTATAAATTATGAAATATTGTAAATAAGTGTATTTGATATTTGCTATAAGTAAATTCCAAACATCGGCCACACTCGAACACTCACAAACATACACTCAAACACACTCACTCACACATACACACACACACACTCACTCCCACACATACACACACACCCACACACATACACACACACACTCTCAACACACACAAAAACAACACAAACATGCCGTAACTGACTAAAATAACTGTCATTTGAACCCTTCCGCTGAAATATTGCACTGCAAACATCAATAACAGCTTTAACTTATCAATGCTGTCAAATAACCATGGTATAAGTGGGATAATCCACGGTTAGCTGTGCATGAACAATTTAAATGCTCCACTTTGCATCAGGTGGTTCTTTGCCTCGACGTCATGCATTAAAATCATTTATTGCACAGCTAACTGTATGTACTGTATATATACTGTAGGTAGAACCATTTGCAGAGAACCTTTTTGACTTCTCTGGTCAGCATGCAGCGCTCAATGCGCAGAACGGTGGAGATGTCGATGTATTCTCTGCAGACGGAGTTCAGCCAATTGGTGATGCTCTCGACGGTGGTCAGAAACAGCACCCAGGTGAACTTGATGATGTTGAAGACCCTCTTGATGATGTTGTCTACAGGAAGTGGAAAGTAATGAGGTTTTTCTATGTTTATATGAACTGGTAAAGCGAACATGTGCCATGATGAACACACCTGGTCCGTCCGTTTTCTCTTCCTCTGAACTCTGACGATCTTCTTCACCTACCTCTATCGCCACATGACCTACACACAGGAAGTTTGCTTGTCCATTGAGACCAACTTTATAATTACGGCCACAATTTTTACAGATTTGAAAGAGCGCTGTACCTTCTTTCTTGTCTTTTCTGTGTCTGCGCTTCCAGAAATAACGCCTCCCTTTGCCTCTTTCCTTCAGGGCGGCTTTAGAGTCAGTGATCCAGGTATGATACACAAACTACAGAGCAACAGCAATACAAATTCATCCATTAATGAAGCGTATAGTGTTGCACGAGGACATAAACACACAAACATGTTCAGCCATTTCAGGAAACCAGTTGAAATTTAACCCATGATTCAATGCATTTTTAATTTCGATCATGAATTTGTATTTTATCCCCTGAAAAGGCTGAATTTGGATAAACAAGCACATCCACACACTGCATACAAACAACTGTTTTCCATCTGAATTTTCCAAAACTTATGAAAAGCCATTTTACATTGTTGAATCGCATATACATGGCTATTGATGAGTATTTATTTAATTATCAGATTAAATAGAGTTGTTTAAATGCAGGTTACACAAGAAAATGGAAAATTCAAAGACAGAAACTGTTGTTTACTGTTTTGGAGCAAATCACATCATTTACTAGCAACAAAATTACAACAACATTTTACAATAAGGTTCCACTTGTTAACTTTAGTTAAATTAACAATGAAACATTTATTAATTTTAGGTAATGTTAATTTAAGCATTTACTAATACATTATTAAAATCAAAGTTGTATCTGTTCATATTATTTAATGGACCTTAACTAACAATGAACAGTTGTATTTTTACTAATATTAACAAAGATACTGTACCAAATGCACTGCTCATTAACTAATGTTAACTAATGGGACCTCATTGTAAAGTGTTACCAAATAAATTATTAAAAATAAACATAAAAAGTGCCTTCCCAAAAACCACCACATTAAACAAAGACACAACATTCACCTCTAAATCATTTCCATCCCATGCATCCTTGAAGGAGTATTACACCATTTCATATTATTTATAATCTCATTATATATCGTAACTGGAACAACATGGAATGGAAATCTTACAAAAAAACACCATCAACAAACACAGATGAGACACAGAGGACCCGTTCCCTGCGGTGGTACCTTGGCCGCCCTGATTAAATACTGCAGAACAGTTTTGGGCAGTTTAATGACTGATCTGGGTAAAGCCACGAGGGCCGAAGCAAACTTTCTGATCGCTCGCTGAGAGGAGAAAGAACCAGGAGAAAGTCACAGCATCAGTATCTTGAAGCCTTTCAAACAGTTACAACACTAAAACAACAGATGAACAATCAATACATAGGTTTGTAACTAAAAACATGGATGAACTGCAACAGATGCTGTGGGGATTTTAATGCTGGAATTATCTCGAGAGGAGAAGATGCACAGATGATGGATGTTGGGCTATTTGATTGGGGATTGAAAGAAAAACCACAGAGATCTCATTAAAATTGCAATTTAATTTAGATTAAATGGAGATCTACTGGAGACTATGAAGTCTCCTGCTTCTCCGATGTTTCTCTTGAGAAAAAGACCCCAGTTATCTCACACCCATCTCCTCTAGAGTTTCAGAAGAGATCTCAACAATGTCTCAAACTGCTCAGATTTGTGTAACGATACCAACGCCTGCAATCAAAAGTCAGACAGCTCAATATGAACTCGAACAGGTTTCATCAAAATGATTTGAACTCATTCATTTTATAGCTCTATACTCTTACTGGACAACTATTGACTCTATGAGCCCTATTTTAACGATCTGATGGTCTGAAGCTCACGGTGCAGGTGCACTTAGGGCATGTCCGAATCAACTTTTGCTGGTTTAACGACGGGTAAAATGGTCAGCGCGCCAGGCGCATGGTCAAAAAAGGGTTACCCCTAGTCTCCCAATGAGTCATGGGTGTGTTTTGGGCGTAACGTGCAATAAACCAATCAGAGTCTCATCTCCCATTCCCTTTAAAAGCCAGCTGCACTCGTACCATGGCGGATTCGCTATTTACATGAAGGACTATACACTCACCTAAAGGATTATTAGGAACACCATACTAATACTGTGTTTGACCCCCTTTCGCCTTCAGAACTGCCTTAATTCTACGTGGCATTGATTCAACAAGGTGCTGAAAGCATTCTTTAGAAATGTTGGCCCATATTGATAGGATAGCATCTTGCAGTTTTTGCAGATTTGTGGGATGCACATCCAGGGCACGAAGCTCCCGTTCCACCACATCCCAAAGATGCTCTATTGGGTTGAGATCTGGTGACTGTGGGGGCCATTTTAGTACAGTGAACTCATTGTCATGTTCAAGAAACCAATTTGAAATGATTCGAGCTTTGTGACATGGTGCATTATCCTGCTGGAAGTAGCCATCAGAGGATGGGTACATGGTGGTCATAAAGGGATGGACATGGTCAGAAACAATGCTCAGGTAGGCCGTGGCATTTAAACGATGCCCAATTGGCACTAAGGGGCCTAAAGTGTGCCAAGAAAACATCCCCCACACCATTACACCACCACCACCAGCCTGCACAGTGGTAACAAGGCATGATGGATCCATGTTCTCATTCTGTTTACGCCAAATTCTGACTCTACCATCTGAATGTCTCAACAGAAATCGAGACTCATCAGACCAGGCAACATTTTTCCAGTCTTCAACTGTCCAATTTTGGTGAGCTCGTGCAAATTGTAGCCTCTTTTTCCTATTTGTAGTGGAGATGAGTGGTACCCGGTGGGGTCTTCTGCTGTTGTAGCCCATCCGCCTCAAGGTTGTGCGTGTTGTGGCTTCACAAATGCTTTGCTGCATACCTCGGTTGTAACGAGTGGTTATTTCAGTCAAAGTTGCTCTTCTATCAGCTTGAATCAGTCGGCCCATTCTCCTCTGACCTCTAGCATCAACAAGGCATTTTCTCCCACAGGACTGCCGCATACTGGATGTTTTTCCCTTTTCACACCATTCTTTGTAAACTCTAGAAATGGTTGTGCGTGAAAACCCCAGTAACTGAGCAGATTGTGAAATACTCAGACCGGCCCGTCTGGCACCAACAACCATGCCACGCTCCAAATTGCTTAAATCACCTTTCTTTCCCATTCTGACATTCAGTATGGAGTTCAGGAGATTGTCTTGACCAGGACCATACCCCTAAATGCATTGAAGCAACTGCCATGTGATTGGTTGATTAGATAATTGTATTAATGAGAAATTGAACAGGTGTTCCTAATAATCCTTTAGGTGAGTGTAGACCCTCAACCTGAGTAGTCAGTTTAAATACATGTGTGTATAGCCACGATTGGTTAAATAAGTAGCCAATTTTATTCATCATTACTGCAAATAGGTAATTCTGATACATGCAATGACCATCCATTATGACATGTAGGCATTTTTATCTTTATGTACACAATAATAATCTTTTACATTGTAATCCTTTTATTTTTAATATTTGGCATGTTTGTGTGTGTAGTAAGCAGAGTGTACGCGCGTTGTGCACCCTCATATAGCCGCACATTACTAACGCGCCCTTTAAATAACAGATAAGAAATACTGCGCTATTGACTTTAGAGCAGGTTTTTGTTGGTCAATGGCGCAGTCGTTTTCAGTTCCTCAAAATAGCAATGCGCCAACAATGCTCCTGAACACACCTGGTTTTCAGACCAGCAGCCCATGGGCGAACAGATGGCGCGAGTGCATTTGCTGGACGTGAAAATGAAAACTGTCGGGCTGAAACAAGCAAAAAACACTTGGCCGCATTGCGAACGGTGTATGATAGGGCCCTATTTGTGATTATTTTTATTTCTAAGATGGAATTTTAGGCAAAACATCTGCGACTGCCTACTTTTAATCCAGAACTGTCCTACAGTTTTTCTCACTGAATATCCTTTTAAACTGTTTAATATTGACTACGTCTCAAGCTTACTGTATCATATGAGATTTCTAAGGCCTCTAAATGATCAAAATGATTGAAAAGTTGCTGAAAAACCTGTTGCACTCAATCTCCTACATGCCTTTGGTCGTCTGATTGATAGTTTATACTTTTATAGCAAGTAAAAGATCTTTTAGTATAATTATAAAAACGTCCACCTTCAGCTCATGCTTCACGTGTCTTTCAAATATCAAATATGATCCTCAGGCTTTTGAGGAAGGTTTGTTCATCTCTCAATCATCATTGTACTGCATTGCATTATGTTTTAAAATACAGAGCTTTGATCATAAACTAAGCATTTAAATATTAGCTTAATAATACATATTATTGGCAGATATAGAGTGACGACTGATATTTACATGCATTTTATGCAAGTAGTCCGATATACTGATATAAAGATCTCATTGATTTGCATTAGCAGCGATCAGAATTTCATCTCACTTTTTGTTCATATAAATATCAGCATCTGCATCTCAGCCATTAAAGCCTGATGCATCAAATATGATACTCAGAAAGCACATATGATATTCTGTCCAAGGGTTCAAGAAACTGTTGCAACAAAAATATATATTTCTGACTATTACTTCAAATGTCAGGCTTTACCAGGTTAAAATGGGTTCAAGTTTCTTCATTTACACAAAAAATTCACTCACCTGAAAGGCTGATCTTTTAGGTGGTTCTTCATCTTTTTTCT
This sequence comes from Rhinogobio ventralis, assembly GCA_039654625.1. Taxonomy (NCBI): domain Eukaryota; kingdom Metazoa; phylum Chordata; class Actinopteri; order Cypriniformes; family Gobionidae; genus Rhinogobio; species Rhinogobio ventralis. The sequence continues at coordinate 3,405,899 of CM077200.1, read as the reverse complement.
CGTCATCTTCCTCCTCCTCTTCACTGTCAGTTTCAAACAGGTAATAATCACCACTTCTAACCACTGAGAGAGGAACGGAGGAGAGCGTTTAGTGAAAACAATCATATAAAATCCACGAACAGTAGAATAACACACACACACACACACACACATATATATATATATATATATTAGGGCTATCAAGCGATTCAAATGTTTAATGTAATTAATTTCAGGATGTGGAGATTAATAAATCTAATTGCACATCAAATTTGCTAAAAGAAATGACCCCCTAAAGATCATTTAAAGTCATTATTGTGTTAAATGAGAAAAGCTTGAGAAAAGCAAAACATAGCTTGATTTGATTTATCATTTAATTTATTACACAAACTTTAGGCTTCAATGGCCATGAGGGTGAGAAAATGATGACAGAATTAAAATTTTTGGGTGAACTATACCTTTGATGGGTTTTTTTATTAATATGGAAAAGTAAAATAATTTTTTTCTTTAATAAAATGAGTAAGTCATTGTAGGAGTAAAAGTAAGGCTTTATAAGTAATATTTTCATTGGCAAAATTGTATAAAATCAATATTACATTTGCACTCATGCTATTCAGAACAAAAACAGCCCTCGTGTGATACTGATAACTTAGTGATAACTATATCGTGATATAGACAATATATGATAAAACTCATACAGGGCATTTTTTCCCTGATATCTTAAATGTTTGTGTCATTATAACTGCATTCTATAGGCTCTATCACGCAGTGAGTTGTTTCCCTGCTTCATCTTTACCACCAATCAAATTAATGAAATGTAAGATGACATATAGAGGTCTCGGGGCACTAATAATTATAACGCGTTATTTTTTTCCAAAAACTAATTCATGAAATGAATGCATTAAATCGACAGCTCTAATATATAAACATATATATATAATATACACAATTTTGCACATCAGAGCACCTGAGAAAATACCATTAAATCTCTTGATCAAACTTACCTGAATCTCTAAATCTGAAAACCGTACAATCAAACTTAGTTTATCAGGCATTGCAGAACATTTGTAAAGCAGTATCAAAACAAAAACAATAAAACTGTAGAAGATCTTGCATATCCCATTTTAATAAAACAGCAATTACCAATAAAATCAAATAAATCCACAGAATGTAAAAAAAAAACTACAGTTATATCTCTAGTTGGGTTAGTCAGTCATCTAACACCTCGGAAACACCGCTGTGTCTGCAGTTTCACAGTTGCATAGAAAAACAGTAATTGGAATAAGGAAACTGCCTTGTGTCCTTGAACAGAAGAGCCACAATGGAGAGGGAGGGCAGGGGAGGATGCTGGGAAAACATTTCAACACTTTATTTAAGTGACAAAACCAAATACGGGCCCTTTAAAGCTCTAAAAAAATATATTTTCTATAGTGATTAGAGGGTCTCTCATTAATCAACATGGTAAACAGTAATACCGTGGCTTTTTGGACAGCATCATGATAGTAATACTATGGTAGTGTTGGCAGTACATTGGAGTGCATGTAAATACCATAGTATGTGAATATAGCAACCATATTCAATCATGTACCATGGTATTACCGTCTGATACCATGACTGTACCACCAGGCAGGTTTTACTTAATAACAATCAGCATTCTAATCACTATATAAAACAAATATTAACATTAATAAAGTTGTGGCAGGTTTACAGTGCTTCAGTATCACGCTGATAACTGAGATCAGCACATCAACAAAGACAAAGTAAATACCATCTCACCCATATCACTCACTGTAGAGCACCAACACTATGAGTTTGAAGGTATTTCATTCGCTTTTTGATGGTTTTCTGTTCAGCACTTTCTTTGTTGAAGAGGATATAAAGAGAGGGACCATAAACCTTTGGTTTAAAAAGTTAGTTCACCCAAAAATGGAAATGTACTAACCCTTCTGACACTCAAAAGCTCACTAGTTTTTTTTTCTCAGTGGAAATCGAAAGGAGATGTAGGCTCTTTTACATACAATGAAAGATGATTTGCCAAAGTTTTCAAGCTGACTAAATTAGTTTTGAAGTAAAGTAATCAAGATATCACGAACATAACTACATTTAGCTTGGTTTTCTGCTCTGTATATTCTGCCAAGTTTGGGGTTGGTATGAGATGTTTTTGTTTTAACGAATAAGACTCTTCTGCTCACCAAGGCTGAATTATTTGATCAAAAATACAGTAAAAAAAACATTAATATTGTGAAATATTATTAGAATTTAAAATAACTGTTTTCTATTTGAGTGTATTTCAATTGTAATTTATTCCTGTATTTTCAGCATCATTACTCCAGTCTTCAGTGTCAATTGATCCATCAGAAATCTAATTCTAATTCTAATATGCTGATTTGCTGCTCAAGAAAAAATTGTTATAGACAGTTGTGCTGCTTAATATTTTGATGGAAACCTGTCAATGAGTTGGTTTTGCTCTGTTTTCTGCTTCCTTGTTCCCGCTCTTGATTTGTCTCCTTGGTAACTGATTGATTAGCTTACACCTGATGTTCATTTCTTTGATTAGTTTGGTCTGTTTAAACCCTGTATTTTGTTCAGTTTTTGTCCATTCTCGTCATTACTTTGTTGGTTATTCTGTTCATCTTTGGAGAAAGTTATCCTAGAGTGTTTTGATAATAATAAGACTGCTGCGCCTAAATCTGGTTTGTTTATTGTTACATCCTGCTGCAACCACTCGTGACAGAAAAACGGACCAATTATGGATTCAGCTGTTTGAGGGGATGTCATGGTGCCTCAATCCCTCATCCGTGGCTGGTGAATTACTGATTGACTTTGAAAGTGAGTGCACCTTACTGTTCCCTGCATCAAGCCTGTGTTCCCACCTCGCCTCCCTATCCAACCTCCTCCGGTTTCATGTCTGCCTGTTTAGTGTTGGTCCTGAATGTTTTGTTACATTCCCAGTCTGTTCACCCTCGTCTGTATTGTCCAGTCCTCCAGCCTTGCCTGCACTACCTTTGCTCTGCCCTTCGGCTCCCTCTCTGGTCATCATTGGTTCGCCTCGGTCAAAGTATTCGCCAGCTCAGCCCATGATGATCGACCCAGTAGCTCCTAGGACTGTCGAACAGTTGGCTCCACCTGGGAACGCTTCGCCGGGCTTCCTCATCCCTTCGGCTCCAACTAGGTCAGACGTCGCTCTGCCTGTGCAGTGGACTTTCAGTCCTTCACCTGCGGCTCGTCCCTCCACCCCTTTGGCTCCACTGGGCTCTGCCTTCCCTCCGGCTGCGCCTTCGCCTCAGTCCTCCGGCGCCCCAGCTCCACCTCAGACCCTCAAGATGGGGGGGATGTAGCTGGTTTTGCTCTGTTTTCTTGTTCCCAGGCTTGATTTGTCTCCTTGGTTACTGATTGATTAGCTTACACCCATGATGATAGTTAAACAAAGTTACAGGTTACAGAATTAGTTTCAATTTGACAAAACCAATCCAATCAGGCTTTGCAAGCCAAACCACTTTCATAGTGCCTAAAACCCACGGTTGACGTAATCTACACTGAAACATACCAAGCTAGCCACCTAAACCAACTTCATGGTATAGGCCCTTGATGTTCTTTGATTAGTTTGGTCTGTTTAAACCCTGTGTTTTGTAAATTCTTTGTCCATTCTCGTCATTACTTTGTTGGTTGTTCTGTTCATGTTTGGGAGAAAGAAAGAATGTTTTGTTTCTTTTGAGTTTTTGATAATAAAAGGCTGATGTGCTTAAATCTGGCTTGTTTCTTGTTGCATCCTGCTGCAACTACTCATGACAACTTTTTAAAAAAACAATTTTTTTTTTTTATTCTTTGACTAGAAAGTTCAAAAGAACAGCATTTATTTGAAATGGAATCACTGTGACATTTATAAATGTCTTTACTGTCACTTTTGATCAATTCATACATATTCTTTCATTGTACAGAAAAGAGCATTCTGCTTTATAACTCCTTAAAACAGTCCATTGAGAGGAAAAACATACGGGTGAAAAGATGACTTTTCATTTTTTAATTATTCCTATAATATCAAGACGGCACACATTGAATCATTTTTTTCTAAGTGTGAGATGAGGGAAAAATCGCTCTCTTTTCCACAACAGAGTTTCTGGTGGATTTTAACAAAGCACAGTGATTCTCTACTGTACGGCTCCGTTCACCTGCTCATACGGTCACATGACAACAAGCCACAACCATCCAGACATTCAACTTTTCCTTCAGCAGCTGCACAGATCTATTTAAGGCATCAAGCGGATGTCATTAATATATCCTTAAACCTACTAATCACTATTTTGTAAACATTTCATGAAGTAATTAAAGTGGTCATATCATACACAACATATATCATATCATTCCTTATGATATGACCGCTTTAAAGAATCTACCACTGGTGGCTGATGTGTCTGTACTAGGGATGTCACGATACCAAAATGACAGTAGTCTGTACCAATACCATAAAAATTTTACGGTTCTCTGTACCAATTTCGGTTCCACAGCAAAAGGTTTTTTTATTTAACCATTTAAAAAAATGTTTTTAATTAAAATCAATGAGTTTATTATTTAAGTAAAGTAATACATAAACATTTAAAGGCTAAATGCTGTTTAAAAGTAAACATTGTTTATAAAAAAGATCAAGTGAAAAATAAGCAACCATCTAGGCATAATTATTATTATTATTATTAGTAGTAGCATATTATTATTACATAGAGAAGTAGCTAAATCTACTGTTCAACAGTAGCCTAATATATTTCTGTCAATTTCTTCAAGTTAAACTGAACTTTTATTTTGACAGGTTGCCGTGAAGACCTTTGAGTGTCTGTGTGCATGATATGACAGTTTTCTCAAATGAAATAGTAAATTCTCATGAAGTGACGGTTTATGCATTCATGTCCTCATACAGTGACACGCAGAGGCTAAAAAGACAGTGAGTGTCACGCGTGCGTACGCGTGTGTGTGCACTCGAGCTGCAAATGAAACCGCACATCTGTGCCCGTCATTCACACAGAACATGCAGGAGTAATATTTAAATAGTATTTTGCAGTTTAATATTCACAGACAGTGTATATATTCAGCTACACTCTGGAGCCCTGCACTTAGATAAACACGGAAGCAACTGAACGCAGCTGCGGGTACCGAATATACTCAGGAGTCTGTACTAGTGGTACTACAGAAATGCTGGTATTCTCACATTTTTAAAATTTCAGTACCGACTTGGTACCGAAGTACCGGTACTTGTGACATCCCTAGTTTGTACAATCAAAAACGGCCTCAGAGCCTTAAATAGATGTCGAAAAGTCTAAGGTCTGGAGGGTGTGTTTGTTGTCTTGGAGGTCTGACAGAGCCCTAGTGCAGTATGGGAATCCTCTGACTTCTGGTCAAGGACACAAGGAGCAGTGAGATCAGAGGAAGGTATGAGAAACCTACTGGACGCATGATCAACCCAAGGCCTCCACCACTGCTTTTTTTGCACCTTGTTTTTCTTTCTCTCTGCAAATGAAATTTCAGAGCATTAATGAAAGCACGTCAGAAGTGACGGTGAAATTGGAAATAAAACCTTTTCCTTGTTGCTCTATGGACAATGTGAATAATATGCAGTTAAATACAAACACAACACTCATATAAGAATGCTCACTTGTTTTTTACCGTTTAAAGTTTCTAAGAGAGAACACTATTTTATCCCAATTACACTCTGATCATACCATCATCATCATCATCATCATCATCATCGTCTGGTGGGATGAGTTTCTGCTCGTCTCCGGACACCTGAGCCAGGCTGAGCATCTTCTCCTTCCCTCTCTTGAACTTCTGCTGCCGCGTCTTAATACGATCCATCCTAAATAAATGCATTCATAATGGCGACAATCTTACTGATATAATAATATTCAATAATAATAAAATCAAATAACACACACACATTGTTGGACTATACACTATTGTTCAAAAGTTTTGAGATTGCTAACATGAACTAGCATATTACTAGCATGTTTTAGCATATTGTTAGCTTGAATTAGCATGTTGTTAGCATTTTTAACATTGCTAACATGAATTAACATGTTTTAACACATTGCTAACCTGAATTAGCATATTGCTAACATGTTTTAACACACTGCTAACATGAATTAGCATGTTGTTAACATTAATTAGTATGTTGATAACATGTTTTAACACATTGCTAACATGAATTAAACTTTTTTTTAGCATGTTTAACACATTGTTAACATGAATAAACATGTTGCTGGTCTGTTTAGCGTTCACATTGGCATTTTAGCACCGAACCTAAAGATACCGAACCTAAAGGCACAGGGATAAGTTCACAACCTGATTTGTCGGCTTTTATGACGTATATTTCACGACTGAACTTACCGAAAATTCAAAACAATGCTGTGTGCTGGGCTAAATGCGATCGTTGTGTGTGCGTAGCTACATATGATGGTATTTTCACCAGCTGAGTACTCTTGAAGAGCTTATAAAATGTGTAAAGGAGTCAAAACAGTGGCAGGAATCCCTCCGTCACACACAAACCAAGACCAAGACACAAACCAAGACCAAGACCTGCGAGGAGACGCGGTTCTGACGCCTGTACTGAACTGTGATGGGCAACATCACGACTATGACAAGAAAAAACAAGTGTGCTTCAGGATTCTGTCCTTTTTAGGGTCTTGTGACATCCTGTCCCCTTTTTGGTTGGTTTACATGTCTTTGGTCTGTGTTGAGTTCATATTTCAGTCGAACCGCACCAAAGTTGGTTTGGAAGCGGAGCAAGACCCATCTTACCAGCGGTCTCGGTCCGCTTGTTTGGTGCGCATCAGGGTTCAGATGGCAGCGTTCACACTTATTCAAATGAGACGCACTAACAAAGCAATCACACCAGGGTTCGTTTTAATCCAACCAAACATGCCAAGTCTGAACACTAAGTCATGTGGAACACTAAACACAAAGATCATGGAACATAAATGAAAGGATGTTTCTCACTGTCTCTTAAGTTGCTCCATGGATCTCTTCTCCTCCTCCAGACGAGCTCTCACGGCCTTCACGATGCTGGCCTGGAACAACTCGGCTCCTCTGACAGATTGACAGACGACAACACTCAACTATAATGTACTTATATTTACACTTATTACATACTACATACTACAAACTGAAGATACAAAAATATAGCTGCAAGCAGCAATTACCAGGGTTCAAGCGTTTTATGGCCTTTAAGCACATGCATAAAAAGATACGTTTTATTAAGCTTTATTAAGCAGTTATAGCCCCACCTATGGACCGAGTTTTCCTTTAGGAATGATAGGCTTTTGGGTAGACTTGGCCACACCTGTTTTCTAAAGGACAACGCTATGGCTATCCAAAGGCCAAAGTTACATTTTTTGGGGGTAATTATTGACCTAGAGAGTCCAGAGAGACAGTGGTTTTGTCGAGGTTGTTCTCAAACAAAGTTGTTTTTTTAACTAATCTCCAATATTTAACGAACGATTCGATTGACAGTGCTGGTCTTAGAGGCAAAGTTGCTCAGAATGAAGAGTTATAGCATGTGGTATGAAGGTTGTGGGCATGTGCGAAAAACTGTGAGTTATACAATGCTTTACGCACGTGAAAACACAAAGGCACCCCCCGGTGGCCGATTTCTTTCGAATTTCTCACCACAGTCAAACAGTCCCAGCAAGTTTCATTCCGATCTGCCTCAGTTAACCTTGTCTTATAGCTGCTCAAATTCATTGGCCGCCGCCGGCCTCGTTTTTTGAGATACATGAATGGCCTCAAAGGCAGTCTTGGCACCTTGCACAAAGACACTGCATGCCAATTTTCAAGTTAATCAGACTTAGGGTTGTGTAGCTATAGCCATTTTTATGTTTTTTCCATGTTATAGCTCCACCAAGTGGCCAGTCGGTGCATGTTTTTTTCACGAGATCACAGAATGAGCTCTTACCTGTGCCAAGTTTGGTGAAAATATCTCATTCCGTTCACGAGTTATAGCCCTTTTAGTAAAAGTGGCTCCGGCCACTTCAAACGTTTTATTGGCCCATAGAGACTGTGAATCGAAATCGAACGTTTTTTGATAATTATTGACAATCAGACAATGTTAGTTTTTCAAAAAATCTAAAATACCCGAAATTTTCGATGATCAAATCTGAGGCATTACAGTTTAGGAGTTATGAGCGATTTCCCACTTTTGACCGCTGTAGCGCCCCCATCAGGCCTATCGGGGTGGGCCTTGGTGACATTGTAGACGGTTTGAGTATTACCAGCCCTCAAAGTTTTAAGTCTCTACGACTTATGGTATGGTCAGCCCGATTACTTTTAGGGGAGAATGCTGATCCTTGGAAATTTTAACAATTACAATAGGGTTTCAGCGCTACGCGCTTGAGCCCCTAATTAAACCTCAAGCAACAAATCTCTGTACATGTCATACCGAGATGCGAGAATCTGTCCGGCGCGGATGTCTGCAACCACATGCAGGAAGTAGTAGCTCATGAAGACACGTCTCTGCAGCAGGAGGAACGTAAAGCAGATACTGTCCCAAATGATCCCGGCCTCATCCTGCGGCAGGTCACATATTCTTGAAGCCGTTCCTGAAGTCGTTCCTGAAGTCGTTTCTGAAGACGTGTCTAAAGACACACAAAAAGAGCAGTGTTTCCAAACCTTGATCCTGGAGGCACACCAACACTGCACATTTTGGATGCACCTTTTATCCGACCCATCCATTTCAGACCTTGGGATTTGTCTGAAATCGCCCCCTATACCCTTAAATTGGACATTATTTGAGGGGACAGCCATTTGTAGTGAAGTCCGAAACCATAGTGAACGTTACCGAGTGCACTCATTCAATCCCACATTGCACTGCAATAACGAGTGTTCAACTGATGTAAGCTCAACGGCTAGAGAATACCCATAATGCACAGTGAAAGTCATGTGCCGAATGAATTCCCATTCATTTTCCAAACCGCTGGTCCAATGTGGCAACAGCGTAATATCATACAAGTATAAATTCCTTTTAAATTGCTTATTAAATTGTTTAATTAAGGTTTATACATGCTAGTTTTCATGACAGGGTTCAAGATAAATTTTTTTCATTACTACTGAAGCTGCCAGTTTGCTAATTTTCAAATTATTAAACAGCAAGCACAAACTTTGCAAAAGCGGCAACACTCAGTTTCTGAATTCACTCACTCGTTTCCATTCACTCCTTCAAGTGGACTATATTAGTGGAGTAATGTAGGGAGTAGTAAATGAGGGTATAAGGGGCGATTTCGAAGACAGCTTTGGAGTCTCTACTAATGAGCTGATGAGTTGAATCGGGCATGTCGGGCAAGTTCGAAAAATGTGCATGTTGCAAATAAGCATAAAAATATGCTGTATACACAAATATTGGATAAAACATTCAATTTGCAATTAAAGGGGTACTTCACCGCTGGAAAGATAAATGTGTATTTAAATTGGGTCATTTATGTAGTAGAAATGTGAAATTATTTTTGAAGTTGGTGCCTTCTAGAGTGAGAAAAGCCAGAAAATGTATTTTTGGTTCATGTGGATGAAAGACAACAACTCGAAGAATGCACTTGCTTCGCTGCCCTACGAGGCCACTCCCAAGCCATGCCTACCGGTTACATCACTTGCCCACTGCGGCACTGCCCCCACCGTCGTGTTAATTTTTATAGTAATAAAATCATTTAGTTCAGTTAGAGAACAGACACTACAATTAAAAACTGAACGTGTCTGCTCAATACAGCGTGAGCCGAACGAGAGTCGCCGCACAAACTCAGCAGGAGTCAGATCTCATTCATCACGAGAGCGAAGAGCTGACAGACGAGATGATCGCGGAAGATCTGGTTTCAAAGCGAAATGTAAAAGCGCCTATTTAAGTGAGTTTGTCATTGTACTGTTTTGTTGTTGAGTTTTTCATTAGGAATAATAGGCTAATGAACCCACAATTCAAACAACACGCCCCCGAATTTAATACTAAACTAAAATGAGCACGGCCGCCCGGCATTCATTCATGGCCTCACAGTCATTCACGGTGCGTGTCCAGTCTGGCGCTTTTCAGTTCATGCCTACGGAAGCTTAACTTTCATAGGAATTCATTGAGAACACTCGCTTTGCTCCGCACAGCTCCGTTATTAATGCCTGAGAGAGGCCGTGCTCATTTACATTCTGTGAGTGAGATCCCACCCCCTATGGGCGGGTTGAAAACATGCGGAACTAGCTCCTACTACTGGCTGTAGTCTCTAGCCTCTGGCCAAAAAAGCCTCCGATGACACAAAATGACGATATTTGCGTCGTCGGAGGCTTTTTTCCAGACATAAAATACATAAATCTCTCAGGGGGATATGAGGGGGGGAAGCACGATCATTCGAATATACTACCGGGTTTCTACTGATACAAAGCTTAATGCTAAATCGCTGAAGTAACCCTTTAAGTTAACTTTATATCATCACTTAAAATATTGAAAAATATTTGTAATCAACAGTTTGTGGACACCCCATTAGCTCGTTGGCGCAATGCATTCTGGGATTGCTTGGTAACACTTTACAATAACTTAAGGTCCCATTAGTTAATGCATTGACTAACTTTAACAATGAGCAATACATTTGTTATTAATCTTTGTTGACAGTAGTAAAAATACAACTGATAAAATTCAATTGTTCGTTCATGTCAGCTCAGTTCCATTAAATATTATTAACAGATGCAACTTTTGATTTTAAATGTTGATTCGCATCCCACACAATCGCTCCTGTTGTTCCTTACCTTTGTGACTTTTGTATTCTTTGATGGTGCAGGCCAGACTGAGCAGCTGAATTAACCAGCAGTTATTCTGCTTTAAAGATTCGATATAACCACACGCCAAAATCTGTGAAAAAATACAACGCCAGAAAAATGCACAAATAATTCCACTGCAGTTATAATTTGCAATACTCATCTATTCATTTCTCGATTCACTTATTTTCTTTGTTTATGCATTTATTAGCCCTCAATAGACTAAAATAATTAATCATGATTAGTCATGTTTTTGGTTGTTAACATGATTAATCTTAAATAATTAATTTGCTGAAATTTGGCTAAAATATGTTTATTGCTTTAAAAAATGCAGTGCGTTCAATTTTAAAGTATATGATTCCTTTTATATCAAAATAACATAAAATAATATGTAGCGGTTGTTTCATTATAAAATAAAATAAAATAATGTCCTTTGGATTTTATTTTATTATTTTTTATTGTATTATTTTCAGGGTTACGGTTGTGATTCCTTTTTGCGAACTGGTTCTTTTGGAGAGTTTGTTTCAATGAACCAATTCACCTAGTTGAATTAATCATGCAATGACGTCACGTTTACGCAATTCTGAAACGTGGATGTTTTACATGTCTAAAGCATATAAAGTGAATAAACTAGCACATTAAAAATAGAAAAATA